>OX457041.1:53633740-53771240 GCA_949752735.1 Lumbricus terrestris
GTCTTTGTTTGTGTGTGTCTGTCTGTCTGCTAGTTGTCTGCATATGGGTACCATATTATAGATCTTTATGCATGTGTGCGTTTCCTTCACTGATGGACGAAATGTTGGGTCTTTCTGTGCGCTTCTGAGTATACATGTCTGTCTGTCTATCTGTCTGTCTGTCTGTCTGTCTGTCTGTCTGTCTGTCTGGGTCACTCTGTATCTCTGGATGTATAACTGTATTCATTTATCAATTTACACAACTGTGTGTAAGATAGTTGCAGCCAATTGACTTTGTTGACTACTTTTACGTCATGAGTACATTCAAGGTCATTCCTCGTGAACTTTGCCTTTTGTAGGTCAACCGTGGTTCCAGCATCGTCAATGGGACCGTCTTTGTCAGTCGACCGCCACCGAAACCAGCGTCGACCAGACATGACAGCGGAATCCCCGAGGATGACGTCACGCCGACGTCATCGCCGCCAGAGGGCGATTCCAGCAGGTGTCCGACGAACAAACCGGAAATGCGGCGGCAGAGTTCAAGGAAGCCGGCGGCGAACAGGAAGACACTGACGGACGAGGAGATCATGGTCGCCCTTGGTAAGAGAGGACTTCCGGTGATATTCGCCTGATCAGTCTTTAATCTGTTGTCTTAATCATCATAATCATCGCGATCCTTCTTTTTGATCATGATCATGACCATCTTCATGACTATCGTGATCATTTGAGCAGCAGCATGTTCTTCATAACCGCCGTGATTATGATCGTAGTAGCCATCGTCGTCGTTGTCGTTGTCGTCGTCGTTGTCGTCATCATCATCATCGTCTTTGTCGTCGTCGCCGTCATCACAATCATCATTATCATTGTCATCAACATCATCATCATTGTTGTCGTCATCATCATCGTCATCATCATATCATCATCTTCGGCATCATCATCATCATCATCATCACCACCACCGTCGTCGTCGTCGTCATCATCATCATCATCATCATCATCATCTTCGGCATCATCATCATCATCATCATCATCATCATCATCATCATCATCATCATCATCATCTTCGGCATCATCATCATCTTCATCATCATCGTCGTCGTCGTTCTTCATCATCCTCTTCTCCTAATCGTCATCAATGTGAAGCCAGTGATCACAGGACTTGTCTATTTTTTCTTTTTCCTGATAATAATGTCAATTCTAGACTAGTCGATGTTTTCGTCTGTCTTGCTTCCAACCTGCAGTCGATATAACACATCACTCGCTGCTGCAGATAATTATATTATATCATAATCATATCATATTATATCATATTATATCATATTATATCATATTATATCATATTATATCATATTATATCATATTATATCATAATCATATCATATTATATCATATTATATCATATTATATTAGGCTATATTGATATAGTGGACTAACATAATATAGACATAAATTGAGCGTGTGTTTTTTTACTTAGGAGCCATAGTAACCAAGGAAGAACCCGCCAGCAAATACAACATAGGACATCAGGAGATAGGAACTGGGTAGGTAATAATAATAGTCAGTCAGTCAGTCAGTCAGTCAGTCAGTCAGTCAGTCAGTCAGTCAGTCAGTCAGTCAGTCAGTCAGTCAGTCAGTCAGTCAGTCAGTCAGTCAGTCAGTCAGTCAGTCAGTCAGTCAGTCAGTCAGCCAGCCAGTCAGTCAGTCAGTCAGTCAGTCAGCCTGTTTGTCCGCCCGTCCGTCCGCCCGCCCGTCCGTCTGTCTGTCTGTCTGTCTGTCTGTCTTCTAATTTGTTTTTGTGGGTGTCTGTGTGTTTGGTGCGTTTTTATGTTTGATCGACTCGGCTTCCTATTCGGTTAGAGCAGGTCTACTGCATGGTCCGTATACGGTAACTGGGAACTTGTGAGTAAATAGAGTATGGCGCCATGACTGGTTATACGGTGGGCATTACCGATGACGTAATGATGCTATTTTTGGATTGGAGAATTCATATGACGTCATTATGATGATGTTGTCGTTGTTGTCGTTGTTGTTCGATGAGTGAGGTTCATAACTGCAGTTGGCTATCTACTGTTCTATATTCTGTATTTTGCAAATATTTTCTTGGATTAAATTAGATTAGATTAAATAAGATTCGATTAGTTCTGAGTTCGAAACCTGTTGATTTGATGTCATCATTATTTAGCGTCTCAGCGCACATATTATACCATCAAGCAGAATATTAATTTTGATGGAGATGTAGGCTATATAAAGAAGTCAGAGGGCACTGCCATAGACTGGTCCCCTGTCCAGAACCGATGGATATATGTCCATTGCCATATGGGAGGACGAAGAGCATCATATGTGTGCCTGCAAATAGGGGGCAAGAGGGGCACTTCTCCCTGGAAAATTGACTCCTGTAGTCTATAATATACCACTGTGAGTACTATACCACTTTTTGGTCTTAACAAATTTCTTCCTCCAAAGCTCTAGGCCTAATAGTATAATAGGCTAACAAGTGGTAAACCTACACAAACTGAAACTGAGAAATTTACATTTCGAAACCTCCATGAAAAATACCCATGTTCTTAATTTCCTTCATTGAACTTTTTCAAGCTCTTGCCAAAAGTTTTACTGTGACCATTGAGTTTCGCCCCCTCCCCTGCAAAAATATCTCTGAGGCGTCCGCGAAGCACAAGAGATGGTGCTTCACCTACGATATACGCTATGACATGATTTTATTGTGCTTAATGGCATATCATGCATGCATGTGGGCTTTACGAAAGTTCAATGCAAACGCAACCATGCATAGCCTACACGACTCAGAGTAGGCCTATTGGGCAATACGTATTTACAAAGAAAAGTCTAATATTGGCTGAAGTGAACATGCCTGCGAGTCATAGTATTGCTACAGTAAAAATGTAAGCTTATTGTGTGAATCTTATATATCCATCCGCGCGTATCCACAAATGGCGCAGTTATGTTTAACATTGTGTATAGCAATGGGTCTGTAGCCCTCGTGAATCATATCTCTATACAGACCACCTAGCGGCATATTATATCCACGCACGAGGGCCTTATGGTGGTTGAGATCTATAATACGGGGTAAATCATTCGAGTCACTGTGAAGATATTTACTTTATGTGCCATATACTTTTGTGATGAATCGGGTTATTATTCGGATGGCAAGAGGAAGTGGCAAGACGAGGAAGTTCCGTTAGTTGTGTATACGGGGCCGAATTTTTTAAGATCGATTGTGTGCCTGGGTAGCCTATACAAGCTATAATAGAATCGAATCGAGAAAGGGTATTTGTTTGAATGTGCTCACTCACAGGTTTTCATTGTTTGTCCGTCTGCATGTCTATCTATCTCTGGCTCAGGCTGTCTCTCTTCGTTGTCCGTCTCTTTGTACGTTGAATTCAGTTATGTGCGCATTGCAAACCAGACTTCAATATTGCAAAAATAATTTGTGTCTTTCGTCTATGAATAGCAGTCGTAGAAGCCTATCTTCGTTGTTGACAATAATATTTTCGGTGTCACTCCGCGTTCACGCGTACAAACTAGGCCTACATGAAAAATAAGATTGTTTGTTACTAACATTGTTTGCCTAAGAAAAATGCTTGTTTGCTATTTTTCTATATATAGCCTTTAAATTCTAACTACGATAGTTTCCATCGCCTTTAGCTTCGGGACTTAAAAATATAGACTCCTAGCCTACATGTTTAGAATTTTGAGTCGCGACTACTGATAGACAGAGGCTCTAAATCAACAATTAATCAATAATCAATTAATCACGGCATGTTCCGCTTCAACAATTGCGGATTTGCGATCTGTAATTATTTAACCCTGTGACATTTGAAGATTAAATGCGACATTCCACATGTAGCAAAACCTTTAAAAAACAACCAAATGTCAGTGGAAACATTTGTTCATAATTTCTCTTTAAACACCTTTATAAAGTTGCAAGCGACTTTAGTCGGAATTAGTCCCATATACTTTTTCAAAATAAATTATATAATTTGACTCCGCCACTGTTGTACATTAAATTTCTGGCCAAAACTCGAGCTTTTGCATTCAATGCACCTTGTAATCATCTCTCCATTGGCAAGTTCTTTGCTATTGGTAGGCCTACCCGAAGCACATCTTTCGGCGCTTACTTCCTTCTCCATGCATGGTTCTTTGGAACTGGGAGCGACTCTGATTGGTGTGTGTGTGCATTGTGAGAGGCGCTTTATAAATTTACTGACAATACAATGCAATACAATACAATACAACGAGAATTATTGTCAATTGTGATCTTTTAAAATCTAATTCTTAATTCTTTACCTGCTGCAGTGCATCTGGGAGCGTCATTCGCGCCGTTGAGCTGGGCGTCGACAAGAGACAGGTGGCCATCAAGCGAATGATTCTGTCCGCTCAACCAAAAAGGGCGCTCCTGCTGACGGAGATCGAAGTGATGCGATCGATGAACCACCCCAACATCATCAACTACGTCGAGAGCTTCCTCCTGACGCCGTCAAACGCCGAGGAAGAGGAACTGTGGGTCGTCATGGAGTACCTCGACGGGGGATCTCTGACGAACATCGTCACGGAGACGATCCTTCGAGAGGCTCAGGTGGCCGCCATCTGCCGGAAGTGCCTCGAAGCCCTCGAGTACCTCCACTCGAAGGGAATCATCCATCGCGACATCAAGAGCGACAACGTTCTCGTCGGTCAGAAGGGTGAGGTGAAGCTCATCGACTTTGGATTCTGCGCAAGGTCCTCCAATAGACAGACGCTCGTCGGAACTCCGTACTGGATGGCGCCGGAAATAGCTGCCAGGTAAATTATCACCTAAAGACGCGCAATGTAATCCTAATATAATCAATCAATTAATCAATCATCGATCAATCAAACAGCCAGCCAATCAATCAACCATTGGTTTATTGTGGCCATCCGATGGTAAAAGAACAAGCAATGAAAATAGCTTCAGTGAATACAAAAGGAAGGGCCCATAGGCCCCAGAAGAGATCGAGGATCACGCTATTTAGGGACGTCCAGTTACATCTCAATATCAAATTCAAACAAACATATTGACCTACTATAGCACTTCTGGATTATTCGCCATTTTCGTCAGTTTCAGCGTTTGTCGCATACAAGTTAGATTGGCGAAGAGACAGACAGACATTGGTTTATTGTGGCCAACCGATGGTACATGTAAACGAACAAGCAATGAAAATAGCTTCAGTGAATACAAAAGGAAGGGCCCAGAGGCCCCAGAAGAGATCGAGGATCACGCTATTTAGGGACGTCCAGTCACATCTCAATATCAAATTCGCAATTTTCATCAGTTCAGCGTTTAGCGCATACAAGTTAGATTGGCGAGGAGAGTTCTCGTTAAATACCGGTAGAAGTCGGGTTGAATGCAATATTTTTTTAATGATGATATAAAACAATGGAAGTGGGATCGATGAAAAAGATTCTTGATGAAGTTGGAGCTGGATTGATAAAAAAATTATTTTATTTAAATGGGCTAGACTCTAGAGGGTGGATTGATAAGAAACTATTAACTATAGGCTAGTTGTTGCTGAAATACAAGCCAGATAGATTAAACGATTTTTTTTATCTGAATGGAACCTGGATTCATGACAAGGACTCATGCAGAGTAGAAATCGGATTGATGAAGAATAATCAGCTTATACCGCGCCATGCATGTCGAAAATTTTAGAGCGCTGAAACGACAGATTAAATATAAGTTGTGTAGGCCCACATAATATCATGCAGGCCTAATGTGCATTCGTCATGCGCAAAATATAGCAATTATTGATTTGAAGTTGAATTTGTTTTAAATCGTCTTAATTATTATATCTTCTTGTTTGTCTCCATGCAGGAAGACCTACGGCTACAAAGTTGACATCTGGAGTCTGGGAATTCTCGTCATCGAAATGGTAGACGGTGAACCGCCCTATCTCAACGAATCCCCTCTGCACGCCCTCTACCTCATTCAGGCCAACGGCAAACCGGAAGTGAAGGGTCTGCAGCGGATGTCACCTGAATGGACCGAGTTCCTTGATAGATGCCTCGAGGTGGAGTCCGTCAAGAGAGCCTCGGCGGCAGAGCTTCTTCGACACCCCTTCATGACCAAGGCCGATCCAGACCTGGCCAGTCTCAGAGAAAACATCCTGGCCGCCAACAAGGCCATTCATGCGAAAAGTAACTAAAGACGATTACAACGACGACGATGACGACAACGATGATGACGGCGACAACGACTGCGATGAAAAGGAAAATTGCATGAGACAATTCTGATTCGATCTGTCTGATATCAATCAATAGGCCAAATCGATTGTGTGAGCCTATTGTATACGTGAAATCGGTCGATACGTAGAGTAAATCGATATTCCTATATAATTATGCATTGTATACAGGCCTACACGAAAATCTAGGCTTGTATGTAATCGGTCGACATGTAAAATTTACCGTATTAATCGATATGCACCTGCAATGGCCTTTAACTCGATTCGGGAATCAATCAGAATGTGAAGTCAATCGATATGTAAATAAATGAACCAACGGACAAAATCGATAAACACACGTAGGCCTGTGCAACAGGCTATATGTGAAATGAATCAACAGAATCTGCAGTGCAATCAATCGCCGATCCAATGAACAGTGGCTTGCAATCGTTCTTTCGTGTATAAAGTGGACATCGTAGACTAATAATAGCCTACTATTATAGAGTCTGGACTTCACGCAGTCTGGGTCAAACGCGTAGACCATGCAGTGCTGTCCAACCTTTTGACATCGTGGACAACCGAAAAATTATTCTGTTAGTCGATGTCCGCACCATTAAACTCAAAGACAGCTACGGAAGTTTATTCAAGAATAGACCGTTACTGTAGTCTATACTAGCTAGGTCTACCACCTTGGAGCACCCATCCAAATAGAGAGGAGGCTATAATTTAATTTCTCAGCAACGCACTGAAATTGCGTCAGGGAGACCTGCTTATCACTGGCGCTATAATTATTATATACAATAAAATCAAGTCCTTAGGTCTAATAGGGCCTATAGTAGCCAGCGGGGCTTTTTTAACGTGCAGTTGAACACAAAATGTGCAGTTCTAAATGGATTTGTGCAGTTGTAGATGCACTTCTGTACAGTTAAAACTAGTGAAAAAGGTCGGCAGAAATTTACCATAGAGGATGGGAAAGAAAAGGAGTTGTGCAGTTCTAAAAATTCCTTAAAAACAGCCCTGGTAGCCAGGTTGCGATTTCCACCCAAAACTGACTTTCGCATGTTCACAAGAATTCGCACACACCCCACTCATCATCGTATGACATTCGGATACCTCACCAAACCTTCCAATCGTAAATGACGCACACCTCAACAGCTACTCTAGCTGCCACTCCCCCTTTGACCCTCTGACAACCGGACTCAAACCTATTTCTGACTATATAGGCTACTCTTTGAACAGCCCTCTAACTCGAAGCAGCGCTCGTGAACAAGCTGATGCCCTTTGATTGGCTTTCGAGTGGCGCTTTAAAAGTCTATAAATTACGATTACAATACAGTAGCAACGAGAGGGAGCAATTGCCCCTGGAAACTGACACCTTTTAAAATTTATTCATGAATTCATTCATCATATGACTTAAATAGTGCCCTTCAGGAACCTATGTTTTAAAAACTAAGCCTAGGCCACTCCTTTTGGATTTTTGGCAGATTTCTTCATACCAGGCCCTAAAAATTATTCGCATTAAAAATTATGTACAAATTCAAATAGATAATTAGGTCTATACTGTAAAAGAAATCTCTAAAAAAATACCACCAATTTTTTAATTTCAATTAGGCCCATATAGGCCTATCCTGCGCTGCATTTTTCAAGCTTTTGCAATAGGGTGTTAAAAAAATTAACCGTGTCCTTCGTATTTTGCTCCTTCTGCAAACATTTCTGCGGGCGCCCATGGCCGTTCCGTACAAAATCAGTAAAATTAGGATAGTAAATTACTATCAATTATGCCTAGCGGAACTTTCAGTCCTATGTGCTAATATTAGTGCTATATATAGGCCTATGTAGCCTATAGGCCTAGGCTAATTCGGTTGGTTTTGACCCGATCTTTTGGTAGGGCCTGCGCGATTAGGCATTAGGCCTAGGGCCTATTTGGAAAGAGCACTTTGGCCCTGCATCAGCAGGTGGGCACGAAATACACTTTTATAATTTGTATGTCTAATTATAGTTAGGCCTACAAATTTTCTAATTATAAGGTTGATAATAATTGCTTGGATCCTTTGCCCAATGAACGAACTGAACTAACGCCTTCTTTTCTTAGGTCGCTGTAACCATGTTCTGATCTAGTGCTTCATGTTTGCTATATACATCAGTTGTCACATGTTGCTTAGGGACTTAGTATGCACCTATATTTTCAGACATTGATTTTTTTTTTTTAAATATGCTGTGTTAGGTATTTGGCCATTTTGGCTATTGGTCCTTCTTGATGCTGTGACCTTGTTCCACCCTTATATTATTGTGTTTTGTCCGTTCTGTGTTCCTTGTTTTCTTGTTTAATTAGGTTCAAGCTTTCTATTGTTTTTTTTTTCTTTTCTTGAATATGTTCACGTATATGATTATCATGTTGCTGATTGAGCTTATCATTACTTTTAGCTTAAGTATACTGCATCATGATGGACCAATATAATACTCATGCGTGTTCGAGTATTCACGCGTATCTGCACGGTTTATGATGAAATCTCTGTGCACTGATTGTCTGCTGGGCTGTCTATTGTTTATTTAGTCTCTCATGGTTAGTCTTTCCAACTGTCGACCTTATTTTTCTACTATGTACCTATTTTTCCCACCTTGTTCATTACTCTGGATGGGCCTGGTTACTTCTATCTTCTCTGGGCTGCATCAACCTATACTCGCCATCCTTTTCTTACCTAGAATTGGTGTCTTGGTTAGACCCATCCTTTTTATTTTTGGTTATAGTTTATTTTAGCTGTGATCATAGATCAGCCTGTGTTGGACTATGTCTCCTGTTGTGTGTGCTCAATAAGTCTAGGACCTACTGATAGGGGGGTACAATGTGCGCTCTGCTTTATGAACTGCCACTCGCGCTGTTGTAATAACAACGCTACGATATCATTGTCTACTGCCCTGACATGTAATAACTGTGTATATGAAAATACTTCCTTCGCTGAAATCGAATCTGATATTCCGGGTGCCATGAACTCCACAATTGAATCTCCCTATCCAGTTCATTCTACCTCCCAAGATAACGAAACTGCCAGACCCGCTAGATTTGAACTCATAAGGAAGGAAAGCAGAAACAAACCTCTAGCTACAAATAAAGATCTTGACCCCGATAGTAACTATTACTCGGAAATTGCTACTGACTCCAAATACTACGCACCTTCCCAGGTTTCTCACAGATTCACCAATAGCCCTTCTTTTTCTATTCTCCACTTAAACTGCAGAAGTATAGCCACTAAGAATAGCGAAGTTCAACTCCTGCTTCACCAACTTCCAGTTAATATACTCGCTGTTACCGAAACCTGGCTCACTGACATCTCCGCGCAAGCCACTTTTATCCCAGGATATAAGTTCGTTCACAAAAGCAGAGGTGAGAAAATGGGGGGTGGGGTTGGCTTTTTCGTTCAGGATAATACAGAGTTTCATGTAATTGACCTATACTACCACCTATCAATTCATCCTCCTATGAGAGTTTGTTCATTGATATCCCATGTAACAAGGGTGCCGATATGGTGATTGGTGTCATAGATTGAGTATTCGTGACTTTTGGGTTTAATATTCGTAAATATTCGTGAATATTGAGATTTTTTAATATTCGTAAATATTCGTAAATATTCGTGAACGGATTAAAGTGAACCATCGAAACCGCAATGTTACCCGGTAAAGCAGTTTAAATTTCTGTATGTCTCCATGACATTCACTCGCATCCAGGTCAAGGCTGAACCAAAATTTGCAATGCGCTTGATATGCTGAGATCGGGATAATTTTTGCTTGTAATCTGGCACTATTATTTCCTGCGTTACCATTTATATTTACTCATCCTGCTACACTGATATAAAACTATACCGGTAGCCTACTTTATAAATGTGCAGTTATTATTATAGACAGTTAAAGTTTATTTCTAATTTAGCCTACTATTGCTGCTACTTGCCAACTACCATCGGTGGTTCTGCCTCTTTTCTGCTTGGGACGATGGTCAGAAGTCAGACAAAGTGACCAACATTTACTGTCATTAAGTATCGAATGTGATATGAATGCCGCATGGCCACATTGGCTGCAGACCCAGCAGAGACCTTGAAGTTTTTAACAATAAATCTATTAAAGTTATTGCCATTTACTGATATAGACCTATGCGTAAGCTAACTCAATTTTGTACAATTCACTAATTTCACTCAGTAAAAGTTAAACATTTTCAAAAATAACAAAATAAGAATTAAGAATAAAGAATTTCTTGAAAGAACAAAAATAAAGAATTTCTTGAGATAACATAATATTTTACGAATATAATATTCGTTGGCAGTTTTAATATTCGTTAATATTCGTGAATATTTGAAAATCTTAATATTCGTAATATGCGAATACTCAATCTATGATTGGTGTAATCTACCGGCCCCCGGGCTCTAAACTAGAAAGTTTTAATACTGAAATTGAAGCCCTTGTAACTGTCCTAACCTCAAAAAAGTTCATAAATAAGAAGATACTTCTCACAGGGGACTTCAATATTGACCTCTTGGCCTCTCATTCTCACCCACCTACTGGTGCATTTATTGACTGTATGTTCATGCATCACCTCCTACCACTCATATTGCAACCTACGAGAATCACTGTCACGACTGCAACACTAATCGACAACATATTTACTAACTTCCATGATGGTGTTATTGAATCTGCTATACTCACATCGGACATTTCTGACCACCTCCCTATCATAGCATGGATAGATATATCACCTGTAAACTCACGTAATCAAAACAACCTGAAAATGACCCGTTCATTTTCTTGTGACGACATTTTGAGATTTAAATGCCTACTGAGTATCACTGATTGGCAACCTGTCTTTAATCTTTGTGATGACAATGAACCTGATTTGTCTTACGAAATCTTTGTAAAAACATTTAACTCGGCATATAATGAGGCTTTCCCCTTGCGCCCTCAAAAAGCTAAAATGAGGTACTCTTTTCATCAACCATGGATGACGAAAGGTCTGTTGAAGTCAACCAAAACCAAGCAAAAACTGTATAATAAATTTATTAAAAATCCTACAATGGAGAACAAGCACATCTTTACCAGATATCGGAATAAATATAAAGTAACCAGAATTAAAACTGAGCAACTTTATTATGCCAATGAATTTGCTAAACACTGCAGTGATGTTAAGAAAACTTGGCAAATTATTAGAAAAATAGTCAAATCAGGCAATAGAGATACAACGATTACAGAAATAAGCGTTGATGGATCCCTGATAAATGACCCTGCATGTATGGCTGAACAGTTTAATGTGTACTTCACTGGATTGGCACAAGCTCTATCTGATAAGATTCCCTCCCCGGTGAAAACGTTTCATGATTTTATGCCTCCCTCCTCCATGGATTCCTTAGTCCTTCTTCCAACTAATCCATATGAAGTGATCAACATAAATAAAACCCTTAAAACTACTCATAGCTCAGGCTTTGATGATATTGATCCTTTGATAACTTCGCAAGTCATTGACCTGCTGGCTGACCCACTTTCTGCAGTAATAAATTGCTCCCTGAGGAAGGGCATTGTACCACTAGCAATTAAAAGGGCCAGGGTGCTGCCAATATATAAGCAAGGCACGAAATCTGAACTATCTAATTATAGACCAATCTCTATACTACCCTTCTTTTCAAAATTCTATGAAAGAGTATTGTATGACCGCCTATTCTCTTACTTTAAGCAGAAGAACGTTCTGTACCCTCTGCAACATGGGTTCCAACCGGCTCACTCCACTTCTATGTCCCTACTTGATATCCAAGATAAAATTTCTGCGGCCTTTGACACTAACCAATACTCGTTAGGCATCTTCCTTGACCTCGCAAAAGCTTTTGATACGGTCGACCATAAAATTCTACTATCCAAACTCAATCATTATGGAATCAGGGGTCTTGCTCTGGATTGGTTGTCAAGTTATTTAACTTTTCGCCAGCAGCAGGTTTTATGTAACAATTCACTATCTGACTTCTTGCCCATGCGATTTGGAGTTCCACAGGGCTCCATTCTTGGTCCCCTTCTCTTCATTATATATATAAATGACTTACCTAACTCCTCTTCTTTACTTCACTATATCCTGTTCGCTGATGATACCAACGTCTTTTTTATCGCATGCCTCATACGACCAATTGTTTGAGATTGCTAATGATGAACTAAGGGCTACTAGTACCTGGTTCAAAGCTAACAAACTGTCCCTTAATCTCTCCAAGACCAATTTTATATTATTTAGATCTAATAAAAAGCAAACACCCATACTTTCTTAAGACATAGTCATTGATGGCATAACTATTCCCCAAGTTACCTCATCTAAATTTCTAGGCGTGTACATGGACCAACATCTAAAATGGAACACACATATTGAAGAAATCAATAAGAAAATCACCAAAAGTATTGGCATCCTCACTCGAATCTCTTACTTATTGCCCTCCCCTACTCTAACCAACTTATACTATACTCTTGTTTATCCATATCTTACTTATTGTAATATCATCTGGACCTCCACCTATCCTACTCACTTAAGAAAACTTCAAATTGCTCAAAAAAGGGCCATTCGTATTATAACTAAATCTCCCTTTAACTCCCATACTCAACCTTTATTCTCAACACTTAAACTATTAACTATCACTCAGATCAACTTCATTCAAACTTGTGAATTTATGTACAAATACCACACCAAACTCCTGCCATCTGCTTTCCTTTCTTATTTTCCCCCTACCCAATTCAAAGCTGGCTTAAGAAATAAACCGGACTATAAACTAATTTCCACACGAACTAATACTCGCAAATTATCTATCAAATTTCAGGGCCCTCTACTTTGGAACAACCTACCTCTCAAAATCCGTACCTCCAATACTATCTCTTGCTTTAAACGTACTTTAAGAGCACACACACTTGAGCATGTATCATAGCTGTTAGTTAAGTTAGTTAAGTTTATTATAAATCGTACGTTTGTGTTTTCTCAAACTGTTATTGTTCTCATCGTAGCCTAGGATCCCTGGGTCTTTTCCTCCTGTAAGCCCATGTCATCTTTAACCTCTTAATGCCACTTAGCTAAATAGGCCCCCTCTTAGCGGGACGTTGTCCCTTTGGTGGGCCTGTTGTTCCCTAATTTTATATTTGAATTCATTTCGTTTGATTACTCTGCTGGCTACCTGTTCTTTTTTAATTTCTTACCTAATCTACTTACTGCACCATTGTTCTTAGCCATGCATGACGTATTACCTTGTGTGTTATCATTGATTCTTGTGTGATTTAAGTTGATGTTGGGATCAATAAACTCAAACTCAAACTCAAGTCTGGCCTAGAAAGGCATATCGGTCTATTGGCTCTTTGAAAAGGAAACAGTTTCATTGGCAGGTTGGCGTTGGCCTATATATCACCATAGAGTGGACTAGAGCTCATTGTTGGCTCAATTATAACTACAGAATGACGGCCAATTTAATAAAGATTCACGAGTTTGTAGTTTTTCTGATGTAGGCCTAGCCTATATTATCTCCGCCAGCACTCCTAATAATTAATTGGCATGGCACTTCAAAACAGAATGCACTGCACGCAATCTCTGGGGTATCATCTCTATTGTCTGTGGTTAGATCCAGGGATGCCACTCTGAATTTTATTTTCAGAAAGGTCGGATCCGGCATAAAAAGGCAAGAAAACGCTAGACTGGCTTTAATGTGAGAAATACGTGGAGTTAGTGAGAATCATGGGCGGAGACTTAGGGGGAGAGAGGACGGTCCCCCTCAATGGATGTGGGGGGGACGGCCCATGCATTTGTCCCCCCAATCTGTAATCGGCAAGTGTTAGGTCCTTCACGAAACACACGGTGAACAACAAACGACGAGACGAGGTGATGACTAAAAAAGGTCATCATCTTTTTGGGAGCGAAAATTTATTTTTTATTTTCCGTCGAAATGTCGGGCGGACGACTAAAAAAATAAGTTCGTCAGAAATTTTAACCGGCAAAAAGACGAAAAAATTTCGTCGGTGTCTCAGCCAAAAACTCTTCGGCCGCCTTTTCGTACCCCGCCGAAGTCTCCGCCCATGGTGAGAATGATAAGCTTATAGCCCTAAGTGGAATTTGTCTAGACGGATGCTTTTTCTCTTGCGCTTGGATTTTCGCATGACCATTTTTAGCCATTGGAGTAGAAATCTGATCTGACGTCTGACGATTAGACCTGGGAGTCGACCCCAATAAGTCGACCCCAGTCGACTTGGTCGTCCCAAGTCGGGTCGGGTCGTTTCTGCTCACCGCAACTGACCCCAAGTCGAATTTTGTAGAGGGAAGTCACTTGAAGTTGTTTTTATCACAAGTCGACTTAAACCGACTTGAGACAAAAACATAGTTAAATTTGTCACTTCAAACCATTGATTGTGACAACATTTAAGCAGCTTTTGAAGCCTAAATAATGAATGAAGCCTTTGCTAAACAGAGACCGATTATTTTACCGGTAGGCTATCGTGCAGACTGCCGTCTTCCGATCTATTCATATGACGTGTTATTCTATGTTACAATGTCATCACACTCAGGTATGCGTTTAATAAAAATGGTGAGAAAAAATGTTAAAAAAATATTAGCACGTGTGCTTATCAAGCAAATCAGTTAACTTCTTTCTAGTGGGCAGTGAATTCGGCGCAAAAAGCTGGATCTTCTTGTAAGGCCTATAATAAATCAATAGTTTGGCGCTACTTTGGTACGCTGCATCTGCAGTTGTCTGCAGACGGAAAAGCTATTGTAGCCTATAGGTTATAGGGGTCAATTGGACAATGAAAGACCTTACTTTCAGTGAGTAGGCCGAGGCTACTATAGGGAACAGTAGCCTAATGCCGGATGATGTGCTTGCAATGCTATTTGCCGAGTTGTGGAATGATGTTAGTGGCCGAATAATTATGAAAACAGAATTACAACATTAATTAGGCCTATCATAACACGCCACCAGTCCGCGGCGCCCCATTTGATCTTAGACCTTCGGGTTTTACAAATTTATCTAATATTAATTTTAATAATAAAAATCATAATAATAGTGAGTGTAATCTGAATAATCACAGACAGTGGACAAGCTACAATTCATAGGCCTAATAATTTTCCGTCGCATTACCTAGGTTAGGCCTACTAGATGGCCTAAAGCATCACAAAACTATTCAAACTGTAACGCAAACAGCCTGAAATGGGCTTAATAACACTTTAACAAATTCATGCATCAATTAAGTGCTGAGGCCTTATTATTCATTGGTAGGCCTAAACGCAATGGAATTAGGCCTAATGCTTGCAGAAAAAAATTGGCTTAACTTCTTGCATTAGTATCCGGACATGGACCTAGGCTAATGGCTATTACCATGTCAGAAGTCGACTTGAAGTCGGAAGTCGGTTGTTTTTCTGCCAAGTCGGGTCAAGTCGTTTTGACGCCGAGAAGTCGACTTCAAGTCGACCTCAAGTCACTTTAGGGTCAAGTGGGGTCAGATTAACTGACCAAAGTCACTCCCAGGTCTACTGACGATCTTTTTCTAATGTTTAATTTTTACTCATTGATGAAGTAGGCCTACCTTAGCCTAGTTTGTGAAAATGCTTGAAAAAGTAATTTTCGCCCCTCGATAGCACAAGAACGCCAAATGATGTTTCAGGAATTGCTATAATAGTAGGCTACATGTTTCAGCACAAAAATCTCTGTGAGAAAAAGACTAGATCCTGAAAAACCTATAAAATAACCCTAGATCTGGGTGGATAAAGCTATGAGTGGCATCCCTGTGTAAAACGCTCCGAATTGACAAAAGAACCGGTTCTCTTCGATGCATCCGTTCTCCTTGGTTCTCCCACGGCTCTAATAATAATAATGTGATGCATGTGAGGTTTGGTCAGAGCGTAAACAAACTTTTTCTATTCGGTGGGATGGATAAAGATGGTCGTTGCGCGTTTTCTCCGTGAAAACGAGGATTTTGGATGAAAAACAAGTGAGAGAGGATTAAAGGCTTCAATTTCTCGAAATTGCTGTCGTTGGTTTTGGACGAATTTTCGGGAAAGGATGGATACGCTGTCTGAACGGTCGGAGGAGGTTTTATTCCAGAACCAGGAGACTCCAGTCGTCCGTGACACCCTCCTTGGCAAAGTGAGCAAACCCCAGTGAATTTATTTTGAATTTTATCTTACATAATTATTGCAATAAGTAATAGAGAAAACGGGAGAGGTTGTCGACTATACGTAATTTCTTAAGGGAGTCTCGGCGTAGTATGGGTCTTTCCGGACATCCTATAATACTATGTATTGTATTTAAACATTTAGTTTTGTTTCTCCCGCACTCTATGTATTGCCAACTTGCACTTTAACCGTAGTTTGGGATGATAAATTGATACCGTTTTTTTTCAACACCGAACTTCATGGCACGTGCGTGATAAGTGTCATCAATGCAACTTCCGCTTTTAAAAAGCAAATAATTATTGTCAATCCAACATGTATTTTCACGAAAAAAACTGTTGCCATCAATTCAACGTTGTTGTTACTGTTAAGTTATTGCATTAAGACTAGAAGTTGGATATAGAGCAACGAAAAATGGCAATATATTTTCGGTATCATTTGAAGTCGGATGAGAGGTGAAAACTTATTGATGCTGCAGACCATGGTATTTATGCTCCTTACCTGGTGACTGACTATCCACATCTCAGACCGCATTTCTGTGCACCTGCCTCTGTTAAATATTTTTATGGTAATAATAAATAATAATTAGATGTTAGTCTTGCGCTCTCGTACATTAATGCGTGCCCATCATACCTTCTCATGCATTGGTCGTTCATGCTGTAACAGTCTTCCATTAACAATTCGCGATACTGCACTGGATGTATGTCATGAAACTTTCTCAGTCATTTCGCACTAGTGTAGAACTGTCTGATGGCTATGTTAAGTGCCTTCTTGAGGTAGTAGTACAGCGCTATATCAATTTCCACGTACATATATACGTAATATACATACATACAATATATGCATAATCATTATTGTAATAATGATAATAACGATGGTGATGCTGTGCTGTAGAGAAGGCGATTGACTGGACTTGGTTGGTGGGAGTGGGCCTTCCTTCTCGTCTCAGTCACAAACATTGTGGCTTGTATTGCGCTGTCTGCGTATCGACTACACACAGTTGTAACCGAGAAACATGATTCGCCCGATTTCACTCTCACGATACTTATGATAATCAACTCTGGTGAGTTTTAACGGCTGATTTAAAGTAATGAGTTGCTCAGTAAAACTGATCGAAATATTTTAGTAATCAGTGGGGTGCGGTGGTGTAGTGGTGGTGTCATTGCCGGAAGGTTCGAATCCACCTCAATTTGCCGCGTAGGGACCTTTGGCAAGTCCTTCACTAGCAATTGCTCAGCGCTTCGGCGTGAAACTCCGTTGCAGTGTCCGCTCTGCAGTCAGGAGCGCCTCTGAGTAGAGTGCTTGAAGGGGCGCTATAACAAGTGCACATACAAACAAACAAACAATCAGAGCTCTGTTTGTGAGATTTCAGTTGTTTAAGGGGGGTTTAGGGTGATGGTAGACACTCTGGCATGAGCAGCTCATGGTTGTGGGTACCCTCCCAAAGGTCCACTCAACCTTCCATTCGGCATATGGTGTTGGTAAACTGAGCAGTAGTGTGTGATGGATGCCTTGCATGGCTGCCGACAGTTAAATTCGACTTCTGTGATATTAAACTTGTGATCATCCATTCATAGTATGAATTGTAATCATGCTGCTTTGTGTCAGTTTGAAATTAAACGAAAATTAAATTATTATTCTTAGCTGAACAAGGTGCCAATCTCTCAGTTTACTGTTTGTACTGTACGTCTGATGTTATAATTCCATTGAAACTGTGCCACATGATTTCGTTGATCCATTTGCATGTTTGTATATTGTATATATATATATATATATATATATATATATATATATGCAAAATTGCATATATAAATATACAATTATACAATTATACATATAATATATTATATATGTGTGTTTGTGCTTGTAAGTGCATCATACATGCTGTGCAGACATGTACGGGTACATGTGCATACATGTGTTTATACATGTATACATGCATACATACTACATAGTTACATACATATACACATGTGCATGCAGCTTTGTAATTTTAATGTCAATGTATGGTTTTGGCAAATCTAGACAGAGTGTTATTCAGTCCAAATTTTATAAAGGGGCCTATTGTAATTGTGATCTGAATTTATACAGCGCCACTTTAAGAAAGAACTCGTAGGTTGCGCTCTCAACCAGAAGTAGTGAATCACTACATGAAATAATTCAGATTTCAGGAGTTTGCAAAACTATGCAAGAGACAGACAAGACATACATAGCATTTGGCACTTATTATACTTTGCCTAAGGACCGACCCTCTTTCATTGCTGCGACTCAAATAATTTTGTAAAAGGCACTACTGGCATGTTTAATGTCTTTAACAATTGTACATTTGTACATTGGCATGTCTGTGCATAATTATGTACTTGATTTTCTTCTGTTTAGGGGTATCCATTGTCTCCATACACTACATTTTCAACGATATCCATTGTCTCCATACACTACATTTTCAACGATATCCATTGTCTCCATACACTACATTTTCAACGATATCCATTGTCTCCATACACTACATTTTCAACGATCAATTTCTCTTGTCACTTTTCTTGTTTTCATCTCTTTAAAAATTATCTTCTGTGCGATAACTTTGGAGCAGTAAATGGATGTTATGAACATTATGTTAAATGAATGTTGTTTTATGCTACATCCTATAATTATATACACATACATACAGATGAATGCATTGTGTGCATACATACTGTTCATCAATACTCACAGATCTATATACTCTGGTACATGCAGGTGCTTTTTCACCAATGTGAATTCTTTGGTAATCATTTATTATGATGTCCTTATAACTTTCAGCGTTCTGTCTTTTCTACGTCGTACACGGTCTGTTGAAGGAACTGCGATACGAAATCTACGTCTTGATTCTTGCAACATGCGTTGTCTTTTTCTATTGTGTTATCGAGTACATTGTTAACAGCGAAAGTCGCACGGATGTTAAAGAGGTACAACAACTGTTCTTATCATCACCATTGTTGTAGATTCCATCATCATAATAGTTGTCATATCATCACCATTGTACTAGTATCTTTGTCATTGCAGTTATCATTTGTCAAAATTATTGGGTTCAGTTTGAGTTATAAAATTTGGTGTTGAGTCAGTGTTCTAGAGGCCGAGTTTAATATTAAATTAGTGAATTAAGATTTGTTGAAATTTGTTGGTTGTTCAGTTGTTGGAAGGTCATCGAGTTCACATGGAAATTAGTGAACGGTAGTATATGTAGTTTCAGTTTAACAACGTTGTATGATAGCAAAGATCATTAACGTTGCCCTCCTACTTTACTTGATACAATATTCCTGTATTTGGTTGCCCAGGTGTAGCAGGACCCCCATTTCTGGGTTACCCTCTCTCAGGGATCTTTTCACTGGGGGACTAAGCCTGATGAGAGAAATTTTGTGGCCCCCAGGCAGAGCAGTGACAGGATGTTTGCGATTAATTAAGGTTAAAATTGTTTTCAATGCACTGCTTTTTAAAAATGTCATTTTGATTATTTTTTACACTCTTGATCTCTCTGAATAAACAAGTATGAATTGAATTGAAATTGTTTTCCATGATATTGCGTTATATAGTTTTTGGTTCGTGGTCTTTCCAGGCGCGTCTCATAGTAGCGTGTGTCATGGCTCCCATCAACGTGTCATTAGCCGTCAAAGTCGCCTACGACTTCGGATGGCTCGAGTTCAGAATACTTGGCGCATCGCAATCCATGCTCTGTAAGAACCCATTGATTTTTCAAGCTTTTCAGAGTTATTGCATAAAATATGAATATGCACATTTAGACAGTGTCCCCTTCCCCCCAACACACACACACATGGCCTAGAGCCCAAGAGTTTTTCAATGATTTAATTGTATGAGAAATTCTTTGGACTTGTTAGTTGATTGGGAGCTTGGTCTTTCAACACTTTTTTAATGATGAGCTCTATTGGTTTCACATTCACTTTAGCACACTCTAGCTGTTAAAGTGTTAATGGCCTTGTTTATGGAACGTGCTATCCCGAGGTTTAAGTCTCTCATGCAGCATTTGTCTTGCAGAATTTTACTGTGTGAATTGGAAACTATTTTAAAAGTCAATTCATGGCAATGTGGTGTATTTATTTTAAGACTTTTGAACAGTTTGAGCTGCTTGTTCAGTTTTGTGAAATAGCCAGCTTAGAGAAATGTTTCACATGCTCTTCACATGTACTTTCATGTATACTTTGCATATACTTTCACATGTACTGTAAATGAAATATACTTAAAACACAAAGTTCACATATTTTGTGTATTCTGTAAGTATTCTGTCTCATATGCTCTCACATATATTTCACATATACTATAAATATACTTTCACACATATTTCACATATGTTTCACATGTTCTATAAATATACTTTCACATATTTCATATATACTATAAATATGCTTTCACATGTACATCTCTTTTACCTTCACATAATACCTTCGCATTTACTATATGCATGCACTGTGTTCACATGTACATGTACATCCATCAGCCAAGTTTTCACCTGTACCACTTCTCGAAGGTTTATTTCTATTGTTTGGTCTGTGACTAGGGATGTATCGTCAGGCTTGTTGGTTTTTATCACTCATCAAGTTCGACTTACAAGTTGCCGTGAGTCATTTTATATTTTATGATTTACATCGGAAATAATTTAATTTTATCATGTGTTTTTTATGCAGATTGACATGAAGCATCTGTTTTAAAAGCAGTTTAATGAAGCATGATGATGTGGATCACTGTTGAAATTTTCATCATCATTTGTTTAATGATTTTACATGATTTGTGAATAAGTAGCAGTGGCACCAGCTGTGCAATTTCAACTGCAGGTCGTGTCTGGGTCATGTGACTTATTCAGCAGGTTGGAGAGATTAAATGTAAAAATATATTCAAAATTCTAAAGAGTTTTTTGGCAGGTCATAAGGTAGGCCAAGAGTGAAATAGGCAGTTTGTCAAATGACCGGACGTGACCTATGGTGGCGCTGCTACTGTGAATAAGTCATCTGATGATTCTAATATTAATGATTGTTAATTTTTAAATAATGATATAATTATAATCTATTCATTTAATAACTTTTGTTATAATTATCAGATTTGCCTTTTTAGAGTCTGAGGTAATGTAACTAAATTTCATCACAAGTATGCATCCTTCTGACCGGGCGAATCATGTATGTAGTAACATAGCGGAGTTTCTGTGGCCAGTTCACAGAATTGTTCATCTGTGATCTATTTGGTGTCTGCTTTTACTAATACTACCAGGGCTTAAAGTGTGGCTGGACGGTCATGGACGGCGTCCATGCACTTATTTTGAAATCTGAACGCCGTCAAGCCACTTATTGGCCAGCAATGACTGGAAAGGTGAGGGGCATCCAGGCACTTCTTTTGAAAAGACAAGGGGCGTCCAGGCACCTATTTTTCCACACTTTAAGCACTGAATACTACTACTACTAATAATAATAATATTGAACAATCCGGTTGCGGTTGACAGACTGCAACCAGTTACAGTGTACAGTGTTATGCAGTTGAAACAAATCACAAGAACGCAATTTACAGAAGACATTTAAATCTTTAGCTACTAACAGTGATGTTTGTCGGAATGAATGAATGAACAGAGCAGTATGCAGCCTGCAATGCTGTAAGCATGAGCTTTGGGATCCTCTGTGGTAGCACTTAGCAATGTCTGAAGCACTCTCTCTTCTTGTCTTAGGTTAGTTTTCTCGTCCTGGTTCTGAAGAACGGTAAACACCACAACGATCTGGAGATCATTCTCGTTCTGTCGATCGGTCTGACGGTCTCTGTGCTCTGGTTCTTCGGTGGTGCATTCCTCGTGAATCACGCTCACCTCGAGTTTCTTTATGAATTTCTATCGTCATTATTATTACTATTATTGCTCTTATTTTTGGGGCCATGAGGTATATAAGATCCAACAGGGACTTCAACATCATTCTTACTAGTTTTATTATTGTTGTTGTTGTTGAATTCATGTTGGCGTCGCTGTCATGATATGCAAGAATTCAGTAGATTGATTGAAATTGATTTTCAATCAAAGATCGTGATCCATTGGGGAGGCCAGGTTGAAATGTGATTGATAAGAGAAATTCGAAATGAGGTTGCGGTGTGTAAGAGCAAAATCGTAATCATGAATTTATATAGCACCACTTCAAGAGGAACTCCTCAGAGGTGCTCCCAACCTGACAGCACCAAACCACAGTCGAATAGAATGGCTTTCAAACACTTGCGGAAAAGGGTCAAAGAAAGACAAGAAGTTCATTGCGGAGAATGCTATCTTATAGGTGCTTATTCCAGAAAGATGGACCAACCATAGCAACACTTGTGCAACACTGTGGAAGTTTGAGCCATAGGGACAACCAGGTCACTTGGCATACCAGAAATAAGTGTCTATGACCTGGAATGGCAAGCACTGGTACGCAAAGCTCACTAAGATAAAATACAGAACGCGACGTCTTTTCTGTTAGACTTGAAATACATAAACCTATTGACAGAAGGAACCAAGTCGTGAAACCACCATTAACGTCATTGTCCGATTAGAAATGGCCACATTAATGATCATAGTTGCATATTTATGTAACGCAACTGTGGTGATAACAAAGAACTACTCTCATATTTTCTGTGTATTGAAAAGACATACATGTGTTTGTGATGCAGGTGAAGCATGAGTCAAAGATCAGTGCCTGGTTCTTTGGATTGATTGGCTTGGCTGCACCGGTCTACGTTCTTTTTAAAGTCGTCAGGGTGAGTCAGCATTTGCTTGCATTACCTACGTCACAAAGTTGGGGTAAAATTGGGTCAGGGTACCCAGGTCCATTCTGATCAATTACTCATCTACCCACGGCCCTGTCACTGAATAAAGAAACAATTGGCTGTATATGAATCGTTATGTCTCCTTTTTTTTAGTCCAGAGTTGATAAAAACAGTCACAATGTACACTTTGCCTTCACAGGCCGCACACGCTGAACATTAAAAATCTGTGAGCTTGTGACTATTTGCAGCCCATATGCCACCCTTTAGGTGTGGCATATGGGCTGTAAATAGTCAGACCTCTTTAGATACCAAACAACGGTTTGGGCAGGTACCAAAGTACATATGCAATTGTGTATATATATATATGTCTTGTATGTGATGTATTGTATTGTATTTTTAAGTTTATAAATCACCTCTCATGATGCACACCAATCAGAGGCACTCCCTATGCGAAAGACCCAGAGAATGGACGTAGTTTTGAGACAGCGAAAAGATGTGTTTCGGGTGCAGTTTATAGCAAAGAAAATGTCAATAGAGAGAGCTGATTCCAAAGTGCATTGAATGCAAAAGCTCGAGTTTTGGCCAAAGCAGTCCTTGCTCGCGGATCAAGGAGATTATGTCTGTCACGTGAGAATAGTGGACGAAAAGAGGATGCTGAAATTGGCAGGTGGATGAGATCACAAAGATATTTTGACGATTGGCCAGAGTAAGACCAGTTAATTAAAATAAGATCCTTGATATGAACTGATCTGCATGAATGTAGTGAAACCCTTGTTTGCGTGCATGTATGGATGTGTGTATGCATTTGTATGTTTGAGTTTGTATCAAAGTATGTATGTACCTGGTATGGGTTTTCTACCCAAGTACGTGTATGAATGCATGCATCCATACGCCTTGTATTTGAATGCAGTAAAAGCCAGGTACGTATGTTTGTTGGCATTTATATATATGTTTGTAGGCCTATGCATGCATTTATGTAGGCTATGCATGTATCAGTCTATCTCTGTGTTTATCAAAGTTTTTATGTACACTTACCAGGTATGGTTTGTCAATATATATAATATATATACATGTATTTAATTATATATGTATGTGTTATAACTATATGCACTGGTTGTATTAGTTATATGTAAAAGTACTCATTGTATTTTTTGGGCGTATATAGATGCATGTAGTGAAAGTTGACATAATTTCGGTATGAACTGAGGTCTTGTGATGTTGATGCATTGGCCGACAACATATATAAATGCATAACTACATATATATATATATATATATATATATATATATATATAATTATATATATAGAGAGGGAGAGAGAGAGAGAGAGGGAGAGAGAGAGAGGGGCAGACAGACAGACATACACATATATATGTATATGTCTTTCATCTGTCTGTTTCCTCTCTCTCTCCCTCCCTCTCACTCTCTCTTACACACTCTCCCTCCCTCCCCATCCCCTCTCTCTCTCTCTCTCTCTCTCTCTCTCTCTCTCTCTCTCTCTCTAACTTGAATCAGAGACAGTTGTTGGGCTGCTAAACATTTGCATATCCTGCTTTCAGCGTTCTCTACCCTTAAGCTGTAAGCCAAGGGAGACAATTTCCTCATCTTTTGACTGTGGCCATTGTTTGAAAAACTAGCAAAGATAATTGCCAATGTGCTTCACAGAGGATGTTTGTTGTTTATCCACGATGAGCCCTGTTCAAGCCTACTGACTGATCATGTGACTGAATTTTACTAACTGCAGAGTATCATGTGACCCATCCATCAATGCCTTTTTGTTTTGGCTGATGCTCTTTGTGTGTGACCATTTCTTTAAACCAGTGGTTCCCAGCCTTTTTCAGGTCAGGACACCCTTTTAAGAAGTCATTTAGTCAATGGCAAGTTTGGCTTTTATTTCATTTATTTTTTCTTCCAGCTAATGAGCTTACTTTATTTTACTGATGAGTGACGTGTTTCACTGCATTTCTACACTAGTTTATCGTAACCAAAAAATAGTTTATATATTTTTTAAATAGTCCTGGGCCAGATTTTTTTTAGCGTGTAGTTCTAAATTGGGCTTAAAGTGTGGCTGGGCAGTCATGGACGGTGTCCATGCACTTATTTTCAAATCCGAACACCGTTCTGTCACTTATTTCTCCAGCACATATTGGAAGTTAAAGTGCGTCCAGTCACTTCTTTTTTTCACACTTTAAGCGCTGGTTCTAAACAAAAAGTGCAGTTCTAAAGATTCTGTACGGCTATAAAAGCAGTTTTGCGCAGCTAAAACCATGTTATGGGCCAATGTCAGTAGTGATAATTAATTATCAGTGGGTGTTAAAATTTGTTTGACAGATGTTTATGTATGTCTCTGTGTATTGTTTTTTTTTCATTTATTGAGTGCTATTGTTTGGGCATCTATCAATGACACTGGACAATTGTGAGTAGTGGTGGGCAACAGATTGAAGTCTTAAGTTCTTACACATTGATCATTACAGAGTAGGCTCCAACCGGTCTGTAATCTTTGCATTACAAGCCCAGCGCTCAACCAATTTGCTAGCATGACCAATTAGCCATGCTTCTGTGTTAGTATGCTTGTATACATATATGATGAACCTGTCCATTATTAGGAAATCTGCCGAAATTTTTACTGAATGATGGCCGTAGGAAATTATGTCAATCACCCATAATTCTGTATGAACAGGAAGTGAATAATACACTGTGTTGTTCTGCAATGCATGCACCAGCCCCATATACATGACCTTTGACCTTTTAAATTATTTACAACCCCCTCGCCCTAGTGTAAGGTCTCAATGACTTGACTGTCTCTATTGTTCTGATATCGTTTTTATTATTTCATTGTTTTTAGGCTTACATGAAGTACAATCATTTATTCATCGCAGAGGATGAAGAGATGCTCCTCTACTCAACCATATTTATTGGTACGGCTGCAGAACTTTCTCTTTTTTTATACACTACGGACCGTGTGTCAAAAGTTTGGTTTTCCGGCCTGCAGAGCCTTTTCTAACGACTACACAAGCCTGGGCGGAGTTTGGTTTCCGTTATTGGTGGGGCTAAAACCTTCTTGGGCGAGGCTAAGCCTGGAAAAAGATGCCATTTATATGGTTAAAAAATTAATTTGGGTCTTCTTGGGGGGCTTAACCTCCCCCTAGCCCCTGATAAACTCCGCCCATGTACACAAGTTGACTTGATATTCATTCAAGCATTACAAGAATTTATATAGCGCCCCTTCAAAGTTAATACTGAGGAGCAATCCCAACCCAATCTCGGCTAAAGAGCGTTTTAAGATTGCGATAGAACGTGTAAGAGGGAACCATTGACAGCAGTTGCACGGGTATGGAAGTAGTCCATTCAAGACCACAGGACCAGCAACAGAGAACGCACTTTGCTACCCATAGCGGACATAGCGGATAGGAGTTAGAATGCTTTATTCTTATTAACCATTGATTGCTTATAATACATTAAATGTCTGTACACTGGAATGTGAATTGCAGCTGGTTCAATAAAGAATACTTGTTTACTTTTGCTTCACATTTCATTATGAGCAGTAAGGCAGTAGCAGTATTAATACCAGTATATTTGTTATGCTTGAACTTCAGGCCTGCTAATATTGTACTGCACTCAATGATTTCACTGCAACAGTGACATGCTCACAAGCATTGTGAAAGATGCATCAAGTCAACCTGGTTTTCACTTACAAAATGCTTGACATATTGTTTAATGAACAATGGCTCATTTGTTTATTTGTCTGAATTAGCAATGATGTTAATTGTTTGTGGTTTCTGGAAAATGAAAACAATTGACTTATCGTATGCTACATGCGGATCTGAATTCGAGAGAGATCCTGTTTGTCCCAACTGCAAACTTATAATGGGGTGGGGTGGGGAAGTATTAATGATTAAACATTGTTAAAACTGCAGCATTTGTTGAGCAAGGAACAATAACCAAAATGTTTAGCAAATATTATTATTTGATTTTTTTAACCTGGGTACATATGATGATCCTCAGGGTTTAAAAAATTAGGGATAGCATTGTTCTGGGATGGCTAGTCTTCACTGTAGATGTGCGGATTGTCAAAAGTGCTGCCAAAAGCAATTGCATTAAAGCGCTGGATGGCAACAGATAAGCGCCAGTAGAGAAATGTGGTTTCTCGGTTGTCTCCAGTTATCTGGGCATGGCGCTTCATGATTATAATTATCATTACTATTATTGTTATTATTATTATTATTATGTGCATATTAAGAACTATCTAATTTATGACAAAACATCAATGAAATTTGGATTTACTTATCGTTGTATGTTGCGTATGATTCTGTGCTCATATCGTGCCACAGTCAGTGACCCCTGCAGCACGTTGCACCACCAATTTTATTTCCTGTCACTGGTGCAGTATAGATGTTAAATTGCAGTTGTGTTATGTAACTGTTGTAGGTGCCTTGTTCATCCTCATTCGAACCTTAGTCTACATTGAACTCGTTCATGTTTATCGTGAGTTTGGGAAGGGACTTCGAACAAGAGGTGAGCGCAATTGCTATATTATATGGTATTATTATGATAATTATACTATTTATTATTTTGCATTCATATAATGACTGAGCATCAGTCTTGACAATCTTGTGATTGGCTTGCCCGTGGTCCATACACACTGTGGCCGTCCTGGGGAAGAGCATTGAACCCATGCTGTCCACATTACAAGGGAGCTCCTTATCAACCTTGATACAGCTACAATGGCCCAATTAGCTATATCCATGTGCCTCTGTGTTAGAGAGCAAATCTGTTGTTCAATTCAATTTGTTTATATTGCTCCCAGTTCAAACAATTGACATATGACAATTACACAGCAAACAGCAGCATACAGGGATACAACAGGAAGACCCAGAATGGACCAGGATCCTGCTTATTAGTGCCGCCTATGTGTCATGCATATAAACAGAATCACATTGTATACTTTAGGCGTATTTCAGTGATTTAAATACCGGACTAGCATTCTATTTATACCTCGTAGTCCACATTTATAAATGTCAATCATTTGTTCTACCTTCATTGCATGCATGAGAGCATTAAATGGCGTGGCATCCAATGAATCCAGCCGCAAGGTGAAGGATCTCACCCGATCATATTAATTTAAAATGTTCTGGGTTGGGTTGCAGTCATAAGCATATGACTTTTGTTTACCTCTGTAGATGATGTATGTTTATTATACCATGCTTGTACACCAAACGCAAATAGGAAATAATTGGTCTATTAAAGAACATTCTTATCTTATCTTATGCGAGATGTCTGCATAAATGAGTGTGCATTACGTTAGCTATTTTCTGTCATGTTTCAGCTTTTGACGATGTGGCGAATGAGCGAAGTGGACTTCTGTCACGGTAGCCATCTTCCCAGAATTTCCTCCTCTACTTTCGGACATTTGGTCGTATTGACATGAGTGCAGACTAAAGATCCTGCCCCAATTCCAATGTGACTCATTCATTCACTCATTCACTAACTCAATCATTTATTCAGATTATTGTGTAGCACTTATTCAGTTTAATACTTATGGCAGATCAGTCTATTCTCCACTGCTTCTGTTGTCTCCCTTCTTTTGTTGCTGAAAGAACAGTGAATTTTCTTTTCAAGACAATGAAGGGCTTTGCTATTATTTTGTCATATTTAGAGTATCATCCAGTTTTGTTTATTGTTATTATTATTTTTATTATTACCACTACTATTGTTATGATTATTTTTATCATTATTTATTATCTGAGTCTGAATTCGGTTGATTCAAGTTCAGCTGCAACTTCAAATAGCTGTGAACTAACTGTGTTCTTAGCTTAAATTGTAAATTTACAATCCAGGAATCCAATATCTGTACAATATTTGGGTTCGTCACATGTGGAGACCAAATTGTTAGCTCTTGCAATCAAAACCTTACTGAATAATTAATGAATAACAGCAGGCATCATATGTACGACATATTCAGACCATGTCTTAAAATTCTCATTTGGGATTCGCATGTCCTACACATGTTCCCATATATGAAGCCCATTACGAAGATTTTGTCACATGGACTTTATGTGTCATGCACTCAACGGTGCTGTAGGGTATTGATTGATTGATTGATTGAGTAAAGAAAATTGTGTCGTGAATTTATTTTTAAGAATCAACATGCAAATGGCATTAGATATGTCTAGTTAACCGTGCATAGCCGGTCTATTGTGAATTTGCTAACGTTAGCAATGTGATATATTTTCAGCAAAGTTGTCAAATGAATTCAAGAGCAGTATATATATATATGTTCTTGAATTGCTTCGTTCGTTATTCAGTTCATCGTTCATTCCGTATTAATTTTCCCTTTGTTCAAATCTAATCTCCATTATGATAGATAGTGGTGCTGTAGGATTCATTAGATTAGATACGATTATGGTAATGGCTTTCTAGCCTTCTATGATGTCTTGAGCATATGACATTGGTCGTATAGAGGTCCTTAGATTGGATTACTAATTACAGTAATTAGGCTTTTGTGAATTATGGCTAATCGGAGCTGAACAATTGAACATCTTAAAGTGCTTGTGTGTTTTATCTGAACAAGTATCCCTGTGCTGTTGGATGCAGATCCTGTTTGTACCATTGCAATATTTTTCAGAGTATCTGCCTGTTTTTGCTACCTAACATCTTTCAGTATACTGTATTACAGAAGAATACACATCAGCTGTAGTATTGACATTTATTAACATGGATTGATAATTGGTATACTATCAGTAGTTATTAGTATTAATATAATTGTTATGGCTATTACAGTAGTCATGGCATTGACGCATTGTTCATAATACCACTTGTTTTATTGTTATTATTAGCAGTTTGTTGTAAACACAATGGTTAGTGCATGTATTAAGGTATGGTTGTCGTGTTTGATCTATAGGTGGTAGTTTGTATTGATTTATGGTATGTTTTCAATCACAGTATGGTATGATTGCATATGGTATGTTTATAATCACAGTATGGTGTGCTTGCAATCGCAGTTGTAATGTAATGCAAAACTCTGAAATGTTTCAGTGCCATATAAAAGCTGTGTCAGGTAGACCAACTTATTCACCAGCACTATATCAAATCAAGTCCCCTATGGCCAGGTTGTTTTGTCCATTCAGGTGCCTGACCAGAGTTCATGGAGGTCGTCAAGGCCATGTGCAGTCTATTCAGAGGCACTTGACCTTGTGCATGTGTGCTTTGTCTAGCAAGACTATTTAGTCATTAGAAAATAATGGCTTAAATTGAGTAAATTTTGTCCTGTTGATTTCATTTGTAATAGTTGTGTTTACTGTTTATTTCATCTACGTATGCATGTTATAGTATGTAGTTATGTATGTAAGATAATGAACAATCATTATGTTAAGGACGTAAACATGAAATTAGAGGTAACAGTATTTTTATGTTCAGCTGAAATGTAAGATCTGCAGGTGTGGAAATCAAGAATGGGCTTTGGTGATTGTACCTTTTCCCCTTTTCCAGGGCTGGAGTAGCATTCCGCCTTCAATACGCACTGCACCTACCAGCGAGTCGTTCAAGTCCAGGTTCAATACATATTTTTGCTTTGAGAAAGCGTGTCCCTGGCGTAGTGTTGAACCTGTTGAAACGTCCTTGTAATGACATGTGCCATGTTACGTTGCTGTAGAAATTGTCGTGGTCATTCATTCGTTTAAGTTTTGCATAGTAGAACTGTTAAATTTATGGACTTTGTTATAATATTTTTGTGCGTAGTTTTGTGTTCCAAAGAGTCCTGACTCGAGATCAAATGGACTTGTATTTGAAATTATTTTTATGGTTTTCTATGCTAGCCATAGGATCTGTTGAGAAGCCTTGTGTGGACAGCAATGCACAGGACAACTTTCACAATGTATAAGTTGTCCTATGCATTGCATAAAAGACTGCTTATTTTCTTACTTACTAAATATTAATGAATTAAAATAATGTATAGGCTACTGATATTATCAGCTAATATCTTAAAATCTCCAAGATCTTTGTTAACAGTGTTTATTTCATTAATTAATATTTAGGAAGTAAATAAGTAGGTGAGCAGCCTTTATTTGCCTCTGACAAGTACAGTTACATTACATTGTACGCAACAATTACATAGTGCACATTTGAAATAGATACAACACAAGCAGATTTTATGGACAATAAACTGGTATTTAACTGGCAATGTGGTATGCCTATTTAAAATGGACAATTCTGAACAATAACAAAGCTTCATTGATAAAAAAACTGATTTTGAATAGTTTTGATTTAACAGTAGGTGGTATGTACGAATGTCCTGTCATGTAAAGTGTCATGTAAACTTAATTCTGGAGTAATTAATGGTAAAGAATATAAAATCATGCATGTGCACTTGTTGTGGCGCCCCTTCAAGATTACTACTCGGAGGGGCTCCCGATTACAGCGCGGACACTGAATCTGAGTTTCACGCTGAAGTGCATAAGGGAGAATTTGTGATTGAAGGACCTGGTCCCTATGCGACAGCTTGAACCCGCAAGCAGTGCCTAAAGTGTGGGAAAAGAAGTGCCTGGACGACACCCCTTACCTCTCCAAAAGAAGTGCCTGAACGCCCTTACCTTTCCAGTCTGTGCTCGCCAATAAGTGGCTGGACGGCATTCAGATTTTAAAACAAGTGTATGGACGCCGTCCATGACCGTCCAGGCATACTTTAAGCCCTGCCCGCAAGCTAGCTCTGGTATCAGCTTAAGAAATTGTCTTAACTGTTTCTGGGAAATATATTTTGACCAGTTGTGTACTGCTTGAAAATTAATTTTAGAGGAGTTTATAAAAAAAAACCAGACAGGTGTGTCAACTTGTCAAGCAGCATACTATCAGACTAGCCAATGTACTCGTTCTCTACATGCACATTATCTTGAAGGTTAAGGTGGTAGAAGTAGGAAGAACCTGGCATGGAATCAAAGGTCATTCAGGATTGATCAAGATGCCAGTTATATTCCCTATGTGTAATTTTCAATCAAAGTTGTAGCTGTACTCAACGATTGACGACATTGCAAGCGAATGTTGTCGGCAATCTGCAGTGATTGCTTCAGTTTAATGTCACTGCGATAACAAAGATCATTAGCGTCGCCATCCTCCTTTATCCAGGCTTGGGACTTGCACTGTCAGAGTGTAGGCAGTGAAGGAGTAGGCCTAGTTACTAGGTAACTAAACCTATACATAATTCATCTGAGCGGCATTGGCTGTAAGTTTCAGCTCGGGATTTCTTCAAAGGAATTTAAGGCAAAAAAGTCCAACATTTATTGAATGGCCCGAGTTTGTGCAGAATAGAATATTTTCTATTCCATACCATTTATATTGTTACTGTGGCTGTCACAGTAAAAATAACAATACAATACAGTTAAGCATTTATTTCGCGCTTTAACAAACAAAGTCTTGCACAAGAGCCTGCTTCACTACAGATCTAGTCATAATGTAATGAGAATAAATGAGTTTTTAACTTAGTTTTAAACTCCACAACAGATGTGCACTGGCGAATGGAAATCGGGAGACTATTCCATTCTTTCATTAAACAAATTTAAAAGGCCAATGTTATCTATACTGTGCTATGGCCATCGATATCGATGGCTATGGCTAACAATCACTTAAGTTTTAGCACGTTAGAAAGCTTACCAAATCAACAACCATGTATGGGATTTGCTATTGATTTTTAATTTTCTTTCGCAATCATGCTCGCTCCTTCCGTCTTAATTAATTCACTTCGACAACAAATTTCAATCAAAGACGGCGCTAAAGGAATGGTTCGAATATTTTACTTTCCATTTCCGTTTACTAAAAATAGCTTCATCACTTTTCATATAATATTACTATGTTCCCTAATTTCGCTCATGCTGTTTATTATATTAGTCGTGATTTAATTTCTGGTGTCGATCAATCGATTTCCTAGTAGTTGTTTAATTTTCTTCGTATTTTTGTGACCAGACAAAGCGTCAGTCAACCATGAGTGGTGGATTGGCTCCCAGTAAAAGTACTGTTTACGTGTCCAATCTCCCTTTCTCGCTAACGAACAATGATCTTCACCAATTATTTGCAAAATACGGACGTGTAGCTAAGTAAGCAAAGTCTCAGTCACATTAACACAGCTGTACTTTTGTTTTTCAAGTATATGAAATTAACGGGCTTGTGTGTTAATCCTCGTGAAACTGCCTAATGCCGTTAACGTGCATATAAACAATGTGTTGTGTATCCGAATCCCAGAAATTAGCGAAATGTGTAATTGACGAAATTCCGGAAATGATTTTTGTTCCAAGCAGCTGGAAAAACTAGATTTACGCAAGTCATTTTTGTTTTCCATAAGGCTATAAACCCTGCTGGTTGCACTCGAGTTTCTCGCAGTTTTGGGTGACTATTTATTGTTTTGAAGTACTGTAGCACCTATCAGTGTCAGTGTAAATCCTAGAATTCATCAGTCTGCCACCAATTATGTATTTATCAATGTTGTTAGTATTTGCCTGATCTGTGCAGATTTTCATTATATTCAGCAGTTGTTTGGCACTTTACATCTATGAGAGCACCATTGCAGCAGGGTGTGTTTCTGGACAAGTATTTGCTTGTGGGTATTAATATATAGACAGTATGGAAATCTTTAGCTTTTGGCTACTAACTTAGCCCATCAGATTGCAAGGTTATGGAGTGCTGTACTTTGATTGCAGCAAATATCCAAGGCATAGGTAAGTAGTCAGTAATAAGAACTCATCTTATGCTCAGTCGATGGTGAGCACACACAATGCTGATAAACTTAAAAAGGCATGAATGAGCATTGAGCATTGATTTAACCCAAGCTAAAGTGCATATACATACAATGCACCATTGTTAATTAGTGGCCACATGCAACTGAAAGCAAAATATTAACGATTTATCACATTGTGCTGAATAAGTGTTCATGTGAAATTATGTGTTGATTGCAGGGTTACGATTGCCAAAGACAGAGATACGAGGCAAAGTAAGGGAGTGGCATTTGTTCTGTTTATCGAAAAGGAATCAGCTCATAAAGCAGTTCAGGAAATGAACAATACCCAGGTAAGCCCATCATATTTTGCATCTAAGATATATGTGCTATTGATTTAAATGTGTACAAAAACTAAAATCTTGCAAGTTTTCTGTGTTTCGTTTGTACCGTAGTAACACATAAACTGCATACATTACCTAGGCTACACACTGCACACACACATGTGCTATTGTGGTGTAAGCATGCAGACTTGCTTTGTGCACTATATAATACACAATTTTTTCACATTGACACTCGCATACCTCAGCTCACAAATGTTGCATCTGAATTCCAAGAATATCCTGAAAGAGTTTTTGAGTGATAATAATAATAATCTTCGTTTATTTTCAGACTCACACGATAATAAGTAATGAACGAATGATCACATTTTATTACAGGAGTTTAATTTAACTTTGGCAGCCATGCAAGGTGCTTATCACGTCCTACTGCTCAGTTTGCCAACACCATATGCCGAATGGAAGGTTGAGTGGACCTTTTGTGAGGGTACCAGGCAGAGTGTTTACCATTGTCCTTGTAATGTTGTGCTGCCAAAGTATTGTCTTGAAGATGAGTTACTGATTGCCTTGTCTGAACGTTTCTGTAGCTGGGAAATCGAACAATCAAATGTAGCATCGCAAAAGACAATGGTCGAACGACGGAGTTCATCAAGCGCAAAATCTACAAAGACAAATCACGATGTTATGAATGTGGAGTAGGTCAAGTTGATCTGTTTTATTACCGACTCAAGACTATTGCTTAGTTGGCTTTCTTTATTTATTTACTTATAATTATGTAGTTATGTATTCAATCAATTGATCAGAATTCAGATCACGCCCCTTCAAGATCTCTACTCAGAGGTGCTCCCAGCCCAGGTCAAGCGAAAGAAGCAGTCTTCAACAGTTGGTGAAACTGAGAACAGTTTGGAAGATGTCACATGGTCAGGAAGCCCGATTCCTGGTTGTTGGACCAATCACAGAGGAGTACGTTTTTTTAAATAAATGGGAATTATATAGTTATCTTTGTCACTGTTTAGTGGTGCTTTATTCAGCTTGTTGAGTTGTTATGATTCTGTAGGAGGAGGGACACTTGAGCTATGCCTGTACAAAAAATGTTCTTGGCCCAAGGGAGCCACCACCGAAAAAGAAGAAGAAGCAGAAATCGGACGGAAATGACGACAGGTACTAAAAGAATTTTTTAGATTGTTGTTTCTCATCCCGATTGATAATAAACAAAGATATATTATCAAGACTTTGTACTGTGCACGATGTAATTTTAAAGCACTTTATGTAATGCATGATTTATTATTTTTTGTGCTAAAATGTTCAGCGTCGTGGCTCGTTGGGCTTTGCTACGCGTGCAAAGTACTTGTCCCCTTGTCATCCAATAGCATTGCACTTGCTTTGGGGCTGACCTGGAATGGTCTTCTGGTGGCACTGCATCTCATGCCAATAGGTCAACCTACTCTGTGCTTGTCTGGTCTTAAGACTGTCCCCTTGAAGAGGCGCTAAATAAATGCATATAATGAATGAATTGTCCTGTTTCATTGGTTTTGGGCTAGAAGAACTCCTGAGTGGACTGTTTATGAATATGCGCGCTAAAATAGAACTGCTGCAATTTCAATAATCTGACAGCAAATTGGACTTTCTCCATAATCCTTACTGCACTGAGTCATCATGACTTGGGAGGTCAGTTTGGTGATAAAAAACCTTTTCCATCTTTTTTCTTGCTTTTCTTACTTTCTTATTTGCTCTGTTACTTAGTTGATGGCTGATAGCTGGTACTTATTCACTTGTAGCTGTAAGCATGTTTTAAGGCATAATCGAAATATCTCTAGGGTATACAACCTAATGAGGAAATAATTTCATCACGGATGCTGTATATTATTTAAATGTCATGTCATGTACACCAAAGCAGTATAAATAGTTGGTTATTATAAGAACATGCATATTTTGGATTTAGGATTACGTGTGTTATTTTAAAACATTTGACTTTTGATTGGATGTATTATCTACAGATGATGTATGCTTATTGTACCATGTCTGTAAAAAAATTTGAACAGCATTTGGTCAACTAAAAAATATTCTCATCTTATTTCATTATGAGTTCAATATTTGATTTGCAGAGAAGAGGAAGACAACTCGGATGAAGGAGGTCGCCCTGAACGCCCTGAGTATGACACCCTTGATGCGGCCATTTTATATCAGGTTTGCACTGTAATTGATAGTTGATCATAAAATAGAAATTAATTGTGTCTCTCTGTGTATATATTTTTTTTATTTCTTGCATTTGCTGTGGCGCCCCTTCAAACTTTCTACTCAGAGGCGCTCCTACAGTACAGAGTTTCATGCCGAAGCACACAAGCAATTGCGAGTGAAGGACTTGCTCAAGGTCCCTACGTTGCAGACCAAGGTTGATTCAAACCGATGTGCTAATGATCTTGCTTGATTTCTAAAACGCTGTCAGGAGGCATTTAAAAATCATCTGAAATGTTTAAATGTGTGTTTTCTCTTTTTTATTATTGATGATTTGGTTTCTTGGGGTCAATAAAAAGTTAAACATTTTGGGCATTTTTCTTAACCTAATGAACTTTTCTTTGCATATCTTTTTTATATCCAAATGATTAGGAATGTTTGGATGTTTATACATTTTGTCTTTGCATATCTTTTCTTTTGTAGCAGAGCAAGGAGAGAGAGTCAACTGAATTTCATTACGATTATGCCGCTGAAGATTCAAGTCAACCGAAACAGAAAAAATACAAAAAAGACAGTTACTTCAGTGATGAAGAAGAAGAAGAATTAGTTTAACTAAATATTTATCGTACAATGCCTCTTTTTAAAAATTCCCAGAACTATGGCTGTTGTATATGACTAGTATTCGTGGGCATTTGTATTGGTGAAGATCTGAACTAAGTTGTGTTTCTAAGGCGTGTAAACACCACACAGTTTCTCACAATGCCACAAATTATGTATTAAATTTTTTAGTTGTGTAAATAAATTGCTTAATGTAATATTATGTTTTGAAGTTCAACTGAGCCTGCTTCTCTGTCGAGTTGAGTTGTTCCTGCCCAGCTGATTTGTGAGGCGCGGTGGAGTAGTTCATCGCCTTGCAGCCGAAAAGTTGCAGGTTCGAATCCACCTCAAGTTGCCGCGTAGGGACCTTGGGCAACTGAGTTCTTCACTCGCAATTGCTCAGCACTTCGGCGTGCAACTACGATGCAGTGTCCGCTCTGTAGCCAGGAGGTCTTCTGAGTTGGGAGCTTGAAGGGGTGCTACAGCAACATACAAACATATCTTGTGGGTGCGTACTTCTATGACCCAGTTTAAGAGTTTCACTGCTGTGGACCCACTAGCTGGAACCAGTTGCTTCAAGGTCACCCTTTTTTATATTTTTTACTAGTTTTTTTGTAATATTGGTTCATATGAGGTGCTGGATGAGTGAATGTTGTGTTAATTTATTTAGAGGTGTAATTTAACAAATAATTGTTACGTTCATTTATTAATGCAAACTTACAAGCAGTAAGATTATAATGATATAGCAGTAACAGATGATAGCAAGTTTAACAAGAGTCAAATTTGACTATGGCAGGCATTGGCAGCCTTCAAGGTGACTATCTGTCCTAGTACTCATTTTACAGTTGCCCCTAGGGGTTTGCAGTGAAGTTACCTTATGGAACCAGTGGGTATCATGTGGATCCGTGTTCTTAGCCTATTGTATGGCCAGCATGTTGTCACTTAATAATAATAATAATATTCCTTTTAATGATTCAATCTGACACACCGCAGAATGATTACAGGTACAGGTTATACGAAATACGGCCCACTGTAGCACGACACGCAGGTCGGCTTTACAGCAGTGGGTTCGGTAACTTAACTAATGGCCTAAGTACTGGATCACTTCTGGTCGACCAAGCCAGAAGTGGGAGGGGCTATCTTTATTTTAGCAGATCCCAAGTCAAACAACACAACAGCAAAGCGCCAATGGCAGCTAACATAAATTTTTAATAAATTAATGCCCTGAGCGAGGCTTGAACCCGGGTTGCGCGGATGACTCAGTTTAACGGCTAGCGCTCTCTCCACTGAGCTACGGGACCCCCCAATCTAGCAATCTTCCCTCTGTTAAATTATACCCCCTTTGCTTTAATTCCTGGCATCTGGCACAAAGTTAAGCCAGGTTCCAAACAGAAAGTAAAACATGAGATTTTGATTGTGGCTTTCTGGCCTATTCTACCCCAGCAGACAATGCGAAAAATTGGGCATCGATGCTTGATTATCGATCCAACGAAGCTGTTCGTTGTCTTGGGTGGATTTGACAACAGATTCTGCTTTGCACTCATGGAAAGCTATGCTTATCTGTGTGCACTATCTATATACTTGGTGTTTGTAATTATATATTTTTTAATCTGCCTCCATCCACTTCTCTGTGTATTTCATGAATATCATTGCTACATGTACATTAATTGCTACATGTAATTACAAAGCTGTCTGTTCAGTTGGTAGTTAAGTTTAATTAAGATTACTGCATAACCTGTAAATGTAAAGCGCAGTGCGTCTTGCAGGCGTTTAATTAAAGAAAAGATATTATATTATTATTATTATTATTATTATTATTATTATTATTATTATTATTATGTTGCATCCGTTTGAAATTAAACGAAGATTATTATTATTATTATTATTAATATTATTATTATTGATTCAACAATTCAATTATTGCAAACAGTCAAACAGTGCAACAGCTTATTATTATTATTATTATTATTATTATTATTATTATTATTATTATTATTATTATTATTATTATTATGGAGAAACGAAAAATAAGAACATCAAAGTTACTAATATTGCGCTACATAAATAGATATTCGTCGCGTAGGGCAGAGAAGCAGACTACGAAACAGCTGGCTGGTGAACAGGCTACATGTTTTGGTGACTTTTTATATTAATTATTTTGAAATAATGTCAGACAAACCGACTTCTTTGCGGGAGGAAAACGAAAATCTCTCTGAAGACGATGAGAGGCGATTTAAAGAGCTTTTCAATAAACTAGATGCAAATAAAGACGGAGCGATTGATATAAAAGAGTTGACATCTGCCCTTCACGGAGTGACTGCAGGCGGCGACGCTGCAGGACGGGCAAAGGTAAAAACATCAATAAATCAATGATGCGTGTCCGCCGTGTCGATGCTAGTAATAGCTGGACTAAAATATGTGGAGTGCGGACAGGTTTATGTAACAAATTCTGCATGCAGTGTGCAGCAATGATCGCGGAAAAGAAATAATTAGGTCGGAACCGAACCTCTTGCACCATTAAGTAATTGCGTTTTTACAATGTATTCTGGATTCTGAATGAAAGCGGGTTCTGCAATATGCGTAGTTGATTTTGTTTAATTATCTCAAGGGGTGCTCATTCTGTTTTCATAAAAATCTGTGTTCTATAAATAATGTCACTCAAATAAGATGGCCTGGAGTGTAGATTTGTATGTCTCTGAAATGTATTTTAAAAAGTTCTAAGAGGCTTCTTACGCTAAGATTTGCGGTTTTTTGCTGCACAGCCAAGTATTTTCGTGACAAATTTCTATCTTCAGAGATCTAAACATTTAGGTTGTACGCTAAGATTTGCGGTTTTTTGCTGCACAGCCAAGTATTTTCGCGACAAATTGCTATCTTCAGAGATCTAAACATTTAGGTAGTTTTATTAAGCGTTGGGTGCTAGTGCATATATTATGCACCCCAAGAAGTTCATTTCTTTACTTAGCGAATTGCTGGTAGGTAGCAGCACTCTATTCTGCTGAAGTCTAGGTCAGCCAATATTGTTTACTATCTGCGGTAATGTCAATTAATTGTTTATCAGGAACTGCTGAAAAGTGTGGATATCGACAAAGATGCGGTGATAAATTTCGGTGAATTTGTGCAGTATATGCAACTGCATGAACGCCGGCTTCGTGTTGCATTCTCAAGCTTAGACCGGAATCAGGATGGTGAGATTTCGAACGGCATAGATTATATATGATTCATGTTCTCACTTTCTTTAACCTAGAGATCTTATGGTGTGTGCTTTTCAACATGATGTAGATTAATGTTATTTGTTTACAGATGGCGATGGCTAGTTTTATTCTATTTCACTATGCAACACTGTTTCATTTAACACAGGGTTTTCTATCGCTCTGAAAGTTGCCATTACAATCTAATGTTTGCAATGTACATGTAATTGATCGAATCAACTCTAATGCTATCTTTCAGTTCTCTAATGTAATAAAATGATAAACTGACGTTGATTGTTAATTTTAATGACATGTATCAAACTACGGTATTCAGATTATCATCATTATTTTGACGGTCAGTTCAAGCGAGACTGTGTTCAAAAATTCATTCATATTTATTCTGATTTCATTCATATATTGCAGAACTTTAAGAATTTAGTGTGATATGAGTGAACTCATGGATGGTTCTTCAGTGAACTAGTATATATGTATATATGTGCGATTGTTACAGCGTCCCGCCAAGATTTCTACTCAGAAGTGCTCCCGACTACAGCGCTGACACTGAATCAGAGTTTCACACCAAAGTGCACGAATAATTGTGAGTGAAGGACTTGCTCAAGGTCCATACGAGTGGCTTGAGGTGGATTTGATCCTGCAACCCTGCGGCTGCAAGGCAAACGAACGTACCCACTACACCACCGTGTCCCACATTTATTGAATGGTTCTTGAACAGACTAATGAACATAATATAATAATATTTTTTCTTTAATTCAACGCCTGCAAGGCGCACTGCGCTTTACATTTACAAGTTATGCAGTAATCTTAATTAAACTTAACTACTAACTGAACAGACAGCTTTGCAATTACACGGCGCTAATAGCAGCCTACAAAGCATATCCGCCCAAGGGGGGCTCGAACCTGCTACCTCTCGCACTCTTGGCCAGCATGTTAACCATTACTCTACCGGGCCCCGAATGGTTCTTGAATGGACAAAAGAATGGTTGTTATAGGTATGTACAAGATGTCGTTTGCTTTTTTCAGGGAAAATTGAGCCATCTGAAGTTAAGGCGGCATTTGTCAAATTGAACGTACACATCACGCTCGAGGAAGCTGATCATCTCACTAGGAAGTAGGATCTTAAAGTTGACTTGATATTGCAGGGAATTTGGGCCTTTTTTAGAGCTTTCAATACTGCAGGGACTTTTGGGCTTTTATTAGGGCTTTCAATACTGCAGGGACTTTTGGGCTTTTATTAGAGCTTTCAATATTAGTCTCATGTTTATGCAGTGCTTTGTAAAGATTTATTAAGTACTGTGTTTGTGGATATGTTTATGCGCATGTATTTATGGGTAAATATGAGTGTTCGCTATGCATAATATTGTATTTCAGGATGTTGTATATTAGGGATAATGATTTTAGTGGTTAATTAAACAATTAATCTTTGAAAATTGTAATAAACAGGGCTGTTTTTAAGGGAATTTTAGAACTGCACAACTTCTTCTTTCCCTTCCCATCCTCCATAGTAAATTGCTTCCAATCGGGGGGAACAATGACCTTTTTTGCTAGTTTTCACTGTACATAATTGCCTCTACAACTGCACAAATACATTTAGAACTGCACATTTTGTGTACAACTGCGCACTAAAAAAAGCCCTGGTAATAAATTAATTTCAACTTTGAGTAATTTTTTGACTAATTTCTTGATGTCGAGCAGCACATTTCAGGAGTAAAGAATATGAAAAGCACTGATTTGATTTTGCTCAAGGTTATCTGAGTTTTATTGACTGAGAAAGTTCTGTATGAGACAATTGACAGACCATGTTGTTGTGCTGGTGTGGGTGTGTGTGTTTATGCATGATCTGTTAGATGAGCATTTATTGACTTGATCGGATTAAGGTCTTCTGCCGAGTTGTCATTATGTTGTAGCGGTTTTAGACTGTTTGCCATTGCATTCATTCTTTACGGAGATTTATATAGTGCCTCGTCATTGTTACTACTCACGAGCTCAATTGATTATTACAATGCAATTCAACTGAGATATGTGGTAATGTAACTTTGTGCAATGCACAAGTGCACAATGATGTCAAGCAGCATAAAGAAACAAGGCTAGATCATATATGATAAATTCAGTTTAGTTTAATTATGGTTAGTGTCATGAGAATCTGGAGGTTGAGACTTCCGGGTTGAGGATTCTGCAGCTGTTAAGTTGTCCTTCTGGTATGCTGTGCTCTTTAGTATTATTTTTAAATTTTGGTGTTATTTGAGATGTGGAATATTGTTTTTTTTTGCAGAATGGATAAGAACAACGACCTCGAGATTGAGTGGCATGAGTGGAGGGATTATTTCGGAATCTATCCAGCGCATTCCTTGGAGGATATGATCGACATCTGGAGGAGTCGACCGGTATTTAATCCTCAGAATTGTCTATGATTTCAGTGTGTATTGTAATCGGACAATCCACAAGCGAGGGTCATGGACCTCCACAAGGCGGCACCAAGCTTTCTCGGTTTGCTATTGCACTTCACCTAGTGCGAAAGGGTCATTCCATCGTGTTCTATTCTAGCCTTAATACTGTCCTGTTCAGCTTGGGATGGGTCAGGTGTGTTCCTGAAGGGGGTGGGCGTTGAAGGGGTACTGTATAAATTCTCCTTATAAATAAATATCATGGATTGAACTAAGCTAGCTGTGGTAGTTTTATCTTCACTCGAATGATGCTTGGTCATCACGTAAATGCCTAATGCTGTCTACTTGGTAAATTGCGAGCAGTTGAATTGCATTATTACAAGTCTACTTACTGACATTATTACTTAACGCTGGCAATAATTAATACTAATGGTTACCATAACGACGATGATAATTATCTATCATTTGCCATTGTGCTTTGCTGCAGATGATTGATATTGGGGAGCAGCTGACTGTGCCTCCAGACTTCCAATCGAAAGGAGTATCGTGGCGACACCTCGTGGCAGGTGGTGTCGCAGGGGCTGTGTCCCGAACAGCCACTGCGCCTTTCGATCGACTCAAGATCATGCTTCAGGTTTACGGATCGAAGAGAGATATGAAGATCTTGAACGGATTCAAGACGATGATCAAGGAAGGCGGAGTGCGATCGCTGTGGCGAGGAAACGGAACGAGTGTGCTTAAAATAGCACCGGAGTCTGCGCTCAAGTTCGGGGCATACGAAGAGGTTTGTGACGAGATGGGAATGACTTGATTTTAACTTGTTTGAATGATTTGTCATGGTAAATACCAATTACTTATCGGCATGTCCATAATTATTCTTCAAACCTGCATTTATTATATCTGACCACTCATACTTTGTCAGGTCCCCTTACCGGCTGTCCCGATTATAGTAGTCAAATTTTGTATATATGATTATAAGTCGGTCAGCGGGTAAAGGAGTTAATAAATCTCTCAAAATCTTTTTTCTTTTGCCGTGGCTGGGCTGGGAGTGCTCCTGAGTGGATTTCTTGAAAGGACACTATATAGGTGTATAGGATGAATGAATAATCTTGATGGTGGTGTTGGTGTTCATCATCATTGTGACCTTGTTGGCTGTTGTCATGGTGACGATCGCAGTAGTGGTGTCATGGTGACGACCGCAGTAGTGGTGTCATCATAGGCGTACGAGGCGGGGGTCCAGAGGGGGGCAAATGCCCCCCCAAATTTCGGGCAAATGTGTTTTTCGGGCAAAAGAGGCATGGTCGGGAAAAAAAATCGGAAATTTTTTTCTGGCAAAACAGGTACGGGAGGAATTTTTCGGGCACGCAGGAGGAAAAAAGTCGTCAGATTTTTGGCGAATGACAAAAAAAAAAAAAAAAAAACGTCGTCAAAATTATGGGCAAGGTTGTCAGATTTTTCGGGCAAAAATTTTTTTTGCCCCCCGCTGCCGAAATGTCCCGTACGCCTATGGGTGTCATGGTGACGACCGCAGTAGTGGTGTCATGGTGACGACCGCAGTAGTGGTGTCATGGTGAAGACCGCAGTAGTGGTGTCATGGTGACGACCGCAGTAGTGGTGTCATGGTGATGACCGCAGTAGTGGTGTCAGTGTTTTCTTAATCGTAATCAGAATGGGCGGCAAATTACCACTTTAACTTTTTAAATTCATTTATGGAAAATTCCCATGTCTCAGGTTTTGAAGAGTACGATGGGGGTAGGTAAAAGTACGATAGAGTGTGAATATTTATTCAGATTAAATAGGAGGTACAAACTTACATTTCGATGGTCTTGGCATGGTACACATTTGTGATGTTATACCGTCATTGATCCGAAGATTGTACGCACCATACAGTTTTGATCCCGGCCATTTCTATTACAGTAACTGATCGAATACACGATGATTCAATATACGACTTAATGCTATCAATCTGTCCCTCATATGATCTAAATCCAACTCTTCATCACGGAATTACTGTCTTTGATAATCTCAATATCCACTTTCGCAGCACTAGCACAAAATTAATTGCAAACGCGGTTGGTTTGCTAAAAGCTGTTTAATGACACTGTACCATATCAAAGTTGGTTAAAGCAGCAGCCCACATTTTTCTCAAGCCTTGGACTGGCACTTTCAGAGTACAGAGAAGAAGCGGAGTCACACAATTAAATTATATAATAACATCGGAAAGAAACTCTGATGACGCGCATTATGATTATGACACAAGTAAACTACTCAGAGGTGCACATCATAATATGATAATTATGCACCTCTGTGTAATTTCCTTGTAGGGGCACTATAGAAGTTTCCGAATGAATTAATTATTGGATAACTATAAAGTTCCTAGTTAAATTATTTACTCCTGAGGAATTACAGAACTTATTTCAGATAAAATTTAAGAAAAATCATGTAGGTCTAAACTCAGATGTTTATGCATTTCAACGGACTCATACCCGAAATTAAGTTGACGTCAATGATTTCGTGTGTTTGGACACCTGCATATCGAATTGATACAATGTTATATAAATGCGATGTGTATGAAATCTGTTGGTGTTGTAAAAGATTTTATTGTTTGATTTCAGTGAACGTTTGGATAATAAATAGGGATATACAATAATTATATCATGTGAACTTTGAAAGCTTTTCAAGATAATTCATAATTCATCACCATCGTAAGCCATGGATTCATATCCAATGCCGTTCTCACCACTTTTCTCCACTGCAGCAGCTGCCTCTACATCGCAGTGTGTGTCAGTTCTTGTAGCGATCTTCCACACCATGTATCCATCTATCAACAATGTAGCCATAATCTAGCCCTGAATCAGCTATGGGTTTCAGTACTAGCGTGTTTCCAATTATTGCTTTCTGCTTTTCTTTTTCAAACGAGACGTATAAACAATGCTATTGTCTGCTGCATTGTTATCGGTTACAGATTAAGAAGTTGCTCAAAGGTGATTCGGTGAATAATATAACGGTAGTTGAACGATTTGCAGCTGGATCCATGGCTGGGGCGTTGGCACAGACTGCAATATTTCCAATGGAGGTAACATCATTGTTCCTGTAATAATCATCATTGTCTTCATTGCTGGGGTAATATAATTTTACTTTTAACTGTTGTTATTATCTTCATTGATGGAGGTGACAATAGTTATTCTAGTAATTGTCATTGTCGTCTTTACCGATGAAGGTTGCAGCACCTTATTGGTAATTACCATTGTTGTATATTAATTGATAGGATGATAACAATCATACTGGTAATTATCATTTTTATCTTCATTGCTGTGAGAATGAAGATGATATGATTACATCAGAATGCATTTTCTTCATCATCATAGTCCTTGTTGTAATGATCATCATATTTATCTTCATCATCATTGTCATTCATTTATTCACTGAATTCACCTTCAGACTTGAGACTAATCTATTTCAATTAATTTACCCATTTTAGCCAGACTTCTACTTTCCTAGAATTGCTGTCATTTTCAATTGCGATGGAGAAAATTATTGACCCTTTGCCGTCCAAAGTGTATTGTATGGTGCTGGAAAGTCCATACTGTCGGTCGGTAAAGGATTACATCGATTATTAAATGATGAATGGGTTGATAAGTTGATTGTTGTAAACTCTGTGTGTGTGTGTGTGTTGTAGGTTGTAAAGACACGCCTGGCTGTGTCTAAGACGGGTCAATACAACGGCTTCATCGACTGCACGACTAAGATCTTCCGAAGAGAAGGCTTTCGTGCTTTCTTCAGGGGATACGTTCCAAACATCATCGGCATCATACCATACGCTGGCATCGACTTAACCATTTATGAGGTTGGCCTCTTAAGACAATCACATGCGCCGTTTATATTGGGTACTGGTTCCACGGCCACATTCATTGACCTTATATGACATAGTGGACTCGTATTGTAAAGTGTTTTTAGGAGGATCGTACTAATAATGAAGACAATTTATATGACACCGTAATGCAGGCATATTGCCCTTGGAAGGGCGCCTTAGATGTGACTTCAATCATACGTAGCATCATGTGGCTAAATTTTTTGGGTTGAGACTTGGTCCAGAAAACGAGCGCCGAGAAATATTTTCCCGGCCCTAAAAAAGTTGATGACTTTTTTTAGTCATTCATAAGTTTCGCGTGGGGGAGGCTAAGCCCGAGAAAAGATACCCCATTTATAAGGTAAAAAATGACCCTGGGTCTTCTTTGGGGGGGGGGGCTTAGCCTCCCCTAACCCCTGATAAACTCCATCCATGAGTGCCTTTGAGATAGCGCAGAGTGAAGTCTTCAAATTCCTGTGCCATGTCAGCAAGCATGTTACTTCTGGACCACCATGTCATCCAGAAAATGCAGTGCTCCTGTATAAAGTGATCCCCTTTGCTCAATTTAAGGTAGTTCTTTACAAATTTGGAACTTCTATTTCTGATTAACTGTAGTGGAAGTGTGTATGACCTCGAATTACTTTATGCTCTGTAGACTTTGAAGCTGATGTACCTTCGAAACCATCCACACAAAAACAATCCGGGCATTATTGTTCTACTTGCTTGTGGAACGGTCAGCAGCACTTGCGGTCAGCTGGCCAGCTATCCTCTGGCGCTCGTCAGAACCAGACTTCAAGCTCAAGGTTCGACGGAGTCCTTCATCTAGATATTGTTGTTGTGCTCTAAACTGGACATCATCATCATCATATCATCGTCATCATCATCACCATCAACGTCATCTTCATCACCATCATGTCATCATCATTTTCATCACCATCGTCATCATCATCATCATGATCATCATCGTCAGTTTTACCTGGTATGCCCAATTGCCCATTTTTGTAGCATTGCTGTTTCCATAACTCAACCAACCAAAATATCTAAATTATAATATTATCATTATTCATTTGTTATGAATATTTATGCAGTTATTTGTGTATTTAGACAATCATGTATTGTTAAGACTTGCCCCAGTGTTCATTGACCAAGCAGCAGTATTGAGTTGTTAGGTTGTTAAGATTAGTTTCAATTTTCCCATATGGAATACCTAAGCTGACATTGCATTAATTTATGGATGAGATTAAATTAGTTTGTAGCAAGAATTGAATATGATACTGTTTCTAATTTGGTTACGATTGATGTGTTCCAGCGACCGATGACACTCGAGAGGGCTTTGTGACCTTAATGCGGAACATTGTAAGGAGGGAGGGACTTCGGGGATTGTACCGCGGACTTCTCCCGAATTTCATAAAGGTGCTACCCGCCGTCAGCATTAGCTACGTGGTCTACGAACACACAAAGAAAGCCCTCGGCCTACACAAGTAGAGCTGCATTGCCTGTGGATTCACATACCAAGAAGATCATCAACCTGCACAAGTTGCCATTTTCCATTTAACGTCGACTGAGAAGTATTTTTTTGTATTTCTCGTTTCCGATTTTTTTATTACGAGGTGCATCTAGTCACAGAATTTTTTTATATTGTGAACTCTGTGCAGTCTAATTCAGATACAATAGCAACAACCTTTTTAGAATTCCAGTACTGCTTTTATCTTTAAATGATTTGAACTCTGTCTTTCATTAATTGTAATGGAGTTTCAGAATTTAGCTGTGTTTGCTTTAGATGCAGATGTGTGTATGTCCGTGAGTGCGTGTGTGTGCGAGTGAGTGAGTGCGTATGTGTGTGCCAATATGTATACAGTGCGTTTTGATTACCTCTGAAAGATACGGACGCTGTTCAGTTATTACTTTATCGATTATCATTAGTATTTGTGTAATTTTGTAATTAATATGTATTCTACGGGACTAAAGTGAGTGCAGGAGCAAGTAAAGTTGCTGCACATGCAGACTGCGACTTTATTCCTATAGTTTTCTGCAAATGTAGGTCTGAATATTTACAAAATCTGTTTCAACTAGTTTGATGATGTTATTCTATTTTATACTCACACTGGTTGCACTGATCCCCATGATTAAAACTCTTGGGAAATTTGATTCAGGAACCATCTGGAACACATCAAGATCTGACAGAACAAAACTGTTGCAGGAAAGGCACTTGTGCTTGGAAAATTGTAACTCTTTCTATCACGTTGCAAGTTACGTGTAGAAGGTAAAATGTCCAACTATCTGTGATGACATGTTTTTGTTACTTTATTTCCAAATGTAATTCCTTGCGACTTGAAAAGGTTCAGAAGAGGAAATTGTCTAGGTTGGCTAAAACCTTGTCTAGTTCCAGAAGGGAGAAATTTTGAGGACGATTGCGACATTAAGGCTTAGTTGACAACTGATAAACGCCAGAGGAGATGGCTTCTTTCTCTTGCATCTCCAGATGTATGTTCTAGAGCGAGCCAAAGCCCTGCAATAAAATTTAACCCAGTGTTATTATTAGTATTAAATTGTTAATATTCAGCAATATCATGGTCATTAAATTGAATCATGCTATTTGCGATTAGTATTAACTCAAATACTCGATACTGTTTGGTCCTGTCTTGCCTTTTTACCGTAGTCTAATACATCCAACTTAACTACTTTGTTTACAGTAACACTGACAGCTATGGCAGTTGTTGTTTTAACCATTCCTACAGTTATTGTGTTTTAGTTACTACTATGGTTAAATTTGGACAGAAACTGCAGTGTGAGGACATTGTGTTGAAGTGATCATAAGGAGGATCCAGGTGTTGGTGTGAGTACATGGTAACTCTGAGCTGAATGAGGTGTTAATTAAATATGGGCTTTATTAAAAGCAGAGTTTTGAAGTTAACGGATGTGTGAGCTTAAGTGGTTCAGGTCAAATGTTGAGCCAAAAAAGCTAATTTTGTTGATTGTGGGTCGGTAGTTAATCGTATGCTGCAGAAAATGTTTCTGCCCTAACATCGAAATGTGATGACTACTGGTACCTTTGTCAGCATTGTTATTTGCCAAGTAGGCCTACTTGACTGAATCGCTGAAACATAGCGCTTACTTACGTGTGTCGTAAAACCAACTCTTCAACTTTTAATTGCAAGATGTATAATAGTGTTTTCGTTCCTTCTACCCGTTATGGCCAAGTGCTGATTAAATGCAGAATCATTGAAGGCCAGTGAAAAGTTGCAGGACTGTTGCTATGTTGAAGAGCGCATCTTCAGAGGCCGTCTTATCTAGGCCATTGGTTTTTTATGTATGTTTGATCACTGCTATGGTTCTTCATTATAATTCTATTAGCGATACATTCAGTGATATATTCTCACCGAATGGTTGGTCCTGCTTTTGACTGACATTTGTTTGATGTACGTGGTTTAATCTAATTGGGTCACAGTCATGACCTGACTTATATATATATATATATATAAAATATATATATATAATATATATATATATATAATGTTCTCTTTCTTTGTTACATTTTTGTGCATGTAAATATTACTTCTATGCATTCTATATTCCAAGAAATTTTTTTAATCAAAGAATTTGTGCACCTTTTAATTGGGCATACATCCTATTGTTAAGTGCATGCTGTAAGAATATATGTCACTTGGCTTCCAATGGTTGGTGTTTTTTACTCTATCACTAAATGTATAACAACTGTCTAACATTTCTGTAATCTATTCTTTATAACTTAATTCCTTTAATTAGCTATGCATTTTTTAGATTCATTGTTCAGTGCTATTCAGAATTCTCGAAGATCACACCAACTATAATTGATCTGAAAAATTCTGAACAATACACGTAATAAGAGTAATTGAAATATATGTGTTCGGTATATTTGTATATAATAATTATTTGTGCATTAGTATATATGGTATGTGTTGTTTAAGGGGTTCATGTTGGGGATAGTATATAAGGATAATGCACATTGTACAGAGGTGCTGTCTTTACTTATGCACCATGGAAGAGATATTTTCGGTTTGCAGAAGGTTAGAAGAGACACTGCTCATCTTGAAATGCTGCTAAAGAATAAAAACGTTACTGCTAGTAAGGTTAGAGTAAGATAGACAGTGGAAGTTAGCGTAAGATCATAGGTGTAGGAGGCAGGGGTCCAGAGGGGAAAAATGCCCCCCCCCCCCAAATTTCGGGCAAATGTGTTTTTCGGGCAAAACAGGCATGGGCGGACGAACCTTTTTTTCGGGCAAACGGGCATGGGAAGATTTTTTCGGGCACACAGCTGTAAAACAGCTATATTTTCTGAAGATTTGTACGAAAGGTCAACAGTTTTATTTTTCGTTTGGAAATCGATCGAAATGACTAAAAAAGGTCATCAGAAAAATTTGGTCGATGCCTATGCTTAGGACACAGTAGACGGAACGTAGTAGTTGGAGTAAAAGATTAAAGTTGAAATTATTAGAAGTCAAATTGAAAATTAAAGATTTTTATTAGAAGTCTTTTGTTGAAAATGACAAAGATGTCAAATTGTTCTGAATTATTCTAATCACTGTTTATATTATTATATAAAATTATGTAATGCATTGAAAGTTAACATTACAATGCACAAGGCTGACGGGCTAGGTATGTCAGATCAGGTCAAATGACAACACAACTGTGTTCTTATTTGAGAGATTGTCAGATTACTTATCGTTTAGTGAGTTGTATTTCAGGCTATGTACTTCTTGCATGATGACCTAGTGTGAATGTGAAATTTTCTGATGAAACCTTTTGAGAATGAGGAATTTTTAGCCTCTGTGGTTGCTTTTGATAAACTTTGTAGAACTTTATTCTTCACATTTATTCGTCGCTCTTACTTGAAATTGTTTTCAGACCAGCGCATTGTTTTTCCAGTTACCAATTACTTGACATACGAACAATTGTTTTTCCATTTTTTACATTTTTGTGAGTTTCATATTTTGCATTGATAGTGTCAACCAGTCCTAGAGTAACAGGTGTAAAGCTTTTGAGCATTGCTTTATTTGTAACATTTACAACAGTATTTTTAATCGTTTAACCATTGGTGCTTCAGCATACTTGTACATTTGGCTTGTGCTTATTAGAGTACGTGAAAGTATGTATTAGAGTATGTGAATGTATGTGCAAGAGGTCAAATGAGAATGGCCAACAGTTTCATTACTCGAACACGCACAAAAATTGGTCATCTCTCGGAGTTAGCTCAATATACCCACACGCTTCTTTAGCAGTAAATGTAGCTGAAGGATCGGGTTTTATATGATCACATTATTTCTCATAACATTCATGTCTCCTATATCGAGACACTATTGTTGAGAGTTTGTAGATGTTTGACCAATATTGAGAAGTCTTTTGCGGTCATCTCGAGCAGGGTCGCCAAGGGAGGGGGGTGCAGAGGAAAATGCTCAGGGGCCCGTCAACTTTTACGGACCCAGGCTAGATTGTTATGTATACAAAGTTTGTAATTTATGCCTTTTAAATTTAATATTAGAGAGAATTAACTATAATCAGTTTAAACTTCAAATTAACAACCAAGCTATTTAATCATGTTGCATATAATAATTATAAACTTAACAACATAGGTTGTACTTTATGCACTTTTACTATTTCAATTTGTTTCTAAAAAGAAAATTTCTTGTAAGCCTTCAGTTAATTTGGGCCAGTGACTGTTCTGCCTAGTGGCCCAGAATTTCTCTCATCAGCCTTGATCTCGAGTGAAATGATTGTAAAGATTGGCAGCTATTTCATTATGTGGGTTGTTGTCAATGCATTGGTTTCTTCATAAATGAAATTGGAACGTTTACAACTAATGTTGTGTATTGAATTGCCTGATAAAGTTTTTTAAATGAATTTTAGATGTTTAATCTTGTGCAATTGATGACAAGTCAGTAGATGATTGAAATGTAGAAATATTTGTGTGTTCACAATGATTCCATTGGCTTATATCTCGTATTGCCAGTAAGTGTAGACATTAAGTTTGCTTGTGGGAATCAATTAAAATGAACGGTGGTGGTGGATTTTCTGTGGTTCAATTCAAGAAATTCTGGTTGCACTCTGCCACGCAGCTTGTAAACATAAATAGAGATAATGTTGGCAAACAAATGGGCATATGTGTAGCACCTCTGAGTAGTTTCCTTGAAGAGGCGCTATATAAATATTTGAATGAATGAATATGTGGATTTATGGTGTGTATATGCATCTATATTTCTTTTGCTCTCTTTGTCTCTGCCTCTGGCTCTCTCTGTCTTCCCATCTGTACTTCTCTCTCTTTATCATTGTCTGTGTCTCTGTATATCTTCGTCTCTGTCTATCTGTCTGTCTGTCCCTCCCTCCCTCTCTGTCTCTTGTGGTTTGTGAAACACAAACAGTAACTGATGGATTACTAGATTCATTCATTAATTCATTTTAGACATTTATATAGTGCCTCTTCAAGAGTTTCTACTCAGAAATGCTCCCGACCCAACCACGGCTAAAGAGAACAGTCTTAAGAGCAGAGATATATTTGTTTGTTTGTATGTGCACTTGCTATGGCGCCCCTTCAAGCTCTCTCTCTACTCAGAGGCGCTCCCGACTGCAGAGCGGACACTGCAATGGAGTTTCACGCTGAAGCGCTGAGCAATTGCGAGTGAAGGACTTGCCCAAGGTCCATATGCGGCGACGTGAGGTGGATTCGAACCTCGAACCTTCCGGCTTTAAGGCAATGACGCCACCACTACACCACCGCGCCCCACAATATATATGATATAGATATTTGTTAGTTGCATTGTATTCCAAGTACAATGCCAAGTACTAACTGGAATCAATAGCTCCCGTGTCGCAACCAATTAAATATGTATATAAATTGTCACAATTTATTTCCGTACAAAAATTGCTCCGAGCATGTGCAAAGTTAGTGCGATTGACAATTTATCTATAATGTGCACCTCAGTAAGTAAGTAAGCATATTCTTTCATATAACCAGCTGCAAAACAGCACTGTGGTGAACAAGTATCGCCATACTGTTAATGTAAACCTACAGCGTTCTGTCTGTTGTTTATTGAATTAAACGAATATACATACATCTAAAATTTACATAGACATCAAAAACTATCAAGACTAAGTACAAGTAATTGGTATGTAAACGGTATTCTAGTTGCAAATGGTGTATGCTGTGGTGCAAACTCCAACACTGTTTGGGTTCGCGCTCTGACAATGCCAGTCCCGGGCCTAGATAAAAGAGGAGGGCGACAGTAATCATCGCTGAAATGACAGTCGCTAAACAGTAGCAACTTAACAAGCAGGCAGCAGCTGTTGGCTCTGCTTACTCGGAGCGCGCCCTGAAAGAGCAGCGGGCGCACCCAACATGGCAGACACAAAATGTTCTTGTTAATTATGTTGACTTAAATTTCTTATTATGATGATGTCAGTTTTCAACGAATATAATAATTGCTTTAATGAACACGTGCCTCAAGAACGCCTGCATAAGCTGATGCTAGCTAATTCAACTCAAGAGCAGCCACTAAGTGGAATTCTAAATTCTAGTGCGAGGGGTTGCGATAATACAGGCTAATGCTACGTTACTATGGAAGGCAACAGGAACGTGTTTCGTGTTTACTTTCCGACCGAGTGCCTTCGTGAGAGAAGTTCTCATGCCATTGGTTGCATCGATCAAGCGAACCGATTCTGTTGCGTTACTGGTCTCGACCACTCATCCAATTGCCCTTCGTCGGAGACTTCAGACGAAGTGCGAGTTGTTGCGATTTGGACAAACAGTGCGGATTCCGATGCCGTCCTAAGTGAGACTGGCTGTCCCGAGGACATGCGTAGCAATGATTGCTCGAGAAATAATATACTGTTATGTCTTGAGAAGAGGAAAGACGGTCTGTCAGTTCGATGGCATCCTCGCACCAGTTACCAAAAAATAGATTGCTCGATTGTTCTAATTCTATACGAGTCGGCTTCATTCCTTGCTTCTACAACGTTGAATGAGATGATGCTTAAAACCGATCCTGCAGTTAATCATGAATCTACCAACGCAGAAATCATCTTAGGATCTCTTGCAAAACAGCGAAATTTTGACAGTTTTCTCGGACGCAAAGAGCAAAGCGAATTCTATGATCGTGTGCAACGTCAAAGGACAACAATTTTTCATTTTGTTACAGAGGCTGTTCTCATGTTGCCAAACTATGTGGTTGCTCGGATAATTTTAAAGATATCACTCTGGTTGTCAAATTTAAGGTTTGTGTGTGTTCTGCTTGAAATACAATGAGGAGCATATTTGTTGCATGACCATGTCTTTTTATGCTGTCCTATTTCTTCTCAGATAAATAGATTACCCTTATTTAGTGGGATGTCTGTCCATTTGGGTGAGTCTTTGTGTCCCAGAAAGCATATTTTTGTATGTAATGTCAAATTTCAATGCCTATGGAACACTGTATGTTTGATTGAGCGATTGATTTAGGTTATAAAAATTAACTATTAAAACAATCTTATGCATACTGACTTGGGGAATTTCACTGACTTAATGCTTTCAAATTTCCATGTAAATTTTTCGAAGGACGAACTACAGACCTGTATTAGAGGTTACCAAGCTATTATTGCTTCGTTGTAATCGTTCTTTTCATCCTTGAATGACGGTATTGGCATTTCTTGAATTTTTAATTTGATTCTTTTCTGAAATGGAAAATTTCTTCTCTTATTCCTGCCAGGTTCTTTAGAATTCCCATAGTGAAGAAAGTTTTACAGATGCCTTCCACTCTGACACAGATCGAACAGCGATTTGGATCCAACTTGGTGGACGCTGCAGCTCTGTCTATGAATGATACACCTCTTCCATCAGTCAATGTCAGGTACATAGTGCTTTTCGGTTATACACCGTGGTTCAATAAAAAGTAGGCCAAATTGGTTTTCATATATCTTTTATTAATGCCTGATGACTAACCATATTGGAACTATTTAGAGAATTGAACCAGCAATATGATTCCAACATATCATGTCATGAATTTGAACGGATAGAAATATATGAATATTTCAATTTCATCTGCCAAAATTTAGGCTTACGAGCAATTTTTTTTTGGGATTTTGTAACAAAGTATGCTTCAAACATGAAAACAGTCTTTGATTTTTTTTGAAGAAACTCTAAGTAGTGTTGGTTGATTATTTAAATAAAGAAGATGTTATAGGCGACAGGATTTAAATCTGGACTGTTCGAAGGCCATGATGTGGGAGAAATGAAATCTGGTGTCTTTCTTGTCAGCATTTCGATGGTTTCCCTGGCTCTGTGGGCTGGAGCACTGTCCTGCTGAAAAAGAAAATAGCCTTCTCTGGCTATAGATTTATGATAACAGGTAGAAGAAGTCGTGACAGCAGAACGTTGCAATAATAGACTCAGTTAATTTTTACTCCAGTATCACTGAAGTCCAAATGGTAACGACCAAGCGTCGAAACCACAATGAACACCATAACAGACTTGCTGAAAACTTACATTTCAGCAGATGATGTTTAAAGATTCATATCTTTCTATTCATTCATATCTGTGACATGATATGCTGGAATCTTATTGTTGGTTCAATTCTCTAAATATTGGCAAAATTTTTTGTATAATCAATAATCAGGCATTAGAGAGAAATGAAAAATATTGGCTTACTTTTTATTGAACCATGGTTTAAAGTACTTTGAATAGAAGAGCATGAACAATGCGTTGAAAGTCATGAACTGACCCATGAACTTGAAGCTCATGCATGATCCATTATAATTTTACTTTTCGATACAATTTTGTTTTTAGTTCGCCATGTGAGTGCGCACCTTTAGGGTTAAAACTATGATTCTGTTTGTTGCTGCTGATACTGATATTTTATTGTATTTGCTGCCAAATATTAATTTATATAAATTTATAATATTTTAATATTCAAAATGTTGATGTTTTGTGCTAAGGTTCGAGAACAGCAAATGTCGTCTTCTGTTGGATGTCTTTCTTGGCGTCTGTTTGATGAGTTGGTTGTGGTCCAGTGACGTCATCGGAATTTATGCCGATCGGTTCATCACGTGGGCTGAAGTTAGTTAACGCCTATCTATCTGTCTATCCATCTGAGGAATTTATGTAGCACTGCTTCAAGATTTCTATTCAGAGGTGCTCCCGACTCAGGCTCGGCCAAAGTGGAGAGTCTTGAGTAGTTTATAAAACGTCGATGTGTGTGTTCTGGAGTGAGAACTGTTTTATCAAATGAATTATGCATGTGTTTGCAGCATGGACTTAGAAATTGATATTCGATATATCCTGCAATAGAAAATTCATTATAAAGTTTTCATGGATGTGTACACAACATGCACTTATTTAATTTATCCTTGTTTACGTGCCATTCGTAGCACTGCAAAGTGGTGTTATGATCTCCAAGCTTTAACATTAACACACCATATTGGTTAACATATTGTGCAAGATCTGTAGGATACTGCTAAATGCTAAGTTTGTAATTAGTCTTTTTACACATGGAGTGATTTACATACTTTAGGAATTCCTTAGGTCTTTTGTTAACATATTGTACAAGGACCTTAGGGTAGTGTGCTCAATGCTATCTTCAGGACGTCATAAAAATTTCTTCAGGACTTCCTTAAGACTTTCTTTTTGGTCTTCCTTTCTTGTCATTGTCCCCAGATGACTTAACATTAATACGTCTCGGACTGTTTCCATGTATGTTTTAAGAACTTTTTTGAGTTTCTGCTATCTTACAGCTCTGAGAGGCATGTCTCTTTATATTTTTTTGAACATATAACAAATCAACAAAGAACCAGAGTGGCATGCTTCATCTATTGCTTAAATTCTTTTTCAATCAGGTGGTGGCTGTTGAGTTTGACTCCCTCTTGAACTGGTTGATGGGAGCGCCTGCTGGACTGAAACTCAACGAACCGTTTGCCTACTTCCTCGGAAACTTCTTCCGCTACCATATATTTGTGTGGAAAGGTTTGTGCGCATGTTTTATGAAACAATAAAAATGGATATTTACTTTCAGACCAACTTGCTGCGGTTACAATTCATAGTTTGAACGTATGATCACAAGTTATAATTACAGGAGTTGAATTTAACTGTCTGGCAGCCATGCAAGGCGCTCGTATATTCCTGCCACTCATTTTAGCAGTGACATCTGCCGAACGGAAGGCTGAGTTGACCTTTCAGATGAATACGCTCCTGCATCCAGGCGCTCCTCAATTTCTTCATGCTTGAATGTTACGTTACCCTAAAGCCCATCCCAATGATTTGACATTCCAGCCAGTGTGATGTCTACGGCATGTTTGCTTGTTGATTATTATTATATTTCCAAAGTTTAACATCATCCTAAGGCATGAAAGGCCATTGTTGACCTACAGCTATTTATGCATCATAGAATTTGTGATGCAGTGTTGCAGAATTTTTATAGCACCTTTGAAGCAGCTTTTGAAACTGGTCTCCCTGACATGGTTTTTGTGGGCGCTGAAAAATTCTCGAAGATTTACAGATGTTTTACATTGAAGGTGTTGTCAGGGTGGTTTGACCCTGATGTGTGATGGTGTACAATTAGTTACCTACGCTCTGTTAAGCCCAGTCTGAGTTTTGCACACAAAAACTGCTGTTGAATTTGAGACAAAGCCAAATCTGGCAATTGTGGAATGACTTTTTTGCACGGAATTGCATCTATGGGTTGTTTCTGTAGCCCATCTGCGAACGCTGCGGCCGATCTGGTCTGACATCTGCTACTACAGCTGTCTGTCTGGATGTCTCGGTCTGACAGTTCAACTGTCTCTTCTGCAGGACCTTATCTCTATGATGACTATTCACATCTACTGCTTTTATGTCTATGCGGCAAGGTAAGAACTCTGTCTGTCTGTGTCTCTTTGTTTCTTTGTGTCTCATTGTCTGTCTGTCTGTCTGTCTGTCTGTCTGTCTGTCTGTCTGTCTGTCTGTCTGTCTGTCTGTCTGTCTGTCTGTCTGTCTGTCTGTCTGTCTGTCTGTCTCACTCTCTTTCTCGCCATGGAAGTTGCTTGTGACTTCACTCACTTCAGTCAGCCACAAGTCTGCAGCACAACTGTGAAGTCATGACTGCGAAGTTTTAGCAACTTTATTTTCTTAGATGCTGCATATGAAATAAGTGTTCACCCGGTTCTTTATAAATGCTATAATTATAGTATTCACTTTGCAGACACAGTCAGAGCAATTGGGGTAAATCTGGACAGTAAGCTCACATTCCGACCGCACTTAACAAGCATTGTAAATCTTGTTTCATTTCTCTGTGTAATTCGAATGTGAACTTACCATATTTTGCTGAATCATGGTTGGTTTTGAACTGTAGGCTCTACAGTCTCCAGGTTCAGACACTCTCCTCCCTCTGGCGGCTTTTCTGCGGCAAGAAGTGGAACGTCCTACGGAAGCGCGTCGACTCAGCGTCGTACGACATCGATCAATTGTTCGCTGGAACTCTATTGTTCACGATTCTTCTCTTCACTCTTCCAACGACGGCGCTCTTCTACATTGTCTTCGCCCTCGTCAGTTTCTTACGATGTGCTTTCGTTTTTGTTTTTCGAATTTATCTTGCGATTTTGTACGTATGATTGATAATTTTCCCAATAGTTGTAATGCAATGAAATATTTCATTGATGGCTGAGGTTACTTTTGACATGGAGCATATCCTTGGCTTCAGTTTTGAGCATTTTATTTTATGATTATCAACCACTGCGCACTTGGGTAGTAATATTTGTGCAATGTAATTACATGAGTTGTTTGGTTTTATGATCCATTGGCATACGCTCACACAGAATGACTATGCCTATTAGGCAGATCGGTTTAAGATTGCAACCAACTGTTGTGTAATTAAATGGATGCTTTATAGACATTATTTGTTCTCAGTCGTAAATGGATGTCTTTCCATTTAGTTGCGTCTGATGGTGCTGTCGCTGCAAGGCGTTCTCATGACAGCGGTGTCGCTGATGAACAGGGTGCCAGTATATTGGCTCTTTCTTCGAGTGGTCCGTCCGGAGGCAGTCTCTGGTTTGTGGAATTTCATCGCTATTTTCTCTGGCATTGGTTATCATTCACATATTGTTTGAAATATAGCAGTGTTTTTCTGTAGGCTTGTTGTTTGCCAACTTACAAGTGATCATCTATTTTCTGTATAATACATTTTTGTATATACGATAATGGTGTTTGAATTTGTGACCAGGTTCTTATTTTGTTCAGTAATTTAGCATAATATGGTGTGATGTAACTTTGCATTTATGTATTGTCATCGCATGCTTCTCAAAAGTCCGTGTGAACATGACGTCTTTGTATGCATTTTAGCAGCTGCTTTCATTTATGGCTTTTGTTTATCATGTGTTTGTAGGTCATCTTCACATATCCATTGTGCAACACAATCCGCTGTGTGTTCATCTTCAGGTTCGATTCCACTGCCAGTTTGTATTTAGAATTCTGTAGTTTTCATGGATATCATCTTTTCATGTGCTGTATCACCTTACATATTCACCTATTGAAAGGACTTTAGGTTGATGTACCGCAATTTATTACATGATATGACATGAGGAATCTCATAGACTGTTTTATCGTTTTCTGCCAGATTCTACCGAATTCTGGGCATGAGAATAGAGCTGGCTAATGTCTGTTCTAATTATAATGCAGCACTTGCTAACATGGGCGTAAGCAGAGCCTGGTTTTACAGATTTAATTTCTTTCTCCCCCCCAATGAATGCGCTACTGTTATCAAAATGTAGAAAATGGAGACCACGTCTGGAAACTAAAACCCACAGAATTGTTTCCTAGCTGTGTCGCTACTCGTTGATATGCTGGTTCCCTGTGATTGGGATTTCTTCATTAATTTTTCTTTCTTTTCAATTGCAGCTAAGACCTCTGTCAGCTCTGGAGTTGTTTAAAATGTCTGGTAAGATGGTGGCAAACGCAACCTCCTCCAACAACACTTGGTTTGGTCTCGGCAAGAAACTGCTCCTGGGTCATCTGATTTATCCGTGGATTGAACGGCCATCCTCTAATTAGGATTGGATATGCAAAAAAGTGACATTGTGTAATATTATTTGTTAACTGAGATGCCAAGATTTCTTGATGTGGTCAATCCTTGTACTTTTTACAGGTATTAGATGAAGTAAAAAATTCCAATATCTTTAATTAATACCTTTGTTTCTTTGAAGATGATATTACTATGTTCAATTCAGAAATGTGAATAATATTTTTTAAATTTATTTTTACTTTTTGCACTGCTGAAGAAGAATTGCTAGTTATCGGTAGTGTAAATTGTTGAAAATATGCAATCAAGTTAATTCATTATATTAAATTTTTGAATATTCTATAATAGCTAACTTCTCGGCTTCCCCATTCAATAACCATTCAACAGACATGAATGATGAATTGAAAAAATTGCTATGCCCGTGTCAAATGCATAATTGTGTGTTACATTTTATATTGTGCAGAATAGCATTTTTCTATGGCACTGAAACATGGCTATCTTAAAGATCTAAAGAATTTCAACTGACAATATGACAATAATTTCTTGGGCTGCCTTGATTATAAAGTTTGGATCGTGATTGAACATTGTTGCATGAAGACGGTGTCCTGGAATAATCTTTTATCGAACATTCCAGTGTGCTGGTAACTGCAGTTCTGCTTGTTTTTATGGTATGCAGGGCAGAACCATCATGTCTCCACAAATTGGAGAGCAGATTGGTTACTTACCCTGGAGAATTAAAACATGAACAGTGATATATTGTAATCCATGATATTCTATGAGCATCACTGTCGTGACTTGAAGCCATTAAAACGTCTTATGCTTTTACTTATAATCAAATACAAGTTGAAAAATTGAATACATCATTTTACATGGCCATGCTGTCAAGGTGCACCATTCAGATGGTTTAATACAAACTTTTGAAGTTGTATTTGTTATTAAGTAAAAGCATAAGACATTGCCTCAACCCTGCTAACCAGGGTTGTAGTTGAGGGTGTTTGCAAGTATACGCAGTGTGCTCACCTCACAAATATTTGTGTGTAGCATACGGGGAATATGACCTGCAGACAGTTGCCTAGTCAACTGTAGCATGTACTTGCCACAAATTTTTACCACTACGGCCCTGCTGCTAACTGTGATTAAGTTAGTATTTTCTTTATTACTCCAGTTTCAAATGCACAATGGGACATAAAACATCATTATAATACGTCAAAGTAATAATCGGTAATAAAAGGTACAAAGTAGATCACAAGTTGTGTGAATTGACTAAAATATTAGCGTTAAACAAGTCATCTGCTTAGGGTTAAGCTACCCGCTGTGTAGCCGACCTGCGTGTCGTGCGAAGCGGGCCGTATTTCGTATAACATGTATCTGTAATCATTCTGCGGTTTGTCAGATTGAATTTCATTAAACGAATATAGATAGATCTGTACAGCATTCTGGTGATAAATCCCTTTCCAATCTAGGAATCACAGCGTGGTATCTCTAGATTATGTGAGCAAGGCCTAATGGAGTATCCAGTTACTCATACATGTGGAAGAAGATCATAGAGGACATACCCTGAGTCACAGGGTGGAAGCAAATAGATTTCATCAGTCTTAGAACACAACATGTCAAAAGTAGGAGTATTAGCATTTAACAGTCAAAAAACCTGTCGTATCAGCTTCAACTATTTTGTTAATTGATTGATTAAACTACTTACCTCCACTGCCCGTTCGTAATCATCGTAATCTCCAACTTTCTAAAGCGCCACTCGAAAGCCAAGCGCAGGGGCACCAACTTATTCACGAGTGCTGCATTGAGTCAAAAGGGTTGTCCGTAAGAGTAGTCCATGGTGGTCCAGGTCGAGTTGCCATAGGATCAGAGAGCAGAACAGCTACTAAGGTGGGTGTCGTCTGAGCCTGGAATTGGAGGGTGGAGTATCAGATGAGACAGGTAAGAGTTATGGAAAAGGATTGTGTTAAGTTTCGAATGAAAGGTGTGATGGATCTTGAAGAAGGCAGTGGTGTGCTAGTAATGATGGTGGAGGAACTGAAAAAGATCAGAATTCAGGAGACAGATAATTCCATTCAAATAGACACCACCCTTTGTAAGGTACCTCTGGAACCCATCATCCCACGTTGGTCCATAAAATGCAGCTTAGTGGACATGCTGCAGAGCTCTTGAATTTGACGTATCCTCAAGACCGACGTTGCAGTATAGGCTTGTTGTCCAAACGTCAAAGTGATAACACATTACTCAGTCAAGCAACAAGCAGTGTAATTTTTTGGTGCCTTTAGTTTCTATTTACTTTCTAATAATAAAAAACCTAGCTCATTTACGATAAAAATTAAAATGGAAGTTCACAATGGTCTCGATAGTTATTGCAGCCCGGCACATCCAGTATATAACAGCGCTACAAAATATTGACGCTAGCACTGTGAAAGTTAAGCAGATTACATCCTGTTTTAGTCGCTAGGTTTGAATTTACGTATGTAAAAATATAAATTTTCTGTGTTTTATTTGCTGTCAACTTTTTGTTTACTAAAATAATTTATAGATTATAAATGCAAAGTTTTATCGAGTTTTATCTACTTGTCATTTTAAGTTCGCTTCGTTATCTTCACTTTGGCATTTGTTATCGCTTCGACGGTGCCGAAGCCTGCGCACCCAGCCAGACACAAGAATGCGTTGAACTCGAGAAATTTGTGCTGATACAGGCGTAGCCTTCTGGACGAAGCTACAGTATCAGGGACCGTATGACGACACTACTCCTAACTCTAATAGACCCTCACGACGTCTAATCTGACCCTAACCGACCCTCCCGGCGCCTAATCTGAGCCTTAACCGATTATCGCGACACCTAACCTGACCCTGATCGACACGTCGGTCCCCGATACTATAGTTATGCGGCCTTCTGAAACTTCAAATTCATCGTAGTGCCAGACTATGTTGGATATTAATTAGAATTGAAAATGGGGTTATTCCAGCGTTATTGTGTTCTGCTTGGCATTTGTATTGCAGGTTAAAGCCATGGATCAGACAGATAACAGTACGGCTGTCATCAGGATCCGTGATAATTTCTATGATTTCATGTCTGGTTGCTCTAAGGAGGTGACTGCAAAGCGACTTAAGTTTGACACTGATAGCCTGTGTGAAAGTGGGCTCAGTGATATTGGGAAAGGCAAGTACCGATAATGTTTAATCAATCACTTTGGCAACAGCGGCATATAATACTATGGCAAAATGATGAAAGTAATAAGTCATTGTGCAATGTGTATTGTATTGTATCTAAAAAAATTTAAAGTGCATTGCAGTACACGCCAATCACAGGCACCCCAGTGCAAAGTGAAAGACTAAAAAAGAAGTATTGAGACAGCAAAGAGATGTGCTTCAGGCACTAATTAACAATGAAGACCCAATGGAGAGAGCTATATGTGTGTGTTGAAATGGAATGTGAGTGAAAGTCATAAATTGGAATGAAGTAGCATTTTTCTCATTGGCCTAGGGCAGCCCTGAACAACATAGTTAAAGATCATTATTTCGGTCGCTGTACAAACTTTTGGGCATGATGTGCGAATTTGCCTTCTGAAACAAGGCTCTAATAAACGTGTGATGTGCTTACCAGATGTATGATAGTCCTATCATTAGTTAGCTTGTAAATCCAAGTCTATAGGTTGAAAGCCCATCCAGATATGTCTGTTTCATTAATATTGACTAGTAACTTATGTGGTGCTGGTATCATCTATTGCACAACACTTCTACACGTTTACAACCCAATCTGTAATTACTTGAACATCGAAAATATCTCTGTTAGATTGTTTTGCAGTGGATTTTACTGATTAAAATGCATTGTTGTCATCACTGTTCTGTGCTTTGACTTTGAAGATAAAGCCGTTGCACGCAGTGAAGTGATAGCCGCAAAAGCTGAGGTGACAAGGCTTGAAGCTCAGCTGAAGTCGCTTGAAACTCACCAGCAGGAAACGAAGCTCGAACATGAACAAGAAATTGAGAAACTTGTTCACGAGCACCAGGTCATTATGCAAAGAAATATTTACCAGAATATTATATAGATTTTTACTTCAATTTGTCTTCTCATTACTTTAACTGTCATGGCCTTCTCTCTTACTCTCTTGCAGGACCTCTTGCTCTCTTTATACTCTGCTTTTGGCCGTGCCTGGGTTGGGAGCACCTCTAAGTAGTTTTCTATAGATTTTCTTTAATCAGATGGATAGATATCATTGATACAGCCACACTTGTATGGACCATGTTCAGCTTATAATCCAAGGAAAGGGAAGTTTGCAAATAAACAGTTTCCAATAAAAAAGTCTAGAATTTTACAGTGGAGAAGAACGTGGAATCTTTTCGCTAGAATTCTCAAGATGGAATTATTATTATTCAAAAACGCTGTTGGCTGTTTTATTAATTATTGGCTTAAAATGGCTGCTTTTATTTTAGAAAGAGCTGGCGAAGCAGTCAGACATCAAGAATCAACTTCTTGTCTTTGCGAAGAAGGAAAGCGAAAGGAAACGAGAGATCCTAGAATTAAAACAGGAATTGGAAAAAGCAAAAGAATTAAAGAAAACGCTGATGACTGTTCAGAAGGACAAAATTATTCTTGAAGCAGATTTAGAACAGGTTGTCCTTTAAACTTCTACTTTTGTTGTATCGTTTTCAAGTTATTCATAATTTTTTAAGTGAATCTAATTTGTAGTAAGAGCTATTGTGTTTATTTATTTTCAGGCATTGTTCTGTTTGTGCTTTCAACTCTTCACTGATGTTGCTGAGCACTCTTAACACTGCTGCAATTCATTAACATTAATTTTACTACACTTCGTTAACTTAGTACTGCAATTGATTGTCATCATTGCTCTTCATAAAAATTACTGTGCTTCAATTTTACACTTCTAAATTAGCATTACTTCTCTTCATTGATATAACTGCTCTTCAGTAACATTGCTACTTATCAATACAATTTATCAACATTTCTAAGCTCCATTAGCATTACTACTGTTCATTAACATCTCTAGTCTTCATTAACATCTTTAATTACTACAACTGTGCAATACTTGATGACTATTATCTCAATATAAAACATTATTTTACTTGCAGAGAGATTGCATCAGTTATTCAAGTGCTGGAGAATGAGCAATTGTACTTATAATCAAAGATTTATATATAATGCGATGTTTCATCGCATTACAGTTGAACTACTTTTTTAGATGATCTTTTCTGATGCTGAATCCATCTAGATTTTACGAAGGTCCACCTATCTGTTTTGAAATATTTACCTGGATAGCAGATTACTTCACATTATATAGAAACCTACTTAATGTTACGAAAGCATATATTCATAGTGTTGAGTTACACCTGTTTCCCCTATTTCTCCTGTGTACAGGGTGGCTCAATAAAAAATGTCCCACCGGATAAAATGCAATATCTCCGCAACCGATTGAAAATTTTCTGCGAAAATTTCCCAATTTGCAGGGGAATGAATTTGCAACAACCTCTGAAAGTTTCACTTAAAACATTTTATGTTTGCAAAAGTTACAACTGTTTAAACTTTCAATTCCATTTTTTCAAATATCCGCGGGAAAATGATTGTCGTTTGTTGATTTCCTTGCTAAATAATATCACTTTTCAAGTTTTCACTATTACCTCTGTATTCCGTTTTAAAGTTTATTGTAACGTATTATGGGAGTGTCCACTCCCTGCTTTAATACGAGCTCGAATTCTTTTTGTGAAGCTCGATGTTGGCCTGTGCATCGAGTGCTGTGGCGACTGATCCCACATTATCAGCAAGACTTCCTTCATCTAGCCAATGTTCTCCAACTTGGGATGAAATGTCTTGCAGCATTCCAGCATAGCTCCCCAGACTTGATAAGCAAGAGGGTTAAGGTATGGTGAGTTTGTTAGTCGTCTTTGCCAACAAATTTACTGCATTTGATCGCAATAAGGTAGCGTCATCATAATCAACCTTGCCGTGCGAGCAAGCAGGCGCACCGTCCCGCTGGAAACTAAAACCAGATGTTGTAACATGCCTATAGTCTTCAATGAGTCTGGGTAAGAGAGTTCAACAATAAGTCTGACACTTAGCCTACTGAATATGATGAAGTTCAGTCTTTCTTTGCAGCCATAACACAAACTAGCAGATCTGATGCCGAAACCACGACGTGCTTTGCAAACTTGACCCTTTCGACTACCAAGCGAATTTCGTGAACATCGCGCTCTTTTCCGTCATACCAAACGACCACTTCCTGCTTCTCTTCCGACATTTGGCTTCCATTGCATAAATACGTTTGCAGATAGCCTTTATTGTGTTCAGGCTCTACTTTTCTCTGGGCATTTTGCATGATCACGCGATGTTCCAGTCTCTGTTCACGCAACGTCCGAATTCCCATTTTGTCATCGGCAGAAACTTTGCCCGTGACGTTTAGTAACGGCTTCACAAATAGAGACCTTAATATATAAAATCTCATCAAGTACTAACAGCTTGCTTTCTTTACAGCTCTTAGTGAGGTCATGTGACATCATACTCTTTTTATGTGTTGTAATTTGCAAAAAAATCTTAAAGAAATCACATGAATTGGAACGTCATTCTGAGGAAATTTGAAAAAATGGAAAAACGTTTTTACACAGCTGTAACTTCTGAAGTAATGAAAATTCATTATTGAGATTTTCAGAGATTGTTGCAAAATCTTTCCTCTATAAATCCTGCTATTTTCATAAAATAATCTCGATTGGTTGCGGAGAAATTGCATTTTTGCTGGTGGGACATTTTTTATTGAGCCACCCTGTAGGTGTTGTTTAGTGATGATAATATGAAGTGCTTTATGACCAATACAATACTGGTTGGGTGCCTGGATGATATGATATCCATTTTAACGACAGACGAAGCACGAGATGGCGGATGCTGTCGGTAGACTGGAGATGGAAAAGGAAAGTCTGAATCGGTTTCTACAAGTGATGCAGAAACAGTTGACGAACCAGGATCAGCTACAGATGGCGATCAGGTATAAAATCTATTGATAAATTATTCCATTTCAATTAAATTTATAATGTACACTCAAAAATTATAGCTATCAAAACAATTAACGTCGGCTCTAAGTGTCTAATATACGGGGTAAGACCTGTGACATGGCTCCCGAACGAACCCTTGACCTGAAATTGTTATAGACCACATCTCTACATCCTGATATACTAACGGAATTTGTCATGAACTGAAGGTCAACTGTGCCCTGGCATGGCACCTCCTACCTTCCCTCATTCATGGAAAGCCTTGAGCTGTCTAGGAGCTGTAATATGCCAAACAAGGCTGTTGCCTACGGTAACGGCTTCAGCTAACATCACCTGGTCACCTGGTGCCGTCAGCTCTTGGAGCTCTGGCGACAGTCATGATGTATCCTCTCCATTGTCTCCTGTTTGGCCATGCTGGAATTCGGAGTGCCTCTGAGTAGTCCCCTTGAAGAGGTGCTAACATAGGCTGTCGTTAAACTGTTGATCCGTCCGAGAGCTGCCTTTTGCTATCTCAGACGCTGTGTAATCTTGGAAGTTCTTGTGTCGGTTTTTCTCTTGCGTAGAACTGGTGGCCAAAAGAACTCGGTTCTAGAACAAGAAATGGAAAATCTTCGCTCGCAGCTGTCAACTGCTAACATCCGAATCAAGGTGAGAACGGTTTTATTTTTATCCTGAGGTTTGCGACCAGAGTTTTTGTTTGGGATTTACTTCCAGGATATGCACATTCGTGGCATGCATCTGTGGTGTGTATCATTATGGTAAATGTTTAAGGTTTTCATCCATGATTTGCATTTGAGTTTGCATCGAGGCTTTTTCCTTGAGGTTTCAAAGTCGGGATATTCATTAATTCATTCATTAAATTAATTTGTATAGCACCTCTTCAAGGGGACTACTCAGAGGCACTCCGAATTCCAGCATGGCCAAATAAAGCTGTCTCAAGTGCTTCAAAGACTAATGAACAGGAGGAAACTTAGGACAAACGCATAGTTGAAAATATCGTTAAAATAATGTAGACTACTGGTTTGGTTGCAGGAGTTGGAGATGACCGTGTCCCGCTTTGAAGAAGATGGGAAGGTGGTACAGATGATGAAATCACAGATTAATCAACTGAAGCAGTTTGAAAAAGAGAATAAGGCTCTGAAGGAAGAAAATCAGTATCTCAGGTAATAATATAAAAAAATTAAAATAAAAAGTAGACAAAATAAAAAAACAGTTGATTGCTATTCTTGATGGTCAAATGTTTTACTTATATTGGTTTTTGTTTTAATAATATAATTGTGTTGAGGTTACTTTGTTATTGGCGTACCTGTAAGCCCTTAGAACTTGGACTTGTTTGAATTACATTACTGCAACGCTTTTGAACATGGTCTTAGCGTCAACACTAATTGCTTTTGTTTTGAATTTCTGCTCTGGTGTAAGGTTAGTCTTAGAATCATCATTATTTAAATTTAATTTCAACTTTATCTTTGATAAATTTAGCCTTGGAACTAAGTCTTTTGCATTTTAATATTTTTTTACTGCTTTTGTTAGGGACCTTGAATTGAATTTCTGTATCAGTTGATGAACTGAATTCTTGCTGTATTGACTGCCGTGGAACTTAATCTGTGGTCTTTGTGTTGAATTTCAGTGCCATTCAAAAGAACACGCATCTTCTCACCGAAACGACCAATGACTTGCGATCCAAACTTGAACAAGTCCAGCAACAGTGCGCCAAACTTTCAAAGTTTGAAGTTCAGTGTGAGGTATTTAAAAGATGAGCATGTTTTAATAGGAGAAATGCTGTTGAAGCATTTTGTCATTAGTCACACTGCATTTCATGACATTAAAATCGAATTATGTTGTTAGGTATGTAATATGTATGTGTGTAATTATGTATTCTTAAATAACCGATTGCACTTTGGTGTACACTGTACAGTCATCTACGACTTTCTGCATGCTGTATGATCTCTTGAATGCACACTCAAACTATTACTTATATTTGAATGCATACAAGTGTACGTGTTATATACGTATACACGAATACATAGACAAGCACTGAGAATACATACTTCGACTTATACTTGAGTCGACTTATAGTCGAGTATATGCGGTATTTCATTGTTTGTGTATCACGTGCTCGTGTAACAGCATTTCCGTGATATGATGCCACATAATTTGTCATAAATATTATGAAATGATTGATGATGTTTGCAACTCCGTGATGGTCTGTTAAGTAGCAGTGGAAAGAATTTCCTTCAAATGTAACTTTGTTTTTCTATTGTTCATTTTAAGGACCTGAAGAGAAGACTTGCCCAGTGGGAGAACGTCGACGAAAACATTGGCTTGAAGTCAGTTTTTTCCACGTGACTTACATTTAAATACAGAGTCATAATTTTGTTCGATTTCGATTGGAAATATAGCGAGAGGTATCGTAACATTCGTGTGGTAATCGAAGGTTAGGTTTATGAATCCAACTGAATGTATTGGAGAGCCACTGAAAACCTCAAAAAGTGCCATATGTTTTGAAAACCCTTCGAAAGAAAATTCATAGTAGTTGTCAAACAATTCATTCGTTTGCATGCACACGCCCTTTTTTATATATATATATATATATATATATATATATATATATATATATACTTGTTTTCAAGGATAACTGCAAGTGTATAAGGAATTAATTCATTGATTCGGTGCCAAATTGGGTAAGGCGTCAGCTTCTTGCAAATAACTCTTATTTCCACATGTGTGTGTGTGATTTTTTTTATCAGAGAGCGTTAGCAAAGACATGATTCAATTATTGATCTATGTGTTGCTGGTTTCATAGATCTCCCACTCAGATCCGTCAGCATACGGCTGAGCTTCAGCGTGAGCTCAGGCAAATGCTGGAGAAAAATGGTCAGCTGCAGGCAAGGTTAGCAAGCAATTTTCAAACCACAGCTTTGTGGCAAGTTTTGAGCTTATGTTTATTGCCAAGTGATCAGGTCTTACTGCAGACAAACTTACAAGCACAAAATAGATGTAATACATACTCACATACACACACGCCTGCAAACATACATAATACCTAATGACTTTTGTGTTTGTTTAAATGGTGTTTGTTTAAATGGTGTTTTCAAAAACACTGTCACTGGGTCTTTCAAGTCATTACATAAGCGGTTCCCAACCCATGGCCCACGGGCCAAAAGTGGCCCGCCAGACCTTAAAAAAGGCCCTCATCTCGCAAAGAATTGACAAAAATATAAGGAAAAATTGACAATTTGGACAGGATAGAACACATAATTATTTTCTATTACAAATTATTTTGGTTTTACGTCCATAAATAACATCAAACATTCTATTTTGAATCAATTATAACAATTTTATATGCTTTTAGTTAATTGAATTTTGGCCTTGTGGCCTCCTAATGTCCTTTGACTAAGAAAAAGTGGCCCTCGTGTCCTCCAACTTAGAAAAAGTGGATCTGTGGTCAAAAACGGTTGGGAACCACTGACATACATCAGTACTCAAGACCTGTCTCTTCTCTAAGGTTTTACCGATTGTGTGCTTATAAAATGTTTGCCTAGGCGCTCTTGTACTGTGTTACGGCGCAATAGAAATTGTCGTCGCTATTATTACTTTTATCGATCTTGATATTTTTTAGCAACCATGTGCTAGAAGACAAGCACAGAGCTTCATTGGCTCAGCTGCAGAACGTGAAAGCTGAGTTATCTACGACGTCTGCCAAGTTGAAGGAGTCTGATGGTTTGGTTGGACGACTCCGAAAGAAATTGATTTTTGTCAGCAAGGTATGTTGTTCACATGCCTGCATTTATTACTTTCTATTGGTTAGGATATCAGGGGCCATCAATATTACATTACCTGCGCAAGGAGGTAATGGGTGATCGGATTTAGGCGATTTTGAGTATGGGTGCAGGCGTACCTACGCAAAATAAATTTCTACTTATGATGTCTGCTTTAGCCTATAAATTTAATATTTATAGCTCTGTATTATCCTGTATAGTCGTCTGATAGCATTTTAATACATTACATAAAAGTTTACCTGTGCAGATATTCTGTACTGTAATTATTAGCGTACAGTAGAATAAATGCCTTATAGATGACTTTAAGCCACTGGTTCCCAACCTTTCTGACTTTAGGGCCACTTTTTCTAAGTTGAAGGACATCAGAGCCACTTTTTCGTAGTTGAAGAACATTGGGTCACAAGGCTAAAATTTAATTAACTAAAAGCATATAAAATTGTTATAATTGAATAAAAAATATAATATTTGATGTCTTTTATAGATGTCAAAATAAAATAATTTGTAATACAAAATAATTGGGCTCTATCCTGTCCGAATTGCCAATTTTTCATATATTTTTGTTAATTATTTGAGAGATGAGGGCCATTTTTTAGGCCTGTCGGGCCAATTTTGGCCTGCGGGCCACGGGTTGGGAACCACTGCTTTAAGCTAATAAAATTTTGCGGAAGGGGTTGTACTTTGTAAGGGTCAGGTTCCAAAATTTGTGTGAGGTTCAACAGGTGGTGGGTATGAAAAAGCAAAGAGTACACAAATGCGAGATCGCTTCCCACTACCCTCCCAAAGATCCACTCAACCTTCCAATTGGTGGATGGCATTGGTTAAGTGAGTTGTCAGACGTGATGGGTACCTGTTGGCTGCCGACAGTTAAATTTGACTTCTGTGAATCTTATAACTTGTGATCATCATCGGTCATACTATGAATTGCCGTCATTGCATGTCAGTTTGAAACTAAACGAAGATTAATTATTATAGATCTGGAGACTTTTATGTCGTTAGTGTGTAATAATTACCTGACCTTACACAATGGACACAATTTCCAGAGAAGATCATTTGTTGTTGTTAGGAGAAAGAACTTTTCAAGAACATCGTCGACGAGTACAATCGTCATGACGACGACATGACATCTCGAGTCGACATGCGGTCGAGCGCACGCATCCAACACCTCGAGAAGCTGATTGAAAAGCACGAGAAGCACGTCGCCACGCTGGAGTCTGACGTGGACGAAGTGGCGCAGGAGAAGGCGCAACTGCGGATGAGGGTCGCTCTGGTGGGTCAACTGGATGACTTATGTGAAAAGGATGTATACCTGATTACTGAGCAATTGCTGGTTGATTAAGTTGAATGGACGGTGGCCAGGTAGCGCATTGGTTAATACGCTGGCATGGAGAGCGAGAGGTAACGAGTTCGAACCCCCCGTAGGACGGACGTGCTTTGTAGGCTGCTATTATCGCCGTGTATTGTAAGCTGTCTGTTCTGTTAGTAGTTAAGTTTGATGTTATTAAGATTATTGCATAACTTTAATATACATCTAAAGCGCAGTGCGTTTGCAGGCGTTACATCAAAGAAAAAAATATCTTTGTTGTTGGAATGAAAGTCTCTCGGTTTAGAAGGAACTGACTTAACTACTTTCCTACTAGTTAACTGCATATGAACTCCATTGATCGAAGCAGATGTGAGTAACGGTAATGTAAGCAAACCATTTTAGTGACGTTGACTCGATACTGTGAATTTCTTTTGTGTTTTTTCGTGGAGATGCAACGGTACTGCACATGTTTATTAGAGACTGTGCTGGATTCACCAGATGGAAAGTCTTGCTTGAGATCTGTTTGTCCCTTACACAGTTTTGTAAGCACCTTGCACTGGTTTTGATTGGGAGTGCTGTTGGTGATTGGCGCTTTAAAAATATCAGATCACAATTGTGGGGTGCGGTGGTGTAGTGGGTTTTTTCGTCGCCTTGCAGCCGAAGGGTTGCAGGTTCGAATCCACCTCAAGTCGCCACGTAGCTACCTTGGGCAAGTCCTTCACTCGCAATTGCTCAGCGCTTCGGCGTGAAACTCCGATGCAGTGTCCACTCTGTATTCGGGAGCGCCTCTGAATAGGAAGCTTGAAGGGGCGCTATAAGAAGTGCACATGTAAACAAATGAACAATTAGAAAGGAAGAAAGGAGTGAAGTGTTGTTATGGGGCAGTGCATGTTTTGATAGATTCTTGGAAACTATTGTGTCTGGTGAGGTCTGTTAATGCTGACTGATTTTTCCTGCTTCTGTAAACTGTTATGTTTTTCCTAGTTCTGTTAATGCTGTCCGATTTTTCCTAGTGCTGTTAAGACTGACTGATTTTTCCTAGTTTTGTAAGCATGTGCTGACTGATTTATTCCTATCAGCTGGAACAGCAGTTGCAGAAGCGGACAGAAAAGGAACCTATTGCGCCATCGACTATAAATGCTACCGATCAGAACATCATTCTAGCACTCAGGTTAGATATTGTTTTACCTGCATTGTTGTTAATTTTAATTAACAACTAAACAAATTAAAACAAACAAACAAATTAACGACTCCGTGATGTTGTGCGTTCCACCACTGTTGCGCGAATGCTTTATTCTTCGCCAGCATGGTGGGGTTTTGCAAATGAGGGTCAGAGGAGTCGTCTGTCCGCTATTATTAAAAAGTTGATAAGACAGGGTTTTTTGTCCTCTAACACCCCTACTTTTGACATGTTATGTTCTAAGGCAGATGTATCCCTCTTTTCTTCTATCCTCTGTGACCCCGGGCATGTCCTCCATTATCTTCTTCCACCTGAACGTGTAACTGGTTACTCCCTTAGGCCCCGATCACACAATCTTGAAATACCACGTTGTGATTCGTTGATTGCAAAGGGATTTATCACCAGAATGTTATATAGTTAACTTTTGACGATAATAGTTTAGTAATTATATTATAATTTAACTTGTGATTTTAATTTGCACGTTTCTATTACCTATTATTACTTCGATGTTTTATAATGATGTTTTGTGTCCCATTGTGCGTTTGCAAGTGGAGTAATAAAGAAAATACTTACTTACTTAATGGATTCTTTTATGTGATATGTACATTTTTATCAGTGCTTGCTTTTAGGCAGACTGCTGATGGCGTATTTTATTTGTTTCTTGCATTTGTTATAATGCCCTTTCAGGCTCACTTCTCAGAGGCGCTCCCGACTATATTGCGGATGCTGCATCAGAGTTTCACGCCGAAGTGCACGAACAATTATTCAAGGTCCCTACGTGGAGGCTTGTGGTGGATTCGAACCTTGAACCCTTTCGCTACAAGGCGCCGAACCAAGTACATGGTTCTAAGTATACCACATTGGACCTGCCACTTGGCAGAGAACCTAAAGAAAAAAGAAGAAGAGATAATATAGCTTTATTTTACTGTCCCTCTTTGTTGTTTTGTTGACTTTCTAGGCAGAAAGTGGAGGAACTGGAAAAGAAGGTGGAGGAACTGGCGGAGCAGAAAGAGGAAGCTCTTGCTCAGCTGGAGCGAGTTGATCTTCAGGTAAGACAACTATTTATAGATTATTTTGGTTATTAATATTGTGCAATGTACTGCAGAATTAACTTTGCCCAGCTAATATATCGATCTGCTCAGATATGAATAGATTTTCAAGAAGTGTCTGGCAGCTGGGTAGCTAAATAATAGCAAAGTTTTAAGCCCTGGATTTTATAATTTGTGTTTTACCGAATGCAGCACAAAACATTTACATCGTTATCACTTGTTTCATTACATTTATGTAGTTACACCTAAAAATTAGAATAATTAGTAAATTGTCAATATCTAGAGTGAACCGTTAACCAGTAAGAATTTATAATAAAAACACTATTAATAATATATATTTAATTGAGTTTTTTTACTATTTACACTTCATAATTAGTCAATCAAGTAACTTGTTCACTTTGTCTTCGGTTAGAGTTTTGTTTGTCGAATCTGTGGACAGGATTTGACCAGAAAAAACACGCTTATATCAGATGTGCTTAGTTAATACAGGAATTATTTCAATAGTAATGACCCAGAGGTCAGGGGTTCAACTCCCTTCGAGGATGAAATGATAGTGTATATATTTGATATTTTGATCATTTCTGTGAGGAGGGTTATTGCCCTTATGTTTGCCATTCTACCTGTTTATTATAATGCGGTATTTTATTGTAAATGTTTCATGGAGCACACTTTCTATAACTTGCTTCAGTACAGTGTAAGTTATGCTGTTCAACGGTTGGGTAAGTTTCTGAGCTTAAAATTCTTCGGAAGATGATCTTATTATTATGCGGCCTTTCTTGGACCTTGGTGTTTCTTTTTTGCGCATAATTAGGGCGGCTACGATCGATCAAAGACCCGCGTCATTCACTTTCGAATGAATCCGTATTCGACGACTCGCGATCGTCAGACGCAGGAAATCGATCGATTGCGAGAAGAGAACGCTCGCCTGAGCGCGAAGCTGAATCTGATGAAGGAGTCGGGTGGACCGGTCGAAGGTCTGTCAGTCATCGTCGACGAGAATGTGTGTCCGCCTGGAACAGCGAAGGAGCTCGAAGGTTTCATATCTGAGCTTTGATGAATAGATATATAAATAATATAGCTTCAAAAATATTGTTTTAATGTTAGTTTATGAAATTTAAAGGTTCTTGTTGTCGATGAGAATTTATGTCCACTGAGAATTCCTAAGGAACTTTCAGGTTTTAGATTAATCTGAGCTTGATGCATGAATATATAAGTATAGTTTTAAAAATACTTATTTTAATATGTTTGGTTCTTAATGTATGGTGGTATATAAAATAGAAAGGTTTCATATTACTCGTGATAAGCTATTTCCACTGAAAACTGCTAAGGAGCTAAGGGTTTTATCTGAGCGCTATGAATAAATTATATAAATATTGCTTCTAAATGTGTTTTATGATATTTGATTTTCATATAGAGTGGTATATATAAAATATGAGTTTCTCTTGGTTTAAAATGGGAATCTATGTGCGGCGCTTTGAACCGCTGTATACCATGAGTTGTCACTACTACTTGGGATTCTTACCGAGGCATTTTTGATTCAACTCAACCTTTTGTTGTGGTGGAGTGTGTAGTGCCGCGGAGTATCGCTCCCTCTTGAAAGGCCGCTATATGAATTTATGAATGAATGAATTTGTGAATGAATTAACTTGTGAATGAATTTATGAATGAATGAATTTATGAATGAATGAATTTATGAATGAATGAATTTATGAATGAATGAATTTATGAATGAATGAATTGTTATAGTTTGTGCATTTTGATATCGTTTTGCATTGAAGAGACGAAGAGTCAGCTGGTGAGCGAGCAGTTGAAGAACCAACGTCTGATGGAGGCTTTCAAGAAGACGAGTCAGGAGATGCGCGACATCAACTACAAGGTCCTCGGATATAAAGTCGACATACCGAGCACGGACGAATATCGTCTGATGAGCATGTATGCCGAGTCACCAAACGATTTCTTCATCTTCAAGGTTAGCAATTTAAACAAATTAAACATAGTTATAATAATAATAATATTTTTTTATTCGACAAGCAGGTTGATAGACCGCAACCAGTTACAGTGTACAATTATGCAGTTGTAACAATTTACTTGATGCTAACTTAAATTAGCCTCAATTAGAGAAATGCATGTCCAGATTGGTCTATAGTGCTACCGTTGGGGTGACACTAGTTAGTAATTCGAACAATGACTAATTGCAATCAACTTTTGTTCTACACTACTACCTGCACTTGAGAGATTGTGAACTGAGAAATTTTATGATAATTATCCTGAGCAGGAGTGATTATCCTACTTGTTGTTTATTGTATGCGGTCTTTTATTGGAACAACTTCTTAAAATACACTTTCTATGACTTGCTTCAAATTATGCTATTCAATGGTTGGGGGAAGATTCTAAACTTAAATTTTCTTAGGGTCATGTTCTCATTATTACACAACCTTTTCAGAACCAGTTACTTACTATTCCTCCAATAGATGGCATTATCAATAAGAAATGCGATCATGGTTATAAGTTACAAGTTCTTGTTTCCAGTGTAATTACGAGCTCAGTTTGATTCTATCGTTGGTTTCTTGTAGCAGAGTTCGAATGGCGAGCTGCAACTGCTTGCCAACCAATATTCCGAGTCATTTCAAAAGAACATTGAGACGTACTTGACGATTGGCAACAGCTTGCCAGCATTCATGAGCAGCGTCACTCTAGAGCTTTACGGTCGTTCAACCATCATGACATCGTAGTTGTTGACTTTACAATGTGTTCGACTTTTTGGCAGAATTTCAGAGCTTGGTGTCTGGGTCCGGACTGTGCAGAAATTTTTGTAAATCTGTTTCCTTGTCGTGGGTATGCTACCAGCTGAGTTTTTTTAACAGTGTGTGTCTTATCTGCTCCATCTTGATGGATTATCTTGAAAGCGACTGGAGTAACGCAAGCAAAATGCTTAAATGGAGTTCACTGATGTTTTTCAGTTATCGATTTTTATGCAAGCAATTGTTGATCAACATAGGTGCGTTATGGTTGAAAAATTGCGGTATGTTTGAAAGTCATTCAGATAGTTCCATTATAAATGATGTTGTCGGACATTTGGCAGACTGTTGATGACTTCAGTGTCTGGTTCCAAATGTACCATTTTAGTAACACTGTAATTAATACAATGCAACCCAAATTTTATGTTGAACTTTTTGAAAGCCCTGCCAAAGTTTTGTGTTCAGTATAACGCTTTATATAATCATACCATTTTGGAAGATCTCTTTAGCAAGGCAATCCACAAGCAGCACAACTATAATAACACCTGACAACCTAATGTGGACAACAGTTTATAGTAGTTGGATGATTTTTCGGCTTTAACGCTTTTATGGTGAACTGCGTTGATTTTCCAGTTGTTTTTAGTACACTCATCAGTAAAGGGTTAAATAGCTCTGATAGGTTAGTGTGTATTTTGTCACATTACATTCTAATCTGATGCTGGGTTAGAAATTCAAAGACTAAAACCATTTTGTTGGTAGTAATTGAAGAGTTTCTTGGGAACTGAAAATAAATTAATTTCACTGGCATGATCTATGCATGTTATGGCATGTTATGAACATGAATATGGTTTTAATTATTGGTCATTGTTGTCGAAGTTGTAAATAAATTGATAATGCCGGTAGAACCTGGTTAACTATTTTTTTCCTATAAATAATTCTGATCAGCTGGTAATGTGCATAGTCACAGGTTATGATATTGGTTAGCAGCCTATGCTTGACATATTGCAACCTATTGGTTGCAATATGTCAAGCATAGGTTTAGATAAAATGAAATGCAATCAATTCTGTGGGATTTTCTCTCCCGTAAATATGCATGCGCATTGCCCAGTCATCTCAAACTTTCTGTCTTCAACCATAGCCTATGTCTTTATTGGACGGTCTCATAATCTGCATTAATATTATTGATCACAAACAAGACGAATAGAACACGAAGTTCGTAGCACGCTAACTTTTTTATATAATTGGATTTTTATACAAAATTCACTGCGATGTAAATGGAACAACCGATAAGTTCCAAGAATAGTTGCAGGTTTATAATATTAGGTCCAAGTAAGACATGATAAATGAAGCTATAAGACAACAATGTTCGTTCATTCGAGTATTTATATAGCACATCTTCAAGGAAACTAGTCCGAGTGCTCCAGCTCTCTGTTTCAGAGATTGACCTAGGCAACAGGCGCAGCTCAAGATGGAAGGGTATTCCATACTGCCGGGCCAACCACAGAAGAAGCACGGCTTTGCATACCGGTATTATATAATGGAGGTGCGAGCAACTGGGATTGAGGACACTCCCCTTCCCTCTGAGCGCAGAAATCGACTAGCCCTAGTACCCGACACAGGCCGGTAAAGATCAAGTAGGTAAGTTGGAGCAAGACTTTCTGGCATCGGCAGAAGGATGGCTACGGTGAAATCATTAATCCACACAAGTCCTAACTATACGTTAAACTCCGAACATGTCGATTTAATTGTTGATTTAAATTGTAGACAGCAGTAAAGTCCTTCAAATGGTTACCGTTTTTACGCAGTTTATAAACAGTGTCAACTAACACACCCTTGTTTCAAACCCTCTCGGAGAGACGCCTTTCCTGAAGTAGAGCCTACGTTCACTAATCTATATAAATTAACCGTTGTTCAGAGACTTTAATAACCTTTGTTCTTATGTCTGAGAGTTAAAGAGTCTTTTAATGTATAAGCTTAATGGGTGATTTTGTAAGATTGTACGCAAGGACTCTCTAGTAAGATATTGTAAAGCGCACCATCAAGGAAATTTTCATCTAGTGTGGATTCATTTATATATTTTCAATGTTGGCGGGATATGTAATGTTTTCGTTTGATAAAATTATAAATGATTTTGTTGAAACCATCAAGGTACACTTATTACTCAACTGTTACAGAAGCCCTTCTATTTCAACATGCATTTTATTTTTATAGCTACAACAATCTTTATATCGACTGAGCGCATTGCCCCGAACTGGATTTAAGATATGGGCATAGACGGACCCGTAGGCTCGCGTGAAACTACATGGGCACCTTGTTTAGAACTGTTTAACGTCGGGGTCTACCCTATTGAATCAATCAATCAAGTTTATTGGGGCACGGGTAAAAGTCTGATTTGCTGACTGACCAGGGATAAAATGCTGACTAGAGAAATGCTGATTTGTCATGCTGATTAGTGGGTAAAATGCTGATTAGAACATGCTGATTGTAACAACAGAATGTAGGGATCGGTTTTGTTTTTGTCTCTTTGCCTGTATTATTCAATCAGCATTTAAACTACAAAATGTATTATCTACTCTGGTCGCTATTTACCTGGACTTCAACTCTTAATTGGCACCACGCAGATTCATACTTGTTAATTAAAACAGTGGATTTCACTCTCTTTATTTGCTGCTAAAGCAGTATGGAAAGTAACAAAGTACATTGCCTTCTTTGATGTCTCTTTGCCTGGTTTTCTTCAATCAGCATTTTATTCTTTGATATGCTGATTTGACTGCTAGGTAAAATGGTGACCAATCAGCATTTGGACAATCAGCATTTTACCTCTGGACAATCAACATATCAGCATTTTACCCTTGCCCAGTGTATTGTATACAGTTTCAAAAAGTGAGGAAATTACTAAATTTGTCAAATTCCTAAAGAAATTTATCCCAAACTTTAGAAACTGTAGACAAGTAAGGACTAGCCGCAGTGCATATTTAAACGGGCTTGGACTCATGGGACCAAGTCTGCCACGATTAGACGCTCCTCCAGTGAGGTATGGGATGGTACCAGTGATAGTACCATAGATGCAGTTTGAGTCTGCACTTGACCATGGTCTATTCCCCATGATTATCATTTGTTTTTCGAATTTTTGTTACAGAGTTTAATTAAAACTTATATTAGAAATGGGCATGCTACAGAAACATCATGAAGACAAGGCAGAGCTCTGAGAAAGTTGTGCCACCATGTTTCTGTGATGCTTTCAGTGCTGTTTGTGGTAGAAAGTAACAGATGAAGTATTTTAAAGGTAAGCCGGGCTGACCTTTAAAATACTTCATCTGACTCAGCCCCCTCTAAGAAACGGTCTACAAGTGCTGCTGTGGGATAAAAACAACTTATAAACTTGGATGCTTTTACAAGAAGTTTTAAGACTTGTGTGAACTTATAAAATTTCATATTTGATGGTAGAAATATGACAGTTTTGCAGTACTATTTTAATTTTGTTCAATTTTAGAATGTCTTTGCCTAAGAATGATGCTAAGGAAATTGAGGAGATTATTGGATCCATCAAGCAAAACTTCCAATGTCCTATTTGGTATGCCTGTCTTAAATTTCCTGCATGTTGTGCTCATTTAACAGTTGTTCGTTGACAGATTGTCGATAATTAATTATTACTAATGGTATCTTGCTCTAAAAGCATGTTTTCTGTTGTAAGCATTTTTAACTTTCTATTTTTAATAAATGACGTTGTTATGCATTTATGTTTAAACGCGTGATCTTTTTATGTATGTATAGTTGCATACATGTACCGAGACACTTGATATAGTGTGTTTTAAGCACATCACGAAGGCACAACACGCGTGACTATTTAATGATCTAGGCAAATGTATGTTATGAGGGTGGAAATTTATTCTTAACGGCGTGTGATGCCGTATGTTATCAATGCTGTTATTGTGGGACATGCAGTATTACATTTGACTGTGTAGCATAGTATTGTAATAAATGCTTGCACGTAGAAAATAGGGCAGTCTTGAATAGTGACTTATTAGTTAGTGTGTATAATTATTTTACTTGTTTTTGAATTAATCTTACGGACTGGATGATGGAGGCATCGGTCCACTGAACTGTGGTTGCACACTGCATGGAAATGCGCCCGTGACCAGGACAGGTGACGCAGAGTTATTGACGTGGCATCCATAGAGTGACACACTGTATATGTGATTAATTAAATGTATTGATAAATGCATAATTAGTTATAAGCTTATTTATAGCAATTTACTTTGGTGATATACGATCTTTACAGTGAATCTGTATGCATAATTTTCTATTTTGATTGACATGAGTGGACTGGATCATGCTTGATGATACACCTTTGAACAATCATTCACTAAAGGAATGAGCAACAATAGAAGTACTGATTGTTTAGAATGTGTCTTCTATTTATTCTTTTCTGTTTGTGACTTTTAGTCTTGAATTGATGCTGAATCCAGTGTCAACAAAATGTGATCACAAGTTCTGCCGGTCAGTAGGAGTGACGTTCTGCTTCATTATATACCCTGTACTTAAATTTTGTGCACAATCATAGAGGTGAAAAGCCTTAGCGTTAACTAGGCATTTAGCGAACCTTTATAAATTTTATACCTGTGTAGGAATACCTTGAATTAACATGAGACATATGCAGAGGGTAGAAGTCTGGTACCTGTAAGAGCTTCTACTTAGATTGCACATCAACTGTGTCTCTAGAAGTATTATATATGAGGATGTTAATAAGTGATGTTAATAGCAGAACTGTTAATATATATACAGTTCTGTGTGAGATTTTAACTGTTCAAAGGTGATGTATTTTACTAATAATTTTCTATGTATTTTCATAAAATATTGACATACTTTTTCAGTCACTGCATCTTGGAGGTCATAGGTCGAAAGTCTTCAGCACCTTGTCCTCTGTGCAAGACTCCTGTCACAAAAAGGTTTGTCACAGTCTGTTTATTTTTTTACCTATTTTTATTCATTCATTTTAGAATTTATATAGTACCTCTACAAGGGGACTACTCAGAGGTGCTCCCGACTCTAGCATTGCACAAAAGTACAGTTTTGAGTTGAATAAAAAATGCTTTAGTAAGAGCCCCAGGAAGCCAATGTAGCTCCTGTGGAAGTTCATTTCAGACCACTGGGTCCACCATGGAAAAAGTCTTGATTCTGCATGGTTGCTGTTCATGCCAAGAGCACCCCTTTTGTGCAGTATGGAGAGGTGGTGGCCTTTGGGTACCCATGGAGCAACAGATCTCTCGCAGGTTGTCTGGGGCAATACCAAGGTGACATTGCCATGCCAGAGCAGCGATCGTATACTCGATGCACTGCCGGGTAGGAAGCCAGTGCACTATCTCCAACATAAATGTTTGAAATGTTTAGATACAATAATAATATAGCTGGAGACATAACCTAATTTGCATGCCTGTTCTTTGTTTGCTTTAACTGAATTTGGAAGTACAAAGGGTTTGTTGGATTTTCAACTTGCTTACTTTAGTGCATAGATTGAGTATTCGTGACTTTTGGGTTTAATATTCGTAAATATTCGTGAATATTAAGATTTTTTAATATTCGTAAATATTCGTAAATATTCGTTAACATATTAAAGTGAACCATCGAAACCGCAGTGTTACCCGGTAAAGCAGTTTAAGTTTCTGCGTGTCTCCTTGACATTCACTCGCATTCAGGGCAGGGCTGAATTAAAATATGCAACGCGCTTAATATGCTGAGATCGGGATAATTTTTGCTTGTAATCTGGCACTATTATTTCCTTCGTTGGCATTTACATTTACTCATCCTGCTACACTGATATAAAAGTACTTTATCAATTTTCTGTTACTGTTATAGGCAATTAAAGTTTAATTCTAATTTAGCCTACTATTGCTGCTACTTGCCAACTGCCATCGGTGACTCTGTCTCTTTTCAGTTGGGGAGGATGGTCAGAAGTCAGACAAAGTGACTAACATTAAGTATCGAATGTGATAGACCTATGAATGCTGCATGCATGGCCACATTGGCCAGACCCAGCAGAGACCTGGAAGTTTTTAACAATAAATCTATTAAAGTTATTGTAACTTGCTGATATAGGCCTATGCGTAGGCTAATTCAATTTTGTACAATCCATTTAGTAAACGTTAAACATCTTCATAAAATTTATAAACAAACTAAAAATTAAGAATAGAGAATTTCCTGAAAGAACATAATATTTTACGAATATAATATTCGTTGGCAATTTTAATATTCGTTAATATTCGTGAATATTTGAAAATCTTAATATTCGTAATATGCGAATACTCAATCTATGCTTTAGTGCATCCATACGTGACTGGTGTAGGTCATACTTAATTTATTAACTGCTGAATTTTCACATTGCTGTGTGAATTGTTACATTACAGGAGTCTTCAGGATCTGATCGAATGGAAGAATTTTGTGGAAAAAGTTAAGCAATTGGTTGACGCTTTTCAGCTTGACTTAGCCAAGGAACATGTTGCTGAAGAGTGCAAGGAAAGTGCAGACGTAACAGATGTTCCAATTCCATCTCTAGGCAAACCATCAGTATTTTCTGTACAGGAAGGAACTGCGTCTACTGATAATGGCGTCAGACAACGAAGAAGTGTTCGATTTAAACTCGATGGTGACGAATTGAGTGTCAGACAGGATAAAGATACAGAGGTTGAGCAAATTAGCGTTGATGCCGTCGGCAACAGTAGCAGCGTAAGATGTATGGAAGGTTTTGAAATTGCGTCACCGACTAGTAAGACCAGTTTCGTTACAAGTGACGCTCATCGTAGGCCAGTTTCCAAGAAAACCAATTGTCGGGGAAATGAATTTAGTGAAACTGGCATTGAGAGAAATGCCGCTGCCAATTGTAGTGCCACTGGAGTTGAACCAGCATCATCAGGTGAAGAGGATGATGAGAGCCATGGTCTTATAACCGGTGGCTATCAAGGAGAAGGTGATGTTGATGTGGAAGAAATGAGACCAGCTGCCGAGAATCATAAGATCTTCAGAAGCCGTGCATTGTCGAAAGCGGCAAAGCCAGCCGAAGAGAAATCAACGGGCGTTCACAGCATGGACGATCCTTACACTTTCGTTGGCAGCCAGCCAACACCGAAGAGAAAGAAGTCTGTTCAGAGGAAAGATGGAGGTGGAGATGGCGTTCATATGTTTGAAGATTTTAATGTTTTACCAAAGAGAAGAAAGCAGAGAATTTCTGTCGGTGGACGTTCAAGACTTCATCTACCAACTGTTAAGAAGACCGTTGCGGAAGTGAGTGAACCAACGGGTGATGAATATCGTCACGAAATTGAAGCCATGAGTGACAAGTTATCAGCTGCTGAAAGCTATAGTCTTGTGCTGAGTCAGCAGTTCAAAGACAGCAGCGTAGAAAATAAGAAAAGTCAGAAACACATAGAACGTAGCAGTGCAGCAAAAAATCTAGTGTCCGCTTGTAATAAGGTTTTACCATTTGCATCGACTGAAAATAGGGAACAGATGCAGAAAAGCTGTTCCACTTTCTCGCAGAAGGGCAATGAGGCGATTCAAATGGCTCCATTAAAAACTGGTGAGACAGTGCAAAAGAGGATGGTTCCAAATAAAATGGCACCAAATAACACACCATTAAATCGCATAGTAACAAAGAAGGTGGCATCAAAGATGGCAGCTCCACACAGCTCAGTACTTAAAGCAAATGGGGTAGAGCCAAATGAGAGTGTACCCAGCAAAATATGTAATAAGTTAATACCGATTGAGGCATTCTCAAAAGAGGATGTCATGCCAAACAAGCAAATGCCATCTCAGACAGTTTCAAATGAGGTATTATCAGAAAAGATGGTACCAAATGAGGCAGCAGCAGACAAGGTAGCACCAAAACCCAATACTGATGGAAGCATTGGGTCGTGTTTAGGAATAATAGAAACTTCCCCAAATGTTGGTGTCAGTTTCCACGTTGCTAGTAGTTCAAATTCATTGGCGTCCACAGTTTGTGAAACGGACAATTATATTCGAGCGGAAGGAAATGGCAATTGTATGCTCAAGCAAGACGGAGATATTTCAATTGTACATCCCGGCAAGTCATCAAAGCGAAGAAAATGTTCCGAACTTGTAGAAGATGCAAATAGTGACAATTTATCGTTGACTTCGAGAGATCTTCCGCAAACTAGATCCAGTTCCCGCAGAAGGAACCAGTTTCAGACGGTCGAGACTAAATGGCAGAAGAAGCTCCAGAGAAACGTGGCTGCAAAAGAGGAAAGAAGAAAAGCCATAGAAGAGTTTGACAGACTTCAAGATGAATCGACATCGAACTGTTGTACAGATTCAACTTTCAATTCAGGTAAACCCTTTTGAATTATCATGTTACGTAATAATTTTTATAGTAAGAAACTTAAGCTGCTAACTCTAGAGCTTTTACCACTAATTGGTGTTACTTGTAACTGATTGCGTTCATGACAACTGTATTTTTGGGAATAAATGAATATTGATTGTTTTAAGTTTAGCATTTGTTTAATATATTTGAAGGTTTTACTTAAATTTTGAATTTTAAATTTGACTTTTTTTATATTTCTTGAATATTATGTTATTTTATCTTTTGTTGTTATCAGGTTTGAATCAAGACAAGACTTCTATGAACAGTGAAAGTGTTGCACTAATTGAAAGTGGACGAGTGCAGTGTTTAGAAAAGGAAAAAGTTATTGGAGATTTGGAAGCGCAACCAACGGAAAAGAAAAGTGCCGGTAGATTTGCCAGCCAACAAACCGAAGAGGAAGACAAGATTGATAGATTGAAAGAACAATCAGTGACTACAGCAGTTGAATCTTTTTCGCAGTCCTCCGTCTTGTGTGTGCCAGACTCCGTGGAAGAGATTCTGTGCATGGAGAAAATAAGCGAAACAGTTGACGGTCAACGTATGCAAGAAGGTCAATGTGTGCAAGAAGGTCAATGTGTGCAAGATGCGTTGCAGACTAGCGCTGAGAAAATAATCGAGTCATCTGAAAATAAAAGTGTCAAAGATTCTTTTAAATCTGACGAGTTGTTCTCGGAAAATTGCAGGAGTGACGTCATCTTCACGGAAAAAATAGATACTCTGTTGCCTCTTGCTCGCAGGGTAGTGGCACTGGAAAATCATGGAGCAACTGACAATGTTCCGATGCAAGAGATACCATGTAAAAATGCAGTTGATGTGCCAGATGGCTTACTGTCCAAGCCGAAGGGAAAAGGAAGGACATCTTCACTTGAAGCCAGTGATATTCAGGCAGGTGAAAAAATGCTCGGTGTTATTGAACGTACATTGTCAGATAGTTTAAGGACTACAGATAGCATTTCAACAGAGGAGAGTCAGTTCAGAGATTCGATGGCTGCACCCATTGAGCCACTGTTTAAACCAAAAATTAAACGAAAGAGAAAGACGTTTTCACTTGAAGTGAGCCTTAGAGCAGAGGAAAAGATGAGCAACTCCAGTTTTTTGCAGACGGATTCAATTGACATAGAACAGGTTATCGGCGAGGCAGTGCGTGGAATGCTCGGAAAAGCTGGAACTGGCGCAGACGATGATCTGTCGACGCAGGACATTGAAGTTGCGGAGGCTGTGTGGCAGTCTGGTCAGTCTGCAAGCGGAAACAGTCGAGGCTGTGCTGTCAGTGCGATTGCCTCTCCTGTGGGACGTGGGCAATGTATGCCTCCAGCGGAGGAGATGGAAGTGATCTTGGTAGGTGAGACCGAAGGTGTATTCGCTGAGGTGAGAGAAGAGAAACTCGAGAGTGAACTAATCAAGGGAGTGACAAGAGAGGAAGCGGTGAATAATGTTGAAGTAGTGGCAAGTGATGATAACAAAGAGTTGCTTGTAGATCACTCCTCTGAGTTTTTTGACGAGATAAAAGAAGACACGACGGCATTGATTGCATCGAGTTGTGCTAAAGCGAAAATACAAGCCGATAGAAAATTGGAAACACAAGCCGATAGAAAATCGGATTGCATCATAGTTCGAACAGATGATTCGTCATCACCTGTGCACAGCAATAGTTACAGTCTTCTTCAGGATGAGAACAAGAACTGTGCGGAGTTACTGCTCAAAGACTCCTCTGTGACAATTCATGGTCCTACTAGCAGCTTGAAAAAAAGTATTTGTCTGGTTTCCTATCACAGTGATGAGTCGCTACCAGATATTGATTCGCAGCATTCTGTTGAACCGACTGATTTAAAGTCGGATGAGTTGAAAGTGGAGAGCGAGAGAAAATCTCAGTCTGATCTTGATTCTGCTGTAAACAAAATAGAACGAGGGGTTACTTCGGAAGCCGCAACTTGTCCTGTTAATTATTTAAATGTGAAGATGAAAGCTTCAATAGGAAATCAGTCAGAAGTGCAAAGTGAATTGAATTTGGTGATGGAATCACTGCCACGGATTGATCCTCACTTGAGATCAGATTTGATATCAGAAAATGAACAGATCTTAGGTGCAGAATCTTCTGATATTGGAAAATCACTAGAAAACCGTGCACATCAATTATCTTCCACTTGTGAACCGTTTTTGCAGACTGAAGAAATTCATGTTAAATCAGCTGAAGGTGTTTTGGAGAATACCAAGGAAATTGAAGAACTTGTAACTTTCGTTAACGGTAAGTTTTAATGGTTTGCCTTCTAAGATTGAAATCGAGCGTATATACCAGTGCATATTTATAAACATATTGAATTGTTCTATTCTGCTTTTCAGGTGTTTTTCATCTGTGGCAATTAGATGTGTCATGGCAGACGTTTTTCTAACAAGCTTACGTTTATTATTGTACAAAGTTGGTTCTATTTTTCAGTTGCTGAGAAAGATGAAATTGATGAGAGTGATGAAAGTGACGATGAAATCACTTCACCAGTTAGTCGAGCAAACCTGACATCATCTGGCAACTTGTCAAGTGAAAGTGAAATGCTGACAACTCAGGTAAAATGTTTTTTGCTGGTTGTCAGCCTCTAGGGATCATTTCCCTGTTGCTGTTTTTATGTCGACTTCTGTATTTATTTATTTGCTCTATTTGACTTTTGTCAGTGCTTGTTAATTATTCATGGACTCTACGGTTTGGGACTTGCGCTTGTCTGAACACAAATTGGTGTTTTGTGCGGATTATTTTCCAAGCCAAAGAAGAGACCAAACACAGAGGGATTCGTTAAAACAATAAGCCAGCAGATGCCAAACTTGGGCCTCAGGTTTTGGCTTCAAAGATTAATGAGTCGACTTGGACTTAAAGGAAAAGACTTGGGATTTGAACTTCAGGCTTGGGATTTGGGGACCTGTCCAAATGTAAAGAGGTGTCGTTTTTGGACAGGGAATAATGGCCAGTTCAGAAATCTGTTTATTGTCCTATTTACAACCTTTTGTCTAGTGTAAAGCTGCAAGGTTTTCTTGACACTCTTTTTTCATTTCAGCAACGTCAGGAACTGGAAGTAGAAGTGAAAACAATGGAGGAAGAAATTGCAAGACTTCAGGCTGAACTCGTAAACGACGTCAAAACACTGACTGATAAACTCGATGTTCTTGAAGCAAAGGAACCTGACCCAGAACTTCCATCTTCTCCTGGAAAAAGCATTGTCAAACCCAATGATTGCGACAATTTTGAAGAGGGTGTCAATGTGGACAACCCAGAAAATGATGGCATCACCATTATACAGTATTCACCAAAAAATATAATTGATGATCAGACGACAGAATGCAAGGTTGATGAATTGAAAACGGAACTGAGACAATGTCATCCTGCGATCAAGGATTTTGAGGAATCGAGCAGCGACGCAGATCTCTTTGGTAGTCAGATGTCGGATATTGTGGCAATTCCACAGACTCCAACACCGACTAAGGATAAAACGCCGCGCACGCGATTTTCTCACCGTGGGATGGAGAGGGACGTCGAGAGAAAGGAAACGCCAAGATCTCCCACTCCACCTCCTTCTGTCGTGCATAAAAAGGAAAAGAAAAGTTTGAATGATTTCGAATGCACGAGTGAAGCAAAACGATTAAGGCTGAGTCACGATCAAGATCACAGGACATTGTCAGACGAAAATCATCAGAAAATCAACAGAAATTTTAATCAGAGCAACGACGAAAGCAAGACTTTTCTGAAGTCACTTGACCGACAAGGAAATTATTCTGCAAAAGTGAAAGAAAATTTGCATATAGTAGATAAAGGGATTGCAGCTTTTCAGAATACTCCAGATAGCAAAGAAAGTTCATCTTCTGTTGCTACGACGGGCAAAAAGAGTAAAGGCTCGGTCTGTGCATCTTCAACCGTGTTGAGAGATTACTCTTCGCAGCTCACGAAGGAGAAACGTCTTGGAAGTCCATTTCCTCAAAAGAAAAACTGGATCCTTGTGGCATCTGGCATCAATCGCGTATCTGAAATGGTATTTAAAATTATATTACAGTACTTTACACATGTGCTGCTACACTGCTACTAATCTGACCTTATCATCATTAAAGTGATGCCAATAGTAGGTTTATTATATTCATAAACATACGTGTGGTGTGTACTGTTTTACATGGTGTTGTCGTGCATCTTAGTTCAAGTCTCTTCAGAGATGTACTATGTACAGACCATTAAGAAGTAATTACTAGCAACTCCATGGTTATTGGCATAAAAATTAAATAAAACTTTCATTTTAAACTACTGGTGAAGAAAGATTCTTTTGGTTTAGAATACATGTTCATTTGCGGAAAGATGATGTGAATTCAATTAAAGGTGTCATTTGTCTAGCAAACAATGATTCCATTGTGCATCCTATTGTTCTTTGATTGCAGCCGCTTGTTGAAGATTTTGTCCGGAAACTTGGCTGCAGATTTCTCCAGAAATTTACTAACGGCACAACTCACGTTCTTGTTAAACCTGGTAGGTAACATTTAAAGCTTACTTACTGAATTCAGAGAAGGTGCTCTTTCATGAGATGACTATCAAACCATTGTAGATTCTGATGAAGGTTTATTTATTTCAAATCTTTTGCATTACTCTTTTATGATTTAGTTTAAGGCAGTGTTATTTATTTTTTGAACTCGAAAGATGTTTTACTTCATGCACACACAGGTGTGTGCATATGGATTTATCCGCAGCATTTCTTGTGCAATGCAACTCACTGTTTTTCAAAGGCTTTCAGACATTTTGATATCTAGCTGCTTCGTCACAGTAACCAGAACTGGGAGATGTACATTTCGTTGTTACTTTTTGAACATGAAAACTTTCCATAATAAAAATAATAAAATGTGGATTGATGTAAATTTCCAGTGAAGGAAGGCAGTCGACGATGTCAGCGAACGTTGAAGTATTTCCAAGGAATTGCCAACCGATCGTGGGTCGTAAGCATCGAATGGATCGTTGACTCCATCAGAATGGGTTGCCTGCAATCAGAGGTTAGCAGAACTTTGCATCTCTGGCTTATCAGCTGGTGGCCGTCTTTCATGTAATCATAATCTCCGAATTTCTAAAGCACCACTTGAAATCCAAGCGCATGGCACACCAGCTATTCACGAGTGCTGTGTGTGGTCAGAAGGGTTGTTCAAAAGAGTAGTCCGATGAAGGTCCAACTGTTGTGGTCCAGTTACCAGAGGTCCAGCTTCCTTTGTCCCAAGGTCGGTCTCACCATGAACTGTTGTGTTCTGGTGGATAAGATTGTAGATTCCCTCGTATTTCTAAATTGTGGCAGTTGCGTCTTTTTCCAGTTAGACCAGGCGAGTCTTCACAAACCGGCTGTTGTCATGTAATGGTCTTACCAACTTGGGTATGACTGTAGCTGAGTTTTGTTGAACTCGGTTACTTTCCATTCTAGGTGGTACCACAGACCATAACTACGGCTGGCATAGGCCCTTGCCTGAGCAAGTTGTGTCTTACTCAGTTTTTGCTCGCCCCTTGTCCATATTGCATTGTGTACTTAAAGATGGGACTTAATGAAGTAATTACTTGTGACTGTCATATAGCAACAGTAAAAATGTTAAAACGATGTTATTTCATTTTTCCTGCCTACTATTTCATGGCTTCACTAGAGCTATTTGTTTATTTTAAAGGACAAATACGAGATTACTGGCGACGTGGCTGTCAACGAAGATCATTTTGGTCCGACCAATGCACGACTTTCGGGTGTTCAGCTCCTCAGAAAATTTGAAATATGTTGCCTTGGCGCTTTTGACGATTTAACTCGCGGTAAGACTTATTTGCTTTGGTATAATTTTCATATTTCTTACACAGTTATTTGGACCACTAAAGAATATTGCAGGTTGTTGTATGTAAAACCAATATGTCACCATATTTTTCCTGGATTTACAAATGGTACGTTGTGTACTGTAGCCTGCAGGTATATTTGTTGTTCCAGTCAAAGTGTTTTCCACAATGCGTTAGTGGTAATTTTTCTTGCGTTAAAGAAGTAAATGATCTTTACTGATCAATGCAAAGGCAGCCACCTACTTTTTGTAATAAAATTAATGGTAGAAGAGCAGTACTTAATTACTTATGCATTTGATAACTGTTTGTAGTTTAATATGAATATATTTAAACAAACTTAATAAAATTATTTTATGGTAAATGTGACTTTCCTCTATATACAGGATTTTTTTTATTGATGCATTGATAGCATGATGATTGGTTATGGTATCTGAGCAGCACTATTTACCTATTTTGTGTATGTTTGGCTACACTTGCTACTCATTTGTTTTCCCTGTTTTTGAATTTTCATATGCCTGTGAATCTTTATGTAATTAAAGATTTTTGGTGTCTGTATGAATCAGATGACTTGAGAGGTCTTGCCGAAACGTGTGGTGCAAGCAGTCTTCAGGATCCAGCGATGTTCTCATTTGATGTTGACAGAGCTCAAGTCATCATCGTCGAAGGTAGTTCTAGCGATACTGGTCTGCAGCAGTTCAAGAGTAAGATCAACATTTCCTTCAGTGCAATCAAATCAGATCTATTCTAATCTGTAGATAACAAAGATTGCTTGCTTTCAACTGAGCATCGAGTCTAAACTTTCGTGCCCACCATGGGCGTAACTTTCCCCTGAAAAGTGGTGGTGACTATTCCCCTGCTCAAAACTTATCCCATCTCTTCTCTCCATCGACTTCTTCCGTCCCTCCCCATATACGAGTTTAGGATAAACTCTATATTCTAGTGATAACTCTTCCTCCATTCCTTCTCCATTCTCACTCTTTACCCTCTTTCATATCTCTCGCTGGTGGGCTCCACGATCTTTCCATTCACGGATCATTAAGAGAACGTTTAAAACACAGCTCTTTCACATTATTGTATCCAGATTACTCATAATTATTCTATTCGTCTGACTCGATAATTAATCAATTCTATATGAAAGTAGTGTGCATTTGCACTTTTTGCTTAATTGTAGGCTACTCACATCATCCCAATCCAGCTGGCAACTTGAAAAATGACGGATAAGATTTTCAAATAATTTCAAAGGCGCTCCTCCACATGTATACACAAAACACTATTATGTATTTATCAGTTTTATTCACTCTAAATATACTTATATTCGTCTGTAAAATCGAATGTAGTATCTAAGATGAACTCATCTGCCTGTCTGTCTTCTCCCTCTCTGAAAGCGTTCTTTTCCCATCTAAATGAAAATATTAAGTATGAATCTACACTGTGCTTCAATAAAAAGTAGACCAAACTGTTTTTCATATAATTTTTTATCTCTAATTCCTGATTATCAATCGTACTAAACTTTTCCCCATATTTATAGAATTGTACAAACAGTATGATTCCAACATATCATGTCATAAATTTGAACGGATAGAAATATATGAAACTTTCAACTTCATCTGCCAAAATTTAACTTTTCAGCAAGTCTGTTATGGTGTTCGTTGCGGTTTCAACGCTTAGTCGTTCCCATTTTGGTCTTCAGTGATCCTGAAGTAAAAATTAACGGAGTCTATTATCGCAACGTTCTGTTGTCACAACATCCTCTACCTGTTATCCGAAATCTATAGGCCCAGAAGGCTAATTTCCTTTTCAACAGAACAATGCCAGCCCACAGAGCCAGGGAAGCCATCGAAATGCTAACAAGACGACACGACACCATACTTCATTTCTACCACGTTATGGACTCCCAGCAGTTCAGCGTTAAATCCTGTAGCCCATGACATCTTTTTTATTTAAATAATCAACCAATAGTCTACTACTTAGAGTGTCTTCACAAACATATTAAAGAATGTTTTCATGTTTGAAGTACTTTATTACAAAATCCAAAGGAAAAATTGCTCGTAAGTTCAAATTTCGGCAGTTGAAGTTGAAGTTGCTTTCTATCCTTTCAAATTTATGACAAGTCATGATATTTTGGAATCCAATTCTTGGTTCAATTCTCAAAAAATTTGGAAATTTCAGTATGGTAATCATCAGAAATTAGAGATATATCGAAAGAATTTTGGTTTACTTTTTATTGAACCACGGTGTATGTTTTATGTGTAACACCTGTACGTCTTAATAATTAGTTGTCCGCCCTTTTATCTGCAATTGCGAATTTGCAAAGTTAGTCGCGAATAGCCAAAATTATGTTAGACAGGTAAATACCTTCATGTTTAAAAAATATTCATTTGCCGGACCAAAAAGTGGTGGTGACTGTCACCACCACTTTTAAAAGTGGTGGTGACTGGACACCACCGTCACAATAGAAAGTTACGCCTATGGTGCCCACACAATTTCTCAGTTTCTCTATACATGGATTCTGTTGATCTGAACAAAATTTCAACGGTATGGGTGTTAAGAATTTACCTGGATGCTTTGGATTATGCATTGAACTGTTACAAGTTATGAATTGGATGTGTTTCTTAGTGGATATCTTGGAGAGTTTCTGTGCAGTGCAAGGTGTGTTTTAATGGTGTTGGTGGCAGTTGTTGGTCCATCAATTTGAAAAATGGATTATTATTATTATTCTATAATAGAATAATAATAAAAATAATCCATTTTTATTTTACCAATTAAATGAATAGAATTTCTATTCATTTAATTGGTAAAATAATTATTATGTAGGATGGGAACGCAGGTTATTATGTACCTAAGATTGTCTTTGTCCATGTCTGTCTAATTTATCTTAGGATGAATGTAGAAATTACATAAATTACAAAAGGAATGAGTTTATGTTTAGACTAATGGGATTAGATCGTTTGTCATCATTAATGAGCTTAAAACTATTGAGCGCCCTCCTTGAACTTGAGTCGTGTAAATAACCTTTTGCGTTTGTATTGATTCACCCGTTTCAGAGCTCTACAAGAAATTCAGTGTGCCGATTGTTGCGAAGGAGTGGCTCTTGGATTCAGTTGGAACATACGACGTCAAGTCTCTCGATGAATACGCCATTTATCCGCCACCGTCTTCTTAGAATTCGTCTCGATGATGTCAATTTAAAGCAGTCCCCTCAATGTTTGGACACTGAAAGACTTTGCAGGATCGCTCAACTGCTTTTTGTGCCGTACATTAATTGTTTGCAATGTATAAACAGGTTAAATTGGCAACTGTGAACTATGGAGCCACATTGACTTTGATCTAATGACAACAGGCTATGAAACGTGAAACTTTGCCGGACTTGCATTGCCTGATGCTATGCGTATGCTGAATAATGTGATGCTGTTAAATTTATTGAACTCGCTCATGTAAGCTCAGAGTTTGTGAAGAATTTTCTATTCAAATTTGTATGTTACGATGTCATTTACCGTGAGATTATGTCTGATGTAATATCACAAGTTCACAACACGGTATACTTGTATATGTAAACAGTACTCAGTGTCTCATTTATGCAAACAATTTATTGCTACTTGATAAGTTGGAGAGTTTATCTGTTGGTGGGAGTATATGCTTACAGGATTGTCGAATTAAGTCTTGACTTCTTGTGCTTCAAAGCCATCTAACCAAAATAGCTGCACTATGGCCCATCCATATTATTACGTACATAGAATTCTTATTTGCAACCTTTCCCCTGTTTTGTACATTTTGTGGACCCCTATGCGTACGCAACAAATAAACTTCTCCACCCCCTCTGCTAAAGTTAATTAGTAGTTAAGGTCGTCTATAAAAGGTTTATTTTACCGTAGCTACTTCATTTTTTTTAACAATTTGCTTGCTATCTGAAATTTGTTAACTTTTATTGTACTGTTTTTATGTGAACAGAATTTGATTATAATGTAATCAAGTGCATACGTACATTTTTTCAAGATCCTCCCACGCTGTACGCATCCGTTTGCAAATCATCTAGATCCAGTGACCCTCCCTGCATATGTGATATTGTATGGACAGCCCTTTAGAGAGGATTGGGGAATAAGTCTTGGCTTCTTGTGTTTCAAAGCCATCTGACCAAATATGTGCATGAAGTTAGACAACTTCGAAATGCTGTCTGTTGTGCAATAGCACTCCAATAATCATGTTCAAAGCCACGGTGTCTCTTGCACTTGGGACATTCTTAGGACCAGCAAATCTTTGCTGTCAGTATTCATTTCCTTAGATATGCAGGAGATAGGCGCTATGGTCGATGCAGTGATGTGATGGTTTCTGTAAACGCAGATTTGTACAGCACCCGTTTAATAAAAACTGAAATGCTGGTCTATCCATGGTGTGGTGATGTTTAACATGTGTTGATCATGATGATGCCTGTTGTACATGTTACAGAAATTCATCCTCTAATCCGTTAACTAATGCTCTTATGTAATTACCAACGACACCATTTGACCAGAATTTTTCTGACGACCTTTTTTTGTCTGTTTCTCTAAATCTCCGAAAAACATACCAGTCCCGGTGGTGATTTAAAATCTGATGACGTCTTTTAGTCTTTGTGCTGAGCTGTCGAATTCTTTTAACAGAAATTTTACATACCTACATTTTTCTGGGGAAAAAAATTCTACATGTAGTATTTTTCTGGAGTGGGGGAAATGGTACTTAAGGCTTTTTCTGGGGGTGTCATCCCTGCAAGGTTAACTTCTCCACCCGAGACGTCTAGATTAAACACTGTTATTTTTCCTTGATACAGTTCATGTTATACACAGCTTATGGAAGTGCTTAAAAGGCACTGATTGAAGTTACTATTTTCCCCAATGAATACAAGCATAGTTGCATACTACTTAAATCCATAATACACAATTTAAGTAAATGTAAAATGTAATCGCAAATTTATATAGCGGCTGTGTTATGGCTTCGACCCTGAGGGTGAGATCCTTCACCACCGCTACTCCACGTTTATATTGCGACTGAGCCACCCGCAGTAAAGATCCGAGAAATTAATCTCTGACCGACCGGGAATCGAACCCGGGGCGCGGCGAGCGGGTTACCAACCCACTCGGCCACCGAGGATCTCTGTGCACATAGGCGTACGAGGCGGGGGTCCAGGGGGGGCAAATGCCCCCCCAAATTTCGGGCAAATGTGTTTTTCGGGCAAAAGAGGCTTGGACGGGCCAAAAAATTTCGGGAATTTTTTCGGGCAAAACAGGCACGGGACGATTTTTCGAGCACGCAGGGGTAAAAAAAGGTCGTCAGATTTTTTCGGACGGGAAAACCTTAAGAATTTTGGGCAGATGACTAAAAAAAGGTCGTCAGATTTTTCGGGCAAAAATTTTTTTTGCTCCCCCACTACCGAAATGTCCCGTACGCCTATGTCTGTGCATCTATGGTAAATGGCCTGTACCTGATTGCTAATATTCAGGTATTGCACATGTAGGTCACCTTAGTGGGACGAACAACTTGAACAAGCAACCAAAAAACCACAACCAGTAGGGAAAACTTGCAAAATTATAGTTTATGTAAATTTGTAGTTTACTGTAGTAAAATATTAACCCATTCTAGAATTCTCATTTTTAAATCAATCCAACATTCCAACTTATACTTTGGCAAGAATCTTTTTTTAGTAATTCAGCTACTGTTTGGGCAAGAATTTGTGTTCTCATTCCTGCCTATAATTAATCAAATTTTTCATCAATCCAACTTTTTAATTAAAAATTAGTATCGCTACAGCTTCCATTTAAGCACAGTATAAATTTACGCTGTGACTTAAGTAAGATTCTTTTAATAAAGCCAACTTCCATTTACGCAAAAATTATTTTTGTCAATCCGACTTCTACTTAGCGAATTTACTTTAGTCAATACAGCATGTATGCGACCAATGCTAAAACCCATGCAATGGCGAATAATAATTAATACTTAGAACGGTAAGCGAATTTGTAGATCATACAGTGATACGAGTCGAAGCCCTGTCTTACAGTAAACTCATTGAGATCTATTATTAGGTGAACCAATGACATCTGACCCAATTATACTGGCGCGTTGCAGAGCAAAGAAAGGTCAGAGTAAGTAAGTTCGCAAGCTGATAACGCGTATACTTTTGCAAAAGTAGTGGAGAGCGGAAAATTCTGTATGACTGTTAAGTATCTAATGACGACACTAATCCTAACCCTAATCCTAACCCTAACCCTAATCCTAACCCTAAGCCTAACCCTAATCCTAACCCTAAGCCTAACCCTAAGCCTAACCCTAACCCTAACCCAAACCTTATCCTACTGGAACACACGAAGGTCTCCGATGGTGAAAATTTAATAATAAAGAACGCGAAAGTTAGCTATAATTACCTGTGCAAAGCGTTCGTCCATACATGAGGTCATTTTGTGAGAAGGTCTAGCCTAATAGCCAACAGAAACGTTTTATATTGCAATTCGTCCAAAATCGTTTTACCTTCCGCACATGTTGAGTTGTTGACACTTTAAGAAAGGGATGGTGACTTTGGTGAGACAGCGTAAGTTGATTGGTTGGGGTAAAAATAGATTCTAAAATCTGTATGAGTTTTACAGGCAAGTTTAACAGAGAAGTGAAGGCTTCGTACTTGTATCACTGTATGATCTACCAATTCGCGAACGGTAACACTGTAGATTACCTACTTACTCACATACGGCTGATGTGCCCCTCTACGCCGAAGAATGCTCTGCGCCTTTGCATGAATAATGTGAAGGACCTTCAAAGGTTATCCAACCGCTGCCGGTGTAAACACATACGAGAATGGCGCACAATGTTGTGAAGTTGTCGCTTCTATCGGGCTCATCTGGTAGTTATTAAATTAATTTATGTGTTCATAGAGCGGCAGGCAGTTGTTATAAATTCTGGTTTTAAGTAGAGTTATTTGTACTACTATTATCAACTTAGTAGTAGTTTTCTGTGCATGAACATCTTATAGCTGTGACTTCCGTTCATCTTGCACTCCTCGTTTACCTAGGCTTGGGACTGGCATTACCAGAGCGGACACTGGCATAATTAACGCGGTTGCACGTACTGCTTATGTAGCCGCGGATGCTATGTTTATGTACTGATACGTTCTTTTCCTTGGTCTTTCGCAATGGAGCCCCTTAGGTTGGCGTGCACTGCTAAAGGCGTTTAAAAAATTTATAGGTCACAATTCAGAGACAAGCAGACAAGTCAGGCGGCTAAGGTAGATGTGTTTGGAGTTGAAACGACAAGGGAGTTAGAGGAAGAAGAGGAATCAGTATAGGATTTGTGAAAAAAGCAATTTTCAGTCTTGAGTGAAAGACCTGAGGGGATGGCAAGAGGTTTTGGTGGCACAGGAGTTGGGTCAGCTTATGATGGCCTCATGAGTTCGGTTTCAGTCATGCATGGAAGGTACCCAAGGTATAAGTGCAAGCTGGATTAGGTGTCATTAGTTTAATCCGTAGTATTCTTATAACATTATGTGTGAAATAGCTAGCCAAATAAGTATGCATTACTTGGTCTTAGCTCTTGAGTATTCTATCTGTGAAGTTGAAATTCTAAATCATACATATGCAGATATATTTCTTGTTTTTTGTTATAAGGGAGGTTGTCGCAGTGTGTTGCCACCTGTGGAATCAGACGCTTGTCTACCACTTCATCAGAAACAGAAACTCGTAGTGAACGAAAACTAAAGAAAAAAACGACACCAATTGGAAAGTTAGATGATCATTGGGAAGGTGCCGCCAAGGAGCAAATGGCGCCTCAGGAAAATGTTGAAAAGCCGGGTGCAGCGAGCGACCCATTTGCTCCGTTTCCAGATGCCAGGAACCCAGAGACTGGTGAAATCGGAGGACCCCGTGGCCCAGAACCAACTCGCTACGGGGACTGGGAGAGAAAAGGAAGAGTCGTAGACTTTTGATGAGACCTTCAAGTCTCTTCTGGATTAACAATGATTTTGCAATGTGTAGCCAGTTAGAAATCTCTTTTTAAGTAACAATGACTTTGCAATGTTTAACTACCGGTAGTTCAAAATCTCTTCTGTATTAACTGTGACTTTGTAATGAGTAACGTATTAGATAGCCAGTCTGTGATTTGCCTGGATCTGATTGTCCAAAATGATTAAAAAATAAATTGAACCAGAGGAAGACTATTACTTCTTTATCTTTAACAATGATTTTGCAATGTGTAGCCAGTTAAAAATCTCTTTTGAAGTAACAATGACTTTGCAATGTATAACTAGTTCAAAATCTCTTCTGTATTAGCTGTGACTTTGTAATGAGTAACGTATTAAATAGTCACTCTGTGATTTAAATAGCCACTTTGTGATTTAATTACTAGAGCTCTGTGACGTGTTTGTTATTTAGCACTTAGTAATTTGTTTGCCCTGTACCTTCCTTCTGGAGTGATCTACCTGATTTCCATGAATTATCCAGTTCTCCAATACAGTACTTGATCTTAAGTATTCTGATAACGTATTCTGTCAAGTTTAAATTCTAAATTCTACATGTTCAAATATATTTTAAATATATATTGAAATATTTATTGCACCCATGAGTAGATTTCTTGAAAGAGTGCTATATGAATTAATTCAATGAATGAATATAAATTGTCAGAATTATTCTGACTCCCCAAGCATTACACAGTGAAAATTGAAGGCACCTATTTAGCACTTTAATGACGAGATGCGTTGGTTTCACAGTTACTTTTAGTACGCTTTCATCGTTAACTTGTTGAGAAGTAATTCCATGATCCATCCATTCTGTCATTTTTCCAGTTTCAACCTAAACAACCTGCGATAGCAGCTTTGTCTCTTTCTGTAGTCTCTTCGTAGCTGGAGACAATAAACTAAAGCCGACATCCACACAGTACCTTAGCCATTTAGACAATCATTAGCCGACATTGTCTCCTAATTGCACTAACCAATTGCAGTATTAGTGCTGCTGTGATGATGTGTTTAACTGGTTGGTTGTCGTCAACACTGTTCTTGTACTCCGGGCTGAAAGTGAGCCGGGTCTAAGACCCGGTATTAATTTCTTGGCGCTTGAATAAACACATATATCTAGCACCCTTTGGGCCAAAGTGACCCAGCAATTTTTTCAAACCACTTTCAGCCCTGCTTGTACTTGAGTTGTACTCTAAATTACATATTCCCATCATGAGGATCAGCACCAAACCAATGAGCTGGATTGAGAAGCAGCTATGACATGAAGTGTTTGCAAATTCATTTTCTTAGCAGTAGCATATGAGGATTGAGGAGTGTGACCAGTTCTCTTTCTCACTTTCGGATCTTCCCACAGCAGTGTACAGTCGGGGTACTCATTGTCCCTGCATCGACTTTGGTGCAGATGGAGCAGAAATCTTTAAACAGGTTTATACAATGGTGATTAAAACCCTATAGACCTTTCAGTCTAGCAGGAAGCTTTTGGCAGGGCTGTTTTTAAGGAATTTTTAGAACTGCACAACTCCTTTCCGTTCCCATCTTCCATGGTAAATTACTTCCAGTCGGATGACAATTACCTTTTTTGCAAGTTCTAACTGCACAGAACTTGTGACAGAACCGCTTCTAGAACTGCACAAATCCATTTACAACCACATTCTGTGTACAACTGCACGTTAAAAAAGCCCTGGCTTTTGGTCTGCATATCAGCGTCATGTTTTCTCAGTTGTAGGTCCATCTGTCTTGAATAGTCTTCTGTTGGAGATGTTACCTAGGGCTGATTCATCAACGTTTCACTGGCTCCTGGCTGCTTTTGGATTACCGTGGTTGGATTGGGAGATTACTCAGAGTGGTCTTCTTAAGAGGCGCTATATTAATTCTTATAATAAATGAAATCCAAATGCGCTGCAAGCAACGACCTCATTATAATTTTATAACAGCAAGTTATCTCTTGTTAGTTGTTTTTGATAAAAATGTTAGGCTACTTATTTTTTGAAATGACGGCGCATCATGAATTGCAACGAGCACGCTCAGAAAGTCAAGTCGCCATTTTGTTCAAGATTTTATTTTGTTGTTAAACAACAACCAAACCCATTTAAAAGCGGTATTATATTGAACACATCGAACAGTAAGCATTTATTTTAATTTAATTGATTGTTAAATAGACTTTCCTTGAAAGTTAACTCTTATTATGTAAATCTGTAGCATGAAACGCGTACAAACACGGGTGCGGTTCGAATATCCGAAGCGAATTCCTGAAATCGATTTTCACAAACGTAAAGATGTCTAGACACCGAACTGTGTTATCAAAAACATTTTATGAATTTTCGCCCCACGATAGTACATTAATGCCCCGCCATCACTCATCCACCGTTTCTGCCTCTTGTTCCTCTACTTATCAAAGCACAGACTCAACTTGAAGTTAAAGTCTTTCCTCTTAAAAATTCCTGCCCTAATCCACTCGATTCTCGCTTTCTCATTCTTAATGCCACCTGTCTTAACAACTGGTCTGCCTATCTCTTGCATCTAGGCTCGGATTTCCAGTGGTCTCTGTGTGACCCTTCTGACTTGACACGACGATCGTGAATAAGCTGCTGCTTTGCACTTAAATGCAGAGACGCACTTTATGAATTTCGATAATGTATGTTATATGCATTAGAGTTATTCATTGATACAGCAAATTTGTTTAGTGTCTTTATCAGTGCTTCAGATTTCTATCAGATTTGTAGTATAGTTTTGCCAAATGAATATTTTAAAGGAAATGCTTGGTTACATCAATTGTCTTTTTATTAGTTCAGTGTTTTATTGAAATTTGCTGACTGATATTAATCGGCTTTGTTATCAGATGGAGTACGATAGTTATGACGTCTATGAGCGAAATTCTCCAGTGGATTGTGACGAAGAAGCAGAACTAGCAAGAGAAAGGTCTGTAGATATAATGTGTGCAATTTAAAAAAAGTTAGACAAGATGATTTTTGATTGTTTTTTTCAGAGCTAGAGTAGTAAGGTTTTTTTTTTCTTTACAGAAATAATGAATGCTGTGATCATTTTAGAATGTATGATCGAAACAGAACTATTTTTGACGATGTTCATTAACCGCTTCCCTGGGGAATTTATATGCTTAAAGCCTGTTTTTGGACGTACGTCGTATATATACGTCTTCCACAGGGAAGGGATTAACAATTTAGGCTTCCAACAATGGGTAAAAGTAAGCTTGAATTCATACCGAATTTAAAAAAAAATTCATTGCTATAGGTCAACATTTAACCCAGGTAATAATATTTGTCTCGATTTTTTCAATCATTTCAGAAGTCGTAGAATGGATCGAGCGAGACGGGAACGAGAAGACGAATTGCAGTGGGAGCTGGATCGAAATAGAGATCGAAATTACGGATCAAAGTCATTTGAAGATGAGTTCTTCGCTGAAGGTCGTGGATATAGAGAAAACACTGGTGGAAAATATGAGGATACTAGTTTTGGTGCTGGAGGAGATGATTACTGGGAATCCAGTCCGGCGGGAAAGACGTTTGACTATAATCACGGCATGAGTGGTGCATCACACGCTGTGAACAAGGTAGAGTTTCTGTGCGGGTTTCCTCTATGCTCGGCATCGCAACTTTTAAGCGACTCATTTTATGTTGATTGCATTTGATGTGCTTCCTGTTTATTCCATGTACATATTCATGGGATACGTATCTTTTTTCTAAGGCTTATCTCTGACTGATTGCGTTTGTGTTTGTAGAGGCACCCTTGTAGTGGCATGTGCTGTGTTACGGCACCATAGAAATTGTCGTCATTACTATTATTATTGTTATTATTATTATTGCTGTTATTATTATCATTATTATATTATTATTATTATTATTATTATTATGCTTGTGCTGTTTGCAGCTCAGAACCTCTCATGAAATGGCTACTGAATAGGCCCTCACATGTAGAACTTCTCTGTGCACCATTAACTGATATTTTTGCTGTTATAAATTAATTGTTATAAATTTTTACTATTTCAAGTAGTTTTAACACATATGCAGTCGCACACAGAAATGCAAATCTGGAATTGAAATCACTCTTTCTATTTTTATGACCTTTTTAACCTTTACCGACCGAAGTGTAGTAAATGGCATGGGATTATTTACTGTGTAGTGGTGATTGCTTTGTTGGATTTGTTGTAGCAAAAAACTGATTTTGAAAGACGTGATGTGAGTCGCCGACCCGATGACAACCTGATTGTAGGACCCAATCGTGATTCAAGACCGAGTTTTGCACGTGACATTAAAGACGAACCATCGACGTCAATATTTCTTGGTGGAATTCCAAGAACTTTGGATGAACGCGACGTGTGTAGTTTTGCATTTTCCTTGCTGCAAAGTCTGCTTTTAATGTTACTTCTTATGATGATTTGATTTATCATGATGAATACAGTTGTTGTATTAGATGAAATGCAGCAAAACCTCGGTACCACGTCATAAAAGAGGTTGCATCGTAAGGGAGTTACGAAACTTTATCTGTGGCTATGAAGTGTTGCTGACTTTCTCAGTCTCTACATCTAATGGAGGTGGTCAGTATTCTCACTTACCACCAAATCCCCCCTCTGACAGTGTTTACAATCAGCAAAATGAGTTTTGTCATGTTTACTAAATGCACACGTGTCGAACCTAATATCTTAAAAAAACATTCCCGGGCAGGAATTGGAATGTTTGATCTTGCAATTGTCTGTATGGTAGCCACAAGTCTCTTGTACTGATTAGGTCTTATTTTGAGTCTCATTTAATTTGACAGTTCGTTTTCCTTACCACTTGGAATATGGAGTTTGTATTGTAGTTTATTGTAGTTTAATAGGTATAATGTTGTGAAGGCAGTATCAGAGTGTAATTTCTTCTTTTCAACGTAATTTTTTACAAATAATTTTTCAGCTTGAAAATGAGTTGATTCGTTGTGGACTTCGTGCCAGAGATATTCGCATAATTCGGTCGAAAGAAACAGGTAACAAATTTATTTATCTTATGGTTTTTTTTAATTGTGAAAAACTAAATTGTCAAGTTTTATGCTTTATTTGAATGTGGATTATATTTCTAGTTTTGAACGTCGGTGAGACTCATAAATTCTGTAAGACGAAGTTTTCCAGACTGAAATAATCAGTGTTTTACATTCTATTCTGTTTTATTCTACTTATGGATTTATAAAGTGCCTCTCACAACACAACTTAATCAGAGGTGCGCTCCCTGTGTGAAGAATTCATAGAAAAAAACGGTCTTAAGATGTGGCATGAAATTGAGGTTCCCATGAATTGCAAAAAGTTGACATGTTGATTTATGGAAACTTTTTGAGTCCGTGTGGCGCTGTAATAAATGTAATAGAGTGATTAGCGCCTGCGTAAGATTTTTTTTAAGGCGCTATATAAATGGTCATATACTACATACATTCATACGTACTGCTTAGAGTACAAGTTCTGCTTGTTCCACTGCTTGATTTGTGTATGACTGATTGCCAGATTTTGTGACCGGATGAATTATTGAGGATGTTGCTGGGTTTTGTTGTTGTGAATACATGAACTGTCATACGACACAAACCATTGTTATGTGAATTCTCAGTTATTAATGTCACGGACATGTATCATAAATTGATTCACCTTTAAGACATTGACTTGTTTTAAAACAATAATGCAGCAATTAATTTGACTCAAGATTGAGGGATTGCGCTGTGACATTTTATCTGATTTTGCTAACATTATCTTAAAATGGAAATTTTTGCGTAAATATTTTACTTTTTATAAGCAGCCAGTTGTTTTTAAATTCACGCATTAATTGAAAATTGAGTTCGACTTTTTATGCTCACATTTGATCCTTGACTTTGTTTTATTGAATTTCTGTTGATCAGAGCCGGACTTTTATCTAAAATATGGAGCAAAATATGGAGCATGATTATATTAAATATTTGCATTCTTTGTTATTTCTGAGAAGTAAGGTATGGTTAACAATTTCCAGTTCAAATTTAAGTCCTATCGCAGTGATAGCCGCCATGCAGGTTGTGGAGTGTGGATGCATAAAACCAATTAAAAGGTGGTCATAAGCTCTTCTGCCTTTACAGAGAAATTTTCCAAGGAAAGTTACTAACAAGCCAGAAACAGCTCAAGAAACATTTCCAGAGTACCTTAAGTTGAACTTTGTTATATCATTCAGGCAGCCCTATTTCTGTGTTCGTGACAGTTTCTGACATAGTGACAGTCTTGAGAAAACTAAGAGCTATACATAATTACATAGCTTTTGGGGTTCAAAAGTGTGCTTTCCAAATTGACCAGGTGCATGCATAGCTCAGTTAGAAAATAGTAACGTAAGAGAACCTGTTTTAGACATCAAGTTATTGGAGAAACTTTCAAATTTCAAGATTTATATAGCAGTCATTTTCATTTGTAAGGCATGGTAGGGTATTTATTGGAAGATGTACAAATTCCAATCTGACAATTTTAAGGAGACTGTTAAACTAAATTCTGTTGTAACAATTCAAACCAGGGATGCAACCAATTAACTCTATCTTGATCATGTAACAGTCATGGTCATTTGTAAGGCATGGCAAGGTATTTAATGAAGGATGTGTAACTTCCAGTCTGTTTTTGATGAATTTATGGATGCCGTTGAACTAAATTAAATTCTATTTCAATAAATTATATGAGGGAAACAACCGTTTAAATTATGTGGGGCAGGACAGGCTTGGGGGCATTGTCATTGGGTCGGTTGTTTTGGGTCCCGTCCGGTTTCCATGGGTTCCCCATCCTCCTTCGTGCTGTGTTATGGTTTCAACACAACTTTTGAACTTCTTGTCTGACAGGTGCCAACCGCGGCTTTGCATTTGTCGACTTTCATAGCGTTCCTGACGCTCAGAGGTGGATGGAGCTGAACCAGGTTTATGATCGTCGTCGTCTCATCGTATTATAAGTTCTCTCTCTTCCATTTCAAGTGTTCTGTGGGTTTGATCGGATGGGATATGACATACTGTGATGGCTAACGCAGATGTCTACAAGAGTAGCAATGTGTCAACCAGTGTGTTGGTGCAGTGTCTAAACTAGGCGCTATTTTTTATTATTTTTTTTAATTATTATTATTATGGTAATTATTTATTATTATTATTATTATTATTGTACTATTATTATTAGAATTTTAGAAGATGTTTGGACTTTTTCTATCAATTGGCCGAAAATGTATACTACCAATAATTTTATATGACCAATGTTTGCAAAAATTTTAAGCATCCCCTATTATTATTATTATTATTATTATTTTTAAATAAACTTGTAACGCGCGCAAGGTCACACTGAAATGTGAATCTGAGGCGCGGATAGCCGCCAGAGGAAGATGCAGTTAAAGATCCGTATGTATCCTATGAGGCTGATGCAATAAAAATCGTGTTGAGATGTTCCAATTCACGACGGATTCAATGTGCCATATGCAGCACGCACATTAATATACGCTAATTAATAATATATATATACACTAATAATATATATATACGCTAATAATATATATCGATTGGGGAGCATTGAGAATATCCTCGTGTATTGAATCTAGTAAGGCTTAGTAAGAAATCTGTGCCGAAAATGCATATACCATTTGGCGGGTTATGCAGTCACATCACTGGAAATTATTATGGACAGGGTTATACTGTTACATCACTGAACTTAGTAATAATAGTCCCAGTCTTTATTGATAGTCCCAGTCTTTATTGATTAACAGTGCAGCCTGTAATTTTTCGTGGCTTCAGTCATCTTGTGACTTGGTAGCCTGTTAAATGGCTTATGATCTGCTGATCGTGGGAACAAATGCTTTGTTCCTTGTTTGCATGTTAAGATGCGCAAGTTTAGATGGGTGAAGTCTTGGTGCCATTTACAAGATACAAAGATAGCTCATTAACATACAAAAATATTATTTGTCGTAAATGATGGAAATCTAGTAGCACCATGAGCTGCAAGCAAATGACCAGTCTTGGGAGGTGCAAGACTGCAAGTTGCATTTTCTGAGTTCCGTTTAGAACTGACTGATGTAGGCCCTTAAAAAGCCACAAAGCCATGGCAGATACGTGATAGTTTAATTTCATAAATAAATCAATTAAATGAAAAAAAATTGAAACCGGAAGTATTGATCAGTTGCAGTGGCTTATATTATTATTATTGTTGTTGTTCTGAACATTTATAATGCGCACAAAAGTAAACACACACACAAGTGTTCACCTGAGGTGCAGTTTTGCCAGTTAGTCAGTCAAAAAGGTGAAGAGCATACCCATATCTTTGAAAGTCAGTTAGAATTTAAAGAAAGTCTTGACAGATTTCTTGAAAGAAGATGAAGTGCTCAAGAGACGAATGAATATGAGTGGTTCGTTCCATTCCTTAGGGACAACAACACAAAATGGATTAAGATTAGGTCTTTGCTGATTAAGATTAGGGCTATGTTGATTAAAATTAGGGCTATGTTGTGTTCACTTCTGCTGACTGATGATCAGAACTTTTACACTGGGGGTTTGTCAGAAATAATGTCCTTGAAGGGAGCAGCTGGATTGTAGTTATTTCGAGTCTTTCACGTTGCATGTTTGGTTATGTATTGTAATGAAAGATGGTCATGACGAACTGTACCTGATAGGCTACCATTACGACAGTTCTTTTGGTTACAATTTTGAAATAAAGGTCGTTTAAGCAGATTAAATACTCAAACAGAATTATGCTGAACGCAATGAAAGGTGAAAATATTGGTAATTTTTATTCCTGGGTTTTAACTGTAAGCCCTCACAGTGTAATAAATAGCTGTGCACAAGAAACCTAGTTCTTAGCAATACAGACAAGGATACCTATGTATGTATGTATGTATGGTGCAATACCTGTGTGGTTGTTTATCATTGCGAATGCAGGTGATGGAACCTGTTTGTAATAGACTGTACTTGAGGAATTCAGGTTCATCAGATGCGATATTCAATACCCTTGGACCAGGAGGCTTCTATCCCTCCCTATGTAGCTGCACTCAATCCTTCCCTCTCCTGGGCCGGCCTTCCCCTCCCGACGTGAGTTTTGGCACATTTCCGATTCCCTTGTTTTTCACTGATCTCAAGTTGCGTTCGCCCAGTTTAAAGATAGAAGTCAATATCGACTCATCCGTCTGTTCCAATTCGACCACTAACCGTTTCTCTTCGGTTTTGCAATTGCAGGTTTCTGGTTGATTCAACGTGAAACCTGCCATTGCTCTTTGCCAAAGATATTTGACCTGTCGGCTGGCTGTCAACTGTGCTTCATTCACTTTGCTAATACAACTGTCATGTTGGTTTCAACAGGCATTTGTAATTGTTTACAAGGTCGTCGTCGTTGTTTGGAATTCAACTCTGGATTTTTCTCCGAGAGGCCATGACAGTCATCATACAGATACATGTGCCATGTTGGCTTCAACATGACATTTGTAATTGTTTGGAGTTCAACTTTAGATTTTACTCCACTGAGAGGTCACAACACGTTGTCACACAGATACATGTGTCATGTTGGCTTCAACATGACATTTGTAATTGTTTGGTCTTCGCGGTTTGGATTTCAGCTTCAGATTTTATTCCACCATGCAGCAACAGCAAGTTGTCAAGTGCTCAACTACATGTGCCATGTTGGATTCAACATGACATTTGTAATTGTTTGGTCTTCGCGGTTTGGATTTCAGCTTCAGATTTTATTCCACCATGCAGCAACAGCAAGTTGTCAAGTGCTCAACTACATGTGCCATGTTGGCTTCAACATGACATTTGTAATTGTTTGATCTTCGCGGTTTGGATTTCAGCTCGAGATTTTATTCCACTCTGCAGCAACAGCAAGTTGTCAAGCAACTACATACATGTGCCATGTTGGATTCAACATGGCACGTGTAATTCTATGAACAATAACTGGTTCTCTCTTGTCGTTTGTGTGGATTGGATTTGTACTTTTCGAACCTCAGAATCTGTTCACCGGTCTCACCCATTTACTTTTTTATCTCAGTTTCGTAATGCTGCTTATATATGACAATGCCAGTTTTTACAAAATAAGCTGAAATATTTACAATCCCGTTTCTATTAAAACCACGTTTTCATGCGATCGAAATGATGTCGTTTTTAAATTTCCTTGTGATATATGTCCACTTCCTGTAAACAGACTGTAAGTGGGTATTTACAAATAAAGATCAACAGTTTCTTTACATTTGCCAGTCTGTTGTATGACATTTATACAATTTGTTCAACGTTTTAGGCCTTGCATTTATTTTCAATACCTAACTTTATTCCACTTCTGCAACTGATCATGATGCTTCTCCCTCCGCTCTTCGGCACAGAGTGAGATTCTTGTCCCATTTACACGAACCTATGTGGGACATCGTCTTACTTTTCTGTTGTCCCTAAAGTCTAGAATGGGCTTCCTCTGGCCGTATGTATGTTGCCTAGGGTTATTACTAACACTTCTTAATTCACATCTTGACACTACTTTTCAGTCGAGGTTGGGTTGGGTGTGCCATTGAGCAGTCACCTTGAACGGGTGCTACATAAATTCACGCTGTCCATCAACGCTATTTATTTTGTCAATGTCTACGAGTCACATTTGCGTCGTGAAGCTGGTTTAATCGGATATTTTAAAATTACGCTCTCCCAACCACAAAATTATTTTAACTGACTGAGCGAAAACTTTCACGGCGTTTCAAAAATCTATGTTTTTCTCTCGTTTCAATAAAAGAATTTTTTCGTTTTCGTGAAACGGATTCGGTCCACATCGATTCGCGATGGAACGTTTGGTTGGATTTTATGAGAATTGGCTGCCTGGTTTATTTGTCGTGCGTGTGTAGTGGATGCGCTCATGTGTCTCTGTTTCTGTTGAACCAAAGGGTCGGCTCTTCCTGCGAAATCGTTTCACCATCTCGATGGATTACAGCAAAACTGGAAGCGTTGGTGGCAGCAATGGTGGCAGAGGTGGCAAAACGGATGTTCAATTCAAAGACGATTGGAAATGTTCAAAGGTGTGTGTATGTGTGTGTTTAATTGTATGCCAGAGGCTCATAATGTAGCCCTGTCTTTGGTTACCATTTCCTGAACTGTCACCGCCTTATCGTGTGGGGTTGTGTTATGATGAGTTGATTTTCCATTGAACTGCAGGGTGAATTAATTTTGGTGATCCATTTCTGTGACTGCGTTGTATCCGAGTTCTTGCTGTAAGGAAGCATATTAGAGTGAGTGTTAGGTGTACATAGGTGACTTAATGGATTTGGGCATCCATGTATGAAAATAGGGTATATGATAGTGTTGTGAGACATAGAGATCAATCAGATCATGCATGCTACTTGGCCGATTCAATTAGTTTGCACCTTATTTTAGCAATTAAATTAATATATCAGAATTTGGAAAGTGGTACAAAAGTTAATGAACTTTGGGCGTCTTTTCTTCTTCTTTGTATTCGTTGACAAGTGATCTTGCTAGTAGTTTGGTGGTGTTTTCAGCTTCTATCAATGTAGTCTTCAAATATCTGTGAATTATATTAGTTGCGGGCTGCGCGCTTTGCGTTGAGTTATGCCTGCATATTAAATTGAGGCTTTTATCATTTTTTTCTATGCCAGTGCGACTGTGACAACTTCCAGCGACGACTACAGTGCTTCAAGTGTGGACTTTCAAAAGCAGGTAACGACTTACATCCTATGCACTGCATCACTTTAACCCTTTAATGCCGGAGGGTATAGGATTTCCCATACCATTTACTACCATCTCGGCATTAAAGGGTTAAAGTTTCAGCATATATAGTCAGTTTCTGAGTACCAGTGTATATATTATATTAAATATGTATGTTAGATCTATTTTATATGTATGTATTATATATGTATTATGTTTGTATATATATATTATACACAGACATAAACACACACACATATATATAGCTCAGTTTAGACAAAACTGTTTAGCTTGCTGGAGGTGTGTTTGTACGTGTGGTGCGTGTCTGTAGGTGTGTGTGTGTGTGTGCTCTTGAGTGGTCATAAAAGAAATGAACTGTCATGTGATGCTTGGGTGCATAGACTGTATACACCACTTGCATATATATACTACATGTATGGTTATAGAGATTTCTAATTGGCTACTAATTAATAATTTTGTAGAATCTGAAAAAGTGAGAAGTAAAGAACCAGCAGAGAGCGGAAGTCGATCTGGAAGAAGTTCTTCGTCATGCAGTGCGTTCAATTTTTCTGTAACTTTAGAGCAATTGCTGGCTATGCTTTTTCCAGTTTAAGTAAGGTAAACACCACCATGTACCAAGGTAAACGTTAGGTTAAGTGCATTTTCTTGCTGTGGTTAGTCCCTCCATTTGAAAAGACCTTCCTCCCGTACTAAGGGCTAAACTTATGACACGTTTCTCCTTATCAGTCTCTCATTATTTAATGGCATTTCTTTTCTCTGTGCCGAGATTTCACGATTGAAAAAAAAAATCACTTCCAATATAACGCAGGACAAATTTGAGCTATTTTGACCCGACTTCGTTTGTTGAAGATTCCAGCCTACATTGAGGCGATCACTTGACTGCAGGGGATGTATACTGGTGCTACATAAACACAATAATTGATTTAATTTATGTATGATGTGTTTCTCACGGCAGCTCTTGTCATTCGTGGATTGGATGGTCTGACGGAGGAATCTGCCGTAAAACACGCCCTCGAAACCGTCTGCGAAGACTGCCACACGCGAAACGTCTTTATCGTTCGAAATGAGACGACTGGAATTGGCGAAGGATACGGCTACCTGGAGTTCTACTCGAGGGAAGAAGCGGAGGATGTCATGGATTCGATTCGGTCACTGGATTGTCAGCTGGAGATCGATGGGAAGGAAGTTCTCGTCGATTACTCCAGGGAATCGTTCGCCTCTGTGTGAGTTTTTCCGATTTTTTTTATCGTAGCGGAACTTGCTAATTAATGACTCCTTGTCTTGCGACCACCGCTGAAGATTCGAATCAACTTTGTGATTGATTTTATGAACTGTTGCAGTTTGTGTTTGTTTAGTTGTGTATGCATGTCTCTGTTTTTCTTTGTGTACATTTGCATGGTTGTATATGTATATCTTCCTCTTTGTTTTGTACTATAGCCTTAGTTGTGCATGTATGTCTCCTTGGTCTTCCTGGTTTTCTTTGTGTCTGTGTGCTTGGTTGTGTATGTATATGTGTTGCAAGTTGCACAAGTGTGTGTTGCATGCACACGCACTGCTCCATTTCGGGTGACTTGCACTTCTGCAGAAGTAAGACATTAATATTTAATACTGCTTTGTTGATCAATGCTATTCGACCTCTGTTCCTTCTTGCAGAGTGGCTTCTTTAAAGCAGTCGCTGTTGAGTTCAAATCTTAGCCGAGGATACGACTATGATCGAACGCCGAGCCATCAATACAGTTCTTACTACGGTGAAACCGACGTTCAGAATACTCATCCAGTTCAGCAGAGTAAGTTGGCTTGCGTTTTATGTTGACCCTTTAAACACCGACCATAGTTTAGTAAATGGTTTGGTAAATCATGTGTAATGTAATGTAAAATTATTTCCATAGTACCGCTCACAGCCAGGTGCAAGAATCCTATAGAAGAAATAGGTTTTGAGGAGAGAGAAAGAGATGTAGATAAAAATCCTGAAAGGAGGGTCTCAGAGAGAGAAGGGCATTTCTTAAGGAGGGCCCAACGATGGTAAAGGATCGGGCTTGGCTTGTGGGTCAAACAAGTCAGACCAATCCATAGAACAGAGGGACCAATGGGAAGATGCAGAAAGAGGAGAATGTTAAATAAATGTTATCAAGTTGAGTTGCCTAGTCTTTAATGCAATTTTGGGTATGTTCAAAGCAATTCCTTGCCGCTTCGAGGAATGGAGATGCTCTGTAAAATGGGCGCTTCCGTTTGGCATATTTCTGATAGGGGACTTCCAGTAGGGGTAGTAGATCCTCCGACATTGTGACTCCCGGTCGACCTTGACAGGAAGATGTCATTTTGGGCGTAACTAATATTATCCCTTAAAGTGAACTTTCACAACTACTATTAGTACCTGTCATTTATGAGTGATTTTGCAGTATTATTATTATTGTTACAGGTGATATATGTATTTATTCTGGATTCCAGGCATTTAACACTCTTAACATTGTAGCATTTTTGGTTCTTTATGACATGTTGTTGATTGACGCATGAATTACAAAATTGACTCATGACTTGCGCTTGTAAACTAATTTTCCAAGTTATTAACATAAGTTATCTCTGCCTGAGATTCTAGAATTTGTATGGTACAGAGAGGTTGTGAATTTAACGTGATCGAAAATGTGAATGGTGTTTAGGTAATGTGTCTTTGGGAAGCATTCCAAAACCCACACACTACGCGAATCTGTATCTGGCAGGGTCGGCTCCTGTGGCCGATACAACTCTATCAACTGACACCGCCGGACAGGGAACCAGCTTCCCATCTGGGTCCACCGTAACATTGTCAGACAACGAGTTTGCAAACTATGGTGAGCTTTCCTAGCAGTCTATCTTTTGTTGTTTAAATGTTTTTTGGGTCAAGCTCCACGCCAACTCTGCGATCTTATTAGGCGGGCTTTCTCAGCTACCACTGGGCGTCCTTCCCTGCTCTTTAGAGCTTCATGACCTTCTTGTAGCACGGTCTTGGACTGCCCAAGCCCAGCACCTGTTGCCTCTGTTGGCCCTTTGATGTGGAATAGCCTTCCTGATTAATATAACTCATGCTGAGATCTTATCTGGTGGCACTTGATATATCAGGATGCTTTCAATTCATTATGTGTCAAACTACTGCCGTGGTTAATGGTTATCTCTAAGACTTGTGCAGACATCAGCCATCGGTTCAACCGCAGTCCAAGTGAAATTAAAAAGTGCCAACTGGATTAAGAAAACTTTGATCGTTGATGAGCAGAATTATTCAAAACTCTGTCATTTTGCTGGATGTCAAAGTAGTTAGCATTTATTATGCGTACACATGTTTTGTCACATTTGTTATGTTTATATTCTATCTGTGGCTCTGTGAATAAGTAGAACATGCTGGGTTCCATGAGTAATAGGTGCCTTGTGTTGCGTTCTGCCTCTATAAAGAGGTTGGCGTCCGTCGAATTAACGAGGGGTTGATGTCAAATATGCAATGCGAAAGCAGATGTCAAATATGCAATACGAAAGCAGATGTCATATGCAATACGAAAGCAGATGTCATATTCAATACGAAAGTAGATGTCATATGCAATACAAAAGCAGATGTCATATGCAATACGAAAGCAGATGTCGTATGCAATACGAAAGCAGATGTCATATGCAATACGAAAGCAGATGTCATATGCAATACGAAAGCAGATGTCATATGCAATGCGAAAGCAGATGTCATATGCAATACGAAAGCAGATGTCATATGCAATACGAAAGCAGATGTCATGTATGCAATACGAAAGCAGATGTCATACGCAATACGAATGCAGATGTCATATGCAATACGAAAGCAGATGTCATATGCAATACGAAAGCAGATGTCATGTATGCAATACGAAAGCAGATGTCATACGCAATACGAATGCAGATGTCATATGCAATACGAAAGCAGATGTCACATGCAATACGAAAGCAGATGTCATACGCAATACGAATGCAGATGTCATTGTGGGGATTGAATGCGGTTCAGGATAAAATGAATCTGATGTGAACAAATGTGAACTTGACTTCTCTATTATATTGTTTCAGCTTCTCCGGATCTCAATCGCTACGTGTTCGACGACTTGACTGGTTACTACATCGACCCAGTTACTGGTTTATATTACGACGCTGGTACACAGGTAAGCGTTCAATTGTCTTAAGACACGTGTTGTTGTGGACCATTGTTCTGATGAGCATCTATATTGCACTTAGGTACTTTGATCCTCTGTGTTGTCTAGCTCTTTGAACTGTAGTCACTGAATAATGGGCATTGTATTGTATTGTATCGTATATGAGAATTAATAATGCACCTGTAACAGAACTAACTATTCAGAGACATCTCAGTGTGACAGCTCTATGATATAAGAAAGTTGAGAAAGAAATATTAAGTAGTCGATTGTTTATAGAGAATACAGATTCCAGCTTCCAGTCAGAGCATAGTTGCTGATGACCTTGAACATCACATCTGCAGTGTCTCATCACCACTGATCAAGTCGTGTGTAGTACTGTGTACTTCTCTGAGCACTGGAAGGAGGAAAATGTCAAGTACAGTTGTGTTCTACTGTAACAATGCAGTATATATGTCTCAAAACTAATTTATTTTCTGTGGGTGTTTCGCACTGGGAGCGGCTCTGATTGGTGTGCAATGTGAGAGACGCTTTATTAACTCGCAGATGCAATACAATACGATTGCATAGTGACATCGGTCTATGCTATGTGTTGAGACATTTGTGCTGAATTACTGTAGAAATAAATAATAATCATGCTTGAGCTTTGCCACTTTCCGCTTACACAAGCCGCTCTGCTGCTTACGGTGACTTAATATTTACTTTCGCCCACTCTGTGAAAACGCAGAGCCGTTCCTTCTCTATGGTTCATCCAACAACATGGAACAGGGTTTTCTTGACTATATACGACACCTCTCAAACTGTTCTCAGTTCACCAACTGTTGAAGACTGCTTTTTTCGTTTGGCCTTGGACTGGAGCGCCTTTGAGTAGAGAGTTTTGAAGGGTCGCATTTATAAATTCTGACCATTTGATTGATTGATAACTATAGCTTCTCATGTTGTTGTAACAGTACTTCTACCAGATGGAAACTGGTCGATTTCTCTACTGGGACCCCGAGAAGAACTGCTACGTTCCCGCATCTGAACAGCAGGAAACGAAAAGCGAAGAGACACCACCACCAACAACAACAACAGCGACAACAGAAAAGTCTTCAGAGGAGGCTGCTTTGTCCAAAAAACAGGAGGAGGAGAGGCAGGAGAAAGCGAATGCAGCCAAGAAAATTGCCAAGGTTCGTATATAGTTATACGCCAGGGTGTATGTTTAACGTTGTTTAGAGTATCAGAATTTGGTCTGGTTCCATCCCAGCGAGTTCAAGCAGCGAGTTTATATTTGAGTAGAGAATTGAATTCAATTAAGTGTTAGGATCTTATCCATGTGCATGTTTAATTGTAATTGCAGGTTTTTATAGTGGCGTCTAAAGAGAAAAGCCTCAGCCAACATACCGGTGATCAATTTAATCATGCGCGTCTGCAAGGGCGGATCGAGGGGTCCAATCCGGCCATGCCCACCCCCATTTAGAAATTTATTTATTTTTTACCAGCTATTCTGACTTGGAAAGTTGACGTGCCCCCCCCCCATGAGTAGTCCCGCAGGCCCACGACTTCCGTATGCGAGGTCCGTATGACTGGAAAAAAAGGTCATCAACTATTTCGGCGGATAAAAATGGTATCTTTTTCTTGGGAAATTGAGAAATTTGAGAAAATGACTGAAAAAAGGTCATCAGATTTTTCGGCAAGCAAGACGAAAATTTGTCCCTGTCCCAAGACCGAAATTTTTTGCCCCTCCCCCCTTCAAAATTTTTTTTAGCCACCCTTGCACGTCTGTGTACTTTTAAGAGTCTCATTAGACTTTTCTTAGCTGTCAAGTTGCAGTAAGTTGGCATTGCAATGCTATGTAAATGTTACATTAGAATTACAGTGCTATGTAAATATTAGGTTAGGTTTACAATGCTAACTTGCTTTGATGTAAACAAATTTTTCCTTAGGATATGGACAAATGGGTGAAGGCACAGAACTCACAAAAGGAGTCTGGTTTCAAAAAACCTCTTGCTCCAATCTCCGTACCTCCAAAGGCAAAGCCGTCTGGAGCGGCAGATGTCGGGTTCAACATCATAGCCAGGGTGAAGCAAAACAGAGACCCTTCCCTTCTATCTGTAAGATATGATAGGATGATAAGTATCTGGTGTTCTCATCTGCTTTGTGTTAAGACGTGATTTCTGTATTTTGTTGAGAGAGAATTTAGATGCAAAGAATTTATTAAACTTTGGGTTCAGTATTGCTTGGCAAATAATTTGCATTTCAGGGCTTTTTTAACGTGCAGTTGTACACAAAATGTGCAGTAAGCACTTCTGTGCAGCTAAAGCTAGCAAAAAAGGTCGTTGTTCTCCGATTGGAAGTAATTTACCATGGATGATGGCATTGATGGGAAAGGAAAGAAGGAGTTGTGCAGTTCAAAAATTCCTTAAAAACTGCCCTGTTGCATTTTAACTACTTTTGTGTTAGTATCTGATGACATTGCAAATGATGTAACTAATGACGCTACTGATGACATTACTGTCTCTGTTTGTAGTCGAAATTTACAATCGAACTGCCAAAGCCAAAAGAGGAGAAGAAAGTTTTGCCTGCACCTGTGTTGGTATGTTACCCTAATTGGTTAATGTTTTTCAGGGAAATTTAAAAGTCTCCCAGAAAGGATTTGAGTGTCTTTTGCATCATGAATACTAGGTAATTGAAAGTTATCTCCATGATTATTTGTTGTTAATTTGTTGACCTTGTAAGCTGCCAGATTGTGCCAGGGTATGTTGAATTAATCATTTTAATTTATTTCTTATGCATTTATATATTGTGGATGCTGCAGTTTTATTTTATTTTTCCTTCCTGGATAGAGAATGCGCTACAGACTGCAATATTTAAACTGCAGAAGCCTCATGCAAAAGACTGATGGTTTATAACTTTGTTTAAAACGGCATGATGTCCAATGCATGAAGGGAGGATGGTTTACAGCTTTGCTAGAGACTGCAGGATTTAAGCCATGACTGCCTCTGTCAATCGCTTATGGCTATGTTAGTTAACACACCAGATAGTTTACATGGCAGTAGATAATGCCTTTCTTGTTTCTCTCGTATATCGACTTTTATGACAGACCATCTTCATTGACCGTCCCTAACTGCATTGATTCAGTTTGAAATTCTCTTTCTTACATAGAGAGCATTTTTCGGATCAAGCTCATTGATACCTCTGCAATCTTATCAGACCGGACCTTTTCTTAGCTTCCTATCCACTCTTTAGTACATCAGTCTTGGACTATCACAGCACAGCATCGTGCCTATGTCTCTGTTGGCTCTTTGTGATATTTGGCCTTCCTGCTATATCTGGCCGCTCTCCTAAGACTTTTTCAAGGGGTTTTCTTCACACTCGGATGAGTAATGCCTCCGATTAGGTTTTTAGAGATGTGAGATGCACTTTATGGGTCCGTAAATAGAAAAGAAAAAGAATATTTGAAGATTTTCAGCGTTTTCATAAATGAATTCATATCTCTACCAGATCCAGTTGTTGACTTGTTTTTGTTTGAACTGTGCAGCCTGGTCTCGTAGCCTACAGCGGAGACAGCGATTCAGACACAGAAGCCGACGACGATGAAGCAGAGAATACAGCCGCTCGAGATGCAGAGAAGGCCGTCGAAGAGAAGCTGATCGACTGGGAGAAGCTGACCTGTCTTCTCTGTCGACGCGCGTTTTCGTCGGCCGATATGCTCACGAAGCACCAACAGCTTTCCGACCTACACAAGGTAATAATGGGCCTTGCGCACTGGGAGCGCTTCTGAATGGTTCACCCTACTAGAGGCGCTTTATAAATGCTCTAATGTAATGCAATAAAACTGATTGGGTTTACTGTATGCTGCTAACGCTTGCTATATTCTCAGCTGGTGTTAAATCTGTCGTTTTGGACTGGTGGCATATTCTAATTTTGTAGTTAGATGGCCATTTTGCATGTTATGTAAGAATGTGTAAGAATTTTTTGAAATTGGCAGATCTATTTAATGCTTACGTGCATACGTGTGTGTTCATTCCCGGAAACAAAGAAATGCTTGCACACATTCAATCACCCACCTTTTCTTTATTCTTTGGATTTAAATCGTGTTATAGGAAACTGGAGAATAGCAATTAAGACCATTTAACCAAATACGACTGGTTGCATATTATTGACTGCTGACCAGTGTCAGTTTGTCTTCTGCACATCTTATATGTTAAAATTCAACTGTTTTGTTTTGAACTACAGGCAAACTTCGAAGATTACAAAAAGAAACTAACAGGAACAGTTACCAGGGCAACCGCTGTTGCTAGGACTTCTGGTGTTACCAAGTCGATTACAGCTGTAAGTTTTCTTCACGTACTCTTGTAGAACGTTTCTGTGTTAGGAATTATGATATCCGATATAAATAGGATGTTATATTTATCTAATGCAAGTGCACCAGTGTGGATATGTAGGTAAAACATAGAATGCATAATTGCTTACCAATATAACCCATTCACTTCCTAGCGCTGTACAGAGTTGGAGATAGTATGTGTATCCATTGTAATCATTATCTACTGATCTTCTCAGCATTCCAAAACCGCTACATGATAGGAACCAGCTCAATCAGATGTTCTTAGTCAAAACAAAATCAGATGTGGTCAGGTCCCGGTTCCAAGTCCTGACCGAAAGTAGACGGGAAGGTGGCCGTGGTGGATGATTTGTCTTAAAACGTCTCCCATCAATTGGAGCAATCTGATTGGCTGACAGATCCTTGCACTCTTGTTGTTTGCAGAAGCGTTGACACTCGATGGAAACCGTTAATTCATCGTATCGATCGTTGGCATCTGTCGTTGACGTCGTGGGTTTGTGAGGTACATTGAAAAGGAGGAGGAAGATGGGAGTGCAGGCATCTCAGTGATGGCTCTCCAAGCTGTCGTGCTCGTGACAGGGCTGTCAGCTGCCTCTGTCGTTCAACGATTTTATTTAGCATCTAAGAGTGCAACGAGCCGACAGAATCAATACGGACCGTGTTTTATGAACTGATTTTACATGAGACTGTACGAGAGAAAACATCCTATGTAAAGATATGAGCCATCATTACCTCCGAATGTTTTTCCACGCATCCATTCTGCACGTTTTCATTTAAACGTGCATCGTTACATACTGCAGCTACGTAACAGATTCAGTTGAGGCTGGTTCTTTACATGTTTGTGCTGGCCATAACTGATCAAGACTTTGGTGACTCAGCCAGACTTGATAAATCATTTGAATATGTGACTGTGTGATGGTGACAGTGTTTGATGATAATTTCAGCAAAGGTTCTTTTTGCCTGTGATTTGTTTATCTGGTTGAGAAATAAGTTCAATCTTTTATAGTTTCTGTCTTTCTATTGCATTGAGTGAACACAAATGATGTTTACACGTGGAATTCAATTTTACGGCAGCTTCTGGAGATGGTTATGCGAGTCGGTACTTCTCGGCGCGGCCTAGCCGCCGGTCTTCGCTTGGTGCTCTTCGTTGAGTGCCTTGCGCGGCTGACAAATTTACTTTGAAAAAATTGGAGTGCTCAAAGCAAGCGTTTCGCTTGAATAGTGGTGCATGGAATAATGGAATAGCGTCTTGAACATAGTGGTGGCTTAACTTAGAAGATGACTCATTCTTTGTACAAGAACTTTGCGTCAAGGGCGGATACAAATTTTCAAAGGTGGGCCAAAATTTTCGGTCTTGGGACAGGAGAAAATTATCGTCTTGGTCACCGAAAAATCTGATGCCTTTTTTTAATCATTTGTCTCGAATTCCCAAGAAAAAGATACCATTTTATCCACCAAAATAGTTCATGACTTTTATATTCGTATGGACCTCGTCGGCATGAAGGAGGGACCTGTGGAACTACTCATTCATGGGGAGCCACGTCAACTTTCCAAGCCAGAATAGCTGGTCAAAAATAAAGAAATGGGGTGCCATGGCGGATTGCCCCCTCCTGGATCTGCCCCTGCTTGATGCTAATGGTTGGTTGATGTTTAGTCGTTGGAGACGACACTACCTGGCAGCTACATGTACATGTCAACTAAATATGTGTTTCCTATTAAGCTTGGCAGAAACAGAAACAGCCAATGCAACCAACACCTTCACAGTTTTAATTCCTTAAAATATTTTACAGTGAAATCAACATATCAGAGTTGTTGCTTACAGTGACACTGACCACAGTATGCTAAATATCAAGTATACATATTGCTTCAGCCTCCTACTCCTAATATCTACATACACGTTTGTAACAAATATCAAGTGTTCACATTCAAACAACGTTCTGCTACATAAAGACGAATATTTTCGGTCTCTAAACGGCGCAAACACGTTATGAAAATTGAGCAGAGCCACAATAAGATTCAAGGAAATGTTTGTATCTGGCCTGAAGCCAAATGTAAGCGAGGTTACCTACCAACAGTTCAAACTCACACAGCAATATGTAAGGAAAATTCAGATGACAGAATACTATAACAAGCGTATATAAAAATAGAAAGGTCTAAAGCAACCGATAATGAGAGTCGAGCTAGCATAGTTACTTTACGAAAGAAGTAGAAGAAAGACCATAAAGGCAGGAGAGTACAAAAGCAAGAGATGAATCTATAGATAACTGCTGTAAACCAACAGATTTTATCCCTCTCAAAATCTTTGCTGTTAGGCCGTAACATGATCTTAGTCTCAAAGATTTTCAGAGGGATAAAATCTTTGATCTTGGCTGGCTGTGTTAGTACAAAGTTCTATTCAACCTTCTGCAGAGTAAAGTTAAATAACTACACGGAAGTTGGAACGATGGTGACTATAGAAGAGTGTCGTCGTAGACATAGTGCAGGATTAATATGCTTCTCCATTACTATCTAGACAGCAATTATCGTTTTTTATGGAAACCCTTGACTCCTCTGAGCACATTGAGCATGTGTTGAACTGCCAGCCCCAAATGGAAAGAGGTGCTCTGTATTAGAACCACGTCTTAGAGTCAAGTGCTATAATTTTCCGAAAGGAGCAATATAAAATCCTTATGAATTCATACACGGCTGATCTCTAAGGAGTTATCATCACCGTACTATGCGCAGTGGCGTAGCCAGGAATTTTTCATGGGGGGGGTTTTATGGCCGGAAACCCTGGTTTTTGCTATTTTTCCTTACTTAAATGGAAAAATAGCCTTAAAAAATCTTTTTTTCGGAGCCAATGGGGGGGGGGGGTTTAACCCCCGAAACCCCCCCCCTTGCCTACGCCACTGACTATGCGCAGGCCCTAGAATACCATTCAGTGTGGATTCCGTACATGTACAACCTATCAGTGAGCAACTTCTGCTGTTCAGAAAAGCAGAATCACAGATTACGAAAATACCTACATGCATGTACAAGTTAAAGGGAGTAAAATAGTCTCAACCAGAGAAGGTATAGGCTACTAAAGCAGTTACCCGCTCCCCACAAATCGCACCCTGTCCAACGAACACACCATAGTAGGCGGCTGTAGAATTAACCATGACTTGTATCCGTAGGCCTACAACTAGGCAAATGCGACTACAGTCTGTACGCGTAGCAATGTCTCTCGCAAAAGTAGGCCACAGCTGTAGGCCTAATAGGCCTATACTAGTAGGCTAGTAGTAGACGAACAACGATAGTTTAAAAAAGCAGCCGATGCAAAATGAGTTTCCACGTGACCACGGTCAACGAAGTTAAGCCATCAAAGTCCTATAGTGAGACACAGAAACGACACACTGGCGTATACTTAGTAGAACTACTGAAGACACAACTAATAAAATCAGATAGCAATCAATCGATTTTTCTGTTCATCGATCCGAAAAAATGTCTTCAGCCGCGTCAAAGCCACGTGACCTCCAAGACGTTCGAACGCTGGTTCCATGCTATCTAGCTCCTTTTGCGCGTTTACACCATTGAGATGAATAATTTTATATATATAAATCGATAATATATCTCGATGGTTTTTACCAGCAAAATGTCTATTAAAGTGGTCCACTGTCACGTAAGCCTAATTTTTATGAGTCCGACCAACGAAGTATACATGGATTTTATTTTCCAATTCCGCCAGAGAAAAGAGAGTAAAGGGAGCATGGGCGGAGTTTGGTTTCCGTTTTGGGGCGGAGGGCCAAAAATCTTGGTACAGAACGAGCGGCGCCGACAATATTTTTTCGTGTCGGCCCCAAAAAAGTTGACCTTTTTTAGTCGCCAAGTTCAAACCCCATGAAAATTACTAGCCTATATATTTCCCGACCGAAAAAGTTGATTACTTTTTAGTCATTTAGTTGGAAGTTCTTTGGGGGGGCTAAGGCCGAAAAAAGATACCATTTACACGGTAAAAAACATGAAGCTGGGGGTTCTTTGGGGGGCTTAGTCCCCCTAGCCCACGATAAACTCCGCCCATGGTCCGATGCAGTTAAACAGCCCGAGTGTCCATCCATCCATCCGACCATCCATCCAACCATCCATCCTCTAGCAATCGAGATCTCGGCTGCTGATAGTCTCAGCGTTGCCATGGCGACGCTAAACTAATATTTGCCTTGAATCAACCGATCGATCACTGCAAATGCAATTAGGGCGCCGTCTAGCCGTCGGCGAACGACAAATTTCAAAACGAGGCATACGCGGTGAATAAACGCCTTCGCGAAAAAAACAACACACGGTTGTTTCTTCACCATGAATCTGAGGCAATTAGGAATATTAGCCCATTCGTTACTTAGACTTACCCATAAGAAAAATGAATGCTGCGACTGATGAAAAAAGCTCTATATTTAGCGTCAAACACCGGGACCATTGGCACGCCATCTAGGGTCTGTTTGTGCGCAATGACGTACGGCATTCAACAAAAACTGTAGAAGTAGTGGGTATAAGCATAACTCCCGTAGCAATTTTTGTACAATTCAAGATCCACTGAAGCATAGAGTTGGGCTATTTGGTGCTGTACGATAAACGACAAAGACATTTCAGACTTCGTATGATCGTATCTACCGTAGTCTCAGTGCCTGCTTAATAATAATTATGGATCACATGATAGACCTATATTTATATTCCTACTCTGTGATGAAACCCATAAATAGAAAGTCACGTGGCTGATGACGTTTCTTTAAAAGATTTGCGTGATTGTAAGTATGCTGATTCGGTCGAGGTACTTTGTTCACTGCGGGGTTAATCATTTCGACTGCGGCAAAATCTCTCTCTGTCTCTGTTTTTTGTTCTTCCTCTGCCTCTCTTTTCTGAAGACGTAAAGAATCGCTATAAAGTATACAACGTATGGAATCTTCTTTCGTACGTAGTCCTTTTGGTCAGTAGGTCTACAATGCAGTGGGTGCGCTTACGGAAATCGTCATGACGAGCTTAACTGTTAAAAACAGACAAGAACACTCTTTAAGTTAACCCATATTGCACAGCGAAAACCATGCATGGGTGATAAACTTTAACATTTTAATAAAGTAGGCCTAAGTTGCGCATAATTAGGCCCTATGCGAAAAATATTCTGCTCGCAGCATTGTGCTGCAAATTGATTAGCATTCGAGAGATGGCGATAGCAGAAAATCAGTTTGTTGCCCCAGGTTAACACCGTCCAACTTCCCGTGAAAGTGTTATGTTGCCTAGGGTTAACAGTGTGCAATATAGGGTTAAGAACTACACAGAATCTGTTCGTTTAAATTTCAATAATTGGCGAAATTGTGCAACAAATAAATAGGTCATCCTACCGATGAGCGATGATTTGTTCTTTTCCCACTGAATTCTGGAAGACAATAATGAGCAGTGTTTTCAGCAAACATCACCGTCGTCTTCGTCGTCATCATCATCAGCAGCATCACATATTCATCGCCATCATCGTCATCATCATTGTCGTCGTCATAACCATCATCATCATCATCACCACCACCACCACCACCACCACCATCATCATTATCATCATCATCACCATCATCATAATCTTCGTCTTCATCTTCTTTCTTCTTCTTTTTCTCTCCCCATAAAAATAATATTCCAAAAGGTGAAAAATTCCAACCACTCCGCAAATTTCTCTTTCCGATTTGATGAACATCCCGTGAAAGTGTTATGTTGCCTAGGCTAAATAATATACAAACATGAAGCATAGAGTTTTTCATGTATACATGTTCATAATTACATACATACAACATACATACATACATACATACATACATACATACATACATACATACATACATACATACATACATACATACATACATACATACATACATACAGGCACACATACATATATACACACATACATATATACATATATACACATACATACATACATACATACACACATACATATATACATACATAATATATGCACACATACATATTTACACACATACATATATGCATACAAGCATACACACATACATACATACATACATACACACATACATATATAAATACATACATACATACATGCATATATGCATACATACATACATACATACATACATACATACATACATACATACATACATACATACATACATACATATTTACATACATATTTACATACATACATACATACATAATATATGCACACATACATATATACACACATACATATATGCATACAAGCATACACACATACATACACACACACATACATATATAAATACACACATACATACATACAAACATACATACATACATACATACATACATACATACATACATACATACATACATACATACATACTTACGTACTTACATACATACATACATACATACATACATACATACATACACACATACATGCATACATACATACATACATACATACATACACACATACATACATTCATTCATACATACATACATACATAATATAGCTTATATGGACAGCATAGCACATTCCCCGAAAAAGAAGGAAGAACAGAAGGAAGAGAAAGAAGAACAAGGTGGAGGAGAGATTATTTTTAATCCTTTTTAAGGGAAAAAAGAAAATGTAAAACATTCAATCCTTTATTGATAGCTCAAGGAAAAAGCACGAAAGATGGGTAAATCTGACAGAATTAAAACTGCAGAAATGCAATTTTATAGTATGTCGAAAACGTGGATCCTATCTACCATGACATTGTCGTTCGTGCATTTTGAAGGTCAGTGGAGGAAACGAATGGAGACATCATGCATCGATTGGTGAAGGATAGAGAAAAGAATTACTGGTGTAATTATATCAGGTTAAGAAATCAGTGTAGTATAGGGTGTACTACGTGTGGTTGGTTAGTCCAATCATGCATGAAACCAAGAGAAACACTGAGAGACAGGTTGGATGGGTTCACCTTTTGACGCTGAAGCGCTTTCCATTGCTGGAAATAATTAAATAAATGACGACCTCTCTTCAAATGTTCGTCTATGTGCTATTTATAGCTTTAGTACCATGTGAAATAATTAAATAGTTAACGAATTTCCTTAAATTTCCCGTAGACTCAAGTCTGCAATATAGGTCTACGTAGCTGAGCAATTGGCCTATATAATTAGGCCATACTCATGTAAGCTTATTATATATAGCGTATCCCGTATTTCACTGTAATTTCAGGAACCTCAGAAAAACGCTGCTTACTATTATAGGCTACCACGCCCATCTAAAGCAGATCTAATATCAGATTAGCCGAATTTAATATTGAAAAAGGATCGATGTGAGCAAATCGCTGTCTAAAGGCCTACGGGAGCGCGGGACTAGCAGATCCCCACGAGCATGAATGGAGAAAACATTGAGGTGTTGATGTAAAAATAGTTTTGCCTACCTGGAACCTGGTGGCCAGGCGGCGTTGACAACAGAAGAGAGACTTAACGAGATTGTGCAGAGTACCACGGATAAGTTTGGCGAAGAATTTCTCTGAGAAGAGAAAGAGAACAAACCAAGAATCACATTAGATGACGAATATCGAAAGACTTTTTAAGGCAACCTTCCGTAGTTTAAACTGCGGACTACCCCGGAAAGTTTTATGAAAGGCGGCCTACCATAGGAAGTCCTCTATAAGAGGTGACCCACTCCAAAAAAGACTTATAAAAAGCAGTGTATATAAAGTTATGCTACTCTGGAAAGTCTTCCCAATGGTAGCCTATAGGTCTACTCTATAAAAACTTCTAAGGGATGGCCTACTATAGAAAGTCCTCTGAGAGGTGGCCTACGTTAGACAGTCTTATAAAAGGCGGTCTACCCTAGATAAATCTGCAAAATGAACCTACTACGGAAAGACTTCTACAGGGTGACCTCTCCAGATAGTCCTCTCGGTCATTGATGGCCAACACGAGAAAAAGTTCTAACAGAGGACCTACCCTAGAGCCTAGAACGATTGTAAAAGGCAGTCTATGCCCTTATAAAACAGTGAAAAGGCGGATTGCCCAGAGGACTCATATGTTAAATTGAGCGCCTGTGAATAAGCTGGTTCCCGCGACTTGGCTTTTGTGGGTGCTGTAGAAGTCTCGAGATTACGATTACGATGTTTAATAGCTTATTATCCAACCTCCATTTCCTAACTTTACCCCTAATAATAATGAATGAATGAATGAATGAATCTGTGCAATAATCATTATCAACAGATCTTAATATGAATCTCTGACGACTGCATGGATGCCATTTTCTTGTCTTACCTTCGTGATGCGTCGCCATTTTCTGTTGTCCGTTCTGAAGAATAGGACTGAATCTGTCGCTCAGATCCGTCTGTAGACAAAGAACAGAAACGACAGACTATGCAGTTATTATATTAGTAGTCGGTGCGATGTAGCCGGACGGTTCCAAGTTCGAAACCACCTCAAGGGACCTCGAACAAGTCCTTTAATTACTCGCACAGTCGCTCTCTCTAATTGCTCGCGCGCTTCGATCGGCGTGAAACTCCGAAGCAGTGTCCGCGCTGTAGTCGTGAACGCCTCTGAGTAGCGAGCTTGAAGGGGCGCTATAGCAAATGCGAGAAATAAATAAATAATAGGCCTAACTATAAATTATTATTAGATACTTTAAATAAGTACCGTAGAGTGTCTTCGTCGAAAGAGTGAATCGAGCGAAAGCTCACCTTCGTCGATAGTGTCGATCCATTGCTGAACTGCCTCGGAAATTCCTCTCCTCTTCTTCCTCCTACTCCTTCTCCTCCTCTTCCAGCCGCTCTGGAACTTTGATTCTGAGAGGGAAGCGCTCGACGATTCCTGTCCAGCCCTTCTCCTCCCGCAACCCCAACCCCAACTCCAGCCCCAACCGCATCCCCATAACCAGATCGGTCAGCTTTTATCGTCCGTGGGGAATTCCCCGAGTTTCGGTTTCGTTCTCCGGGCGACGAGCTGCGCCGACGAGGGAGCGACCCAGGACCAGCGCCCCCTCCGCTGCCTCCGCCGGTCGTCGAGTTGTCGCGGTGACCGCCGTCCGCCCCCGTGGCCGCCCCGCCGCCTCTGCCCGATGGACTGACGCGACTGGAGCCCCCTGGGGGACCTGCCCCTCCTCCTCCGTTGCCTCCTCCGCCACCCGTCTGGTCGCTGCCCGGGTGAGAGAAGGAATCGAATCTGCCCCTGGCGACGAGGGGTTGAGCGGCGTTGAGCTTCTGAAGAGGATACCAGTGAGGTCGGTTGTCGAGGTAGGAGGTTTCTGACAACGACAACAAAAACGACAACAACAGCAACATCATCAGCGAATCGATTACTTATGTCAATGCGAACCGCTCATTCATTCATTCGTTCGTTCGTTCTTTCGTTCGTTCGTTCGTTCGTTCGTTCGTTCATTCATTCATTCATTCATCCATTCATTCATTCATTCATTCGTTCGTTCATTCATTCATTCATTCATTCATTCGTTCATTCGTTCATTCGTTCGTTCGTTCGTTCATTCATTCATTCATTCATTCATTCATTCATTCATTCGTTCGTTCGTTCGTTCATTCATTCATTCATTCGTTCGGTCGTTTGTTCATTTATACATTCATTCATTCATTCATTCATTCATTCATCCATCCATCCATCCATCCATCCATCCATTCAGTCAGCCAGCCAGCCGTCCGTTCGTCCGTCCGTCCGTCCGTCCGTCCGTCCGTCCGTCCGTCCGTCCGTCCGTCCGTCCGTCCGTCCGTCCGTCCGTACGTCCATCCATCCATCCATCTGTCTATCTATCTACATACTCTGTCTGTCTGTCTGTTCCTACCTGAGAGGTTGAGGACGACTTGACCGAGGAAGTCGTTTGGTTTGAATCGATCGTAATCCCAGACACTGACTTCGAGAGTCTTCAGCGCCATCTCGTTCCGTGGAATTCCCATGAAGACGAACGTCTGATGCCATTCGGGATCCAACGTCTTCGAGATGTACCTCGTCCGACGCTTGTTCTCAGAACTGAAACAACAACAGCGGGGGCACAGACCCATGCTACACAGTTCTATAAAGAGGAATCGATTCTTATAAGTGCCGCAGGAGAAAAAGCAATTTACAATAAAGAATGCAAATAAAGTATGTGCTGCAATCTCACAGTTGCTTTACTTCGCTCTTGACACGTGGCCATCGAAATCGGAGGAAGCCACTCCGAATCTCCGGCGCAAAAATTAATTCTAATAGATCTAATTTATGAGGTGGCATTCCGGCGGTCCTTTTCCTGTACTGGATCTAAACGTCGAATAGCTAGACGCCGTTCCAGGCGTCTTCCATCTTTTATTAATTAATGTTTAAGTCCATGTGGGATCATAATACCAAAATAATATTATGGTATTATAATAACAATCTTGCCTGGACGCCACTGCAATCGACACTCTGGCAGAATCTTACTACGCCAGATCAGCTGGGATTGCTGGTGCTGCTGATGTGATTGCATCAGATAGAAAGACATCTAAATACACAATGCCATTTTGCCTTCGTATTGCTTTGTGCCATTTGCTTTGAGACTCTGGGTCCAATAAATCAAAATCTGGCATCGCACTGATCAACCTCCTCGGCTACCGGCTTTCACAAATGTCAAGAGACAACAGAGAAACAACTTTCCTGTTTCAGCGCTTGTCCATGAATATTCAATGCTTCAATGCAATCGCTTTCTGCAGCACTTTTCCCATCTGCGAAGACCATAATTATATCCATTACAGAGCATCGCCCATATAATTTTATAAATCCTGAAGGATCATTTTGACACATCGGGTAAAAAAATCATAACAATCATCAGTTATTAACTTATTTCCAGAGTAGGGTAACCATCAGCCTGACCTGCGTGACGGCAGAAGGTAGAGCTTAACGTAAGGATCGGAGAAACCATTTGTGTCTTGCGGCTGAAGTCTTCTCGCTTGGATGACGTGTACGTTCAACGTTCCATCGTATGTATCGTAGCTGAGCTGAAGCTGATAGCAACAACAGCAACAACAGCATAGCATATCTTCTATCGCAATCTCGTCTTATCTTGTGCAAGCTTATAATCAATCGTAGGCCTAATCGTAATCGTAACTGCAATCTTGGAAATTTCTTGGCGTCATACACAACTTGAATCAGACAGACTAATTTATTAGCAGCAGACGCTGTTGAAGACATCGTGTTCTACTAAAAAATTGAGTCATGTAAAAAGCGAGTCCTATACAAATCGATTAATTTAAAAATCGATTAACATAGAAAAAAATCGAGTTAAACAGAAAAATCGAGTTAAACAGAAAAATCGAGTTATATAAAACAATCGAGTCCTCTGAAAAATAATAAATAAATAATAATTAAAAAATAGAGTATTATAAAAAAAATCGAGTGCTATGGAAATCGAGTTAAATAAAATTCGAGTCTTTTAGAAAAATTAAGCTAAACTGAAAAATGGAATCTTGTAAAAAAATCGAGCCCTATGAAAATCGGATAATACAAAAATCGAGTCCTATGAGAAAACGGATAATACAAAAATCGAGTCCTATGAGAAATCGCGTCCTGTGGGGGAAAATCAAGTCCTGTAGAAAAATTGAATTACACAGAATAATCGAGTCCTATAAAATGCAGTCTTATAAAAAAATCGTGTTCGATAAAAAAATCGAGTCGTACAAAAAATCGAAACAGAAATACACAGAAGCATCGAATCCGCATGCATGAACCAGGTTCTTTCGCCAGATACGATCCCACGGAAAGATCCAGAACCGCATTGGAAAAGGATCCGTGGTCAAACTCCAGTTAAAAGCAAAGTCCATAATTATTGCCGATTGTGACCACTTCCCCTCTACCCTACTTCAGCACGCCTCTGATACCAACGCACATACATGTAGGTACAATGCATCAAAGCCACTGAATATAAGTAGACTACAATGCATCAAAACCTATTCGCAGACCAATTGCCTTACTGACCTAAAGCACAATACAATGCAATACGATACAACAGAATGTGGGGCAATAAAAAATTCGAAATTGCTCGGAGCACAACAATAGGACGCAGTGTGCCACAACGATGCGTTGGCGTTCAATGCAGCGCAGCGAAGCAGGGCAAGCAGATTTCAATGGTGCCATAAACGTAGATCACGGAGACTGAGGGACGCACAATGAGAGTGACCCGGCCAAAGCCGCAAAACGTATTGGAAGGAGCACCGAGATAAGATGCAATGGATGGGTCTTGGCGCTTAGCGTCTAATACAATCATGGCAGTATCGCCTATGTTCAAACGTGAAATCGATAGGCTACTGAGACTAAATAGTAAATACCAGAAGAAATATTTACGACAAGCGTTTTATCACTTCGATTTAGACCTAATATTTCTGTTTGTTTCTCTTATTTCTTTTGAAAACGAACATTTAGATTGCAACATTGCCTCGACAGAAACACAAAAGAAAAGCACGGGAAGTTAGAAAAACCAGAAACGGGTGAATTATTTATTGGAAAGACGACAAAAAAGCATTTAATGCGTTGCTTCGATAGTATAGAGACTATAATTATATACATGTAGGTGTACCTGTATTTCGCCCAAGTCTTTCCCTTGCTTTTTCGTATTCTGAAATAACACACATTGTAGGCTACAATGGAGCATTAAGAAACAACAAAAAGTAGGCCATCATACAGCTTCTAGACCTACAACCAATACCACTATCACCATTTCCGCTACTATTATAGATATACTATAGGCCACTATTATAGGACAACTGCTACTGTCATTGCTTCTACTGCTACTAGGCCTAGTGCTGCTGCTGTTATCACTACCACTACTACTACTACTGCTACTACTACTACTGCTGCTACTGCTGCTACTGCTGCTGCTGCTGATACTACTACTACTACTACTACTACTACTACTACTACTACTACTACTACTACTACTACTACTACTACTACTACTACTACTACTACTGCTACTACTACTACTACTACTACTACTACTACTACTACTACTAATAATAATAATAATAATAATAATAATAATAATAATAATAATAATAATAATAATAATAATAATAATAATAATAACGACCCTGCAGCAGATGAGACTGTGTGGCACATTAATATGTCGATAGTAGCCTAGACATTAGGGTTGTTCGAATGTAATGGACAAAAAAACTTTGTCTTGAATAATAATAATAATAATAATAATTAATAATAATAATAATAATAATAATAATAATAATAATAATAATAATAATAATAATAATAACAATAACTAATGTAGGCCTACTCTGTACTGGCATCTTGGACTCGATGTAATTAGTTGATGTTCGCTGAATCATATCAGAATTGTATTAATAAAGTTTATGCAGACTAAATAGCCTAGTTTTTTTATATTTAAGTCAGTCACAGTTTCATCCATATTACTTGGCCTACTGAATTAGTGGACCAGGCCATCGCCAGTTTATCATGTCCTAAAGAGAATCTCAAAAGCCGCCATCTTGATCCCGTCTAGCTGAATCTCAAAGGTACTGCATGGGCGACGCCATCTTGGACTCGTTCAAACGAATCTCGGAGGAGTTATGCGCCGTCATATTTAAACGAAAATAATCTCGCCGGACTCTAAATCGTGCGTCGGAAGCGGCTGAGATGTAATTCAGCCGACGACAGCCGATATGAAAGCAGCGCTTTGAGTATTGAAGATATGAAGTGAAGCAGATATTGTATTATTATCAGACGTATGGCAAACGTTCATCTCGAAATTGAAAGAAACGAGAAACGACGTGTATTTAATGTGCATGCCTTTTCGATCATTCTGCGCACAAGATGGCGCTGGCATTTCCGTCAAGCTACTCCAGCTGTTCTGGGAAATAACCAGTAGGCTACACCCCCCTCTCCACCGGGCATTTGAACGAGACTTGTTTTCCGAGAAAGGCGCTCGTCCGGTTCCTCTGCATTCCACTGCCTTTTATTATGGTTCGGGTCTTTTTCGTTGGTGATTGTGTCACTCTGTTTGTCTGTGTGTTTGTTAGTGTCTGTATCAGTCTGTGTGTGTCATTGCCAGTGTGTCGTGTCGGTCTATGTGTTTGTCTGGGTGTTGAGCAGTGTGCGCATGTATACTGTGTGTGTGTGTGTGTGTGCCAATGTCTGCGTATCAGTGCGCGTTGGTCAATGTGTGTCACATCACAATTTGTGTCGATAATGTGTTGGTATATGTGTGCTTGGGTGTGTCATCTTTGCATGTTTGTGTGTGTCAATGTGTGTCAATGTATGTGTGTCAACGTGTGTGTCATTGTGTGTTTGTGCCATTGTGCATGCCATTGTGTGTTTCATTACATGTGTATCAATGTGCATCAATGCGTTCAATTGATTGTCACTGTATCTATATCTGCTTGAATCTCAATGTGAGGCAAGTTTGCGCGCGCGCGTGTGTGTGTGTGTGTGTAGGCCTATGTGTGCGCGCGTGTGTGTGTGTGTGTGTGTGTCCTAATTAACGCGTAGTCTTTCCGTCGTCGGCAACAATGTCGTCCTGATTGGGCCACATTCAGTCTCATCCTCCCTAACAGTCCCAACTGATCTGATATAATCTAATCTAAACTAATCTAATATAATCTAATCTAATCTAATCTAAACTAGTCTAGTCTAATTTAGGCTAAACTAATCTAATCTAAACTAATCTAAACTAGTCTAGTCTAATTTAGGCTAAACTAATCTAATCTAAACTAATCTAAACTAGTCTAGTCTAATTTAGGCTAACCTAATCTAATCTAAACTAATCTAGTCGAGTCTAATCTAATTTAGGCTAACCTAATCCAATCTACACTTACTATTATACTATTCCCTTCTTTGCATATATAGACACAAAAACAACAAGGCACTAAGGAACTATTATACAAAAGCTGAAGTTTAAACTCAGGACAAATTTGACTTGGTGGCTAAGGAGAGAATTGGATTGAAGCCTATAGCTAAAGGAAATGATAGTTCAGCTAAAGACAAAACGAGGTACTATTTAATTTAATCTGATCGAGTCTATTCCAATCTAACTCACCCTGTTCCCTCGTCCTTTCCATTTCCTTCTTTTCCAATCGATTGGAATCGAAGGGGAACCTTTGAAACATCATCTGGCATTTCCTCCTTAATCCTCCTCCTCCTCCTCCTCCTCTTCCACCCGCATCCTCCTCCTCTGCTCCCTCTGTTTCCCTCCTCCTCCTATTGCTTCAAACAGAACTTTGCTCGAATCATCCTTCTTTTGCCTTTCCATTTGTCCTTCTCCACCCTATCCCTTCCATTGACTCCCCGTCCTCTGCGTCCGGCTTCTTCCATCACCATACCTCCTCCTCCACCACCGCTATCTCGATTCTCCACTTCCTGTTTCCTCTTCTCCTTTATCCTTCTCAAGCCCGCCACTCTATGTTAATGAACTTTCCCCTAACCACTTCTTCCCTCTCCTTCTCGTTCTCTCCCTCTCCGCTCTGTTACTTCCCTCTGTCTACTCCTTTTCCCCTATCCTCCACCTCCACTTCTCCTCCTTCTTCTCTTCCTCCTTCCATTCTCTCCATCGTCTTCTCCGTCTTCACCATCACCACTCGTCGTTGTTGTTGTCGTCTGCTGTGCAGAATCATCGCCCCCGCTGCCGATGCACAATCTTCTTCCTTCCTTCCGTCTGACCCTTGAGGTCAAGTCTCATCTCCTGTCGCCACTTCCTGCTTCCCTATTCGCCATTACCATCCTCCTACTCATCTTATTCCTCTTCTTCACTTACTTCTTCGTCTTCTTCTTATTATTATTATTATTCTTTTTTATCCTCTTATTTTTTATCCTCCTAACCCTCCTCTTCTTCCTCCTCTTCCTCCACCTACTCCTCCTTTTGCTCCTCCTTCTTGTCCTCCTTCTCCTCCTCCTCATCTTCTTCGTTTTGTTCTTCTTCTTATTCTTCTTCATCTTCTTATTCCTTCTTATTTCCTTCTACTTTTCCTACTCCCCAGAGTCCCATCCTCCTCGTCCTCTTCCTCCACCACATCCCTTCCTCTTTCTTCTCCTCCTCTTTCTCTTGCTCTTCTTCCACCTCTTTTCCTCTTCCTATTCCGTTTCCTTTTCCTACTTCTTCTTCTCTTTCTCTTCTTCTTCCTGTTCATCCTCTTATAGTCTCCTTCCTCTGCAGACAAATCTCTTCCCGTCAAATTCGAATTGGCTTTTCTTCCAGACAGGAAACCAAACATTACTCTCATCGCGTAAACACGACATTCGATTTAAACACGGCATTCGATTTAAACACAACAGCAGAACACAGCGAAACAATAACAAATCAAAACAATTGACTTAGGCTACGAGTTGCACTTCTATATAGCCAATCCTAATCTGCTCTAATCCAAATCCAAGTCCAATATAATCATAGCGTTCAGTCCAATATGATCAAATCAAATGCCACCTAATCTCACCTCATCGTATCTCATCTCATCATATCAGATCTAATAAATATTTAATCAATAATATAATTAATCTAATCTAAGTAATCTAGACTATCTAATATAATTTATCTAGTCTTCCAAACCTAATCTAATCTAATCTAATCGAGCGATTTGCACTAATCCGTCTGTTCATAGGAACCGGAAGTCAGCATGTACAGTGGGAGGAAGGTAGGTAAGCAAGCAAGTAAGACTTAGTAAGTAAGTAAGTAAATGTCAAGCACAGACTTAAACGGTATCCAAGAACTGACAAAATACACATAATCGTGATTCACGATTTAATAAATAAATCTAATCAAACGCAGCATAGTCGCCATTCTTTATGCAACGCAGCAATATAAGACAAAGGCGCCATAAGAATATAATTTATACATAAGTTGAATGTGTGGCCATAACGGTTGCCATGGAAACGAATAATGACACCTTATCTGCGACGGCGTTTGGCGTCGGATGTTCTGGTTCCCTGGTGGCCGACAGGATGTCCGTCGGGTCCGAACTTCCGGAAGTGGACATACTAGATCCGGTTTGGAGGTCGTGTTGAGATGAGCCGGGAGAGATGCCGGGAGAACGACGCATGACCTTCGAATGACCTTCACAAACAGATCGTTTCAATCGTCGCAAAATGGAAATTCGACCGAGTTCATTCAAAATTTAAAAAAAAATCAATCCTTCATTGTGAAGAAATGCGATTTACTGAAGTCCAGTTTAGAAAACATCATCATCATCATCGTCGTCGTCGTCGTCATCATCCAGAGGCGTAGCGACCGCCCTCCGTACCCTCCGGCCGAAGGGGGCCCGCAAGGAAGGGAGGGCCCAAAAAAGTTGGAAAAAAGACTGTAAAGTTTGCCTATAATTAGGCCTATGTAAGTGACATTTATTGACGCTTTTGCACAATCCACAGCCGGTTTTACTGACAAAAGGTCTGTGAAGTAGTTATGATAGGCTACATCATGCTATTGGCCATGCATCAGTTCAAGCAAAGATATTTGTTTCAAGCCTGTCGGTCAAATTCGAATTTTAGTTTAACCCATTTAACGGCGGTCAAATTCGAATTTTAGTTTGACCCATTTAACGGCGGTCAAATTCGAATTTTAGTTGAGCCCATTCAAAGAACGTGTAGGCCAGTGGTTCCCAAACTTCAGTAGGCCGCGGACCGGCAATAATTTTTGGTGAAGCTCGCGGACCGCTAATTTAAGCCTAAATGGCGATGTCAAACAAAGCGACATGAATTATAAAAAGACTAAAATATAAGGCTATTTACAATTAACCTACATTTACATGTCCTTGAAGCCTTATTTGCTTAAGATTTATTATGAGTAGACTTTGCTGTTAAACGCTATTTGTGCAAGATTCCTTTTTTGTTTAAGTGCGCCATAAATAAACGAGTTTAATAATAATAGTAATGTTCTTTGCGATGCGTAGAGAAGCAAGGAAAGATGCTTTCAATGCGCGAACAATAATCTTGGTGCTTTTAA
>OX457041.1:53776240-53803740 GCA_949752735.1 Lumbricus terrestris
ACAGTCACTGCAATTGAAACGCCAATCTTGGCCACTTGATTTTGAATAGGTTTATGCTAGTTTCTTTATGTTATATGCAATTTGTCATTCGAATTGCAAATAATTGCAAAGCCTAGATGACTGCACCAAATTAATTGTTTCAGCCAACTCCATTGAGCAGCAAATCGAAAATTATTCGTCCATCGCATGTCGCGCGTTACGACCTTGAATAATGAAGGTGTCATTCGATCAATTCTAGCGTTTGAATCTTCTCTCAAAACTAACAACATTGACACACAATGTTTAAACGACGAAGTGCAAGAGTAACGAATGCGATATGTGCTCCAGGTATCCAAACTTCACACGCAGACTATTGCAATACTTCCAATGTCTCGTAGTAGCCTGTCTGTAATTTTCTAATAACTCCGAATGTGCCAAATCCTAAGATTCCTATGTCCCTGCTGTTGTCCTCAAGTCCGAAATGGGTCTTGAGCAGAAATATCTCAGGTATCTCATTAGCTTAGCCCTCCTCTTTCTTTATCTTCTCATCGATCCCCCAGCCACGGATCCCGGCGTTCTCTGAACAGGTCCGACTTGTTTGTCCCACGAACTAGGACCACTACTGCTCAAGCTCGATACTTTACCATAACTGGACTCTAATTGGGAAATACCCTTCTCTTCAATCTACGCAAGACTACTTTCTGGATCGCAATCTGCCCATCTCTCTCTCTCTTTCTCTTTTTCTTTTTTTCTCTCTCCCTCTCTCTCCCTCTCTCTCTCCCTCTCTCCCTCCCTCTCCCTCCCGCCCTCCCTCCCTCCCTCCCTCCCTCCCTCCATCCATCCATCCCTCCGTCCCTCTCTCTCTCTCTCTCTCTCTCTCTCTCTCTCTCTCTCTCTCTCTCTCTCTCTCTCTTCTTAAGACTTAGTTTTCCTTCGGGGGGGGGTTCTCGCAACTGGGAGCGCTGCTGAATGACCATGGCTGAAGCGTCGCTACAGAAATCACTAATTACATATATAGCTTTACATGTCGTAGATTGGAAAAGTCTGATGGGTATAATCCACGCGACAGAGGAACTTGGAGTCAGATGGTTGTGGGTGGTGGAGGACCTGCGAACTTGCGAAACAGCAGTATATAGAACCTTGGTCATAAAGGATGCTCTGAGTGTTCCACATCTTCGACTTCTGGCTGGGTAGTGGGTAGTGATAATGAGAGAGCACTCGGTATAGATGAGCATAGGGAATACATGAGAATCGATTTCACATGTAAATACAGCGTCCGCCATCACCGACCGCCTTCATCAGATGAGAAGAGTCCGGCACAGGACGGGGGGGTCGTGGGGGAGGACGGGGCACGGGCCAACCGAGACACGAATTCTCAACCTTTTGTCCTCGGATGCTAAGCCATGCGCCAAATCAAGCGCCGCCGAATTAGTTGCGCTAGATAAATCACATTCGTTGCCGGACATCGGGTCACAGATGGCAACGGTTGCCTTGAGAACAGCGGCTGTTGACGCCGCGGCGCAATATAATTCGGACAGCGTAATGTAAGTTCGGGTAATTGTCAATTATTATTATTATTATTATTATTATTATTATTATTATTATTATTATTATTATTATTATTATTATTATTATTATTATTACGAACTCTCCAAAATCTCGTAATTCGATGACAGAGGCTTTGGCTGTGGCGCATTCGTTACATTAGTCAGTCAATAGAGAGCGACTGAAAATATCCAATTTAAGAGAAATTGGACTCGGATTGCATTTTGCAAGACAATAAGCCATTTGAAGATGGAGCATTGGTGAGCCAGCGGAAGACTCAATATGCATTGTTTTAACAGAACAATAGTAGTTTAAGAATGGATCAGCTTGGATGGCTTTCAACTTAATTAATTTGATCAATATTTAAGAATAATTACATCGCTGTTAGAATAAGACACAGAACGGTTCCGAGTTGAATTATCTGTATATAAAGTATATGAGCGGATTATTAGATTGAGTCACAAGACTTGATTAAATTTGGATTTCATATCGAATATAACGTAACTTAAACCACTTCATTTCATTTCATTTCATTTCATTTATAGCTCACGGAATAGCAAGTAGAAGACAAAACAATGAAGAAACAAAGCAAACGATTAATTCGCATAATCTAATTGCGAGGAGATAGTTTTTGCATGGAGATAAAGGGGACCGCGCAAGAAGGGAGAAATTCCCTGAGAGAGACTTTGAGCAAGTCAATTGAGGTTGACAGATGATGGGAGATGTCTGTGATAGATCAGCAGGGGCGGGGGAGGCAGCACTTCGAGTAGGGTAATTAGAAGGACGTAGGCCTACATGTAGTAGATCAAGGCGGACTGAGACCCAGTAGGATCTAGACATATTTTAGACATATTTTTATTGATCCCAACAATTCAATTGTACATGTATACTTAACAAAGTATAACATAATCAGCAATAAGCAAACACTCATAGTGAATAGGTAGAATAAGAGTGAGGGAACAAATAGGCACACCAAAAGGGACAAGTCCCGCTAAGTAGGGTCCTAATTAACAAAGTGAGGTGTAAAAGTAAAAGCTATTTTTAATATTTAATATTCTAGAAAATACTGAGGAGAAAATAGACTCCAGTTGGTCTCTGTAATTTCTGCCTTGGAAACAGAACATGGGATCAGAGAATTTGCAAGTAAAAAAGACACAGTACTTACGATACGACATGGTCAGGAGAGAGTGCATGGTGAGGATAGTGAAAAATAATAACATTATGAAACACACAAAAAACAAGAAATTATGTGAAGTCAGACAAATTTCATTATAGATTACGTATTAGATGAACACGCAACAACACATTTTGCTGCAGCTTGTAGCCCGCACTCTCTTGACCGTGTGTGTGTGTTTGTGTGTGTGGTTTGTGTGTAGTTGCAGTTAAACGACACTGTGTGGTAACGAAGACCATTAGCGTCCACCTCCTCCTTTATCCAGGCTTGGGACTGGCACTGGCAGAGTGCAACCAGTGGCGATGTATCTCCTGACCTGCTCCTAAGCACTAAAGCAGTCAACTGCTTCAATGGCGACTCTTGCTGTACATACCTGTTGAGTTGTTTTCGCTTTCTTTCTTCGTCGTATGGTGACACCACCTTCCATAATATATTCATCGGAATCAGCCAGGCTGTGCTCACTGGTCGACCGAATCACGTGACTCGAGATATCTGCAACCATGCATGCACTTATTTAGCGCCTGTTTGTGGATACTTTAGCGACGTATAGACAATGCATACCGCTCCAAAGCCCTGGGCTCTTCAACTGTTTCGGAATAAACTCAGGTGTCGGGATTACTATAGGATTAATCGCGTGATGTTTGGTACACAATCACATGCATGCAACATTAATTATTGATCCGTAATTACATTGTGCGTTGTTATTATGCTAGATCAGTGGCGCCACCTGTAGATTTATTAAGCAAGTCCTGTCGGGTCATTGGCGGTAGGTGGTTGTTCAGCAGATCGAAGAAATTAAATGTAAAGAAGACATTGAAAATTTCAAAGAGTTTTGGCAGGTCATAAGGCAGGTTATGAGTAAAATTTATGGCAACGCCACTGTACATGTAACAAATATAAATATATAGTTATAGGGTATACAATATACTGTATACAAAATGAACCTTGTTAAATATTAAGCTATAAGTTTTATATATCAACTGTAATAACCACAACCATAACCCTATTGCCATGGTAACCGCCCGACTACCGCACGCATATATTATTCTCATAGCACCGACTTTGATGATAATGTGTACAATTATTGCAGACCTGGATTCCTGCACCGACCAGAGTAAGATACATTGCAAACATTGTGAATCACATCTTATTAGTATCGTGTTGTATCGGAGCAAACAATCTGTGGAAGTCGGGACATGGCAGACGATTGCTTAGTGTTAGCGTTGTAACTCGGTGGTTGGAGTACGGTCTGAAGCTTATATGAGATGTCTATTATGCAAGGACTAGAGAATGACACGGTAACGGTTACCGCGGTAAATCCACAGTAACCGAGGGATAGCGCGGAAATGGGGCTCGGTTTCGAAAGGGCCGGCGGTAAGAGCACGGTTATGGGGCAACACTGAACTGTGGGAGGGGATGGGTAGGCTACTACTGTTTGTGTTTGGCCATTAAATTGTTGGCCCTAATAAATGCATGAGTAGTAGAAGCAGTTGCAGTAGTAGTAGTTGCTCATGGGGTTGTCCTTGCTGTAGCAGTACTACTGCTGGTAGTTGTAGTAGTAGTAAAAGTAGTTAAAGTGGTGGTGTGATTATGATGATGTTGATGTTGATGTTGTTGTTGATGATGATGATGACGACGACGACGATGACGACGACAGCAACGACGACGACGACGACGACGACGACGACGACGACGACGACGACGACGACGACGACGACGACGATGATGATGATGATGATGATGATGATGATGATGATGATGATGATGATGATGATGATGATGATGATGATGATGATGATGATGATGATGATGATGATATTAACAATAACGTATGTGTCAACCAGTCAGCCAGTTAGTGATGCTGCCAGTGAACCTGTTAGTCAGCCAGCCAATCTGCAGATGCGTACTTCGGTCTGTCCGTCTGCATCCTCACCTGTTTGTCTGGTCTGATCAGGCATGACGACTGTCTTCGTGAGCAATACTTCGGTTGTGGTCGGTCGATGAGTGATGACGTAATCGGATGAGTCGCTGCTTGAGCTTTGCCTCACCGGTCGCCTCAGAGAGGACGATGCTGCGGATGACGATGATGCCACAGGGATCCGCGATGATGATGATGCTTCCCTCGTCTGCTGCCTCATCTGCAATGCTGAGGTACCAGCAGCAGCAGCAGCAGCAGCTGAGTCCTTCATCTTACCCTGATGGAGAAGGTGATGGTCGATGGGTCGAATGATGCCAGCGGAGGCAGAGGATGAGGTGTTGTCCCCTCGCGAGCGGAGATGCTGCTGGTAGAGCAGACGGGCCTTCTCCATCTCGAACGGCGAGATGTCCGGCATCTCGACCAGCCTCTGAATCTCCTTCTGCAGCTGCTTCGTCTCCTCCAGCTGCCGCTTCCGCAGCCCGATCTCCATCTGCAACAGCAGCTTCTTCTCCTCCTTGTTCTTGACGTCATCGTCGTCAGAGTAGTACGTCGGCGTCTTCGACCGTGACGTCAGCGGCAGGCACGACTCCGATTGGCTGCTCGACATGCGTGCCTCCCTGTCGAGCAGCGACAGTTTGGCGAGCAGGTCGGACGACCGCGAGAGGGAGCCGTACACGGGCGTGTTGTAGTAGCGCTTCAGGGTCTCCTCGAAGGCCGTCGGGTGCGACAGACCGGCAGTGTACTTCCGGTTGCGCCGGACCGGAAGCGGGGACGTGTAGTTGGCGAGGCTGGCCGCCAGGCGTCGCGCCTCGAAGCTGAGCTGCTGACGCTGGTAGTGAAGTTCAGTCTCGATGTCGCGGTCCTCCTCGATGGGGGAGAACTTCGCTATCATCGGATCGGAGTTCTGGCGGCGGTGTCTCGCTCGGCGAGGGGACGGGTGCGGGGAGAGACGGGGGATGGTGGTGCTGTGGTGCGTGACGGAGGAGGCCGCAGGGGTCGCTGCCGCTGCTGCTGCCAACGCCGTCTTCACCCGACTGGAACCGAGTTTCGATTTGTCAGAGCTGACCGTCGGATAGAGACGTTGTTGTTGTTGCTGCTGCTGCTGCTGCTCCATCTCCTCCTTCTTCTTCTTCCGCTTTTCCGCCTCCTTCTTGACGGCTTCCTCCACCGCCTCCTTCTCCGCCTTCAGTCGCCGCTGCTTCTCCCGGATCGCCATCTCCGTCTCCATCCTTCGGACCTCCTCCTCCTCGTCCAACCGCAGACGCCTCGACGCCGTCACGATCTGCAGCTCCTCTCGGATTCTCTGCTTCAGCGACTTCACGTCGACCGGAACCTGAACGCCGCGAACCGTGACCATCTCGACCGGTTTCGATTTGCCGTTCCACCGCGGTTTCACTTTCGTTTCCGGTTTCAGTTTCGGTTTCGTTTCCGATCTCGCACCACCGTTTCCCCCTCCTCCTCCTGTCATGTACATCCTTCCTCTTGTTGTGTCGTTCGATCGTTCTGCGTACGAGTTCTTGACGTCACCGCTGGTGCCACCTAGCGATGAATCGGCGTAACTTCCGCTCATCCACGACCTCTGCACACCTCCCACTGTCTGACCCCGCTGTGATCCCGGGGGCATGCTGTCCACCCGCGACTTTCGACCGCTTGTTCTCGTTTGCAGATCCTCACCGTTCCAACTTCCGGTTCGACTACGATGCTGCTGCTGCTGCTGCTGCTGATGCCCACCTGGGCTGATGCTGACGTCATCGTCACGGTCGAATGACCTTCGCCGTTCGATCTCGCGCATGCGCAGACACCGTCGCAGTCGTTCCTTCTCCGGGTTGCGCTCCTCCGCCCGAGAGTCGGCCGACCGTGACCGCACCCGGCGGAGCTGCTGCGGCGACGAATCGGTTTCCGCTTCCGGTGGAAGGGAGGGCAGACGACGACGTGGCTTCCGGTTCAGGTCGATTGGACTTCCGGGAGACTGAAGCAGAAACACCAGAGAAACATTGAAGACAGAAAAAGGTGTCATGATGGATATCATTTGTTGAACTATTCTCGATTGATTGTATCCGTTTTAAAATGTCGCAGCCCATTGGGATTGATAGGTTAAAAGATTTATAGATTAATAGATGATTAGATTAATACATTAATAGATTAAAAGATGTTCAGATTAATAGATTGATAAAAGACGATTAGAATAATATATTGATAGATTGATAGAATGATATTTTGATAGATTACAATATGATTAGATTAATAGATTAAATACTCAGTCTTACCCTATACATTACCCTGCAGCGGAATTGCCTGATCTGCCTTACCTTACGTTGCCTGCCTTAAAATTAATAACCTCACATCATCTACCTTACATCGCATCACAATGCCTTACCTCATCTTATCATACCATCCCTTACCAAACTTACCGTGTCTTATCCTACCGTATATTTACCCCACCTTATCTTACCCTGCTTAACGATACGTTGCCCTGGTTTTCCAAAGCTTGCCCTACATTGCCCTATCTTACCCCATCGTAACCTATCTTACTCTACCTTACCCTATTTAACCGACCTTGCCTTTCCTTACCATACCTTTCCCTACCTCACCCTACCTTACTATATCTAACTCTACCTTACCCCATATCTTGCCCCATCTTAGCCTGCCTTACCTTACATTGCCTGCCTCACCCTATCTTACCCCATCTTACCCTACCTTACCCTACATTGCCCTACATTACCTCAATCATGCCCAGACAATGCACGTCAGAATAGTTGTGTGAGACTGAGAGTACACTACTCAACAGTTGATTCAGCCGTCGGTCGATTATATAGCGCTTTGTTGTTGGGAGAGAGCATGCATTAGTGACGAGTGTCGGCAGCCACTGTTCTTACTTACTCTCGTCGTCATCATCGAAGTGCTGCGCTGAACGGGAAAACCTTCAGGGTCATAAGACGGTTTCCGGTCGCGACAGACAGCCACTTCCGCCTCACAGGCTGGCTTCCGGTTGGCCGCTGCGCCTCCGTTGCCACTGGCAACCGCTGGTGATGTACGGGAGGGGGAGAAGGAGGTGGTGGTGGATGAGGAGGAGGAGTAGGAGGAGGGGGAGTATGGTGTGGCAGACGTTGCTTGGAACTGTGTTGTTGTTGTTGTTGTTGTCTGATGAAGTTCTTCCTGTTTACTTTTCGCTGTTGCGTTCGGTAGAATGGCGGTCGGCAGGTGTCGCCTGACCCTGGTGACGTCACCGGAAATGACGTCAGCCGTGGCGCCGCCGCCGCCGCCACTCCTGACTCCGCTTTGGTCCGCTTCCGGTCGCTGTGGTGTTCTGACATGCGCGTCGGATACCGCAGGGTTCGAGTCGCTGGCGCCGTCTGGTGTCCAACTCTGAGTGCTCGCTGCTCTGCCGGGTTGGGCCCTGTGCGCCGGATGTTGCCTGCTTGGTAATCCGGGATCCTTAGAGACCACTTCCGGTGTCGCTTGTGTCGCCATCTGCTGCTCAAATGCTGATCTGTGAGGAGCATCGGCTGGCTCGGTCATGCTCATCATCATCTCAAAGCCGAACCGTTCCTTGTTGAATGAAAATTGACCTCTGACGTCATCGTCACGTGATCGATCAGCTGCTGCTGTATCTGCCATTTGATGCCTCACTATTGTGCTATTGTTGTCTTCTGTTGTTCTAACCACCTGTTGAATCATTCCCTGACCAGATGTCATCTCCGGTTCCGGCTTCACTGTCCACTGTTGCTCCTTATTGGCACCGATCTCTCCTCTGTTGATCCTAGCCACTTGCTCCATTACGGATCCTCTCCTTTCCCGGACGATTCCCGACTGGTCTCTGATCATTCCCGTCGGGGGATTAGTCATTCCCATTTGCTCTCTGATCATTCCCGTTTGGGAATTAGTCATTCCCATTTGCTCTCTGGTCATTCCCGTCGGGGGATTAGTCATTCCCATTTGCTCTCTGGTCATTCCCGTCGGGGGATTAGTCGTTCCCATTTGCTCTCTGGTCATTCCCATCTGGGGATTAGTCATTCCCATTTGCTCTCTGATCATTCCCGTTTGAGGACTAGTCATTCCCATTTGTTCTCTGGTCACTACCGTCTGTGGATAAGTCATTCCCATTTGCTCTCTGGTCATTCCCATTTGCTCTCTGGTCATTCCCAGTTGCTCTCTGGTCGTTCCCGCCTGAGGATTAGTCATTCCCATTTGCTCTCTGGTCATTCCCATTTGTTCTCTGGTCAATTGCATCTGGGGATTAGTCATTCCCATTTGCTCTCTGATCATTCCCGTTTCGGGACTAGTCATTCCCATTTGCTCTCTGGTCACTACCGTCTGAGGATTAGTCATTCCCATTTGCTCTTTGGTCATTCCTACTTGCTCTCTGGTCGTTCCCCTCTGAGGATTAGTCATTCTCATTTGCTCTCTGGTCATTACCATTTGCTCTCTGGTCATTCCCGTTTGAGGATTAGTCATTCCCATATACTCTCTGGTCATACCCATTTGCTCTCTGTCCATTCCCGTCTGAGGATTAGTCATTCCTATTTGCTCTCTGGCCATTTCAATTTGCTCTCTGCTCATTCCCATCTGTGGATTAATCATTCCCATCTGTTCACTGGTCATTCCCGTCTGTGGATTAATCATTCCCATCTGTTCTCTGGTCATTCCTGTCTGTGGATTAATCATTGTCATTCCCGTCTGTGGATTAATCATTCCCATCTGTTCCCTGGTCATTCCCGTCGGCAGATTAATCATTCCCATCTGTTCACTGGTCATTCCCGTCTGCGGATTAATCATTCCCATTTGTTCCCTGGTCATTCCCGTCTGCGGATTAATCATTCCCATCTGCTCCCTGGTTATTCCCGTCTGTGGATTAATCATTCCCATCTGTTCCCTGGTCATTCCCGTCTGTAGATTAATCATTCCCATCTGTTCCCTGGTCATTCCCGTCTGTGGATTAATCATTCCCATCTGTTCCCTGGTCATTCCCGTCTGTGGATTAATCATTCCCATCTGTTCCCTTGTCATTCCCGTCTGTGGATTAATCATTCCCATCTGTTCTCTTGTCATTCTCAACTGTGGATTAATCATTCCCATCTGTTCCCTGGTCATTCCCGTCTGCGGATTATTCATTCCCATCTGTTCCCTGGTCATTCCCGTCTGCGGATTAATCATTCCCATCTGTTCTCTGGTCATTCCCGTCTGTGGATTAATCATTCCCATCTGTTCCCTAGTCATTCCCTTCTGTGGATTTAACATTCCCACTTGCTCCCTGGTCACTTCCGCCTGCAGATTATTCATTCCAATATGTTCCCTGGTCATTCCCGTCTGTGGATTAATCATTCCCATCTGTTCCCTGGTCATTCCCGTCTGCGGATTAATCTTTCCCATCTGTTCCCTGGCTATTCCAGTCTGTGGATTAATCATTCCCGCTTGTTCTTGAGTCATTCCCACATGTGATTGAGCCATTCCTGATTGTCCTCGAGTCATTCCTATCTGCGAATTTGTCATTCCCGCATTTTGCTGAGTCATTGTCGTCTGAACTCTGGCTATTTCCGTCTGTTGTTTGGCCATTTCTGCCTGGTTTCTATTCTCCTGTTCTCTGGTTTTTATAGAGGGCTGCTCTATGCTAAAAGAAGCTTGTTCTTGGCTGCACTGTAGGTTTGTGTGAACTCTGCTCTGCAGTTCTGCTTCTTCGTTGACCCTGCCTTGAACCCTGTTGACCTCACTTTGGACTTTCTGGACATCGCCATAACTTCTTTTTACTGCGCTTTGACCGATTTGGCCTCTGTTGACCTCAATCTGACCTCTGCTAGCGATGTTCACTTCCGTTTCGTTTCGTTTGTACACGTTATGAACTCTGTTGACCTCACCCAGATCTCTCTGAACTTCGGTCTGACCTCTTCTGACCTCACTTTGACCTCTGTTGACGTCATCCTGCTCAGCACCCTTTCCGACAAAAGACCGGATGTCCTCGAATCTCGGCGCTCTCTTCAGCGACGACTGCTGCTGCCTCCCACTGGCATCCTCCACCGACTGCTGCTGCTGTTGCTGCAGCTGAGAGAGAGCCAGAGGACCAGCGGGCAGCATCATCCGTCTGCCACCAGCATCAGCATCTCCATCGCCCCACTCTCCATCTCCTCCTCCAACTCCACTTCCTGCCTGGTTACATCTAAACCTCTCCTGCTGCTGCTGTTGCTCCTCGTCCAAGGTCGTTGCCATCATCTCCTGCTCCACGCGTTCGACGGACGGAGAGACGTCCAGGATGGGGGACAGATCGGAGACCGGGGACCAGTCGGTCGACGCCGTCGGTGGCTTGATCTTCTGCCTCTTGGCGTTCTGGAAGTCGATGGTCTTCGGCGTCGGATCAGTCAGTTCCACCATCGCCACTCCTCCATGCCCGCCAACGACCCTCTGGAGATCCGCCTCGTAACCTCCGTCTGAACCACATCCTGCGAAGCTGAACACCGTGCTCCTCTGCACCTCCACCATCGGCGACACGCTCAGACTCGTCAGAAGGGCCGTGTCGCTGGCGATCGAGGCCGCGAAGCTGGCAAGGGTGTCGCGCCCCAGGGGACTCGCCGACTGCTCTGCAGCGGCCGACGGTTGAAGGAGCCGAGCGCTGATGGGATCCATGAGGAGACGAGTCGGCTTCTGCGGTAGGTGGTAGAGGGACAGGCGGGGCTCGACGTCGCCTCCGCCCTCAGCGGGGCCGAGGGTGTCGAAGATGAAGGCTGATTCGGAGGTGCCACCGTCGTTGAGGCTGATCTCGTACTCCTCCACGAAGGGAGGACCTCCGTGGGGGTCGTCCGTCCGCTGCGGGTCGACGCCGCCGCCGCCGCCGCCGCCGAGCGACGAAGGGAATCGCTCGGTGGGAGAGATCGACGGGGAGATGGCGCGGAAGGGAGGAGAGCGCGGAGGGCTGTCGCGGTACCGCATCCAGGACGGACTGCGAGGGGGACTCTTCGGACTGCGACGGGAGGGACTCTGGTTGCGGTCGTAGTCGTGATGGTGACCGGCCAGGCTGACTCGGTCGAGCGCCGACGGTTTCTTCTTCGACCCGGGTTCAGCAGTTGAGGACGACGAGGAGGAGGATGGGGAGGAATCGACGATCGAGCGAGTTGATGGGGATGATGGCGTCTTGGCGCCCTTCGTTCTGCCGCTGCTGGCAATTGCAGCTGCTGCTGCTGCTGCTACTGGATCCGTTGCCTTGGGAACGGGAGGAGACGAGGATGCTGATGATGCTGATGACGATGACGATGAGTATGATGATGATGAGGAGGTGGAGTCTCTTTGAAGAGGTTCCTGCTGCTGCAGCTGCTGTTCTTCGTCATGATGATGATGCTGATGCTGATGATGATGATCGGGATGCTGAAACGGAACATCTCTGCCTCCTCCTCCCATCTCCATCAACTGCACCGATACAAAAGCATCGTCATCCTCACGCGATCCTCCTCCTCCTCTCATCAATCCTCCTCCTCCTTGTCTTCCTCCTTCTCCTACTGCGCCTGCCTCCATCTTCCTCTCCTCTTCCGCCTTATTCGTCGCCGCCATAGATAGCTCCAGTTGGTGAGGACGCGATCGACGGTATCCCACTTCCGTTTCCTCCTCCTCCTCTTCCGCCTCCTCTTCCACCTCCTCCATCTCTTCCGGTCTTCCGCTCGTCTCCTCATCCACATCCGATCCAATGAAGTAGATTCCTGCCATTGATTCCGCTTCCGACAGCTCTCCATACCGGTGAAGGTCGACCGTTGACCTCTGCAGCGCCATCTCGAAATGGTTGAGGTCTTCGGGTGAAATGATGGAGGAGGAGGAATATTCTGAAATCGGAAGAAGATGAGAACAGAAGAGATGATGAAGACATACTTTTTATGTAAACGGAATCTGATTATTATTATTATGATCATGATTATGATTATGACTATGATTATCGTTATTATTATGATCATGATCATGATCATGATTATGATTATTATTATCATTATTATCATGATTATGATTATGATTATTGTGATTATTATTATTATTATCATTATTATGATTATGATTATGATTATTATTATTATTATTACTATTATTATTATTATCATCATCATCATCATCATTATTACTATTATTATACAACAGTTGGATTATGTATCATTTTTACAAAGGCAATGTGGAGGAGAAGCAGATGGCGTTCCCCGTTGGACTGCTACCGAGATTCTTTGAAGAAGGTAACTTGTCTCGAGTCTGTCCTGTGTTGCCTCGATCAACCTTCGTCCCAGGTCTAAGACAAATAAAAGTCCTTCATGGCTTGCTGCAATATAATTCTCCTTCCCAACTCAGAAATGAATTCCTGTCCTTCTCAGGAAAAAGCGACGACGACGGTCTTCAGAGCGACCGCCACAAAAGTTTCGGTTCTGGTGAAGGCGGTGTACTTAACCGACTTATTATTATTATTATTAATTACCATTATTAATTACCATAATTACTAATGATTATTAACGTTGTCGTTATTAATGTTGCTGTCATTATTAAACATTACTGATATTCATTTCTTTTATTATTGTTGTCATCATTATTGTTGTTATGATAAGAATCCTAATGACAATGATGATGATGATCATTGATGATGATGATGATGATGATGATGATGATGATGATGATGATGATGATGATGATGATGATGATGATGATGATATCGTAGATGACAACGACGACGACGACTACAATGATAGCAACGACGAAGCAGCTTGTTTCACTTTGCGCTGCGAGTGATACCGATGATGATGACGATGTCATGTCGAGCATTAATCTGTTTTCGCACCTGAGTGTCTTTCGTCGCGGTTCCCAGAATCCATATCGTCCGGCTTCTTGCTTCTTGCCGTTGCCTGTTGCTTACCGAACGAAGGAAGATTGGATGTCGGGGGTGGAGGAGGAGGCGGAGGAGGAGGAGGAGGAGGCGGAGGAGGAGGAGAGGGAGGGGTGTCAGGTGAGGCTGCAGGTGGTTGGATGACCTTTGGCTCTGCGTGGGAGGCGTAAGGAAGCGATGTCTGACGGCGAAAAGACATTGCTTGCTTGGTCGTCTGATTGGCTGGTGTTGAAGCTGCTGACGATGATGACGCTGGTGGTGGTGATGATGATGATGATGGTGAGACTCTCTGTGGAGGGTCGGAGAACTGCCTCGATAAGGCTGATTGCATCTAAACGGATATATGACCAGAATATGTGTGTGTTCGTGTGCACCTTGACATTTATGAAGCGCCTTTTTAATGTCGATATCTCGAATATATGGAGAAAGGTTGCATAAATTTTGATGGCTAAGAGATTCACGAAGTGGAGAATAAAGATGGTGGTTGGTCGATGGTGGTGGGGTCATTAAGATGATGCTGGTAATAGCGATTAGGATGCTTTTGTTTGTTGTTGATATAGCTGTTGTAGTTGTTGTAGCTGTCATTGTTGCTGCTGCTGTTGTTGTTTTTGATGATGATGATGATGATGATGATGATGATGATGATGATGATGATGATGATGATGATGATGATGATGATGATGACGACGACGATAATGATGATGACGATTATGATGTCGGGCGGATACACATAGATAGGCGCTTTGACAGAGCGAGAACAGGTAGACATGCAGATTCGTTAGAAAAGACAGACAAACACAGACAGACAGACACACACACACACACACACACACACGCACACACGCACACACACACACACACTGACGAACGGACGCACAAAGACAAAGTCAGACAAAATACAAAACGAGTGCAACAGGCACCCACCCCCCGTATTATTGGTCCTGTCCACCGTTCCCTGAGCCCAGCGGTTATCACATGCAATGGCTGTGTTGTCTCCTGTGGGATCCATGGGAGGTCGATAAGTCGTAGGGGTGATAGACGTTGACCCTTGGTCACGTGGCTTCGACCACCAATGCAACAGTAAAATTGTTGTCTATCGATTCTTCTAACGAAACAATGGCGGCAAAATGACGGCGCACTAATTAGCAGACGAACTGCTACGAGTATTACGCAGCGTTTCCGGCAGACGATCGTTGATTTACGCGGGATCGGTTGATGCATGATTCACCGCCAGCAGCTGGGGTTCACTTTCAATCATAAACGGGCAACATGGATTACGGAACACGAAAACGAAGAGTCGCATTCATATTATTATTAAAGATAATAGTTCATGTAGCGCCTGTTCAGGTAGGCTAGCTTATGTACATGCTTATGTATACGCTCGCATATACGTGCACACGAATATACTTACGGCGTATGGTCGTGAGCCCTGATGGTGAATCGCAGACGGGTCCCTCTTGCGGTCAGTTCCATCTTGCCTTGCCGCCACGGATGAACAAGAGGGAGAGGAGAAGATGGAGGCGGGGGAGGAGTAAGACGTGTAGGGGGAGGTGGTGGTGGATGAGAATGCGAACGAGGAAGGGGGATGGTCGGTGGAGTTGGCCGTCTGCTGGGAAGCCTTCCAGCGGGTCGTCGCTGTGACTATCTCTCGCCGTTTGTGACAAATATTGCACAACCACTCCATTGTCTGTGAGGAAAACAATGGATTCTTATATAGCGCATCGTTTTTGCAAGAGGAAGGCATTTATATAGAGCTCTATACACGATGATGGAATCGCGTGATTGTATTGTATACAATATCAAACCGCGAGATGTTTGCTGTATGCATGGTCGAGATGATATAGTGTCGTAGATACATCATAGTCGTCTTATCCGATCTAGCCATCTCGTTCAATATTATAGTCCAAGCTGTTCGTCTAATATATATATATATATATATATATATATATATATATATATATATATATGCACTTAATCAAATCACGTTTGCTAATCAACTAATTGATTCATCTAGTCTAATCATGATAATTATATAACTTAATCATCGTATCTTATAAGTTGATATTGACTCATCTTTAATAATCCAAGTTTGTATTACAGACTAATCCAATCATGCTATTTTCTCAGCTAATCATCTAATGATAATCCCGAGTCTGATAGTCTAATCAAATCATCTAATATAGTCATCTAATCTAATTGGAGCCGGACTTGAAGAGACTGAAAAAGAATATAGACTATAGACAACAGCGGCGTATAGTAACTTCCAGCTTCTCTAACATTCAAGCACTGCTACTCCATATAGCCTATTAATAATAGCAAGATGGTGGAGGATCTCCATGGTCTATTCCGTTCAACTGTTTCTGATCCGCTCTTTTCTATTCCTCTCTATTCTAGTCTGATCTATTCTAATCTGTTCTATTCTATTCCGTTCTGTTCTTTTCTATTTTATTTTGTTCCATCATTTCATTCAATGTATGTATGTTCTGGTCTATTCTATGCCAAGAACTATTCTATTCTGATCTATTCTGTTGCTTTCCATTTGATTCTGTTCCATTCTATTCTGTTCTTTTCCGTTCTATTTTGTTTTATCTTATTTTGTTCCATCATTTCATTTCTATGGTCTATTTCAAGGACTTCTGTAGCGTCGTTGCTGCAATCAGAATGACCTTCGGTCGTCGAACCTATGGCCTGTGTAATCGTGAGTAACAAATGTAGTTGTCAGACTTAGTCATAGTTGTAGTTATCATCATCGTCGTTGTTGCTGTTGTTGTTTGCAGAAGCCAATGAAATTTTGCTTAACGTTGCAGTTCCACATGCATTTCCTACGATTTATACACTGGCGAATTATTATTGTGTCTAGACGAACGGCTTTGAAGTTATGAATATTTAAACAGCGTGCTTTAATTTGTATGAATATTCATGAGTATACACTATATATGGTTTTTTATACGTATGTTTTCATGTGGAATGAATCCATAGCAACGCGATCGAGGAGCATATCAGCTTCCGGCTGGAAATGGCGCAACCATAGCGATGGCTGATCTGGGTGATTGGAAAAGCCGATGCTGTGGCGTTTGGCGAGAACATCGCTCGTCTGATTGACATCTGTATTATTACAATGGCGCTGCAGAAGTCTCCAGTGTGAAATAGAATAGAACAGAACAGAATAGAACAGAATAAATAAGAATAAGACAGAATGGAACGGAATAGAACAGAGTGGAACAGAATAGAACAGAGTGGAACAGAATAGAACAGAGTGGAACAGAATAGAACAGAGTGGAACAGAATAGAACAGAGTGGAACAGAATAGAACAGAGTGGGACAGAATAGAACAGAGTGGGACAGAATAGAACAGAGTGGAACAGAATGGAACAGAGTGGAACAGAATAGAACATAGTGGAACAGAATGGAACAAAATAGAACAGGGCATAACAGAGTAGAACAAAATAGAATAGAGTAAAAGAGAACAGAACTGAATAGAACAAAAGAGAACAGCACTTAATAGAATGGAATGAATTAGAACATAATGAAATCGGATAGAGAGGCAGCCGATAGAAAATATTTAAGCTAAAGGTTTCTGCTCATGGTTTGACATTTTTATTATAGCAAAGAGTTGTGAAGACTCTGAGCTCTTCTGAAATACCAACATCGTTTTTGATACCAACCTGCAGAAGCGAGTTACAAGAATTAGGGCCTAACCGTAATAGTACTAATTTCCATATCTCCAAAGCGCCACTACAGAAAGCCAAGCGCAGGGCACCAGCTTATTAACGAGCGATTAATTAATGCGACTGGAGACCCATGCAGCTGTCAGAGTTACGTATTGTGTGAATGGTGACAAAACTCATAATTTTGTGTACGTCACGAATACACAAAATAAACTATATCGTAACAAACAAGGCTTTGTATATAATCAGTGTGAAACATGTAATAGGCTAGAATTAAAAACCAACGCCAAAGAAATTTGAGAGCATTGTAGAGACCCATCCAGACACAAAGAGCGGAAAAAGAATAAAATACATTAGGCAGATAGAGAGTAACGTTAGACGTAATTATTTTCCAAGTACGAGCGATTTAATCAGTCGAAAATGGAAAACAAAGAAAACGATTAATTCACGATTAATTAAAACGATTAATTCACGATTAATCAAAGCGATTAATTCACGATTAATCAAAACGATTAATTCACGATTAATCCAAACGACTGATTCCCGCAATCAAAGAGCGAAAGACGCAGTAATTTCGATCCTTCGGAGCGATAAGAGATGATTACTCGATGATGTGAAGTAGATGATAATCAGATCTTCTTGCAAGACGAGTTCTTTGCACTCTCTTACTTATTATGAGCAAGATGACAAAACAAACTCTAAACACTTCCATCAATTTCTTTCATTTGTGACTGTCATCATCATCATCATCATCATCATCAACGTAGTAGTAGTCATCGTCGTCGTCATCGTCATCTTCATCGTCATCATCATCATCATCATCATCATCATCATCATCATCATCATCATCATCATCACCACCATCACCACTACCAGCACAGCCACCACCAACCCCACCTACACCCCCATCACCATCATCATCATCATCATCATCATCATCATCGTCGTCGTCTTCGTCGTCGCCGTCGTTATCATCATCATCACCACCACCACCATCATCATCATCGTCGTCGTCGTCATCATAAACATCGTCATCGTCATTATCATAATCGTTATCCTCCGCCAAACAGCAACAGAGATATTCTGCGTATGACGAACCTTGGACGATTGATCCGACTCTGATGGATCCGTCCATCCGGCTGCAGCTCCCCGTCTATGTCCCACTACCTCTCTCTATATCCGTCTGTCTCTGTCTCTCTACCTCTCTCTATATCCGTCTGTCTCTGTCTGTCTACCTCTTTCTATATCCGTCTGTCTCTGTCTATGTCTCTCTACCTCTCTCTATATCCGTCTGTCTCTGTCTATATCTGTCTACCTCAGTCTATCCGCCTATGTCTATATCTGTCTATACCTCGGTCTATATCCGACTGTCTTTATCCACTCCTGTCTATATCGTCCTGGTTCTATCTTTACGTATGAGTATCTCTCTCTGGCTGTCATTCCTTTTTCCTGCATGCTCCCTCTTACTCTTACTCTGTTTCTTTGGATTCATTTATTCCTAACTAATTTTTTCTGAACAATTACAGCTGCCGCCTTTCCACCGTTAATCTGCTGATCTCCTCAAACCATCCGTAACCACTCTCTCCACCATCCACCATCACCCCACTGGACCCCCCCCCCACCATCTTCATCCGCATATATCAGCGATGTCTCCATCAACCCTTGTCGTATAAACCCATATATGTCCCTTAAGATCTCAAAGAAATCTTTCTCAACATATGCTAGTTTCGATAGAGGCGCTAAACTTAATTAAAGGAAGGAATACTTTACGTTGCATAACAAGTAGATTAGCGTTAGAGTAGAAATGTGAAGCTGGTATTTAAGAACAGGTTTCATATGCTCTTCTTCGCATGGCCAGCAGTGAGTAGCAACGATCAGGCAGACAGACCTCAAATTCAACAGCTGAGGAAGGATTACGGTGAAGGGTTGATTGGCACACTTCTGCTCTTCAAAGGAAGACAAGGAAATTGAAAGAAAACATCATTGTTGTTGCTGCTGCTGATGTAGTGGTGGTGGTGGTGGTGGCAGTGGTGGTTATGGTGGTGGTGGAGGCGGTGGTGGCTGTGTTGCTATTGTTGTTGTTGCTGCTGCTATTGATGGTGGTGGTGGTGTTGTTGCTGGTGGTGGAGGTGGTTGTGGTGGTGGTCACACCGAGTGATAATCAATATCGACGTCGTCCATCTGACTTGATAACAAGACGATGGTGGTCAATACGGTCTCCAGACTACAGACTATCCACCCATCCTCCCTCCCTCCTCCCTCTCCCTCTTTCCTTGGCTCCATCTATCTAACTACACCCTCTCATCTTCCCTTCTCCCTCTTTTCCTCTCTCTGTATCTCTCTCCGTCTATCTGTGTGTCTGTGTGTTTGTGTGTATGTCCGTCCGTCCGTCCGTCTGTCCGTCTGTCTGTCTGTCGGTCTGTCTGTCTGTTTCTCTCAACCGTCCCAAATACTCCACCCCAGACATATGTGCATGCTCATTGCTGGCAGACGTAGCCATGCGTCTATTTTGTTTGTCCGTCTATTCGGCAGTCTCCGTGCATTCGTCCGTATCCGTTCGTCTTCCTTCGCCTGTCTGTGTCCGTGTCACTGTGTCGGTCTGCGTGTTCTCCTATATGTTCGCTTTTGCCTGTTGGCCTATTCTTTTGTGTGTCCCGTCTGTCATTGTAGGCTACGTCTGTTTGTGTTCGTACCACTGTTTGTCTGTCTGTCTGTCTGTCTGTCTGTCTGTCTGTCTGTCTGTCTGTCTGTCTGTCTGTCTGTCTGTCTGTCTGTCACCAGAGGGTCAGACAAAGACGACAGAGACAGGGATCGAGACGGATTATATTTATTCGTCAGCTCCGTAATTAACACGGACTGTATCCGTCTGTCAGGATCGTCCATCTTAACAATGGAACCGAAGCGCCAATTCATTCCGATATCCAGCCTCCCCTCTTCCTTCTCTCCACGGTCCACCCGGTCATCCGCTCTAATTATACACACACAGACAAACACGTACATTCACAGATGTATACGACGCATACTCACACATAGGCCTAGAATTCCATGTTTTTGTCACGACTCTTCCTCCTCCTCCATCTATTCTTCCCGCATATCCTCATTTTGTGTATATATCCTCCACCTCCTTCTCTGTGCTCTTGGCTACCCCCTATCTCACCACCTCTGCTTTACCGCTTCCTTGTTTCTTACTCCTAACCATCATTCTCTCTCTCTTTCTCTCTCTGTTTGTCTGCCTGTGTCTGTCTGTGTCTGTCTGTCTGTGTCTTTCTCTCTGTTTGTCTGTCTGTCTGCCTGTCTCTCTAGCATTTCTTATTCAATAAGCAGTGCACGAAACTCAAGACCTGTCGATTGTCCAATTCATGTTTATTCATTTGCATAGATTCATGTAGCGCCAGCATCAAGTGCCAATCGATGCCGCTCCACAACTATTCATCCGAAATGAATTGTTGCTGATCCATCAACAAGACGACACATTGTTATTGTTACAGATAGTGTAATATATATATATATATATATATATATATATATATATATATATATAGTTGTTACATACATGCATGCATACATGCATGCATACATACATACATACATACATACATACATACATACATACATACATACATACATACATACATACATACATACATACATACATACATACATACATACATACATACAATGTACATACATACATACATACATACATACATACATACATACATACATACATACATACATACATATTTACATACATACATACATACATACATACATACATACATACATACATACATACAATGTACATACATACATACATACATACATACATACATACATACATACATACATACATACATACATACATACATACATACATACATACATACATACATACATACATACATACATACATATTTACATACTGGGGTTGGTCTTAATTTTTTTAAACGATTCTCCAAATCTCCAAAAATTAACTTCGTAAATCGGAAAAGATGCGAAAACTGAATCAGTTCCTCCTTTCTTTCTGTAAAGACTTCAATTATCATTGCACTTGTAATGCTGATGTTGATAGAATGTACGTCCGCAATGTTTTTCAGCCAACGTTAAGAGAACCGTTTATTGCCCTCAAAGCATACAGCTAATTTGTCGCCAGCTTCGACTTCTCCATCAGCAAAATATTAACACAAAAGTCCGATTTATTTTATCACTGATCATCTACTTAAACGAGAGACTAGAAATCTTAAAATAATTAAGCAAATAACTCATACAAGACACAGTTAATAGAGAGCGGGACATACAGACAGACAGGGACACAGAGAAAGAGATAGATAGACAGACAGACAGACAGACAGACATGGTCTGTAAATTAAGTTGAATTATCACAGATTCTTTCTTATGTGCATGCTATGCCACAGGTGCCACCGCGCTGCTGCTTTTTTTCTGTTGTTGCTGCTGCTGTTGTTGTTGCTGCTGCTGCTGCTGCTGCTGCTGCTGCTGCTGCTGCTGCTGCTGCTACATGCAACAGACATCAAGACTGTTCCGTCTCAGCCCTAAAAGATTCTGTTTCAGTCAACCTGAACAGTTCTTCCTGTCCCGACTGCAGTCTTGTGCGTGGAAATCAAATTACACCCGCCAGATCTAATCAACAGACATTCATGCACAATCAAAGAATATATATATATATATAGTGGGGCGCGGTGGTGTAGTGGGTATACGTTCATCGCCTTGCAACCGAAGGCAGGTTCGAATCCACCTCAAGTCGCCACGTATACAGGGACCTTGGACAAGCCCTTCACACACAAGAGAGGTATCGTCTCCTACAGCTGGTCTGCATTTCATCGCAGTATATTTCCCAGTAGCATGGCATCTTGTATTGTACTGTATCGTAATGTAATGCGTTGTTCTACTGTGTATAACACTCATGAGGTAATCAAAGTCTCTGACCTCATCCGAATCCAAAGATCCGCATTTCAGACAGATGTTTCTCCGACAGTCGACACAGATTCGTCGATCGGAGTCCGTCATCCGGGTCTCGGCGCACACTGCGCATGTGTGCAGTGGCACTTCCGGTTCCGCTGAAGGTTCCGGACGCGGAAGAGGAGGAGGAGGAGGAAGAGAGGAAGCGACTGGAGCAGACGATGACGCGTGACCTCCTTCATCGTGCGATTCCCTGACGAGAGAAATAAGAAGAAAAAACAGACACTGGTTGTTATTTGTTAACGACAAATATAACGACATAACGATATAACGGCATAACGCATAACGACATAACATAGCATAATATAACGATATAACATATAACATGAGATATAGCGACATAACGATATAACATATAACGACATAACGTAACATAACGACATAACATATAACATAGGATATAACGACATAACGATATAACGACAAATAACGAAAAATAACGATGTAATTTGTTATTTGTTAACGGCGCCAATTTTAGTTTTCCTTGAAAGAAGAAATGGGAAATTCAGAAAATAGGTGGTATACATGAAAGCTGATAATATCAATGTCTTTTCCACTCCCGAGATTATCATCCGTGGCAACAGCAACAGATTATTTAGTTGATTGCTGATTAATTCATTATCTAATTAATTATTCATTATCTAATAAATTATTCATTATCTAATAAATTATTCATTATCTAATTAATTATTCATTATTTAATTAATTAATCATTATTTAATAAACTATAATATCATTGATCCCTTCAATGATCTCACCTGCGACTGCAATATGCCAAACAATATTTTTTGTCGACGGCAATGACCCTTGTTGTCATAAGCTGCCATTAAATTATGGACCCTTCCCATAATTATGACTACATGTCGCAATTGTCGCATTAATATAGGCCTACCTGGCTGTAATGGAAAGAAGCAGGAAAACAGGAGAAGAGGAGAACAGAGCCAAGCATAATGTTACAGAGAGTGTCAGACTGAAGAATAGAATAGTTAAGGGCACAGAGAGACAGACAGATAGACAGACAGACAGACAGAAGACAGAGAGTGAGAGTGAGAGACAGACAGAGACAGACAGACAGAGATAAAAGAGAGACAGAGAGACTGAGGGACAGAGAGACAGCGACAGAGACAGACAAAGACAGACAGAGACAAACAGACAGAGATAGATCGAGAGACAGACAGCCAGAGAAGAGAGAGACAGACACAAAAACAGACAGACAGAGAGAAGAATGAAAGAGCGACAGACAGAGTAAGATTGAAAAATGCAGGCAAATAAGAGGACAACACTTGGAGGGAGACGAGAGACAGACAGACAGACATACAGACAGAGAAAGTGAGAGAAAAGAAGAGGGTGAGAGAGCCGGTGCAAGTTTTACACCTTTCGGAAGCATTATAAGAGAAGCGGGTGAGTCAGGACGAGACAAACAACCAAACAAACAGAGACACACACACAGACAGACATACAGATAGACAGGCATACAGACACATTGACAGAGAGAGCAAAGGCATTTCGCTAATGACTGCATAATACTGGTTCCGGAGAGACCTCGCCTATCATACGTGACTAGAAACTGGATGGAAGAAAGTATCGAGAGGTGGGTACGTGGATCGAAAGCAGCAGCAGCAGCCACTGAGGAAGAGAAGGACGATGAAAGAGACGTGGAGTGACAATTAGACTGACAGACACATACACGTAGGCGACCCGACAAACATACGACACGAACGTGGAAACAAGACTCGTAATAACATGTAAATTATTCCAAAAATAATTCGCACGACGCCTGCGAGGCTTACGGCGTATCATTAGCTCGAATGATGACACGCTGTCTGAAGATATATAAAATACAGACACACACAGAGACAGGCAGACAGACAGAGAGACACAGATGGAAACAGAGACAGGCGCAGATAGACAGAGGCAGACAGAGATATAGGGGGGCAGACGTAAACGGAGACAGAAAGGCGCCTTCATTTCAACCTTCTCTCATCTTCTCCTCCTCTCCTCTATCTTCTTCTTCCTCCTCCTCCTTCTCTCGTCCTCCTCTTCCTCTTCCTCCCCTCCTCCTTTTCACCTCCTTCTCCCCTCGTCCTCCTCTCCATTCCTCCCCTCCTCCTCCCCCCACCTCCTCCTCGTCCTCGTCCTCCTCCTCTTCCCATCGCCCTCTTCCTCTCTGTCCTCCCACTCATCATTCTTCGTCCTCTTCTCGTCCTTCTCTTCTACCCACTCCTCATCCTCTGCATTCTTCTTTTACTGCTGCTCTTCACACTTTCTGTCTTCCACACAACTCATAAGTGCTCCTCCTTTTGTCTATCCATTCCCTGGTCTTCCACCTCTCTGCCCTTTTGACCTTCCCCCTTTCTCCCTGTTTCCTCCTTCTCTTCTTCCACCCTCTCTCCACCCTCCTCCACTTCTTCCAAGTCCCATTCTCTTTGTCATATTGCTCCTCTTCCGCATCGCCGTCTTCATTGCTGCCATCCTCCTCCACCTCGCTCTCTAACTCCTCTTCCTCTTCCTCTCCTCCTCCTTCTCTTCCCGTTCCTCTTCCTCTTCCTTCTCCATCTCACCTTCTCCACGCCGCAAAATGGCGCTAAATCCGGATTTGACTAAAACGTCAAATATTTGAACACACGCCTCAACCCGGAGCAATCCACATCGAAACGGTTACACTAACACACCCAATCCATAATTGCACAGCTTTTTGAGCACTCTCATTTCTTAATGCGCTACAGAAAAACACCAACTTACCAGTGGACACATTTACACACGCAATCATAAAAGTATACACATATGCATTCGCACACATACACTTGCTCACTCACTCGCCCACTCACTCACACACTCACCTGCTAAATCACTCACACACTCATTAATCCGCTCACGCACACTCACTCACTCACTCGCACTCACTCGATTATACGCACTCACTCACTAACTGGCACAGAATCACGCTCAATAGCTCATTCACCACACACTCGCTCATATTCACACGCTCGCTCACTAAATCACTCAAACATATTTCCACTTCCACCTATAATCCTATATTCAATCCTCCATTCCGTATGCTCCTGTCTTTCCGCCAGGCCGCTCCAAAAAACAAGGACTGCAGTCACTGCAAAAGTGCATGTGAAGTCAATGACATCATTTTGTGCTGCGTAAACAAATAAATTCATAAATAATTATCGGATAATTTCCCAATTGGCTGTAAATCATGCACAGCTGTATTATACACAAGTTCGAATGATTGGACATTTTCGTCAGACAGTTCTTTCTGATTAGATCTGCTCTTTTTTAGACCATAAATTTATGTCCAGGCTCGACATTTCTAAGTCGCACAATTCGAGATCAGAAATTTCCACATGCACCACACATTTGCAGACCAGACATTTTAGACAACGCATAGGCCTTTGCTGGCCAGACAATCAGTAGACAATGGATGGACCTGTCTATATAGTGTCCAATGATATATGCTGCAGCTGGACACCGAGGCTCTACGATAGTGGTCCAGACTTGACAGGCAATTTATATATATATATATACAAATATATATTTACACATATTACTGCATATATATGTATATGTAGACGGAATCCTATTAGAAAACGTGGACAAGTTCACATAATGTCTCGGTTGCAACATGACTTGCGATCTTGATTGTATACGAAGGAAGTAATGGCCAGAATTGCAAAGGCGATGGCAGCACTAAAAACTTTTAGACAAGATCTGGAAGAGCAAAACCATAAAGCAAGAAACTAAACTGAGTGCGCTAAGAACAAGCGTTGTTATTTGCATGTTATATGGTTGCGAGGCTTGGGTAATAACAAAAGATATCGAGAAAATAATACTGGCTTTTGCGAGAAAATGCTATAGGAGGATTCTGGGAATAGCGTGGACACAGAAAGTAACTAACGTAGAATTGTACAATCGGATACAACTCAAGGAAAACATGATGCAGATGATAATCCGGAGAAAACTGCATGGGTCACACTGTTCGGTCACATAATTATGCCGAATGATTAGTGACAGGAAAATAAAGACATTGGTGTTTGGAATTATGGACGGACGAAACAAAAGAGGGCGACCTCGTAGAGAATGGGCGGATGATGATGATTTAACAGACTGGTGCGGAACATCACTGCAAAAGTTGAGTCACATCCATAGGCGCAACCACTCTATGGGACCCACGGGACGCGTCCCCCAACTTTTGAGTGGTTTCCCCCTAACTTTATTATTATGGTTCCCCCAACTTTTAGGACGTGATTCATTTGGTCCCTCCAACTTTTAAGACGTGATTCATTTGGTCCCCCCAACTTTTAAGACGTGATTGCACCTATGGTCACATCGCATTGGAATGGGAACAATGGAAGAACATGGTGAAAATGGCATCAGACACCTATAATACGGGGGATGAGGCCACGGTTCATGATGATGATGATGATGATATCAATGTCATGATGTTGTGATACTTGAGGCATATATAATCATACAAGACGAAAATTTATGGATTTATTAGAATATATATGTGTGTGTGTATATTATACACGGTGGGCCAGCATAAATGTCCCGACTTTGCACGCGTATAACTTCGCCAATTTTTAACAGTTATTTATACTTTATGCATCAAATTAAAGGTATTTCACTCTAGTATTAACTCTAAAAAAGTCGAACTGATACTAGTCTCGGTTTTAATTATATGCCCGGAACAGCGCTAGCTACCATATTTTGCTGTCATTTGTGACGCAACCTGGCGCCGTTGACAGACGATGATCGCGTTTCGATCTTAATTTTACGAACTGGTAAGGGATTTAATTCGTTTGAAATGATTAACGAATATTCTAACAGAGGATGGAATAAACAATACCTTGTATTATCTGCTACGGAAAATTAATAAAACAGGACTTTCTACTTGCAAACCATGGGAATCGGAGCGCACGGCGCTCACATCCGCTAACATTGCTCGTGTGTCCGCGTACATTTGCAGTCAAGACAATGACCAGGGCAGGCCCTGCATGCAAATTCAGCGCAAAACAGGCCGTCTTGGAAGCACTGAATAGCGTATTGGAAAAGATTATAGACCTAAAGTTAAAGTAATTTGTCGACGAGAAGTCCCACGAACTCTCCAGCTCTTACGCAAAGAAACGACTGGCAGCGTGCAAGCGTCTGAAGCAGCGCATGGCAGTGCACGGCTGTTGGCAAAATTGAAAGGACGCGGTTTTGCGATTAGAATATACTCATGGTAGGGACCCTACAAACACTCAAAATGATCGTGTCTACGCGCGTTTTGGCAAAAAACGATAGAATTTCCCCGGGAAACGGCGTCATAATGCGTCAGTAATGACAAAAAACGGTAGCTAGCGCTGATCCAAGTATATAATTAAAACCGAGAATAGTATCAGTTCGACTTTTTTAGAG
>OX457041.1:53808740-53998740 GCA_949752735.1 Lumbricus terrestris
CCTGTTTCTTTTATTCCATTCCCCCTTCCGCTTTCTTCCTCATCATCCTCTTCTTTACGATTCTCCTTTCCCATTCTCGTCCTCTTCTTCCTCCTCTTCTCTATGCTTCCTATTCATTTCCTCCTCATCCTCCTTACTCCTTCGGAGTCCTTCCTATATATAGCCACCTTTCCTCATTCAATCAAGTCCTCTTGTTACGTATCCTATTGTCAATTTAATCTTTCTTCTTCTTCCTCCACTCCTCCTTTTCCTCTTATTCTTCCTCTTCCTCTTCTTCCTCCTCTTCCTCTTCTTCCTATTCCTCTTCTTTTTTCCTTCATCATCTTCTTCTTGCGCCTCCTCCTCTTCCTCCTCCTCCGTCTATTCCTCCTCCTCCTCCTCGTCCTCCTCTTCATCTTCCTCCTCCAGCTGCTCCTCCTTACCAAACTCTTCCTAATTACTCTGTCTTCTCCTCTGTCTCTTCTCGTATATCTTCTTCCAGTTAAACGCTCCGCGCATCCATTTCATTTCATCCATTTCATATTCCACTTTCTTCCCACTTCTTATTCAACTCTGCTAAGAGACAGCGTTTAGTAAAAGAGGAATAGATGGTGCATTAATAGGAACAAAAGAATGAATGAATAAACGAATGAATGATCGAATGAACGAATTAATGAATTAACAAAGAATTAAAAAATTGATCAACGTATGAACAAGTAAACGAATAAACGAATGAATGAATGAATGAATGAATGAATGAGTGAATGAATGAATGAATGAATGAGTGAATGAATGAATGAATTAATGAGTGAATGAATGAGTGAGCGAATGAATGAATGAATAAATGAATGAGTGGGTGAGTGAATGAACGAATGAGTGAATGAATGAGCGAATGGATGGGTGAATGAATTAATGAGTGAATTAGTGAATGACTGACTGACTGAATGAGTGAATGAATGAATGAATAAATGAATGAGTGAGTGGGTGAGTGAATGAGCGAGTGAATGAATGAATGAATGTATGAATGAATGAATGAATGAGTGAGTGAGTGAGCGAGTGAATGAAGGAATGAATGAGTGAATGAATGAGTGAGTGAATGAGCGAGTGAATGAAGGAATGAATGAGTGAATGAATGAGTGAATGAAGGAATGAATGGGGCGTGCGTGCGTACGTGCGCGCCTGTGTGTAGTGGTAGTAGTGGTAGTAGTTGTAGTATTAGTAGTAGTAGTAGTTGTAGTAGTAGTAGTAGTAGTAGTAGTAGTAGTAGTAGTAGTAGTAGTAGTAGTAGTAGTAGTAGTAGTAGTAGTAGTTGTAGTAGTAGTAGTAGTAGTAGTAGTAGTAGTAGTAGTAGTAGTAGTAGTAGTAGTAGTAGTAGTAGTAGTAGTAGTAGTAGTAGTAGTAGCAGCAGCAGCGGCGGCGGCGGCGGCGGCGGCGGCAGGAGCAGCAGGAGCAGCAGCAGCAGCAGCAGTAGTGGTAGTTGTTGTTGCTACTGCTGCTGCTGCTGCTGCTGCTGCTGCTGCTGTTGCTGCGGCCCTGGTAGTAGTTGTAATAGTGGTATAGTAGCAAGTAGCAGCATTGCAGCAATTGCATCAATATTCTCTATTGTGTCCACAAATATTAATCTTCTAGCCGTAATTGTCTATGATGCGCTAATTAGATCGCTGCTCTTATTTAAAATAATGCTCTGCATCATTTTCTACCCTATTACCATATTCATAAGCAGGCTACTACGCCCGGTGTGTTTCTGGCGCTAATTATTTACGTTTCCTACCTGTTACGGTCAACGGCAGACGTGCCCCAGAAGCGAGAAAGATCCCCCTTACGGTGGCCCTTTGGGGCCCTTAATTCGTCCAATGACGCGAGAGCAACAACAACAACACCAGTCAGCGGGTGCAACGTCTGTCTCGCTGCAGTCAGCCGCAACAGCAGAGCCCCAGTCTCTCTGCGTCCCTCCTTCCTTCGCTCGTTCGTCAGTCGTTCCTCGCTCTTCTTCCAACGATGACTCAAATGTCTCGTCAATTTTTATCCTCGTTTTGTGCTGGCTGCTGCTGCTGCTGCTGCTGCTGCTGCTGCCAGGTGACGCTCCTCTAGTCTCGCTCGTTCGCACGAATATTTCTCAGTAACGCAAATGAAATCCGCTCATGTTTAATGCCACCGTAGAGGAAGAATAGAGGAGGAGTAACGGGTGGTTGTGGCTCTGATACGTCTGCTGCTGCTGCTGCTGCTGCTGCTGCTGCTGTTTGTGGTGTTCACCCAAATAAAGATGGATGATGGCGACGCTGGTTAGCTGTCCACTGAAAAGCCTCTCGCAGCCTCTGCAGTCGGCGTTAGGCCAGCGCACGGAAAACAATCGATAGCAACGTGCAGAGTCCGAGCTGGAGTGCGGGCGGGCGGACGCGGAGGAGAATGGCGGCCCGATCTTCCAGGCTGTGGCTGTACTCCTTCGATCTTGCTACATTTGCTCGTAGACGTGATTGTGAGGAATGCTTCGGTTGTGACCTAGCGTCCATGGTGAGGCTTTCGGAAGAATATTTAAGCTGGGGTGGTATACACAAGGGTGTGTGTATGTGCGCCTTCAGATGTTTTGTAGCAGATGGCAAACACAATGGTTACGGTTACACTTGTTAGCAAGAGCTTGCAAAATGCAAGGCAAAAATTAAGAATATTGGGGGTTTTGGTAGAGGTTACTGAAATGTAAATGTCTCAACTTCGCATTGTGTATCATTCGTGTCATTTAGTGCGAAGAAATTTGTTCAAGTCAAAAGGTATTAGCTTAATTTCTTCCCATGTGCTGGTGCCCATGGTGAAGGAAGAGGTCATGTCAGGTCGATGTCGAGGACCATGACAGTCATAGGATTATTATCAATAAACATTGAATGCGACTGTTGGAGACATCTTACGATTAAATGGCTTCCACGTGCTTTGCTCGCCATTCGCTAGATGGCCATAAAACGCGTCAGCTGAAGTAGCCCAATCCAAGGCCACAGGAAATCAAATCAATTCAAAATCTAATCAAATCATTTATTTGGTAACCCCGTCAAGACGGATTAGCAGAACATACAAACAGGCAATCAGCCCAGAAGAGTTTGTAACACTTTGCACGAATTATTATTAATTTTACCTATTACACGATAATTAACCTACGCTTTCATCATTGTTTATACAGAAATTATATTTTTAACTGTGAGAGAAAATGTCGCGGCCACCGAACAGTTGGTTAACATGATTATCTTATCTTATCTGACCATTTATAAAGCGCTTCTCGCAGCAAGAGCCTTTCAGAAGCGCTCCCAGTGCGTTTAACTCCGAGAAAAAAGGCAAGTTTTTAGACGAAAGAAAGACGAGGATACACTACCAGAGAGGATGGCAGAGCGAACTGATGGGGGAAAGCCCATTTCATAAGGAGGGACCAATGCAGGCAAATGATCTGGATTGAGCCATGGCAGTCCTGACTCGGGGGACAAAGAGGTCAAGCCGATCAGAGGACCTAAGAGGACTCAGCGAAGTGACAGAAAGGGGGCCAAATATCTGATCGCAGAGATACATCGGAGCAAGACCCATTTGAGATTTAAGGACCAAAATCAGGACCTTAAATTGTATAGGCCTACGGGCCGAGAGTGGAAGCCAGTGAAGTTGTTCAGTCATGAATGTAGAAATGTGGGAGAATCGAGGAAGACGGGCAATGTCGCTACATAGGCTTTTTCTAGTACGTACATCGATCGACGCTGCGCTCTCGAATAATTGTAGCCTAACATTGCAACTCCGAAATGTTAGTCTACGTGCCTCAATTTGGTCCTACTTCTTTGGGAGAGGGGGGTGTGAATGTAGCGTAGTCTTCTCCTTACATCCCCCGCCACTTCAACTCTAAACATCACCCACCTTAGCCGTCCATCTATCTGCCTGCCTGACTCTCCGGACTTGACCCGCTGCCTATCGATTTTGTTTTGATTGAGCGCCTGTGAATAAGCTGGTTCCCGCGACTTGGCTTTTGTGGGCGCTGTAGAAGTTTCGAGATTACGATTACGATTACGATTAGCGTCTTTATGGGGGGAATGGTACATATTATACATGTGAACAACATCTCAATATTTATTCTGTGAAACTGAAAATGTCATTCCTGGGTAACTTCCTCTGAGAGACGTCTATAAATTTTTTAGATTAAGCACTGGGCTTTAAGTCTGCCATGTTTCGGACGTTCCTGGCGAATATTTGTGGAACTGTTCATAAACAGTGTTGACATCTAGTGACTGTTGCAATCGCAACGTCAGATTTCCATTTACATGTAGTAACTCTCCAGAGGGCGGAACGTTTTCACAAAACGTTAAAATTAGTATGTTCTTTGTATCCCAAACTTTGTTGCCGTAACTTCTCGTAAGATGGAGACAACCTAGGCCCAAGGCTATATAGGCGCCAAGTAGGCTATGTCACGAAACGGACGGATGGACGCGTCGCCTATCCATCGACTTAAGGAAGGGCGAATGTAGAAATTTTCGAAGGGGGCCGTCCATAAAGTACGTCACGCTCCAGGGGGGAGGGGATGTAAGAAAGTGTGACAGTTTGTGACAGGGGGACGTCACACATTTATTTTTTAAATTCTTTTATATTTTTTTTGTTCTTAGTACCTAAAATCCGACCCGGCCCGGCCAGGCGTGTCTAAAACCCGGCCTGGCGGGATAAAAGTTGATTTCCCGTCACTATCAAAGCGTTTAGGGACACATGTCACTATCAGAGGGATGGTATCCTAGGGTTTAGAGGGTTAGGTAAATGGTTGTTTTTAAAATTTTTGTTCGAAAGTGTGACGTACTTTAGGGGGGAGGGTCCGAGATTTGTGACAGTTTGTGACAGGGGGGGAGGGGGGATCAAAAATGGTAAAAAATAGCGTGACGTACTTTATGGACGGCCCCAAGGGGGGAGCAAAAATTTTCCGCTCTCGGGAAAGGGAAAACATTTTGAAAGACACCCAAAAATATGATGACCTTTTTTAGTCATTTAATTGTCTTGAATTCACAGGAAAACTTGAAAAGATACCATTTGATCCGCTAAAATAGTTGATGACCTTTTTCAGCCCTACGGACCTCGTCTACGGACCTCGTGGGCGTGGCGAGAGCCTGCGGAACTACTCATGGGGGGAGGAGGGGCACGTCAACTTTCCCAGCCAGAATAGCTGGTCAAAATAAAGAAATTTCTAAATGGGGGCCATGGCCGGATTGGCCTCCTGGATCCGCCCTTGCATTTTCTACAATTCTCATACTGTGTACTGGATATTTTTGAGTTTTCACCATGCAGGCAGTCAGACAATTAGGCATACCACCAATATATTACTTTATTTCACTATTTTCCTCTCATCATTTGCTATAGGCTTACCTCCTGCAGCCTCAGCTCCAGGGCGTTTATCCCTATACATGGCGGGCGCAACTTGAGCCCAGTGAAAACAGAGGGAATCAGACTTAATTGTACAAATACTATTTTTGTACAACTAAATGTCCTCTCTTCAGTGCTATATTTTAAATTTCAGACTAAAATTTCAACATGTTTTGTTCCTTGAACACTTAGTAGCCTAAAACAACATCAGTATTAGGCTACGCATGCCTTCACTGTATTTTATAGTAGGGGAGAGTCGCCATGAATGGACCACCTAAGGCAAACTTAGGTTTACTGCATAAATGCTACTGAATTTCCAAAAGGAAAACATGCCATAGGCCTATGCTTGGTTGATTGTTCGTCTATGTTATTAATAAGCAAAAGACAGAAAATATTCGTGGATTTATGAGAAATAACTAAACAAATCTGTACCCCTAAAAAGTCCAATCAAGGCAACCTGCTTCCTTGAATGGACCGCATGGTGTCCTTGATTGGACCATTTGCCCTGAATGGGACACAATATTTTAAAGACGTTTTTAAAAGGTAATTTTACCCAAAAAGCAAGGGAAACGCTTTAGAACACTTGGTGTCTAACCATACAGTTAAAAATATCAATGCACAATTGGAGTAGCTGAAATCAACTTAATATATGACTGGCATAACCTCTGCTGCAGACCAATTAGGAGTACTTTGCCATAATAACCAGTGTAGGTCTAAATATAGACTATTATAGACCTCTATATAGTGAAATAATATGGCCTAGCTAATACTGGGAATAAATGATTGTGAAGTCTTATATTAGTACTCAGCTAAATCTATTTGAGTATATCTAATACAAGAAGAATTGCGCGCAGTTCGCACAGAGGAACATTATCTTCATCTATAATAGCAGTGTATTGCTTCAGAGCAACTGTTATAAAACTATTAAACCTACAGCTGACATTTATTGCATATTTTGAAATTATTCGTTCTATGTTTGTCAGAAGCATCGCCAAATCCCATGCCACACTGTCGACTATTGTTCGATAAAACATACGCCAAAAGAGGGTATTGTAATTGGTTCAAGAATCACAACAGGACATTGCAAGTACCGTTGTCCTTAAATGGACCACGTGCACCCAATAACATTGCAAGTACTGGTGTCCTTAAATGGACCGCACCGAAATTATCGGTCCAATTAAGGACACTTAATGTGGTCCATTTCAGGCAACAAGGACTACTTCTACTCACACTGTGATAGTTTAACAGGTGTCAGTCTTGGCGCTAAACCGAGTATTGTTGCTTAAACATGAAACCTAGCTATGATTAAAACAAACGTGACTGCAATTTTTAAAGCTTGCCTAAATTGCCTACACTCATTGTCAGGTAGGGCAAAAATTAGATCAAGACTATGTGAAATATAGTTTTTACCGCAACTAAATAAATGCTTAGAATTCCGTAAAACTGATTGCGGCTGTACGATCAATATTCAATCGCGCAAGAATACAACATTTGAAAACGAAGCAAAAAATGCGTCTAGGGGGTTAAATGGCTGCGGTCCAATTAAGGCAACGGTCCATTCCAGGCAACTCTCCCCTATCGTATTGTACTCTATCAAAAAATTTATGTAGGGGCCTACCGCCACTGGCAATGCACGCTGATCAGAGGCACTAAGCACATGGCTACCCAATTTAGGCAGTTTGTGAGTTCTTGATTGGTTTGTAAAAATTTATGCTATAGGCCTAATTGTAGATCTATCTTGGTCAGCAATTCCGCACCGTCTTGTGCAATAGAGCTGTTTGATTGTGGCCTATAACTCGCTATAGGCCTATATGTGGCCCATGTGGGCCTAAGGTTTACTCTATTCAGCAATTATCATATAGTCCATCTCCGACATAACTCTGTTGCTGAACTTTATAATAGAGAAATTATTGCAATTATAAGCATAATATATAATTTATCGAAATCTCAAACCACTCTTTTATCAGCACTGAAGTATTATAGTGATTTTGTTAATTTTGTTTGTTTGTTAGGATTACATCTGAACAGCTACCGTTACAATGGGGAAAACTACAAAAATTACTATTGTAGACCTAAGTATAGACCTATTGATTAGACTATTTTTTCAGCAATCCCTCCACTAAAATAGTAGGCCTAGTGCAATTTAGTAAAGATGAAAGCTTAAAACGCTGAACTTGTAATGCGGAAATTGCAAAAAAATTCTTATGGGGAGGGCGCATCTCTCCCTAATAACCCCTTCCCGTGACCTTCATTCCCCAGAGGAAGGGACTAGCTATAGCTATAGATTACATAATTATTGCCGAGAGGGAAAGCCGATCCAGGAGAGGCAGTGTGAGAATTGTGGAAAAATAACTGGAGGGGGGTGTTGGCCTATGATAAAATTGGAATTGGGGTGTGAAAAACAGAGTTTACCATGGGGCACTAAGAAAGACTGGGGAGTTGAAACCCCCAACCCCTCCGGCAATTCTCACCCTGAGGAGAGGGAAAGATGGATTTATCCCGGCTGCTTAAGGGGGGATAGAAGCCCCAGCTTAACGCTAACATTGTAGGCCTAAGTAAGCTACCTGCAGCGGCCGACCTGTAGCGACCTTGAACGATGTTGTTTTCACCAGCAGTAATAAAGTAGACCCAAGTCTAGACTACGGCTGCGCTTTAGTGTTAGTTGCAAGCTAGGCCTATATTATATAGCCTACAAGACTCGTTTGACCTTAGTAAATAATTAATTAATTATAGGCGTAGGAATTAACCGAATAAAGCACAGACCATCTAAACCAGAGGTGATATGCATGTAGATGAATACACAAAGTGACCGAGTTGACATAGAATTTTGTGGAAATTATACGAACAGTTGTAAGCCGAAAACACAGTGCAAGCACAAATAATAACACAAGAAACCTAACGGATTTCCCCGTAATATGCAAAGGCGGCAAGGTCTATTACAGTAAAACTTATTAGGTCTAATTAAGCTGAGACGCCTTTCATTGACATACGCATGATAGACTATTTCCTCAACCGTCATAGTCCTGTTGGTAGGCTACTGTGGCCAGACTAAGCATGCGTAATTTCTAAATCACTCATGTCATAAATCAGTAAATGCTTGCAGCAGCCTTGTATAGCAAGCAGCCTTGAAAATTGTTTCTTCAAGAATGCTACAAGTCAGCATATTGCGAAATCTGTCAGTCTAAAGTCTAAACAATAGACACGCATAGCCCAATTTCCAAATCGCTGATGTCTGTAATCATTATTTTGGTGAAGGCTGTTAGGGCTTACAATTTTACAAATCAGCATAGGCCATTGCGAAACCTATCACTACGTCTAAACCTCGAAACATGCGTAATTTCTAAATTGCTGATGTCATCAAATCACTTGTTCAAGGCTGATTCACGCCAACATATTACGAAATCTGCCTACTTAAGCACGAACTGGCCTACGTACAATACGCCTACTCATCATAGGCTATAGCAGGAATTCTAACTGCGCAGTAGACCAACCGGACCGCTGTCGCATTGGTCGGATATTATGCGACTCGACCTGCGTCACGCGACCTTCACTGCGGATGTTTACAGACGAATTCCAGACGTTTTGATCACGTGACTTCTGCGTAACAATTGTAATAATATATGCTGACGCGGAAATAACGATCAGTCAGAAAATAGTCCGACAAGTTCGACAATAAATACGTTAAATGTTCGTCAGAATTTTAGAATTTTACCTGAAAGAACGCTGAGAGGGCAAATTTGCGTGAATATTCGATTACGTTGGACGAAAAGAACGTTTGATTGCGAAGATTAAAAATTTCTGCGCAGTGATCGCAGCCGTATCACTACACGGCTACGAAATATAAGGCATCCGGTATCTAGGCTTCTCCGTCTTTCGGTTGGTCGTTGTGAGCGTGGAATGATTGTGTGAAATATGTTGAAATTTTATCGAAAATTTCTCCATCTAGAATAAGTTTTGGTTATTTGGTTCGAAGATCAGCTTTAGTATAATGTCGGCTATGCGATCATGTGAAAATGGAAAGAATTGGTTGAGGCTAAGATCGAAAATTCGAAGGCTTTGTGGGCGCGACGTGTATCGATGATCTCTTTGTTCCCGAAAGTTCTAAAGTTCAAAATGGCGACGCTTCAACTGGAGTAAGAAAGTAAGGTAAGTGATCGAATGTGTTTTTTGTCGTACGCTCTAATTTGATCGGATTTGAAGAATTTGTTACGATCTCTCGACGATTTGTGTGTGTTTAATTGTATTTCGTGAAAATGCGACGTCGAAAGGTAAAAATTTATAAATTTAATTATTAGCCGATCGATGCGAAGTAAACGTTCGAAATTTTAAACGAGAAACAGGATCTTCATGTAGGATTTGAAGCGATTTGAAGAATTTACCATAGTATTTTTTCAGTTTTCTCTCTAGTTATTCGTGTTTTCTTTAGTTGCTGACCCGTAAAATATTTATATAAAAGCGAATGGTTAGGCGCTTAAAACGATGATTCGGAAAAGAGACGACCAACAAGTAACCTCTTGCATACCAATTTACATAATTAATTTTCTCAGGAGTAATGAAAATTATGTTAACGTGTAGTAGACCTGGGTAGACGTTCTTCATCACTCACTTTGTTATATAATAGAACTTCAAAGTGGTGCATAGTGATCTAACGAAAATTTGTTTTGATTTTAACCAGGAAATGGCCAACTTTTGGATTGAAGATGGTCTGACAGTGAGTAGAAAGCCATGAGTAAGAGAATGAAGTTCTAATTTGGCATTAATTTATGCAGATCAGAGAGATGATTCTTATGGCAAAGCATGTAGAGGTATGAAGTTGCTAAAGTAAATTGCCTGATATATGGTGGAGGTATTTTATGCTTGGAAATGAGCGTGGCTTCTGGTCGTGAATGCCGAGAATGCTAGTGTGCAAGAGAATGTATATTGCATGTAGTTAATAGGGTATTTGACAAATCTGAATCTGAGAGGCTGATAAGTTCTTTTTAGAAGGGAGTAGGTCTGGTCTGGGGGGTATGGTTGTATCGTTGCTGCAGATTTTCGTAGATATTGAGAAAAGCAAAAAGAAGTGTGATGTCGAAGGCAAAGGATTCGAGAAGACTGGACAAAATGAGGCCTGTGGACATTTTCTGAATGACTATACAGATTGGTTTCATTCTATTCTATTTTACATCTACATTGCTTGACACTACCTAAATTCGTCTACGCGGAAGTTTAGTCATCGTGCAAAATAGATTGCTATTTAAACTACTCGAATATGGACTAGCTCTTATTTTTCAGACAGACTGGAATTTGACGGGGGGTATGGGATACTTTGATTTAGGCGTTGATAGATCTGAACGCTACTTGATATTTTTTAAAAATAACAGCCTGCCACAAGGATCTGTTTTCTGTTGCAACTTTCTTACAACGTGATGCCAATGAGTTCGTGTTTGAGTTCCGTTATCTTTATTCCTCATCGTGGCTTTTTGATGTTTATTTTCGCAATACATGTCTCGCTGTGATCATAGATGAGATGGTTAGTCCTGTGATGCTAGTCTTAACATAGATGATTTCGATTTTAAGTTTATTCTTTTGCATTCGTTGACTGGAATGAGACCCGAGTTAATTTGTGATTTGTTTGAGCTGTTGGGAAGTGTTGATGCACTTTTTTGTCATCTTGTTGCTTGATTATTCAATTGCCTAACATACTTTCTCCTCATCACTTCTAATTGTATTGCACCTGATCTATCTGGAATAGTTAGGTTTATATAGAGACCAGTTTTCATCTACTAATTGATGTAGCTATTTAATGACACAGTATTTCCCGAAAATATGGAGACATTTTGGTCAATCTTGTCGGAATAGATGAGAATATAGAAAAATAATTGCATGACTTTCTAAATCTCGTGCATGTGCTGCCTAGCCTTGAGTTTGTAGTTTTTGTTGTATTGTGGAATTGATTGATATAAATGGTGGTAGATATTTTGTGAGGAAAGGGGAAGGTGGGGGTTCTAACTTCCTGTTCAGTGCAATCAGTTTCTAGGCGAACGGAAGAGATGCAAGTTTCCGACTGAATGCTGCAAACTGGTGGTGGTGCGTTGTAAAGTAGTATATCCAAAGACGGTGCTTAAGGGTAATGTCCAGATCGGCACTAGACTCCGATGCAGGTTGGATTTTGTATATGATGTTTATTAACATGTAATTGTGTTGCTCATCTACATTTGTAATTAAATTAGCTGCTTGGGCAGTAATATGCATCAGTTCTATCTTTATTTTTAGTAGCCAACAATATCTAACCTTGTTAATCTTTGCCAATGGAAACATATATTTAACATCTTAGTTTAAATTCCAATTGTCACATAAAACAGTTGGCAAATATAGCAAAAACTGCTCGGGAAAATGTCTTTTGATCACTAGAACACAAAAATAAACGGAAAGTTTGTGCTTTTGCATATGGATAATGGTGTTGGGGAAGAGGAAGGACTTGTCTGTTAAATCAACAGGTTCACCTTTGTCGACAAAAATGGTCACGCTGAGGCTCACCTGATCAATAAATAGGATGCCAAATCTTGACTGAAAGAAACATGCAAGTAATGAACATGATGGTTTGAAGATAGCTCTGATATCTATTATTAATGCTCTTCACATTGATAATTTGATACTCAAGTAGTGAGTTTTAATTCAGTTGAGCATACATCTAATCAAGTGAAGTTTAAGTTGCAGTATTTTGATTTATTGAAAATAATTTTAAGACAATTTTAAGTTATGTTGAACAAAGTTTGATTAAGTGAGATTAAACAAAGTTGGTGGGGAGTAAATCTGTTGTGCTGTGTTTGTGGTGGGTTGCTTGTGTGTAAGTTGCTGCAGGTCTAGTGTGCATTTTGGAGCATCAGCATGGCGAATCCTGATTGGCTAAAAGTAAATTCCAGCTTCAACTCTGCATGAGCATTCCTGACCTATCCATGCCACATTACAATCAACACTGATAGTTGATTGCTTGCCGTTACATCAAAGACGGAATTTTACAAAGGAAGGTTCCTCTGCAAGTGATAAGTGATATTTCGATTGATTGAAAATAAATCTTGAGACCATAATAATTGATATTAAACAAATGGATGATAAGTGAGATTCAACGAAGATTGCATTACAATTTTTTTATACACTGACGAGGTTGATCAAACTTTACACTTTTTTGTTATGTCCGTCAAATTTTAACACAAACATCTGAAACTGGAGAGTACATGTGTTGTGCCGTGTGTGTGGTGGTTTGCTTGTGTCTAAGTTGCTGCAGGTCCGATGTGCGTTTTGAAGCGCGGCGAATCTTCGGAAGTGTGCTAAAAGTAAACTCCGCCTACAAGTCGGTGATCATTCCTGATTTATCAAAACCACATCGCAATGCAAGTCATTACATCAAAAGACGGAATGTTACAAAGTTCCTGAACAAACAGAAAGTTCCTTTGCAAGTGATTAGTAATATTTTGATTTATTCAAAACAATTAAGTCCATTCAATGAGATAGAGGTAATTTAGCATAAACGAGATTAAACCGAGATGGCATTACAATTTTATACAAATCATTGATGACATGAGATTCAAAACAAAGTTAAAAAGGACATTGCAAGTCTTTGCAACTTCTGTTTATGATGAATATCAAAATTCAACTCGAACATCTTAAAATGGGTTGTTGTGTCGTACCTTCTTGTGGGTGGTTGCTTGTGTCCAAGTTGCTTCAGGTGCAATATGGGTGTCAGAATGGTGAATCTTCAGAAGTTGGTGTAAAGTAGGCTCCAACTACAAAGTCTGCACGAACATTCCTGATTTCTCCACCAGATTTCTTTCAGCCCTGTTAGTTCGTTGCCTGCGTCGGATGATGGAATGCTGCAAGGTTACTGAACAAACTGAAGGTTCTTCTGCAAGTGATGAGTAATATTTTGATATTGCAAATTTAAGCATCATTAAGTGTGATTGAACACAATTTATTGGTGTATTAGAGTGAGATAAAATAAAAAAGTGGTTTTAATTTTATGAAATGCTCTTTGTGTCTAGAAGTTCAATACAGTTATAACAGCTTTGGAAGTGTTCCGAGATCAATTTTCAGCACAATTATCTTAGATATATCAATTTTCAACGCAATTATCTTAACAAGGGGGGCTAAATATGTCTAGTTAGCCTTGTTTGTGGGGGTCGGTTGTGTCGCAGTTGCTGCAGGTTCATTGGAGCATCGGCATGGCATGTCTTCGGAAGTTCGCTAAAAGTAAACTCCAGCTACAACTCTTCCTGACCATTCCTGATTTCTTCACACTACATCTCGATCAGCTCTGGTAGTTGGGTTCTTGCCATTGCATCACAAGATGAAATGTTACGAAGTTCCTGAACAGACAGAAAGTTCTGCAAGTGACCAGTAATATTATGATTTATTTATAAATTTTAAGACCATTAAATCAGATTTTACAAAGTTGGCATAAATGAGATAAACAAAGCTACCATTACTTATAAATTTTTTGGAGAAGTTAAGGTTTGGTGATTTTGTAAAATTACTAAACAAATGTATATAAAGGGGGTAGAACAGCCATGCCTTGTTTGCAGGGGGGTTGCTTGTGTCCAAGTTGCTGCAGGTCCAGTGCAGGTGTTGGAACATCGGAATGGCAAGTCGTTGGGCGTTGGCTTAATACTAGACTCCAGCCACATGGTCTGCATGGTGAACATTTCTCCACACCACATTTCGATCAGCTTGGTAGTCTTAGAATGCTTGGCCATCAACTTTGGACGACCAAATGTTGCAGTTCCTGAACAAACAGAACATTCCTATGCAAGTGATGAGTAATGATTTGATTTCTTGAATAATTTTTGAGGACCATTGAGTGTGATTAAACAAAGCTGGCATAATTTAAGACAATGCTCTGTGTCTTGAGGATCAATATTGTCAAAAGAGCTTTGCAAGTTTGTTGAGATTTTTTGCAAGTATTTGAACCTGGAATAGATAGGTCTTGCCTTGTTTATGGGTGGGTAGGGGGTTGGTTGATTGTGTCTAAGTTGCTGCAGGTTCAAGATGTGCTTTGGAGCACTGGCATGACATATCTTTGGTCGTTGGGTTAAAAGTTGACGCCAGCTACAACTCTGCACACACATTTCTCCACTCGAACAACTTTCAATCAACCCTGTTAACCGAGTGATTGCTTCTGCATTGAAAGATGGAATGTTACAACGTTCCAGAAGAAAAGAAAAGTTCCTCTGCAAGTGACAAGTAATACTGTAGTATGATTTAAATATTGAAAGTTTCAAGACCATTGCACAAAATTGAACAGTGTTGACATAAATAATATTAAACAAAGCTGGCATGGCAATTTTCTGAAATGCTTAATTTTGTTGAAGTTTGTCAAATTTAAAACAAAATAGAAAAGAAGAATATGCTGTGCATTGTTTGTGGAGGGGTTGATTATGTCCAAGTTGCCGCAGGTCCTTTGTGTGACGATTGTGCGTTTTTGGAGCATCAACATGGCGAATCTTTGAAAGTTTGTTGAATAAAAGTAGACTCCAACTACAAAGTCCGCATGAACATTCCTGATCTCACCTCGCCACATTTAATTCAACTCTGGTAATCGAGTGCTTGCCATTAAATCGAATGAAAATGTTAAAAAGTTCCTGATCAAACGGAAGGTTCCTCTGCAAGTGATAAGTAATCTTTTGACTTCTTGAAACTAATTAAGACCAAGATTGAACAAAGTGGGCAGAAGCGAGATTTTATAAAGCTGGCATTCTAATTTTGTTAAGGGCTGTTTGTGTCTTGAAGTTCTATGCAGTTGAAGGGGCCTTGGAAGTTTTAAGAGATTAATCTCAATTTTCAACATAAACATCTTAACAAGGGGAGTGGGTAGTCTTGCTTTGCTTGTTGGGGGTTCGTTGTTCAAGTTGCTGCAGGTTCAAGTACGTTTTGAAGCACCATCCTGGTGTATCTTTGGAAGTTAGCTAAAAGTTACCTCAAGCAACAATTATTCCTCACCATTCCTGATTTCTTCACCCATTTCAATCGACCGTGGTAGTTGGGTGCTTGCCGTTACATCGAACAACAATGTTACAAGGTTCCGGAACAAACAGAAAGTTCCTCTTCAGGTGATAAGTAATATTTTGGTTACTTGAAAAGAAGGCTATTGTATGGAATTGAATGAAATTGGCAGTATATGCAAGTGATAAGTAATATTTTGATTTCTTGAAAATAATTAAGACCAAGTGAACCAAGATTGAACAAAGTGGGCATGGGCGAGATTTTATAAAACTGGCATTCTAATTTTATTGAGGGATGTTTGTGATTTGAAGTTCAATACAGTTGAAGGAGCTTTGGAAGTTTTGCAAGATAAATCTCTATTTTCAACATAGATATCTTAACTAGGGGAGTGGTTAGTCTTGCTTTGCTTGTTGGGGGTTTCGTGTTCAAGTTGCTGCAGGTTCAAGTACGTTTTGAAGCACCATCATGGCGTATCTTTGGAAGTTAGCTAAAAGTTACCTCAAGCAACAATTCTTCCTGACCATTCCTGATTTCTCCACACATTTCAATCGACCGTGGTAGTTGAGTGCTTGCCGTTGCATCGAACGACAATGTTACAAGGTTCTTGAACAAATAAAGTTACTCTTCAAGTGATAAGTAATATTTTGGTTACTTGAAAAGAAGGCTATTGTATGGAATTGGCAGTATATGTGAGTGACGTAATATTTTGATTTCTTGAAAATAATTCAGACCAAGTGAGATTGAACAAAGTGGGCACAAGTGAGATTTTATAAAGCTGGCATTCTAATTTTATACAGGGCTGTTTGTGTTTTGAAGTTCAATACAGTTGAAGGAGCTTTGGAAGTATTGCGAGATAAATCTCAATTTTCAACATAAATATCTTAACAAGGGGAGTGGGTAGTCTTGCTTTGCTTGTTGGGGGTTCGTTGTTCAAGTTGCTGCAGGTTCAAGTACGTTTTGAAGCATCATCCTGGCATATCTTTGGAAGTTGGCCAAAAGTTTACTCCAACTACAATTCTTCCTGATTTCTCCACACGTTTTAACCAGTCCTGGTACTCGGGTGCTTGCCGTTACATCGAGTGACAATGTTCCAGAACAAACAGAAGGTTCCTCTTCAGGTGATAAGCAATATTTTGGTTACTTGAAAAAAAGGCCATTAAATGGAATTGAATGAAATTGGCATATATGTCAGATCAAACAAAGTTTGAATTATAATTTTTCAAAGTGCTGTATATGTCCTCCGGTTCAATGAAGTTAAAATGGCTTTGCAATTTCTGTATGCGAGATTTCAACACCAATATGTGACCAGGGGATATATTAGCCTTGCGTGTTTGTGGAGTTGCTTGTGTCCAAGTTGCTGCAGGTCCAATGTGGGTGTTGAGCATCGGAATGGCAAGTCTTCAGAAGTTGGCTTAAAGTAGACTCCAGTTACAAGTCTTCATGATGACCATTCCTGATTTCTCCACACTACATTTCAATCAGCCCTGGTAGCCTGGCACTTGCCATTATTACATTGCATGATGGAAAGTTAAGAAGTTCCTGAACAAACTGGAAGTTCCGCTGCAAGTGATACGTAATATCCTTTTATTTAATTTTTTTTTAAAGACCATTGAAGTAGATGGAACAAATTTAGCATTACAATTATATAGAACCATTTGTGACTTGAGGCTCAACAATGAACATCATTCAGTCATTCATTCAATCAAGTATTTAAAATGGCTTTGCAAGCTTTGAGAGATGTATAGATTTCGCGAATTGATATCTGAACGGTGGGGGTAGAGTAGTCGTGCCTTGTTTGTGGGGGCTGCTTGTGTCCCAAGATACTGCAGGTCCTATTCGTGTTTCGACCATCAGCATGGAGGATCTTCATAAGATGGGGAAAAGTACACTCCAGCTACAAGTCCTGGGGAAAAGTACACTCCAGCTACAAGTCCTAGGGGAAAAGTACACTCCAGCTACAAGTTCTGGGGAAAAGTACACTCCAGCTACAAGTTCCGGAGGTTCCCGATTTCTCCACACCACATTTCCATCAACCCCGATGGTAGTGTGCTTGCTGTTACATCAAATGGCAGAAAACAGACTGGACTGGGACGTTCCTGTGCAAGTGATGAGTACTTTTTTCCTATTGAAAGTTTTGTGACATTCAAGTGTTTCACCACTGACACATATTTGAGACTTGAGTGATGCCTTAGTTTTTAAATTTCATTTTATTAGAATAACATTTAACAATATTAAAAATATTTAAATATAATTTTTTTAAATTAAATGTATTATTTTCTAAAATAATATTTAAAAGTAGTGTAAATATTGTAATATAATAAAGTAAAATATGAATTTTTTACATCTTATATTATAAAAAATAGGGTTTAAACCAAGATGAGGACAATAGTCGTGTTTGCCATGTTTTGGGTTGCTCCTGCACTTGGGTATATCTCTTATAGTGTGGGGTTTTGCTTGTGTCTTAAGTTACTGCAGGTTGTTCCCGCTTTTGAAATACCAGAATAAGCGCAATTCTTTTGGAGCCCGTAAAACAAGTATTTTCAGTTTTGGCTGCATCATCGGATGGGGACAACTCAGAAAGTGGTAGGAATCCTTATGCGATGACCGGTTAAAAGATGCCAGTTAAAGGTAGACGTTTTCAAGGTTTGGTCGTAACAATTTCAGTTGAGGTGTAAAGTTTCAACACGCATCTTTGCCTATCATTAAAATCTAAAGCAATTTGAACCTTTCTTCTTGCTAAATATTAATCTCTGGCCAATATTTATATATCTTTTTAGCATTTTGCAAATGTGTGGGGATGGGGTTGGAGGGTTTCTTAACATTGCAGGTGCAAGTCGATGGGCGATGCTCCTCTGTCCGCTTACAAGTCTAATTTCTGACTGATGAATCCATGATGAAGCTGCACAGTCAATGAGTGATCAACTCTTCTTGAATGAATGTTTGCCACGATGTTCTAACAACGGTTGCAGTTAACTGTCGGTAATCCTAGCATGCAAAAAAACTCGTGACAAGTAATAGATTCAGTAAATGTAAGTACATGTGAAATTTCAATGAAATTAAAGTGGACCAGTTTTTTACATGAGCGTCATTTTTTAAATAGTATTGGACAAAGGTTTTTTGACACGACCAGCATTTTTGAGATGATATTAAATATTTGTAGTTTCAAAAATCAAATACTTTTGAAATATTTTTAGTTCTACAAACTTAAGCATCACGTTTTCATGAACTATTGTTTATTACTGTTCTAGTGTAGAATGCAAAATGCAAATTACAGGAAAATTGCCATATTTGTGACACTGTTTTTGGGGGGTTTGTTTTTGTGTTGAATTGCTGCAGAGCCAGGTGGTTGCGAGATGTCATATTTGCGATAATGAAGATACGACTAGACACACTTTGCTTTAGAAATCGGAAGGTACAAACCTGTATGGGACTCTGAATGTCGTGCCTTTTTTGTTTTTGGGGTTGCGATTGTTTTGTTGAATTTGATGTAGGTCTTGTGTGAGGGTGACCATGATCTTCAAGAGATGAAGTTTCCATAACAACACTACAGATGAAAGCATGTCTGGATGTTCCTGATTGGTGTTCTTGTTTGTCTGAGTGTTACATGCTTACGTGCTGGGTTGCTGGAGGTCTGAAGTCTGTTTGGAATGTGAGAATGCTTTTCGGAGTTGTCTCTTCCATGTAAACTGCAGGTGTTCGTTGAGATGCTTTGATGGTGAACTCCATGTCGATTTAAGTTTGAGAACTAGAGTAACGTGCAGTGCACAGACCAGCCAAGAGAGAGAGAGAGTAAGTAGTAATATTCCTGACTTGCTAAAATTCCTGCACTGGTGAATAAGTATACTACTTCATTGATAATATGCGATGATTGGAGATTGCTTGCGTCGAATGTCTGCATGTAGACTGTTTCTGGAATGCGAGAGTAAGGGCAGAGTGTTGAGCTTCACTAAAGGCCTAGAGAGGCATACTTTCTTTGTTGCAAGAAGATTTTTTGATGGATCTAGTTGACTATTTCTACTGGTGATTTTCATTCTGCCTAAAGTTTTAGAATCTGCCACATAGAGTGAAATTGAGATTAGCATTACTTCTGCATTCGGATGTCAATATGATTGAAACATCTTTTTTATTGTATCATGAAACGTGTGTTTGGGAGGGGCGGATGGGCTTGTTCTAAATTTTACAGGTAGAAATCTATCTCTGGGCAACAGATGACACCTTTCATTTTCTACTGTGTAATATGGACGCCTAGCAGTTGAATGATCTACCATCTTGAACGAAAGCAAGAGGATTAAAGTATCGATAAGTACTTCCCATGACCTTAAAAAATTATTGTCAAATGCAGTTACGAGTCATCTTAATTTGCAGAAATCACTACAGTTAAATAGTTAATTTTCAGTTGATCTCATCAATACTATGAACATGTATTTCAAAAAGACATTCAGAATTATAAATTAGTTTCAGTAAACTTGTCATTAAATTTGAAGCCATTAAATACAACTTCTATTCAAAGCAGTTAAAGGTTTTTAAAGATTTTTTGATAGCTATAAAGGTGTTTAGGTTAAGATGACAGTTGCATGCATGTATTCATGGCTATATTTCTTGCAGTAGTTATGTGATGCCATTTTTGAATCTTTTGGGTGGGAAGTGGGAGCTTTGCTTCTGTTTGTTTAAGTTGTCTCAGGTCTTGTTGAAATGCCAAGGCTGTCGTTTGATAAGACGGGTCAGAGTGACGATCCTTAACAAAGCCAAGGATGTGAAAGTACAATGTGACAGAAACGATTTCTATGACAGATCATTGCTCACTGAACTGCTATTTAAATGTCCGGTGTTTGGAGTCTCCGTATATGGTAAATGTGTTCTTTGCACTTGTATTACATTAAGATACTGGCTTTTGTCATTTCATGAGGGTTTTGTACATGGGTTGACATTTGTTCTGAACTTTACTGTATAGGTTTACAAATCTATCTCTTAACAATACCTGAATCCTTTCATTTTTCAACTCTTTGATCTAGTTTATTGACCATCTTCAATGAAAGAAATGACCGAGTATAAAAGTATAGATATGTATATTATGCACTATACTTTATTGCAAATTCACCAAATTATTAGCCATATAATCATTAAGTTAAATTTCACTTGTAAACGTGGTTAATTTTCTGTTGCCAGTTATATGAACTTGACAGTTGCTTACCTTTTTAATTGTATTGTACTGTAGACAATCCTATGAACATGCCTTTAAAAATTCTAGTCAATGAGGTTTCAGTGAATTAGCTAATTTCAAATAATCATTCATTTCAAAGTAGATCATTTGTTATAACACATGTAGGTGTCCCTAGATTTACTGCACCTTTTTAGTAGGGGTGGGGTGGGTTACCTATGTGTGTTTAAAGTTAACACAGGTGTGATTGGAATGCCAAAGCAAGGCCGCTGCTGGAGAAGATGTGTGGAGAGTTTCCAATAAGTGGTCAGAGTGACAACTATATTAAAGCCACGGCTGTTGAAGTAGGATATTCTCTCTTTAAAACCATTCTAGATGATATTTCTCATGGATTTTGTTGATTCCTGATTATTTTGAATCTGTCAAACATTTTGGAGTAGTGCCACATATGGTGGAATTATGCTTTGGAAATGTATTGGGGATCAATATTCACCTGACTATTTACAAACTGCTTTCTTCTCTTGTGTCGTGCACTTGTGTTTTGGGGTGTGTGGAGGTGCTTGTTCTGAACTTTGCAGGTTGAGATCTTTCTCTGGACACCGACAAGCTAGCTTCTTTCTTTTCCGTGTGTCAAGCTAATGTGGAAGCCCATCAGTTGCGTGATTGACCATCTTGAATGAAGGAGATGTGTGAATGAAAGTTTAGATAAGTACTATGTATGCTAATCTTGCAAAATAACTTTCACAGGGGGGCCATCTTAATTTGCAGAGTTACTAACAGTGAAATAGTTAAGTTTTAGTTTAAACGAAAATTAACATGAAAATTATTTGGTTAAATAAACAGGTTTAAGTTGTCCTCTTCTATATATGGTACTTAAACATAATTGCATATCAAATGAGAGGGGAAAGCAAAGTTCTAGTCTTTGAAATTATTTCACAGCATTTGCATTTTTCGAGATTTTATAATAGGCCATTAAATCATTAACTAGTGGGACGTTACCAATCGAATACAGATGAGTACCGCTCTTGAAGCAGATTTAGTTTGTTATTCTTTCACCTTTTTTCTAGTTTCGGGAGGGGTGGGGTTACCTCTGTGTGTTTTAAGTTGACACAGGTATGAATGGAATGTCAATGCAAAGCCGTTGCGGAGACGTGGAGTGCTTCCAATAAGTACTGGTCAGTGTGACAGCTTTATTAAAACCAATGGAATGGAAGTAGGATATTCTGTCAAACAAATGATATTCCTGATGGATTGCTGAATTCTTATTGTTTTGAATCTGTCAAACATTTTGGAGTAGTACCACATTTGGTAAATTTGTTCTTTATACATTACATCAGCATTCATCTGACAATTTACAAACCATCGTCTTCTGTTGTGCCGTGTGGTTGTGTTTTTGGGTGGTTGGGGCGTTTGTTCTAAACTTTACAGATTGAGATCTATCAATGGACAAACCTGACGGCTTCTTTCCATTCTGTTTTCAAACTGTGATCTAATGTGGAATCCAGACAGTTTCGTGGTTGACCATCTTGAATGAAGGGAGATGTGTGAATGGAAAGATTGATAAGTACTACGCATGTTATTCTTGCAATATGACTTACACTGACGCTTTGGGCCATATTGGCATGCAGAAAGTTACTAAAATTAACCAGTTAAGCATCAGTTAATAATGAACGTAAACATTGAAATAAAATTTCTTTAAGGTGTTCTCTATTGTAAATGAGCATTTTGATTCATTTTGTCTTGAACACAAATTTCGTCGTAAGAAGACAACCAGCAGAATTCTTGGCAGTATAGTTTCAGTAAGCTGGTTAATATCAAAACCATTGACTACAAATCATTTTGCTGCAGTTGCATTTTTAGTGATTTTATAATGAGTGTGATCATCACATCATTCATGTGAAAATACTAATTAAAATACAGAAGGGTATCTGAAGTTCTTATAGCAGATTTGGGTTGTGTAGTTTTCACCACGCTGTTTGGGGTTGTGGGAGTGGGTGGGTTACCTCTGTGATTTTAAGTTCCCACAGGTGTGAATGGAATGTCGGCGCACGGCTGTTGCTGGAGAAGATGCATGGAGCGTATCAAATAAGTGCTGGGCGGTATGACAAGTGAAAGTAGGATATTCTCACAAACAAAACAAATATTTCTTATTGACTTTTTGGATTTATTTTTTAATCTGTCAAAACATTTTGGAGTTGTACCACATCTGGTAAAATTGTGCTTAACAAATTACTTCAACATTCACCTGACAATTTTTATACTGTCTGTCGTCTTCTGTTGTGTCGTGTGGTTGTGTTTTGTTGGGTGGTTGGAGATGTTTGTTCTGAAACTTACAGGTTGCGATGTATGGTCACCCGATGACATCTTTCCATTGCGTTCTCCAACTGTTCGATCTAAATGTGTAAGCATGGCAGTTGCATGATTGACCACCTTGAATGAAGGGTGATGTGTGAATAAAAATTTTATAAGTTCTATGCATGCTATTCTTGCAAAAGATGGCTTGAACTAACGCTATGGCTATCTTGATTTGCAGTAAGTTCCTGAAATTGAGTAGTTGAGTCAACTTGAGCATAAACAGTGAAATAAATGTCATAACAATTTGAAGAAAAAATTTATGCCTTAGAGTTTCAGCAAGCTTGGTAATTTTAAAATATTGTCTGCAAATAATTTCAGAGCTGTTGCATTTTTTGAGATTTTAGAATACTGTCAAATCACTCGCATCAAGTTTCCAAATGAATGCAGATACGTGCCTTTAGTTATAGTGTAGAAGTTATGTACATTTGGTATTCCTTTTTGGTACGGGTGGGGAAGGGTTACCTCTCTGTGTTTAAGTTGTTACAGGTGCGGATTGAATATCGAAGCAAGGCCGCTGTCAGAAAAGATGCATTTGTGGAAACTCTTCCAATAAGGACTGGTCAGAGTGACAAGTTTTTTAAAGCCAAAGATCTATGTGAAAGTTGTTCATTCTATCTGGTTGATTCGAACTGATTTAAAATCTTAATTCTGTGGAATGCATCAAAGAAAGTGATATTGGGATTGACACATTGATTGTTTCAACTTTAAAGTTGCAATGTGAATGAATCGATGCTGTGCAAGTTGTGTATGTGGGAGGTTGAGTGAGTTTCTTCTGGGCTTTACAGGTAGAAATCTACCTTTCCTTGGATGCTTGACAGTTGTGTGAACTGACCATGTTGAGTTATGGAAAATTGTGAAGATAAAAGTTTCAGTTAATGCTAACAATCTTACCAAGATTGCATTGAAGTCTTTAGCCTTCTGGATATAGATTCTAGTTTAGTATTCAGGTTAAATGCCGATCACATAGACGAGTACAGTTGTTTGAGCAATATCGCTTATCTAAGGGATTACATTTGTTGCGGGATGGGGCTTGCTTCTGTCTGTTGAAGTTGCAGCACGTACGTCAAAGTGATGCCAATGCCTGAAAGACATCCGCTGCTCTGTTTCCAATAAGTTCTGATCTGAGTGACAAGCTCTTTGAAGCCCAAGATAAGAACGTATGATATTCTCTCTCTATCAAGCAGATATGATTTTTTCAGATGAATTATGTCGGTTCCTGCCGATTTTGGTTTTGTCACACATAGAATACCATATATGGTAAAATTGTGTTTTACACAAACGAGACATAAACAATCAAATGACAATTTGCCGACTGTTGCCTATTGTTATGTTGTGCAAATTTTGGGCTGGGGTGGAGGAATTTGTTCTGAACTTCATGTAGGTAGAAAACTATCTCTGGATGCCTGACGTCTTTCTTATGTGGAAGCCTAGCAGTTGCGTGATTGACCATCGAATGAGGAAGTGCAAGGATAGAAGTATAAGTGAGTTCTACACAGAATTTATTCCTGCAAGGCATTGTGAGTAATTGCCGTATTCAATTTACAGGATTGCAAGGGACTATTCAGTGTGTGCAAGATGTTTTGTTTACCATATTCAAATGATGTGTGATGAGTTGATTCATTTTGAAATGACAATTGAACAGTGGTTTCATGTCTGAATGACATATGATTGATGATGCGCATTGAGCCTGGTGTGGATAAAATGTGAATGAGCAGAACTGAAGCTGATTGTTGACGAATGTGATGACCACTGGAGAACGTACAACATGGAAAGGGCCTTAATGGTATGTCTTGTAACCAGTTTTTTGAGGAGTTACTGTTGATCATGGTGTTTTTTGCTGAGCTGCTGCCAAGAGCAATGAAGTATTTATCTGAAGTTAGCGATTTTATAAGTTCAGATATGATATCGCTGTTGATATGTCTAGTTGTTGGAAATATATCGGTTTGAGGGATAGGAGGAAGCGATGGATATTTTTTGTATGTATTCCAGCAGATGCACTCTTACACAATGTCCACAACATTTTTCAACATTCAAGTTGTGCAGCTTGTCTATGTCAACCCACAAACGTTGCGTTAGAGTCTGGTTTATGCTCGGGGTCGGACCTTGCAAATTCGTGGAAGCACGTGCTAAGATTCAAAGGATTGTGGTCAACGACGCTAAATTAACTGATGTTAGAGGTCTACAATGCAGTAAGCCTTGCCATACTTTTATTCATGTGATTGCATCTGTTGCGATATCATGTGATTGCTGATGGTAACTGACTGAATTGTGATCAAAGTGCTGCGTGACATCATTGACAAATCTTGCTCACTTCTATGCAACATTTCAAGGTGCAAGTCATGAAGAAATCTGTTATTCTAGAGCAGTAAGTGCTATATACTAATAAAATCCTTTTGGGTTGTAGCTATTTTCTAATTATGCTGAAATAGCATCACTATTGCGAGATGGCACAATCCTTGTATTTCAATAAGATTTAAGTTTGTTCGTAAAAGTGCACGGATGCTGAAATGGATTAAATGGCTGGAGTGTGCCTGTTTACGGAAAACCTATGATATTCATCATCGAATTAAGGTTTAGTGAAAGCAATATTTGAATCAACCTGAATTTGTCTGAGCAGGCAGTTTACTTCTGTAAATGAAATCTATCGACTGGATAACAAGAAAATGCCTTCCAAGTTCTTGGTGTTATATAAATGTGAAGAGATGGAGATATGTTGGGGAAAAATTGGTGTGGAGTTTTCATTTTGATAATCATGGATGGAATTTGGGGAAAATTGATGTTAACTTGTTGGGTATGTTTTGAAAGAGGGGAGGTGGGATTGAGGATTCTGTTTCAGTTGATACCCACTTTAGGGCCAAGCACTGCCACAGCTACCGACAACCACCATGGAACCAGACCAATTTCTGTAGTGGGTGATCTTCATGACTCTTCACATCCTCCTTCACATTCTCGGATTCTGCAGAGTATGTAATTCAGCGTTAATATATTTGAGAAGGCAGTGTGCATCTGTAAAGTCATTGTGTGTAGAGACTAGATTACAAGAGAATTACTTCTTCAATTCATTGCCAGTGTTAAAATAAATGTGAGGAAAGATGATAATAAATCTTGTGGAAGTGGAGTTTCAGTTCAAAGATCACGTTCAAAGATCAAGAGTGGAATTTAGTGATTATAGCTCGTTGGGGTGTATCTTGAAAATGGGGAGTGGGTTTTAATGGTTCTGTTTCAGTTGATGCCTGATTATGGACTGGGTGATGCCAAAGCTGCTGACCACCATGGGAATCCAGGCCAATTATGGAGTGGGTGATGTTCACACCTCATCACGTCTTCCCTCGCATTCTTGGAGTTCGATCATGATGCATGCATGACAACACTGACAAATACAGATGAATCTAGTTCTTTGTTTGATAATCAGCATGGTGTGTGGCAATTTATAAAATTTCATCAGGTTAGGTTATTTCTGTCTATATCCATGCAGTTTCTATTGGTACCTTTTTTGCTCGTTTCATCTTACAGTTTGAAGACCTTTTTGAAATTACCTTTTCTAATATCTTGGTGATAGGTGTAGAAGGTGTGTGTTGTTGAGATTTTGTTTGTTGGACAGCCACACCAAATCACAGATAAGCAAAGATACAGATTGCATCCTGCCACTGGGCAAAACTTCACTACAAACATCTCATGTCCTGTACCTGTACCTGTCATTTGCCAAGGTGTGTAAGAAAGGGTTGGACATCTTCAGCCATTTTCCATGGGGTGTGCATCAAGATGTGTCTGTGTATATACAATAGAAGTCAACAGGTATACCAGTAAAGTCTACAGTTCTTGAGAGAATTAATTGTTCAACAGCCAGACACATTTGTAGTAGACTTTGGTGAATACCTATTTTCTGGTGATGCCAGTATATGATGCAATTAGAAGTCTACTAGTGCAAGTTTTGCAACATTTTCAGTATTAATATGATAGTAAGTTTTTCTATTCAAAAATGCTTCATTCATCCTGCACTGATTTATACTGATTTATACAGCCTATGTAGGTAGTGCAACTCTAACATATATTTTAATCGTTTCCTTTTGCAACAGTTTAGCTGTAGAGATGGCAACTATTGTATGTGTAAACTGTTTGATATGGGAGGGGTGGGGTGATGACGTCTCGTTTTAGTTAATTGTATTTAAAGGTTTTCCGAAGTCGAGCTTTGATGGCGTGATCTCGGCAACATGTTTGGTCTAGCGCGTTAAATCCTACGCTTGTGTAAACTACAAAGGTTAATCCTCACACATGCCACATCGATACAACTCTGCAAATAAACAATGGGTGACAATGCAGGTTTCCTTACGATATGTATACATGACGGTGAACTGAAGCGGACGGTGCTTTACCATTTACTACAACGGACTACAACAGACCTTTTCCTGCCACATCCAACTGAATATTCCAACAGTAAACTAAGCAGATACTTCAACTTCGGCATCTAAAACAACTGACTGGACAGACTTTGCTGTGCTGTATATACTGTGGAGGGAATTGGAGACTGCCTTGCCACATACAACTGACAATTGGATCTTTGACTGATGTACACAGCCATACCAAACGGGTCGGGTCTTTCATCGCAGCATGGTCATTATTTTCAAATGTAACACTAAAGTTTTGGGAATAATTTTGTGTGTCTACTGATGGTCGTGATTGGCTGAATTCTGTAAGTTAAAACTATTATGGGTACAACACCAATTTTTCTGCTTTGTACCTAATCATAGTTTATTTACTATTTTTAACTTTGCTACAAAATGCTACTAAGGGGTATCTTGGGTTCTATTCTGAAATGAAGTAGTTTTAGGATTTGGATATTTTGATTAGAGTTAGCGTTAAAGTAGTTTAGATAACTGGGATATGCTTCTGATATTGGAGAAATTCCTATGATATTGATAACAGTTTGTAAAGATACTAACAAATAATGTGTTACGCGCATGCATTGGATTTCTGTAGAAAGTTGGCTTGATTTAGGGAGTGGGATGGGGAAGTTTGTTTAATTATTTGACAGGTACAATGACAATGACGTGTTGAAGTTGGACTTGCTTTTCATCAAAATGTTGGGACAACTGGTAGATGGAAGAAATTTTAAAGGAGACAACCTCAAGTCGGCATTTGAAGTTTCTGCTAGCCTGTATGTAATGTAAACCATTGGTGGTGTGTGTGATCTCTTAAAGTTTAGATGTTGCTGTACAAACTGGGTTGAAGTAAAAATGTAATGATACCAGGGTGCTTATGAAGTTGTGGCTATCTGTCTTAAATCAGAATATTGTCTGTGTGCAGATTAAAATGTAAATTCTAGTTTAGCATATAGTTAAATATTAATAATAATCTAGAACATATTGTGAAATCTAATTTATGAGAGGGGTGATGAAATTCTGTGTGATGGACACCTTTGTCCTTCATGCATTTATGCATACTTGCCTATCTACAACAGTCTTTGCTATTTGTTGGTGCATTTTTTTTACTGTCTGTGCATTCTGCACATGTGTATTTGGCGGGAATGGGGTTGGGGAGTTTGTTTGATATGTGACAGGTACTATGATGAGCTGTTCTTGGACTCGCTGTACGTTGAGGGGTGAAGACGATTGGTTACTACTGAAATTAAAGGGGTACAAGGTCAAATCTCAGTTTGAAGTTCTTCGGGTCTTCCTATATGTTGAACCGTGGTGATGTATGTGCTGTGAAAGTTTGGGCATTTCAGGTAAAAAAAAGTGATGATCCGTGTTACTTGTGCCATATGCCTTTGCCACAGTACTGTGTCCTGTATGTGCAGATTAAAACATGAATTCTAGTTTAAGATACAAAATAAATATATTGGGATTAGTGATTTAGAGTATTTTGTGGAGTGTGAATTGTTTGGGATGGGATGAAATAGTCCATTTTCCGTACAACATGGTATTGTTTTTATAAATGTCCACCATTGTCTACCTGCTAGCTTATTGCTATTTCTTTATGCATTTGATTGTGTGTCTTCTGCACGTGTGCATAGGGTGGGAAGGGGGAACAAGATCTGTTCTGTTTAGAATTTACAGATGAGTCCAAAGCCGGGATTTTACCCACCAACATGTTGAACAAGAGAATGTCGTGCCACATGACTTCATCCTTCATTCTCACGATCCATTTCAAAGTATTGATGATCAGAGTAATGCTTAAACTACTATATTCTCTTGTGAATGCACAGCTTACTACATAAATAGGTTTTGGCCAAATTGGTGCAGTGTGTCTGACAGAATTGCTGATTGGGTGGGGAAAACCTATCTTATGTTTAAATATTGTCTTTGTATTTTTGAGCACTGGTTTCTGGCCCCAAATCAGGGTTTTTAGTTGCTGGGTTTTTAAGGAATGCTGATGGGAATAAGATATTAAAATGGAGCAGCTTCTGAATGCAAGTACAGTTTTTATCCAAGTTTTATAATATTTTATGAAATTCTTGTGTGATACTTATAAATGTGGCTGCTTTCTGCTATGCTTGCATGAGCTTTCTACCTTGGTAACAAACAACACATATCTATGCTTTTTCTTCTTCTAAATTTGTTACAATATTCTGTGTTTAAGTCATATGGGGAAATATATAGCAGTTTGGGGGATATGGCTCGTGTCCTTGTTGTAGTTAATTGCAGGAATTGAGTGAACGTGTGTAATGTTGATCAAGAACTCCTCGAGTTTTGAAAAGGCATGCAGGTCAGGATTTGCCAATAACATGCTTCATTTTAATCATTATTATTTTTTGGCCGTAATTGTTGACCATGTAGTATTTGTTCTTTTAATTGTTGTGTCCTTGTTGAATTTGTCGGTTTGACTGTGAGATGTGTTGTTGTGAATTTCTATCGGTGTTCAAGATCTGGCTTCACAGTTCGAATAAGTTAGAGTTGAAATGTTTTGCTGTGCCTTTTACTTTCTTGATTACGTCTGTAGATGTTCAAACTAAATACAGGATATACCAATGAATTCAATTCTAACATTTATTTGCTTAGAGTTCTGTCCTAAGTTTAAGTGGTGGATCTTGGAGTGATTTTTTGCTTTGGATGTTGATTTTTCCTAAATTTATATGTTCATGTTGTTTGGGGTTGGGTAGCTGTTTGTATGTTTAGAGCAGGTTTAGCCTCTACATGGGTCCCATCCATATGAATACGTGCGTACGGTGTTGGTGATGTCTCGATTCACTGGGGTCCAACCACCTGCTGTGATCTTGCAAGCAACATCCTGGCGTAGAGATATTTCTGCTCTTCTACTGCCCTTCTTCTACTGCCCTTCTACCTCGTGAGAATGATTGCCGTCGATTGTGAGCTGCATTACTACGGCTCTTCTTCGAATATCAAGTCCGACTGCCTTGCCTTTCTGCCTTGATGACATTTCTACGAATGGACAATTTGCCGCTGGGTTTCACCGATGGACCACCTCTCTGTCTTCAAGAACTGAATGTCGATTCTCCTACTGGACAATTGTGAGCCTTTTTCTACTGGACGTTTCTACTTGTGGACGATAATTGGCGTGTTTCTTCCTGGTGTTTCTACTTCTGGATGATAATGGGCTATGTTTCTACCCGACGTTTCTACATATGGGAGTGCTTCTACTGGACATTTCTACCTATCGTAATGGGCCTTTTTCTACCTGGTGTTTCTACTTATGGACGATAATGGACCGTATTTCTACCTGATGTTCCACATATGGACAACAACGAGCCATGTTCCTGTCTGACGTTTCTACATATAGACAATAGTGAACCGTGTTTCTACCTGACGTTTCTACATATAGACATTAGTGAACCGTGCTTCTACTAGTCGTTTCTACCTTTGATAATGGACCGTGTTTCTACCTGATGTTCCACATATGGACAATAGCGAGCCATGTTCCTACCTGACGTTTCTACTTGTGGACCATAACGAGCCATGTTCCTACCTGACGTTTCTACATTTAGACAATAGTGAGCCGTGCTTCTACTAGCCGTTTCTACCTATGATATCGGACCGTGTTTCTACCTGGTGATTCTTCTTATGGACGATAATGGACCGTGTTTCTACCTGACATTTCTACTTGGTTACAATAACAAGCCATGTTCCTGCCTGATGTTTCTACATATGGACAATAATAACAAGCCATGTTTCTACCTGATGTTTCTACATATGGACAATAATAACAAGCCATGTTTCTACCTGATGTTTCTACATATGGACAATAATAACAAGCCATGTTTCTACCTGATGTTTCTACATATGGACAATAATAACAAGCCATGTTTCTACCTGATGTTTCTACATATGGACAATAATAACAAGCCATGTTCCTACCGGACGTTTCTACATGTGGACAATACAATAACAAGATAGCGAGCCATGTTTCTACTCTACTTGTGGACGATAACAAGCCATGTTCCTACCGGACGTTTCTACATATGGACCATAATGAGCCGTGTTCTTTTGGATGCTTCTATTTACGAGCCGTGTATGTATTGGACGTTTCTACTTGCAAACCTTGTTTCTACCTGACGTTTCTACATGTGAATGGTAACGCATCTTTTTCTACGAGGACTACTCTAGTTTAAATGAGTCCGGTTTCTATTCCGGCGTATGAATGATAGTCTGCAGTGTTTCTGTTTGACATTTCTGCATATGTACGACGATGATGATGAGCCGTGTTTCTACCGCGACCGGGAGACTGCCTTTTTTCCTGGACAACTGAGGAACATTTCTAAAAGTGGAAGTTGATGAGCCACATTACTGCCGGAGACGAGCGGATATTTCAAGCCTGGGATACCGTAATCATGTATTGCCTTTCTATCTGGGCAAGGCCAGGCGTATAAGTGAGATTGTGTAGAGTAGCAGCTTCAAATTCCTCAATCGCATTCAGCTGAAGTCTTCCGGTAATGATAGGAGCTTCATGTATTTTAAATAATTGCAGCACAAATAATCATGCCAGGAAACGAATTTATAAAAAAAATTGATGTAGATCAAGTGGGCTATTGAAGGTGCAGACTTCCAGGATAGTTTACTTCCTTGTGCTTGCTACTACTTGCTACCAGAAAACTCTTCGACTGACAACCATGCTGATATTTCTGTGACTTCTGCTAAAGTTTCTTCCCAACACAAGATCAGTGCAAGTAATGGAGTGGAACGTTAGCTAAATTAAGTGTGTCCTGGCAACTACAGCCTACATGCACAACACAAATCTGGAACTGGTCAGCATGTAATGCAGCAGTTTTATTCTTCAGTTATTCTACTACTTCTGAGCTTCTACTATCTGGGAAATCGTCAGTATAAAAGCATGATTCTCCATTACAGATAGCAATATTTGAAACATGATTGATTTGGAGCTATTCAATTGGTGAATGATCAGATTCTTGGACTGTTCTTTAGCTTTGCAGTGTGGAACCGCAACATGTGTGTCTGAATATGGCAAATGAGTATAGTTGTGCTACTGGAACGCTGTATTTCGTCGGAGTTCTGGGTGTCGCTGAATGTGGTCAATGCTGCTTTAGAGCCTGCCTCCCAAGTTTCATCTGCGTGTCTTTGCCCACAGCTCAAGGAATTGTGTGATGTTTGGATGAATCCTCAAAGGTTGTATGTAGAGATCTGATGAAGTGTGTGTGTGTGTGTGTGTTTCATTTGTAGCTTTATTCATCTAGTTTATGTACTTGGCATGCTGGTATAAAATCTTTTCCACTCTGAAGCTTAACTAGTGCATTTTGTAGTTTGTGATGAATGATATTTGTTCATTCTGATGCTCCCCACTGCCTGCTTATTCTTTTGATGACATAGATAACATTTGTCTTTGTTTGATTTAGGCCTGTTGCACTCTTTTTAGGCTCTCTTAAAAGTAATGGTTTAATTTTTTTCATTCTTTCTAATTGTGAACTTGTCATCCAATGCATAATCATTAATTAGCATTTCCTTTTTCAGTTGCACCTGTTTTACATAATATGCAGCTTGTTGTGACAGAAATGGTTCTTTGTGATAACACCTCCAATTTTTCATTTCTTACTTTTCTTTAGAGACCTCTAATTCCTTGGAATGTGTATGGTTGGTTGATTTTCAGTATTCTGCCAAATGGCCACTTGGCGTTTTAAGTCATCACTTCCATTTCCATGTTGCAAGTTTGATGTTGGATTTCCAGCTTGTGGTAACAGAATCAATCGATGTTCGTTCACACATGGATGTGGTTTTTGCGTGTCTTATTAATTTAGTTGATTGATGCTGCAAGCTTATTCTATTTTACTTTAGACTCTATTTGCTCACGATATTTTGCTGAATTCAACATGTATAAATACATGCGTATATAACTACATATATATATGTATAATATATATATATATATATATATATATATATATATGCTGCATACTGAATGAATTTCTTTTGTGAGAATGATATTTTATTTCTTTAGTGTCTATGAGTAGTCTAGGCACTTTGAGTAGTTATTCTTAAATAGCAGATGGGTTCAGTGTGCAGATGTCTATTTTTTACAGTATTTGTTGTGACAAGTTGAAACGTATACCAGTGGTGATTCTAGTTGTGAATGACAATGAAAGAATGAATCGTCTGATTGTGAAAATTGTTGAATGGTTGGTTTTGCTGTGTAATCCTTGAGATCTACCATAGTTGCGTGCTCTTGCATGATGTGTATTATGTCAATTGGAATATTATCTTCATGGGTGTTGTAAATGATTTAATGCACCTATCGTATGAATTGGTTTCCTTTAAACAGCCAGACTTAGACAGAGCTGGGTGTATGTGTACCTGCTTGACTGATTGCAAACTTTTATTAATTCATATTTAGCCCATAGAATGCTACTAGCACTTCTATAAATTCTGTTGCGTGCACAGGATAATTTTTCTAACTTCGGTATAGAATGCTTGCTTTGAGTCCATAATTGGAAAATGCTGTCGCATTTTTGGTTTGGGTTCCATAGTTATGGTGATTTGGCCTTATGGGGATTATGTTTGTATGCATAAACAAGGTCTTGAATATTAACAGATTTTATAGCATTGGGTTAATGGATTCATAATTGCTGATGCAATTTTAATACAGCTGAATGCTAGAAATTTGAGATCAAAGTTACTTTGCGTTCAACGGCTTTTATAATCTTGCCAACATTTCTTTTTAGTTTAGATCTTCTGGCATGTCTCGTCAATACAGAATTGTTGATTAATTTCAGTTAACAATTGTTTTGATGCTTATGCATATGTGGTGGTGTTGATTTGCGCCATGGCCTGCTATTATATGACCCGATTCAAATTCCTTTTGAGAAGAGGTGACTGTTAGAAGCTTTCCTTTGTTTCTTACAAGATTCCAACTCCGCTTTTTCTTGGTTTACAATAGCTCTTCTATACTGGCTACCATGCATTAATAAGTAATTGTCTTTGCCTTGTTTATGCACAGTTTTTTTTGCTGATTGTTAATAAGGCAGTCCACGTAGCTTGCTAATGTGCTTTTTCTTGCCTTGTCACTTGTAGGTTGACGTTTGTTCACCCAGAGTGTGATTGTTGCTCTTTTCTGTCCGCTTGTTGATTGGAATGTTTTGGTTGTGCTTTTGATGCGTATTTGATCTAGACATCTTAATTTCTTGTTGTGGATCTTTGCTATGCTGAATCGAATTTATTGAGTGGTAGAGCAAATGTGGAAATGTGACTCTTGCCCGCAAACGTTGTAAAGTAATATAATCATAGGTCATCATATTAACAAAGTAATCTTTCGGTAACTACTTGAGCTGATTATTTTTTAAATGAATTTCATCAGTAGGTGGCAAGTTTCAGATCTGTTGTGGCAACTTTGTTGTTCATGAGTTGTAGCAGAATCTTTGTGACTTTGCATGTATTACCGATGTTAAATGAGTATTGATACAGCACATGAATGAATTTGTTTATGCATTATCAAGTGCTACCTTTAACATATGGGTATGCTATTTGCAACCGTATGTAGTCAAGTTTTGTGTGTGTTGTATATGCACCGATAATATAATTTATATTTCTGTGTAGTGTGCCTATTGTACTGATGTCAGCCGTTTACAGTTAAAGAAAAGTGCTTTGCCGTATTATTGTTTTAAGCATTAGTTTTATCTGTGCTGTATTTTAGCTTGTCATGCATGTACATTGTTGATATAAATCTAAAATTTAAAAAAATTGACACGTTGAGGGCGAGAGAAAACTCGTGTCAGCTGGACAGAGCACTGGACTAAACCTACCTCCCCCTTCCTAAAGAAAAAAAGGGAGTAGGGTTGGGTAGCCGGCTCGCAGCATTGACCTCAACGTTTTTGTTGAATCAAAATAATATGAAAGTAATTTGTTTGCAAAATTATAAGTTGTAATTATTTGGAACTTGGTATGAAAGTGATTTGTTGGCCATATTGAAATTTTAAGTTGTGCTATTATTTGAAGCCTTCATATAAAGTAATTTGTAACCCATAATTATTTTAAGTTATCTTAAAACCTTGAAAAGTAAACTTGAATTAAAATATTTGTTCATAACCTCTCAAAGATTGGATTTCTCAATTAATGTTTGTGATTAAAGTAAGGTTAAAAATGATAGATGGTTTGTGATGAAAGTATTATTATAGATGATGCAATGAAATATTGATTTGTATAAATTAAAAACATTGATTACTGGTTTGCAATTATGTGTAAAAGAACTTTTTAATTTTGAAATTGTTTTGAAAAGACTTTTAAAAACGGCGAAACTTTAAAATCTTTTGAAGCTCAATAAATGTTTTAATATCGACTTTGTCTTTGTGTCTTGTTCAATTTATTAGAACTTTAGCGTTTCACAGTAACCTACATATTAGTATTAGGCCTATAGCCTATGACGCCTTCAAGTGCAAGAAGATGGTTCTGAAGTTGTTGCCGCACATCCAAAGAATGTTTTCTCCTGAAGCTTTGTTGTAAGCCGCACAGAAGTCCAATAATCTGCACCCTGACTGCAGCCAAATGTATAATTCCGGATAAAGGACGGAGACCTGCCGTCAACGGCCATTGATTTAATTGAATAGCAATAAGAATAGGGACGCCCTACCCCATCTTGTCCACGTAGGCCATGAATAATGCAAACCATTTCTTGATCCCAATGTATTCATGTAAAGAAAATGTAGCTTCTGGGGTTACACAAAAGGGGCTGAAGTTGCCTACTTATTAATTAGGTGCATTATGACAACACACAAATTTCAATCTAAGGTAAAGTGAAGCCAAAGAATGAGAACCATGATGTGCATGTATCCTAAAGGACATGTATTTCTTCTCATGATTCATTCTGTCCAATGTCAATTAGATCGAAGTGTTGTGAACTTATTCGTCTTAGATAGGCCTAATATGGTAATCCACAACCCATGCGGCTTAGGCCTATATCCTATGGTTAGCTATGAATTGGGAAGACGATCAGTCAAACGCAATGGTAGCCTACAAGCATAGGATACGAGTCCCGCCCTATAGGGCATATATATATATATGTGTATATATATATAGGCCCTATAGGCGTAGCCTGTTGGAAATATCCTACTGGTCATTTGTCAAGTATACAAAACAAAGTCTTGTCTCCATAGGCTACATGTTGCTAAATTCCGCCACTGCTAGAGTTGTGGCAGTAGGCTACCAGTCCCAAACCTGGAGATAGGAAGGCGCTGATGATCTTTTGTGCTTGTTTCAGTGACTACTTTTCCTATAAAATACTAGCTAACCTGGCCTAGGTCCAGCGGCGTAGCTAGCTTTTCATGGGCCCGTGTGCAGAGGTCCCGTATGGGCCCCTGTTTGGCCTTGTATGGCAGGTATCTTTGCGTTCTTGTAATCAAGATCACCATATAGCTAATCAATAGTAATTGCTATTTGGCCTAACATATGCAATACAGAATAGATCTAAACGCGAATGTTGCACGAATGACACAGAACGATGAATTAAAGTGCTATTTAACTGAAGTGATTTCTCAGTCGAATTTGAAATCTATCACTTTGCAGACGTGTCCACGTATTATTGACTATTAGACCTACTTAAGACAATGCCATGGCATCCTAGGGTTTTATTTATGGCATGTTGTTCAGCAAAAAGTCATTCATTTATCAATTCTGATTCATGATTCACAATTTGCATACCAAAAACAACACAATCAATTTGTCATAGCACGCCTACAGAAAAAAACGTTTAGCAATATTTCCTGCAAGTGCAAAAATGGGGCAAACAGGGCCTCCGTGATTCCTTAGGAATCTGACCCACACTGCTCAATTTGGTGTCTCCCTGATTTTCGGGGTGAGAGCTCTGAGGAGCTGAGAGCAGCATGCGAATTATAACAAAAATAACTTGGATCAGACAATGATCCAAGTGGAGTTGTGTTGTGAAGACGTGAAAAGAAGACTTAGCGATGTGACCATAAGAGAGACTAGCGAGGGTTGAACCACCTCAAACTCCCGGCAATTCTCACCTTGGTTGAGGCAGATGTGAGGTCACTATAGACCAGCGGTTCCCAACCCGTGGCCCGCGGTCCAAAAGTGGCCCGCCAGACCTAAGAAAATGGCCCCTCATCTCTCAAAGAATTTTTAAAAATATATGAAAGAATGACAATTTGGACAGGATAGAGCACATAATAACTTTTGATTACAAATTATTCAATTTTGACATCTATAAGAGCATCAGACATTCTATTTTGAATCAATTACAACAATTTTATATGCTTTTAGTTAGTTAGATGTTAGCATTGTGGCTCTTATAAGGTCCTTCAGCTAAGAAAAAGTGGCCCTCGTGTCTTCCAACTTAGAAAAAGTGGCCCTAAAGGCAAAAAAGGTTGGGAACCACTGCTATAGACCTACCGTTACCATGTCCAGCAATTGACCGGAATACACGAGCATGCCGTCACAAGTATGAGGTTCCTGCAGTACACCATTTAATTACTATTGGCCTACACGATCGTGACAGATAGACGGGCATATAATTATCACACCTATCATCCTATCATTGATAGCACAGGCATGCCCTTATCCTTTACATTGGGAAGCGAATCAGCAAAATGAAACTTTTATGCCGATATGATTCGTTTCATGTTCTCCACTTAAAACTGTATTAGATTATATTCTTTATTGTCATTCCCACATTAACGTCATCTTACATTTGACCATCGAGACGAAAGCACAAGTTAAAAAGAGTTAAGTACGGAATAGTTTGCCTGCCAACAGCACGGCTGAAGAAAAGGACGAAATAGCATAAAGCCAGTGTTTTCACAAAAACTAGGCCTACATCTGTCACAAAATAATGTGAATTACTTCTTCTTCCTCAGCCGTCCTCGTGACGAGGGTTGGCCGCATCATGAATAATCTTCTTTTGTTATTCATAATGCTGTTTGGAGAATTTATAAGATGGTAGTCCCCACGTCTTTCTATCTCGCAGTAAGGAAGCCTTACACCAGAATCTCTAGTGAACCTTCCCTATTGCATTTCGGCCGTTGTCACCATGTCACCACGCGTGATCTTCCGCCCTAATGCTTAAGACCTGCTGCTGCACAGGCCTTTGCCGCCCACGTTGGCCAACCTTTCAGGGTTCCTGCTGAGCCTGTCCACCTCGCGTAGCGCCCAAGGTGGTACTTCAGTCAAAGACTTTCACCACTGATGGCATAGCCTCAGCAGGCAATCCCCTACTTGGCTGTTCACCCCTTCACCACGATGAGGTGTGGGTCGGACTTTGACAATAATCTCTGTGGGCCCCTGGAGGTTGTGGGCCCGTGTGCTTTGCACACATGGTAGCTACGCCACTGCCTAGGTCACTTTATTTACCACACAACTGTCCATGCCCCAAAATATCTCCTTTTAAGAATGCTATCGGCGAGGTAGGGCTGTCCAAATATTACGTACGCGCGGAGGGAGGGTAGATCGATCGAGGGATTTTAGTTGTGTAGTCGCCCGACGGCACTTGACTAGACCTAATATAATAAGCGCTACATTAAAATTACATTCTTTTAAGATAGCGTAATTGTAAATTGTAGGCCTAAAGCATGGGTCTAACCATTGAGGTGTATTACATGTATAACATAACGCTAGAGAGAGTATGACGTATCTGGCCCATTGAGATGCATGATATATATAATATACACGCTAGAGAGAGTATGACGTATCTGCCCTGCAATAAGATTTGAAGTCAAAAATTTAGCCTACAACGGTCGTATCGTTCCGACCAATCATAGGCGAGTTCTTATACAGACCAATCACACAGTCTTACAGCATCAATTTGAAAAATAAATAAAACGACATCAGCATTTTTATAATAAAACGAACATGTCGATGCTTGTTTGTTAATTTTGCAGTTTCTTGCAATATTGACAAGTAAACATCGACAAGTTCGTCTTATTATGAAAATGTTGATGTCGTTTTATTTATTTTTCAAATCGATGCTGTAAGACTGTGATTGGTCGGTATGAGAATCGCTTGTGATTGGTCGGCACGTGATTGGTCAGCACTATTGGACAGATATGATGTGATTGGTCGGCACTATTAGACTCGACTTCAATATTGAGACGTGATACTCTCTCTAGCGTGTATATTATATATATTATGCATCTCAATGATCTGGCCTCCAGTCAGATTTGAAGTCGTTAATTTTTAACGTCGTCCTAATTCAAAACGACTAATCAAAGGCCTATGATTGGTCGGTGCAATTAGACATATGATGTGATTGGTCGGTGCCAATTAGACGGACTTCAAAATAAAGACGATAGTGATATATTCATTATAATTTTATAATACACCTCTATGGGTCTAACAGCAAATTTTAATTGGCATATATTGATGTTTAACAGAAATAGATAGTAAGCATAACCTACGGTAAAGTACATGTTTCGTGGATGACTAGCTAAATAGCTTCTTTATATATTAAGCTACCACCCGTACCTCTTATTTGTAAGTAGGCCTATGCATAGCCCAGGGCCGGATTTACATGTAAGCCAACTAAGCCCGTGCTTAGGGCCTCCGGAATCTGGGGGCCTCCAAAAGTGAACTAAAGAAAAAAACTCAGTGGCTTATAAATTATAACTTATAAATTATAAGCCACTGATTTTTTCTTTAGTTCACGATTGATTATAATCAATCATTTCATCTTACTTTTTAATAGGAGTTGATGCGGCTAATGCGTAAGATCGAACACACTTGCTCTTAGTCTCAGTTCTTTAATAATTAAGTTGAACGCTTGAGTGAAGTTGCGTCTCATAGATATTTATATTTCGTCTGGTAAGAACCTGCGACAACCGATACATTATTGTTTAATGCGGAAAGTGAGAAAGTACACGTTTTTTGAATGTTTGATCGATGGTAAAAGTGCATTTTAGCGTATTTAATTATTCGCCATTGCATGGGTGTCACGGTTTTCACCGTTTCAGTGTTTATCAGATAGGCTACAAGTCGAATTGACGAAAATAATTCTTGCAACATAGGCCTAGAGATCGGATTCATTAAAATAATTTTTACTAAAATAGAAATGAGATTTATAAACAATCTCGCTGAAATCGAAGTTGGATTCAAAAATAATAATTTATAATTAAACAGAAGTGATATTGATGAAAAATAATTCCTCCTAAACAAAAGCTTCCAATCCAACTGGAGAAATGGTGAATTTGAGGAAATACTGTCATCAAGATTTGTATGACATCATTGTCAGGGACGGCATCAAAAACGATTTTCCTAACCTTGAAGTGGTGCTTCGTATGTTTCTGAGTCTAATGGTATAGGCCTAGCAAATTGCACTGTTCTCGCAGCTCAAGCGCATAAAAAAGCGAACTTCGCTCCACGAGGCACCAGAATAAACTCGATCTGCTCATTGAGCTTGCTTTTCATCGAATGCAAACAAATATATACGCAAAATTCCTTTTGGTGACATTATCGCAGATTATGCGATGCAGCAATGCAGGAAAAGTTTATGCAAAATTTTATTGTGATTTCTAGTAGGCTATGTATAGCCTACCATAAAAAACTGGAATAAAACTAGTGTATCAATTACAATTCGATTCGTTATAAAGACTAACAGTACGGTAGTTGATCAAACATGGATCACTGGCGCAATATGCATTAGGAATAAACTTTAGATCTAGAAATGTGCATTTTGTCTGTTTTTATCCTTAAGTGGGGCCTCATAATTGAAATTGCTTAGGGCCTCACTCTTTTCAAATCCGGCCCTGGCATAGCCTGGCCTAGGGGCAAGAGGTTACGTACGTAATATATGGATTACCCCGCAGTCGAATAATTTCCAACCATTTATCTGTTTTGAGAATTTATATAGCACAACTTCAGGGAACAACTCAGGGGTGCTCTTTGCGCTAGCCTTTTCAGTCTACAATAATAATTGTCATTTAAACGAACGAAAATATTACATGGGTTAGCAAAAATAATGCACAATAATCCTAACGTACGTAGAAAGCCATCAATATCCAGTGGTAGCCTACAAGAAATGGGCCTACAACAGAAGAATGCATTCGTTGTGCGTCATTCCATATATATATATATATATATATATATATATATATATATATATATATATAGCCTATGTTGAAGCACCTGTGACCACTGTTACCAGACCATGGAAAACCCGTCTCAAGAAAAACGATGCTAAAGTAAATCAATACTCTCTCGATCGTTGTCGACGGCCACCAGTAGGCTCTAGTGTTTAATCTAGGCATATCCAGGGGGAAGTGTTCCCAGGAATGACATTCCCTCCCTCGCCAAAATTGACAGCTGTCTTTATTTTTGCATTAGGCTACATAAACGGTTATAGCCTAATAGCAGTGATAGTAGGCCTATCTAGGCCTACTTTCCCCTCCCCCCACCATGTAGGCCAGTAGTCTTCTTTTCACATCTCGACTCCACGTGGATTATAGTCTGACCCCAATTATTTTTTTTAACAATTCTCATATTGATGCACGAGAAACCCCGAACTCAATTTTTTTTTTCAATTCAATTCGCTTTATTGCAACCAGAAAACAAGATGACATCAAAAACAGAAAATATGCATGCATTGGCTACAAAGGGGGCCCTAAAGGGATTGACATCCCGCTGGGGAGGGTCACCCAAGTAAGAAAAAATACCAAGAAATATTGTACAAGATAGCCAAAAAAAAATTGAAACAATTAAATCAAAATTTGGTGATGACAGATTGCAAAAAGTTTAAATTGCAAATAGCATGTAGAGGAACAAACTTAACTTTAAACTTAAGTAGAACCTTAACTACAAGTGGTCATATGTGCACTTCTAAGCAGACTTAGTGGAGGAAAGAAAAACACGAAGTCTCTTTTTAAAAACCTGCAGACTACTGGATTGACGAATATCAATTGGTATTTTATTCCACATTTGAGCGCCATAAGATTTAACAGTAAAACGCCTAGTGTTAGATTGATCTCTGACAGGGCGATATGCAGATGAATTTCTAGTGAAATGCGAATGGATGTCAGAGGCGTGAGGGAGGTACTCTTGGAATACCGAAGGAAGGAGACCGTGTTCGAGTCGAAAGAAGAACTCGCAAATTTGGAGATCCTTTATCTGGTTTATTTTTAGGAGATGAAGCTCACTAAAGAAAGGGCCAGTGTGTTCCCATTTACGAATACCCGCTATTATACGAACAGCCTTCTTCTGTAAGATAATTAGTTTATGAAGCCTAGATTCGTATGTCGATGCCCAAACCAGGTTGCAATACGTGAGGTAAGGGTAGACGAGGGTATAATATAAATTCATTCTAATTGTCTTTGGTAAGATTATAAGCAATGCGGGAAATAATACCAATATTCTTAGCAATTTTAGATGCAATTTGATTAATGTGAACTTTCCAGGTCAAGTTTTGATCTATATGCACACCTAAGAATTTCGTCGACTCAACTTGATTGATGGAAACATCATCAATAAGCAAACAAAGATTACTACTGGGGTTTATTTTCCGATGGGATTTAAATAAAATAAAGTTGGTTTTCTCAGAATAAGGGTGAGTCTATTTGCAGAAAACCAAGCAGCTATGCTAGACAGCTCAATGTTCACAGTCTGAAACAACTCGCCTCGATGCACAAAGGCATCGTGAGGTACGGTGGCCATGCGGTTAGAGCGGTCGGTCAGCCTGTAACGCGGAGAGTACGGGTTCGATCCCCGATGCGGTTTAAATAGTCTGCAGTGCAGGGACGTTTAGCAAACCCTTTAGGCCTACTCACAATTGCTCTGCAATGCAATTGCAGTTGCGTCGTTGAGGCGTGTGTGCACTTCTGAGTTTTGTAAGGATCGAGGACAATATCAAAACAATTTCAGTTGTGTTGTATTGTAGCCTATAATAATTGTAGACTATTGAAGCCTGTAAACAAATGGTGATTTCGGAGCTTGGTTACTGGCGACTGGGCTGGCATAATGATATTTAAAAAACCGTAGAATACGAATTAAGCTATTAGGCCAGTCAAAAATACGGGAAATTCATCATGAACCCACTCATTTACTATGGCAGACCTTTTTTGGTAGAATATTGTACGTAAATACCCTACTAAACTACAGTAAAAATCCTAACAAATTCCAACATGGGGAAATATGTTTAAATCGTTAAAAATTGTGGAACTTTATCGCGACCTTTCCGAAGCTGTTTTGCTTACGGGCGCGGCGGGATTGCGTTCGGTGGTTCGGTCATATGGGACTAAAATTTTCTTTATTTCATAGAGTAAGCAAGTAATTGTTTATTTTGCATCGTTTAAGTAAATTTTGTCAAAGTACTCGGAGAAGTTGTTAGATAATTAAAGAATTTATCGTCAATTCATTTTTGACCAGTATGCTCACCAAGTGTTGCCACTAAGGTTTCAAAAATAAACCCAGATTTCCTCAGGAAAACCCCAGAAAACTCAGACTATTTATATAGGCGATTGAACCCGTTGTTCAAATAAAGTTAGATTTTCGTGTGAGGTTTACCAAAAATTAATGTTTGTCAAGTCGAATCAAATGTAGTTCAAACTTTTAACTACCGAAAATATAAATTGTCAAAGTTATTTCCAATATTCATGTGTTGTAAATTGTAAATGCAGAATGTCCAGCTAGCTAAAATAAACCCAGATTTTACCTAGAAAATTCCAGAAACCCAGACGACGGCAAAAACAAGATCTAGTGGAAGAACCCAGCAGTGGCATCAAAGCTGCTCACAAATAAAAACTCAAATTTTAAATATTTCCCCATATCGCTTTTTATTAGGATTTCTACCACATATTCTTTAGTCTATTTCAAAACTTTTCGTGTAAAAATTTGCTTGCCATAGTAAATGAGCGGGTTTAAGACTTAATTGACTGGACTATATAGTGATGTAGGCCTATACAGGTCTATAAGTATATGAAGCCTATAGTCCCGAAGGCTCAACTGTTCCACACAACGGCCATGGTCATCACGAACGAATAATTAGTTAACCGCCTCGAATCGTTTAGTCAGCGCAGAGTTTCTCGCATAGGCCACTGATTAGCCAGTTAGTCAGAGGGCAGAATTGAAAACCAACATTAGCTGCTGACATAGGCGGGATGATAGGCCCATCTATATCGATCGAGGACGGTCTCGTTTGCAAGTCACATTTCAGAAACTGTTAGTTACATTGCTAAAGATCTGGAAATTGGAATGGTGACGACCAGGGTATATCGTATTAGCCTACAGGGCAAAAATCCTCTTCCAATCCACCCAGATCTACGCATTTTACATGGCTGTCTGGGTTACTTCTCGACAGAACAGCGATTCGATCAATCATCTGGTCAATCAAACTGGTCGCCTTTCGTGATGTGGTGTGGATAGTCTCCCAGGTCCAAGTCTTCTTTCATATCGAGACTTCTGCTGTGGAGTGTCATCCGCTTGCCTTTGTATATGGACTTGCATTCTTCGGCGTGTATCGTCACCTTGTCGAATCCATTCTTCAGTCCATGTCTCACGAGTTGGAGAGATCGTTTTGAGATGGCCGAAACCATCCCGGTCTGTTGAAGGTCGTCGACTAGCATCCACTTGCATACGGCGATCTCTTCTTTACATGGATTCAGGTCAAAGGTGATCGGGGTCAGGAGACAGACGTAAAATAGGTCAGAGCGTCCGCAGGCGTCTGGGTGTTCGTGCTGTTGACGGAAGGCAAGAATACCGTTGAAGTCTACAAAGAGAAAGAAACAATGTCGTTGATATCCACCCTGTATAAGTAGGCTACACGAAATAAGACGTTTGCATGCCATACAATTTTAGCAGGGCGCGTAAAGGTCGTGGACTCATAAGCCTACTCGGCAGGTCGAGGAGAAAATGGAAAGAAAATATAGAAATGCCAAGAAATTGTTTGCATGTTAAAAAGGCAGGTCAAGCGCAAAGTAAGCAAGTCTAATCCAGCGACCTATTGTGGGGCCTTCACTGATATACATCCTAAAGGTCGACTCAGCGGCCTTTCATTCATCAGATGGCGCTGGTAAAATTGGTAGAAGGACTGACGAGGGCTCATAAATTGTGAATTTTATTCACACTGCATTCATGGCATTGGCAATTTGAGGTAACAAAAGAACGTATTATTATTATCATCATCAAGATTATTATTATTATCATGATCGTTGTTGTTGTTGTTGTTGTTATTATTATTATTTTTTTTTTTTTTTTGCCCCGAGGTATACAGGATCCCTCAGGGACTTCGCTACCGCCTAATATAAAATCACAGTCTGGAACGGCCCTATTCATATTCGGTGTTCTGATCGGCGAAAGTATTATTATTATTATTATTATTATTATTATTATTATTATTATCATCATCATTATTATTATTATTATTATAACACAATCCTTTATTAAAATACCAATCAAGCTTAAAACCAGACTAAAACAAACAAAAATATTCAAGCATAAAGTGCATTGTTCTCGTCCCCGGTGAGTGGTGCATTATTATTATTATTATTATTATTATTATTATTATTTCATCCGTTTATTATTGATTCAACAATTCAATTATAGCAAACAGTCAAACAGTGCAACAGCTGTGTGCGATTGGGCGAGTCAAACCACCCTCATCCATGTCAATTAAGGGCTTAATAAACGACCCTGTGAAAGCCACAGCATTAAAGCGTTGTATTGTCATTGAAATACGTTGGAACAAGAAACTTGATTCTCGGGGCTCCCCGGTTGCTTGTGTTAGACGCCGGCCCAAATCTGAGATGAAGTCTAGGCCTTTGTTGTTGATTGGACCTAGGGTTTCCAAAGCCACCGGGACGAAAACATGAGCGTCAAGGAGGGCACTGTATTTCTGGTTCTTTCTATCCTCCGCCAGGCTAGCTGCTGATCCGGCTCGGATGGCTGAAGTGGTAAGGTAAGACGGTGCCAATGTGTCCACCACTGTGGCGTCCCACACCAAACCTCTGCCGGCTTTCCATGGGATGAGCGTGATTCCATCCGGTCGTTTGCCGTCCGATCTTACCAATCCCTGAGGTCCCTTGGCCGCCGGGTATCCAGCTTTAATAAGAGCACGGTATATCAAATCGTTCAGTGTACCATGGCGGGCCATACGGCCAAAACCTAGCGAGCAAGACAAACCGTGCTCGCCCCTTGCTGTGACAAGTGAACCACAGGTGCATGTGTGTGGTTCGCAAATGTTAGCTCCTAAGCGCAATCCAACTGCCACCCTCAAAGCTTCGTCACTTAATCTCAAACCGCAAGACGTGATCGGTAAGGCGTGCAGCCAGTCTCCGGCATGCTGAGTCGTGATTGCATTCAAACGGGCCTGGTCGCATTTATCGGTGAGTGAGTTGGATAGTTCCGAGAATGACTTTTGCAGTAGTGGGTTGTCCCATTGAGATTGCATTTGAGTTGGGAAGTCTTCTGTGATTTTGATTCCTAGTTCCTCCTGCCACATCGCCATCAGCTTCTCCACCTGCGGGTCCGGCTGATAAGGGGTCATTGCATAATTACGTAACGCTGAAAATTGCCGTTTTTGACCCACCCACCCACCCTGTAACGCTTCGTAACGTTTCCCCTTGACCCACCCACCCACCCTCTCCAGCGTTACGTAACGATTACTACGAAAAATCAGTTGAGATTTAGGCCTATTATTGGCTTATGTGAGCGCGTAATTGTAATTCATATTTTCATAGCGAATTTAATATAGCCTAGTATAAGCGTACATGTGAACTAGGCCTATTATTTGACAGTAGACTAGACTTAAAATATAAGCTACACAATGTTTTATGAGTCATGCGAGAACTGCATTTTTCTTAAATTTTACGCAAGAATAAAATTTTACACTGCTGAAAAGTTTCATGGACTAGATGGCTCATTAACAATTAATCAAAATTAAGATGGGATATATTTACTTCCATAGTCTGGGCACTTTGATAATTATTAATAGAAATAATGCCGAGTTTTGTTGAGCATTAATTTTAAATGTCGAAGCTCGTGTCCACTAAGTAAAACATGCTTCAAAATGGTTCTTCGATGTCAGGAATTCATTAGCAATTAGGCCTGCAGCCTACCACGTTGTTCCGTTGGTAAAACTATCAAAACAATTCGAAGATCGGTTTCTGGTTTGCACAAACGGGAGAACAGAACTGACCTACCATGTAACTGATGTCTACTGCCGTATCTTATTCAGATAAATGGACCTACTTCGGCTATGTTTTAAATCAATGTCACGAAGTTTTAAACTTCAATCACACCATGTCTGAAGTGTCATTCGATGGAAGTTTAATATTCATTAATAATTTTTTTTCAAGGCGTTACGTAACGTTCAGCTACCCCACCCACCCACCCACGTAACGTTTCGTAACGTTTTCAATGACCCCACCCACCCTCGAGCGTTACGTAATTATGCAATGACCCCTAATCGAGCACTCCGAATATGTCAGACTGGAGGACGAGGGTGCTCGCGGCAGATGCCAAAAAGGCGGGAAGCGCCAGCGAAGACACCCTACGTATTCCTAGTCCTCCCATGCTGATGGGGAGGGTGGACTGAAGCCATTGAGAATTTGACAAATTGATGTTTAAAATGTCATCAAGGCTCTTTCGAAGACACTGGTCGTACTCTAGCAAGGTGGGGTGATCCACACACGGCGCACAACGCAGACTGTATAGTAACTTTGGGGAGCCCAAAGAGCTTTTGAGAAAAAAAAGCAAAGTGGATTCCATTTCACTTCCTTGGCCTAATATTATAATTATAATTATATAATAATTATTATTATTATTATTATTATTATTATTATTATTATTATTATTATTATTATTATTATTATTTGACACCTTCCGTTTGAAGCACAACTGGTAGGCCTACATGTAGAAGTTTCGGATCTGGTAAGACAACGTATGGGACTCTGTTCCATAAGGTGTGTAAACTTACTCGTTCGTATTCCAGTCTCTTCCCATACTTCTCGTTTCGCTGTATCCCCTGCAAAGGCAAATAAATACACATAATTAATTATCAAAATATAACCAATCAATCAATCTGTCGTATTGGAATAAAGCAAAGTGGATTCCATTTCACTTCCTTGGCCTAATTAAGGGCCTTAGGCTATAAGCTATAGTCCTGAGGCAGCCTTTCAGCAGCCGATCGGACTTGAACCACCACCCCCCCCCCCCCGCCACCTCTCGAGTGACCGTCCAATTATATTCTACGCTATTAAGCCTCCAGATAGTCGAGCAGCTCCTCAATTGAAGGAGAACATTGTCTAGCCATTCTTGAGAAAGCTTTCCCGATAATTAAGAAACACGAACTTGGCCTCAATTGGTCCTTCTCTTTGGAATGCACTTTCTCATTCTGTTCACTCTACACTTCTGTCTGGCAGTCTCGGTCTCTTAAATCTTTCTTCTCTCTTCTCAAAACCTGCATCTTCTCGCGGGGAGTGGCTTTGCGCACTGGAGGCGCTTCTGAACGGTTTACACTACTAAATGCGCTTTATAATACAATACAAGGGCGGATACAGAAATTTTCGATGGGGGGGAGGCAAAATTGTGGGTGTTGGTCCGGGAAACAGGGAAAAAATTTCGTCTTGGTCGCCGATACCTTTTCCATCCGCCGAAAAAACCTGATGACCTTTTTTTTAGTCGTCAGCCTCGAATTTCCAAAAAAGATACATTTTCCATCCGCCCTCCACCCAAAACACTGATGACCTTCTTCGCCGCTGCGGGGAACGGCATACGGAGCTACTCACGGGGGGAGGGGGCCAAGTCAACTTTTCAGGCCAGAATAGCTGGTAAAAAATAAAGAAATTTCTAAATGTGGGGCCATGGCCGGATTGCCCCCTGGATCCGCCCCTGATACAATACAATACAATATAGTAGTTTTGTGCACAACGGAGAAAATCTAGGCTACTTTAGAAAGAAATCGGTTTTCACCTTCCATACGACGTTAACTAAATTACAATGGCAGGCCTACACATAGAATTTATAACGAATAGATTTATCGGACCCACATTATGCCACCAATATAATATTGTCCACCACGGATTAGCCTAGACATACCACCAGGGTGAGAATTGCCGGGGGGTTGGGGGGTTTCGACCCCCCCAGTCTTTCTTTGAGCCCCATGTTAAAGTATGTTTTTTACACCCCAATTCCAAGTGGATAATGGTCCAACCCCCCCAGTTATTTTTCCACAATTCTCACACTGCATACCACATTGCATGCATGCCCGCTGTGTGCTTAAAAACGCAGAATCTGATGCTGACTGGAATTCTACTATAGGACTCGTTGGTGCAAATAAGCTGAAAATTGATCTGCTTATAATCATCGCAATCACCACGGTATACAGGCCTAGAGGGCGATTCTTCTGAAAAATGTTTAAATAGCGAATGATTCGAAAACCTTCGAAAATCTTCCACCTAAAATCCCAATACTTGCAGCTTTGCTTACATACGCAATAGGCCTACAGTATCTGGAGGATCCGGACAGTTACAGTAGGAGTCAACATGTTTACAACCTTCATCTCTGGCGATAGGACATTATTTTCTGATTGCCAGCTGTAGCTAGCCTATCACTTGGGTCAAGGATTTAAACATGCATTTTTTTAAATCGCGAGTGTGCATGTATGCTGTTTATCATGCATCTGCCAAGGTCTTCTCCAAGTCTTTAGATAGATATTTTTATTTTATATACAGACGAACTATATGGACCTACCACATCAGCACGTCCACGAAATAGGATGCTCATATATCATAGAGTCCAGGTCAGTCCAGTCTATATATAGTTCTAATAGCCTGAGATTTTGGAACTAGCCTAGGTTAGCTCAATAACCTGTAAAATATTTGACCCGGAAACCACCGTTAACCACGAGCTGTACGCACGTGTGAGTCTACCAAAACGGAGGCTAAAGATCTGACCCAATAGGCCTACGTGAAAGACAACATGTAGGTTACTACACGCGTATAGCTGAAGATATTCAGCCTCGCCAGATGCCCTTGTTTTGCCACGAGCGGTACCGTAGGTCCAAAGGGCCGTGTTGTGTTTGCTTATAGTAGACCCATTAAAGAACAATTGGCATTGTAACCTATATTTTATCAACGACTATTATATATATATATATATATATATATATATATATATATATATATATATATAGGCCTATATACATACACAGACTAGGTTCTGTACCATTTTCTAAAAATAACTCAACCTCAGAGTAGCATCGGTTAAAGCTAAGGACAGCCTGATAGTACGAGACCTTCCAATACTAGACATTGTGTAGACCTACTATTTAATTTCAACTTCTATTAACTTTCAGCAATGAGTCCAGTAAGATTTCGATTAGGAATTCCAAAGCTATAATGCGCAAAGCAAATTACCACAAATCATCTACTTCCAACGTCATTCAGTGTAATTCTATACTGACCAATATCTTCGCCGAGGTCCGAGAGTCCACCTGGGAATTTCCACAATGGATGCTGAAGAAGAATTGAAAATAGTGTACATTATTGTAAATCCGAACACAAACTATAAACAGCACAAGTTAGAAATATTTAGAATTCCATGCTTGCTTGCGAGACAGACAGAGCAAGAGCAAGTGAGAGAAAGAGAAAGAGACAGACAGACAGGCTGGCACCAGGTCCTGCCAGGCAGACAAAGAGAGCACGGTTAGTATACGTTAGAAATACTTCGAATTCTGGAAGTGTCGAGTGGAAATTCTTAGGTTTGATAATTCAAGACACGATGCTGAGGCAGATGATGGCGGGAGATTGTCAGTAGACCTACAGGTGGTAGTGGCGAGACACCCACTGGTGTTATTGGCATTTATAGTATCAGCACCGGTGTTGGCGCTGGTAGTGACACTGGTGTTGGCAAAGGTGATATTGGCACTGGTGGTATGGGTACTGGTGTCATTGGCACTGGTTTTATTGACCATGATGTTATTGGTACATATGGTGTTATAAGAGAGAGAAAGTGTAATAATTAATCAGAAATATATTCTTACCGACTGCATTTTGTCTTTGACGACGAGAACCTGATTCGTCTCACTGTGAACGACGCAACCTAACGACAACAACAAACGTTCTCAATACAACTAAAAGAGACCTATTGTCATGGCCTATTGTGATTGTTGACCTCTCGAATAGTCATTCTGACTCAATCATAGGCCTTCATTCAATCAGTCACCGAGTAAGTGGTAAGATTTTCAACAGCTTCGTAGAAGTAATTTCATGCAGCACCTTCAGACAAATCATAATTATGTAAGCATGCAACCGCCGGTAACTATTAAGAATTTAAGATGTTGGTACTTGGTAGCTTAACATTAGTAAACCGTGTTCTCAGAACAACCTTTCGACGCATTTTATTCAGTCTTCACCATCACACGTAGGGGAGAGTTGCTATGAATGGACCACATAGGGCAAACTCAAGTGTCCTGAAGAAATGCTACCAAATTTCTAAAAGGAAACGATGCCATATGATGGACTAATATGTTAAGTATGCTCACAATCGGCAAAAGACAGAGAATATTGATGGATTTATGAGAAATAACTAAACAAAACTGGAGCTCGAAACGGTCCAGTCAAGGCAACCTGCTTCCGAGAATGCATGGACCACATGGTGCCCTTAACTGGACCAGTTGCCCTGAATGGAACACTGTATTTCAAAGACCTTTAAAAGATAATTCTGCTATTTAAAAACCACTGGAAACGTTTAGGAACACTTATATATTGCCTAAAACCACGCAATTAAACGCGTTTAAAACTGTCAAAATATCACAAAGTAGCAGAAATCAACTTAACCATATGACAAGCCCGGTCATTGCCAGTTAAACATTTCTCAGAATCGCTAGTTAAATATTAGATAGCTAATTACTATTAAATAGTTAGGCCTTTAATCAATAGGCCTAGACCTATACCTACTCAATATTGATTCAGTCCAAAACTCAGGGGTTATTTTAACGTGCAGCTGGACACAAAGTGTGTAGTTGGGAAAGAGATTTGTGCAGTTGAAAATCAGATCTTGTGCAGTTACTTTTTGCCTAGTTGCGTGAACCGACGAGAAGTCAGTGGTAAAAAGTTGGACACAAGCATGATAGTAACAGCCCAAAGTGAACATCTTTGAGGCGGTTTATTGGGGTGATTTTTATGTTCAGGAAAAGAGCAGGCCTGTTGAAATCATATTTGGCTTGAGCTATAATAGATATGGTGATTAGGCTACATGCAGTTTTCAAGTCAAGTATTAGACCGATACGGCGAAGGTCACCCGTGTGCATGAAGTAAGAGCGGGGGAAATGGGTGATGTAATCGAAGACAAGGTTCTGCTAAAAATGACACATAGGCTGCAGACAGAAGAATTTGCAGTATATATAGGCTAAATGTATGGGCGGATGCAGATTGAAGGCCTGCTGTAGGTTGATATCCTAATAAAGTTGTAAAGGCCGGGTTATACTTCATACCATAATGACAACTTCTTGGCCATCGTAGTCTACTTTCTCCTGCTTTTGCCGCTTACTCTGACAAGCTGAAGCAGGAAGGAACGTGGACAGTCAGACGCATAAAGCAAAATAGTCTACTATAATATAACAAGTTAACAACCCAAGTATCTAACTGGAGACAGGCGATGGAAAGAAAAGAATTAATCAGGCACACATCCAAACTGAGCTAGCCTTTCAGCCACACAGGCTATCCAAAAGGCTACATACATGAACATACATGATGTAGGATTGTAGGTCAGTGCATACTCGCATTTTCTTCCAAATTCTCCATATATCCCCATATTACACGCACCCTTTTTGAGTTTATGTGATCCCATCCAAAAATCACCATACTCAGAATCTGAAAGATACACGTAGGCCTATGTTATTGAACTAGCCTCTCGCACAGGAGTGTAGACTTACATGTAGATGGGATAAGATCGAGGAACGGAACCCGGAACTTGTGGTGGTGACGGAGATGCTTATATCTTACTAGCTGTACCCGGTCACGCGTTGCTGTGGCTGAAAAGACCGTCCAACCCTCCCTCCCTACTTCCCTTCCCCTGCCTCCCTCCCTCCCTTACACTGCCTCCCTCCCTCCGTTCCTCTGTCCCTCCCTACCTTCATTCCCCTCCCTCTTCCCTTCCTTCCTCCATCCCTCCCCTCCTCCCCTCCCTCCCGTTTATTCCCCTCCCTCCCCCTCCGTACCTCCCTCCCTCTCCTCCCTCCATCCCGTTCGCTCCCTCCCCTCCCCCTTCCTCCCGCTCCCTCCCGCTCCCTTCCTCCCACACGGCCGCATTCAAATGCAAATAAATTGAATTCGCTGAAATCGAATGCAATGTTGTGTTTTTTCGAGAAAAGCATATAAAAACCCGTCCGGTCGAACGTTGTGTGAAAATTGTCAATCTAGCCTTTTCTAGCCTTTTTTTACCGGATCTGACCTTTTTCAAAATTCAGAGTGGCATCCCTGTCCTTTTTCAAAATTCAGAGTGGCATTCCTGTACGTTACAAATACACGGGCCAAAATGGCGGACGTCTGCGTGAGAGTTAAAATGTATAAACGTGTCAACTCGAGGAGTAAGTTGTGTTTTTTTGGTCTAAGAGATTTGTTTCTTTCCAGGATATCCTTTTACAAACACGATCGTGTTCGAACGGAGCGTTTTGCGAAAAATTTCAAAAGAATCGGTGATGAAGTTTCCGAGATAACCCATTAGGACCAAACTTTTTACATTTTTATTTATTATAGATATGCCCCAAATATTTCAGAAATATTATCACAAGCATTATTATAGATTTCTACGGTGTTATCCACTGCTTGTCCATAATTATCAATTTTTATATATATGACAGCCTAAACTCCCACCATTACGATGTGTAAAGTTTAAAAAAATTAAGATACAGGTATGGGGAATTATTCAAGAATTATGAGTATTTTTTTCAAATGACAGCTTTAAGTGCCAGATTAACAGCGTGCTATTGAAAAAAGTAAACAATAAGGAGGAAACTCTCTAAACTCTAAAATAAAACCATAGCTGTCAGCATTTAAAAAGAGCAATTTTGTTCAGATGACAGTTACAGTGTGGAAATTCAAAAATGTAAACAATGGGGAGGGGCATTTGTTGAAGTCTCAAACCATACCTTTTGGCATGAAATTTGTGAGCAATTTTTTTAAGATCACAGTCTAAAAGTTGCCATTATAATGTTGTAAAAAATATTTAAACAATGGGACGTGACACTTATTAAAGTCTTAATTTAGCCATGACTATCAGCACTGAAATGACGAGCAACCTCGCTAAATTACAACTTAGAGTACCACCAGTGCAGTGTGGAAATTTTAAAAAAATCGAAAATGGGACTGGTACATCACTTTCCAAAACCCCTACCCAGCTAGGTGCTCATGCATTGGAAATTATTGTCCTTCGGTCGCTCGTTCGTTTCCCCAAACCCATGACCAAGTCTGCGGCTATGTTCACACACACATTCTGGTTCTCATGAATGAATGACACCAGAGCTTGTAGCATATAAAATTTCCAGCAGTCGTACCCTAAGCCAAGTCATGGTGTGGTAAAATATCATTTACATGTAGATCGGCGACACGGCTCCTGGTCAAAACTGCTATTAGCCTAAACAGTACATATTCGTGTTGATGTGGGTGTCAGTATAGGCCTATCGATCAACAATGACCATTTGGGAGGTTTGCTGATATTTTTTGGTCTTACATCGTATTTTGCAGTTAGTGGGTTTAAATTTGAAATTAGCTCAAAGATTTTATTTCTTGGGGAAATATCTCATCGTGTCTGCTAGCTTTAGCTTTAGCAAAACAATATCATGTTGATCTTAATGACCAGGTTTCAGAGCAGAAAAGCAACATTTAGACGTACCCTTACATAAGCCTACTAGCGAAACTTTGGAAGTGTCCAGGAACATAGGAACATTTAAGTTTATTACACTTAACAATCTTTCTGAGCTACTTTCCAATTCCAGCAACAGCTGAGGATCTGTAAGTGATCTTTAAGGGATCTCTATTGTCGATTAAGGATATTGAAAAGTCTAAACGTCTAAGAACGTCTAGCTGATTTCATTCGTTAATTCATTTGGAAATTTTGCCATGATGAACTTTGAGTCAAACATTGTCATAACAATTGATTTTGATCTTTAACATGAATTTTTATAAAGTCGTAAAATCTTAATAATATTCAAACATCTAAAGCTCCAGTCGAAGGCCAAACGCAAAGCACCAGCTTATTAACGAGCGCTCACCAAAAGCTGCTTCAGCTATGGGGGACAAATCCCTGGTCAAGGACTTTCTTATGTCCAGTCTCAAAAACGTCATTTATGTGCAGTTGAGAAAATTCCTTAAAATAACCCCTGCCAAAACTTAATAGTTATATGATTCACACACAGTCAGCATAGGGGATGTGCTGCATAATAGGACTGATTATTATTCACAGAAGCACAATATAACATTTTCAGCTGCAATCTATTAAATATTCAGCATTCCGCAAAACCGACTACAACGATGCGATTAATATTCAATTGCTCAAGAATACAGCAGTTGAAACCGTGGTTAAATTGGCATCTAGGGTGTGAAACGGCTGTGGTCCAATCAAGGCAACGGTCCGTTTACGGCAACTCTCCCCTAGACCTGTATGATCCTCCCATGTTGTTTCGCCATCAATTAATGCCCACCATATTACGCATACGACATCAAAACGTAGGCCTACCTCGCAGACCCTAGCCCTAGACCTACAACCCACCAAATGAAACTACTCCACTGCTCGTACTCTGGAATGGTGATGCCACCCCAAGCCTGCGTGAAAGAGGAGGACGCCGGTCACCTGCTAGGCTAGTCATCTTAATTACGTCACAGCGTCGTTAAACATTACTAATTAGCCTACATGGTAATTGTTCCAAACTCACCGCGCTGTTCTTTCATCTCTGACTTTTCCTCCTCCACTTAACACAGCAAATAAAATTATGTCGCTGCAATGTGCACACGCGCACGACAGTTTAATGCCCACTGCACATAGCAAAGACGCCTGCTAGGCTACAGCACGTTAATTAGTCTAGTGCAATTTATATGGCACTATCATTTATAGACGATGCTTCTTCTTACCGGCCACGCCCACTTGGTGTGTGGCGTAATTCGGCAGACGTGAGAATGTATCCTTGCGCAGCCAGAGACAGAGAACGGCATGACAGTTGTCGGCGTGGTGGAATCGAAAGCCGAACTTGGCGGCTTCGGGGATGAAGTGACCTTTATCGATCGGCACTCGAAGCCAGACGGAACTACATTCGCTTCGAGTCCACGAGTCGAGGGAGGCTACAAGTAGAAAAGAATCGCACTTGCACAATATATTTAAGCCCGTAGGCACCGCAATATGATGTGATTTGTAATGTCAGCAATCAAGGCCGTAGCCAGGATTTGATTTCGGGGGTGTTTTACCAATTTCCTTTCCTAAAAAACTGACGACTTTTTTAGCCGTCCGGCCGAAATCTTCCAAAAAGTCACCGATTTCCCTTTTTAGTCATCTAGCATTCTGTTTTTTCACATTTTTCAATTTCGGGGATGTTTTCATGGTTTTACTTCATGATTTCTACATTATGTGCTTGTAAATGCATTCTATAATTTTTCACATTTTCCATTTCGGGGGGTGTTCAAACACCCAAAACACCCCCCTAGCTACGGCCTTGTCAGCAATGAACTCACAGTTCACTGCCATAAACAATGGGCGATCGATATAAATCAATTGAGGCAAAATGCTCTATACTGTCTTCTTTAAGCCAAGCAGATGCTTTATAATACCAATTCTTTGTCTGTCTGTTTGTCTGTCTGTCAGTGTGTCTGTCTGTTTGTTTGTCTGCCTGACTGATCGATTGCCTGACAAACTGCTCTTTCTAATTGACTAAAATTCATTTCTGCGGTTATTTGCCGTGCATGTGTGTGTGTGTGTGTGTGTGTGTGTGCATGTGTGTGTGTGTGTCTGTGTTTGTTTGTCTCTCCGACCGTCTGCGTCGATCAGTGTCCCCCTTCATTATCCGTCTGCAGTCTTATCTACCTACTAGATGTGTTACCCGTTCCCGGCGTTCCCCGGGAAATTTATGGCTTTAAACACTACTCCACTGTGGTACCCATAGTTGACCGCTAAATTTCGGGTTTTCGCCAACCCTCCACCCCACCCCGCTTCCCCAAAAAGTCAAGTGTGACCCGCCGCTGCGGTGCGCTACGAAAATTATTACTGGGCGGGTATGAGACCGTATGACGTCATGCGGACTCTTTACTAAAGCGCTAGCGTGAGCGATTATTGGTGAAATTTGTCTTCAAACGCTAATAACTCTGGTTTTAAATTGAATTAAAAGCTGAAAATAGTTGCGTTGACCTTATAATTTGGGTAAGAATCAATTACATTTTTTTTTAAACCGACGCTGTTTCATTTCCGAGCCTATTTTGTAACGAAGAGTCAACACACACACATATGAAAGGACAAACTTTCAGACTTATAATATAAGATTCATATTAAGCTTTTACTTGTATGTTTATTCGAAGAGATTGGCTTAAGATTTTCGACAAGGATTATAGTAAGACAGCAGTACTGATGATGAAAATTTAAAAGTTCTACAAACCGTTGAGTAGCGATGCAAAGTACGAGATGGAGCAATTGGTCGACAGCTGGTCAAGGCTGACGTGCACTCCCTTGTATCGGTCGGTCACGCTTCGAAAGATCAGCGGACATTTGACGAGAAGTTGAGAACGGTCGACTTCTTCCCTTGGGTGCTGCTGTCGTTGCGGTTGCTGCAGCAGCTGGTGCTGATTGCATCCCGTCTGCAGAAAGCGCCTCAGCATCATGCACGGATGCGGACCACCTGCTGCTGAAGCCAGCTTCATCATGGTGGTCGATCTGGTCATCCGAGAGCAAACCTTTGGCGCGCATAACTGCAGTCCAACCTGTGCCAAAGACGGAATAACAGATGCAGTCTTCATACTGATTTCTTTTACTGCGATGAAATATGTTTTCAGAGCAAATCAGATGAGTTCTTTTGCTTGTTGCTGTTTAACGAAACTGTGTCATATTATCAAGGATGAATTCTCTTCTAACAGCCAGTGAGACCTATATATATACTACGCCGGTTGCCTGTAGCTCGGTCTGATATGAATGAGTCCTTTAGCCTAGCCGCCTGCCTGCCATGTGTAGCCTGACTCACGTAGGCAGACGTGTTCAAGTCCGTTCGGCCAAGAAGCGGAATTGTTTACGTATTCGAGCGCTCTGTTTAATGTTTATCTTCAACACGCAACAGCCTCAACCTCTAATTTCAATGAGATATCAGTATCTGTCTATCGTCTAGCTAGCTGGCTGTTTAGCGGTCCTTCACCCGCTAGGCCTTCGAGTGTAAATGTGTCGGAGAGCTGAGGCGAGAGTCATAACTACTGCGGTTTTCGCGACAACAACTTCCACGTATTACAGAGGAAGACACATTATTGGCTCTGATGATTAAGACTTTTTGCGCGTGCAGTTCTACACAAAATGTGTAGTTCTAAATAATTGATGTGTCTAGTTGCAGAAGCACTTATGTGCAGTCAAAAAATACTTTAAAAAAAGTTAAGTGTTACTAATGGAGGATGGGAAAGGAAAGAAGGGGTTGTGGCCGTTGTGCTCTTCTAAAAATTCCTTAAAAGAAGCGCAGCTGTTGATGACTTGATGGTAACATTCCACGTCATTATATTTGACATGAACTTCGCATCACACTTTGAAAAGCGGATAGGCCTATGTATTTTTTACATGTCGTCGCTGCCTTCGTCCTTGCTCTTCTTCCTATCAGTAAAAAACCTTTGACCCGTTGTTGTTGTTGTCATCTGTGGCATGAGGTTGCTGGGAACAATATGCAAAAGAGTAAATTAACGTGCCTGGAGTTCCAACGAATGTGTAGGCCTATGATAACAGTAAACACTGAAAAAGTTCCTAACGCAACAATTAAGTTCCCACGCACCGCACCAAACAACGCAGACGACATTCCACGATTTTTCTTCGTGTAGGCCTATAACATACCCCACAAAGACCCCACCCCCTATGCTTCGTATCTAACGCCCAACTCTCCCACGCGTTCATTCTGCTTTTCAGCCTCTGTCCAACTTACACAATGCACCCGCCCGTATCTGGCCAGTTTTCGCGGTTTGCCTCCTCCTCCATTCGAGCCAGTGAATAGTAGACCTTTTGTCGAGACAAAGGCCCTCATTAGCGCCCACATTAACGTGGATGCTGCAACATCCGGGCGGCCCAGCAGTTTTGAGGGTACCGCACCGAGTCGGATTAATCAATGTGGTGACCCTATATTTCTGTTTTAAAAAACCCTGTGTGGCCCAGCCCCACAATATCACAACAAAAGGACACATGAAATTTTGTTTGGCGCCATATAATTGTTCTAAAAACACCATTATTACGTCGCCAATTTCATTGGACACGATTCTGCTACTATCAGCTTGTGCTGTGGAATTCGTATTGTGACGGTTTCTCCAAAATTTTTGGCAATTTTGCATTTTTTGCGTAACAATTAAACTTCGCTGCTGCTAAGACAATGGCTGATTAGTGATTAGTACACTATTATGACGACATCTTCTTGCTCTACAGCAGTACGTTTGTTACGTCATTAGCTATGTAGGATTATAGTTGCGCGGTTAGAATAACGGCAAATAGTTATACGTAGACATTATGACGACCACTTTGTTCTACAAACACGACATTGTTACGTCATTAGCTTCAGAGTTTTTTAACGTGCAGTTGTACACAAAATGTGCAGTTCTAAATGGATTTGTGCAGTTGTAGAAGCACTTCTGTACAGTTAAAACTAGCAAAAAATGGTCATTGTCCTCCGATTGGAAGTAATTCACCATCGAGGATGGGAGGGAAAAGGATCTCGAGCTGTGCAGTTCTAAAAATTCCTTAAAAACAGCCCTGATTAGCTTTGTTCAAAAAACATGGTGCTGACATGCTGTAGACCTAAGGACGATTGCTTTGTGACATGGACATTTTGTTAATTTTTAGGACATAAATTTAGGACATAACATGTTGAACATACGTCTTTGGGTCCGCTTTAATAAATAAGTGCATGCTGGACCGGTGGGTTATCACAAGGATGCACGTGGAAGGTGATCACAGCACACGGGCCGCACGAACCTTAATGCGACTCTGTCGAGATCCATCCTCCTACCCGTACACAAATCGCCAAAAAAATCGGCGACCCCTCCTCCCTGCGTAACGTACGAAATATATGGACAGATCCTTAGACACTAGGCTTAGAGCTCTTCCACCGCCTGCACTTGAATTTTGAAAACACTTTCACCCACGGTCCTTGACTTATTTCAACTAACTCTCGTCTGCTAATTAAAACAAGCCCGCCGTTTTCATCAGTCTCCAGTCTGTCTCAATGCGTCCCAACACGACGGCATACTGAAGGGGCAAGCACCAGACTGAGTGCGGCTAGCGCGGAAACTAGGCCAAACCAGACAAACAATGCCCCGGATGGTATGTACGCAAGATACAAGCAGTTCAACACCGACCCTACAAATATCGGACAGACCAATCACAGGCGATCTCTTAAACCGGCCAATCACAGTCACAGTGGCAACATCAGTGTTGAAAATAAACAAGTAAGTAAGTAAGTAATTTTCAATGATCACACTAAATTACGCCAATTATTAAAAAATTGTCCAGATTGCAGACACATTTCTATGCTACCGTTGGATCAACTAAATACTAATTTTTGTTAGCTTTAACATGGCTTGGAGGTATGCTGGCAACAGTTTTACTTTACGAAAGTAATAAACGAGTTGGCTTGTTTGTAATTATTTGGTAGACGTATGTACAGTAGGCTAACTGTCGTTAGTAGACACAGACTCATAGTAGCGGTACTGTGTAACATTAGGCGCTTACACAGGGTGTATTTTAATTTGTATTATTGGCATTAAAAATTCCATTAGCTAGTCAAGTAGAAATTGTGACAATGTGTTTGATGTCTGATTAGTTGAGCACTGTCGGTAGGCCAAACTGCCATCACGATACTCGGGAGTAGTGAAGCAATAAATTTCTATGGTTCTATTATATTTTCCTTCTAAGCTATACACGATTCACGGTGTCATTTTTTGTCTTCCTTTTTCTTTGAAAGAAACTTTTACATTAATTAATCTGAGAAATGTATGTCAGTGCCTCTTCACGACCATATGTATACCCCAAAGCATTCCCAGCCCAACCCGGGCTAAATTTATAGAACACTCTAAGAGTAGAATACAACGTGGTCTCAGAGGCTTCTAGCATTAGACATAGTTCCACAGGTAGCCAGCCCATTCAAGACTGCTGACCAGTGACAGGAAAGGCACAGCACAACTGCGGACTAGCACTGTATCTATACATTTATATAGCGCCTCTCACAGTGCACACCAATCAGAGGCGCTCCAGTGCATTAGACCAAGAGAGAGAGAGAGAGACAGAGAGACAGACAGTGTGTTGTTTCGAGGCCCAATAGTTAATAAGGAGAAGGTGGTTCTACAGTGCAGAGACAATGAGAGCAAAGTGTCACGTTTTAGCCATGGTCGTCCTAGCTTGAGGGACGAGATCATGCCAGCAAAAGGGGTGGAGCAGGAGAAAAGAAGTGGTCGAGGTCTGCTTAGGTCACAGAAAACATACAGCAGGTTGATACGCCCAACAATACATGCTGTGATGGTAAATATTTCAAACTCATATCTTAAAAACATTTATATTCAATTTTTATTCATCAAAACATTGGTAGAAAAACCCGAAAAATGAACATGAAAAGCAGAAAAAGAACTACCTGTAAAACCATTTATGCCGTCTGAGAAAAAGACAAAAATCTGTTCAGAATGCAGTCATTTGGAAAACCAATAATCTTTAATATAACACACATGTAATATTATCACACGACACACATAGTGCAGTGTAAAAAAAGCTATTACTCACGTCCAGTTGTAAAATATCAGTTGCTTACCAAGGTTCAATTTGTTACAACAGACTAACAAGTAACTTCTTCATATGAAGCAGTTTTAAAATACAACAGAGTCTAAAAACATCCTGTAGAGGTCATGTGCTGCATACTGATCTCCATAACTTTGCAGGAAAACATGAAAGAGTTCCCACCAGCTATCATGATACTAATATTTTTCCACAAGTTCGCCCAGCATATGTAAGAAAATAAAAGTCAGTACTGGTAAGCATGTTTGGAACAAGTAGGTATTCCAGCTCAGTTGTTGTAATCATAGTTGCAAGTTTAAAGCTATACAGTATACAATATACATGCAATGAAAGTCAATTTCAGTTGAGATTTCAGGATCATAAACCAGCCGATTAAAAACGATACAGCTTCTGTTAAGCCCAACAAACTAATGAGACATATTTGAAAACATGACATAAGTAGTTCAACTGATTGCTTATAGAGTTGATACCCTCATTATTCCATAAAAGAGAAACAATTTAAAGTGAAAACTAACTAAATACAACAATAAGAGGCTTAAATGAATTGACTGCAAGTAAAACACAGCCTAGACATTGTAGCTTGTCCACATAACTGCTCCCAATTTCATTTGCTGATTTACTTGCACATTTTACACAGCTCCTTACACCAAGGGCAGGTTGTAAAGTCAATAATAATTGCACATTTGGTTGCTACGACCTGAAATCAGTTGAATGATGTCACTTAGAAAAATCAGTGAAACGACTCGAAAAACGGTCAGCAATACGAGTGTTCAAAGTTCAGAAGATGATTTGTTAAGTTGCTGGAGTAGTCGTGGTCCATTGACGGTTGATGTGAAATAATCGGTTCATTACCACCTAAGGTTCTCAGCAGAAACTCCTTTTCGTCCATGCTTGGTTTAGATGCAGTCAACTCACGTTTCTTAGGCTGGTGTCTTCTAGTTGACCTGAGAGATCGCTGTGTAGGTGCCAATTTGTTTACAGGCTCTTGTGATGGTGGTGCAGGTGGCAAACGAGGAGTTTCTGTTTCAGCTGGAAGTGGTAGCTGTTCATGCCATGAGTGGAGTCGAGACAAATCTCACGACCTGGACCGCAGAACTGGCGAGCTCCAATAATTTGAGCATCACTCGCCATGACTAGCATGAAATCTTCAGATCTCAGGTTTACTGAAGATTCCTCTCCTTGAAACTTTATTAAACGGACCAAATTCTGTGTAGATGTATTCTGTTGCATGTGGTGCACCCATGCAGCAACACTGTCCGCATCATTTTTGTGTAGAACCTGGTTTTTGTTTATGGTATAATCACGTGTGATGTTTGCCAGATCTTGTTTGGAAATAAACTGCATACTGGTCATCCCAGAGGCACTTGCAGTAGAATGAGCTGCATCCAGTATGTCGTCGAAAGGTATTCCAGCGGCCAACTTCACTGCAATCGCATCACGCTGCTGTCTGCGTAGTCGTATGTGAGCAACGTCGCACGTGTGGCCTTCGTGGTCTGGGTAGTAGCTCACCGACATGCCACCTGAGTGTAACACAAGTAATTGCCATCTCTAAGAAGTCATATAATGACAAATATAATTTGATTTCACATAAAAAGTCAACATATCACATAGATGTACCTAATAATGAAAAAGCATTGCGTGCACAATTTTGCACAAAAGTAGGATTGTGCATGAAGGACATTTAACGCATTGATGGGTGGACCCATTCCTTGTCATTTTAAGATGTGTCAACTTAGAAATGGACAATTTGATTGCCCCTTACAATCAGTGATACAATGCAACAAGATGTATAATAACCAGGATCCTTCCTTACTTAACTGAAAACTGTTCTTCTTTGGCACGCTGGAGTTGGGAGGACCTCTGAGTAGTTTTTTTCTTGACGGAGCGCTACATAAATGTCCGAATGAATTAATAACAGTATAAATATGTTTCTGTTGTTGGTCTCATGCTATGGAATGGTTTCACATTAGCACTACACATTATGCTAGGGTTCAAACCCATCCTTTTCAATAGAGTTTTGGTCATGAGTAGTAGAGGTATTATATAAATATCTGTAATAACGTAATTAATATGAGATAACTCGATAGTATTGAAGCATTTAGTACTCAGTATCAGAATGGTAAAATAATGTTGATTTGTGTGCCCTTGAGGTGTGCAATGACTACTTTACAGTAATACAATAACCATCAACAAATATAATTTATTATAATATAATAAACTTCCACACTTCATTAGCAAATCATCTTCTTCCCATGGCTTTTTTAAAATAATTTTTAGAACTGCACAATCCCTTCTTTCATGTCCCATCCTCCATGGTAAATCACTTCCAATCAGAGGACACTGACCTTTTTGGCTAGTTTTAACTGTACAGAAGACCTCATACTACTGCACAAATCCATTTAGAACTGCACATTTTGTGTACAACTGCACGTTTAAAAGCCCTGCTTCTTTATCACTCTTCAAGAAAAACCTTAAGACTTATTTGTTTCAGATTTAGAATAATTTCCTGTTATGTGCTTTCGTGCAAGATTCTTTTTTGTTTATGCGCATTATAAATGACAGTTTAATAATAATAATAATAAAATTAGTGGTTACTACAGTTACTATGTCAAAGTGTGCTGTTTCTAACAGTATATACTTCCAAATAATGCCTATAGTAGCAATAATACACTAACCAGTGGAAGATATCTTGACAAACATTGCAGCTGGACACATTCGGCCGATCTTGGAAGTCCCTTGTATCTTCAGGTGACGTAATCTACCATCTTTTGCAATATACCGGCCGCTGCGATTGCAGTAGTACGCTCGAGCTGTCATGGCTTGTTTGTGATGCTTTCGGTCGCCCTTTGCTTTAACAAACTGACTCGTTGTTGCATCTTCTTCTTGACATTTCCAATGATTGAAATCTGTGAGAAGGAAATAACAGGAGCTCCAGTTCCACATAACATAGTAGAAGCAAAGAATTAAAAATTAGAATATTTTAAACAATTATAGATCTTCATTTCTGCTAATAAATAACCGCATAAAAAATGTAAATAATATAGGTTATATTCTATAATGACTCGGTAGCAAGTAACTTTTTTATAAATTTGATGAAAAATATTTGCTGACGAAATAGAAGCGGGATTTATCGAACAAATTCTTGCCTAAAGAGAAGCTGGATCGATTAAAAGGATTCTCGGCAAACTAGAAGTTGGATTTATTAAAGATAACAACGCTGCAACGTTAGTTCTTGGTGTCTACCGAGTCATTCTAGAACGTCTACCGAGTCATTATAGAACTCTACCAATAATATATATTAAAACGCTAATAAGCAGGCCGTTTGGAATACATTACCTAGGAGTATCCATTCATTATGCACCTGTATACCCCTAATTTAAGAAGCTTTAATCTATAATTCGAAAGATATTGGGCACACTCGAGATTGGGCACACTCCACTTGATCGTGTTTTCTTTTATCTCTGTTCCTACATATTAAGTTACTGCTTTATTGAACTCAGCCAAATATGAAGTCGCTAATTATTATCTATTATGCAGCCATCATTGAAGTAGTTAAAAGGTTTTCCCTAATTTGGCGGGTCAGGCTCTTTTTTCAGTTGTGACACAAGGAATGAGATGAGGTCTTCACATACATATATGCACGCTATATTTTGTTCTCATCCCATTTTCCCGCTGTCCCGCAGTGCCTTTGCATGAGGTTCAATAAATTACATACATACTTACTTATATCCAAAGTAGGTTAGGTCTAAAGAACATCTACACCAGTCTAATAGCTTACCAGTGAAATTTTCGAAATGTAACGTTCTTCTTTGACTTTTCTTTCGCTTTTCAAAAGCGACCTGCCCATGGTTTCGTTTTCGGTGATAGATCAGAGCTTTTTTGTTTATTAGTTTCTCAGCGCACTTGTTGCAGGTAATAAACGTATCAGTAGAAGTCTGCTTCGGTTTTCGCCCTCGTCGGACTTCTGGAAGAGCAGCGTCTTTGTGAAACTGACGCACATGCCGCCTCAAGGTAGAGTTCGTAATATACTGTTTCTTGCAATATCCACAACTAAAGAGCGACATTTTCTTGTTAATTATAAAATGTTGATATTGATTTTCCACACAGAATGTTGTGAGAATGAGACATTGCCTGTGATTGGCCGGTATAAGAGATCGGCTGTGATTGGCCTATATAAGAGATCGCCTGTGATTGGTCTGTCCGATATTTGTAGGGTCGGTGTTGAACTGCTTGTCGCAAGATCATTGGTATGTAGGCCTACGGGACAAGCAGGCGCAGGGTGGTGAGGCAAGGGAGGTCTATTCTGGCTTGGGATGCTGTAGGGAGGGACGAGAAGATGGGTGGGAGGCAAGATCAATCCATACACAAACCTTGGGTGGGAGGGAGCGAAGGGCGAGTTGGCATTGTTTGTCTGACGTTATTTATGATCAAAGTCCGTCACAAAGAAATCAGGTCAAACGGCGTCTAAACCTCCGTCAGTCGAATGAGACGCCACCTAGCAGCGGTGGAGAAAACTATGATGTTTACCGCATTGAATCCGTCCCTTAACCTGGCGCAGTAACCTGGAACACCAAGCATCATACACATGTAGATCACAGTCCTCTAGTAAAGTCTGGTTCTCGGTCCACTAAAAACCCGCGACCAATAACCTAGTTGCTTTCACGTCTCTAAATGTGCATGACACGCGCTGTCTTTTACCAGCGGTCTCCTATATTGACCTGTTCCTATCTCGAGCTTATAGATACAAGGTGAGAATTGACGGGGGATTGTGTGGTTAAACCCTCTAGTCTCTCTTAAGACACCATAGCAAAGTTCTCATTGCACACCCAAATCCGTGTAAATCAACGTCTTCCCCGTCATTTTTCTACAATTCTCATACTGAAAGGACACATTGCATATAATTATTACATACGTGAAAAATCGTATTTTCGACCCCTCCCCTGTTGCATTTTGCAGAACACCCATGCATACGCACAAATAAGCTTCTGTACAACAGTACAACACTCCATTACAAAAGCTAAGTAGCTAAAGTCATCTTTAAAACATGTATTTTACCGTAGGCTACTATTTATTTTTTGTTAATCATCATATTGTTAGCTATTTTTTTAAAACTGTTATGGATATTAACAGAATCTACTTCAAAATGTAATCAAATGCCACAAATGCCATCGGATGACGATAGAATACAGCGTTATAAATTGGCTAAAGTGGAGTTGTGGACGTCACAATTAGACATTTATTTTGCGTACAAACATTTTGTCGAGACCCCTTCACCCGCCGTACGCACGTGCAAAAAATCGCCTAAATCTGGTGACACATGCATTGCATACGTAATATATATGAACAGCCCCTAACCCACAGCTGTTAGTTTTCTTTGTACCTTGTTATCTGTTCACACTTATTCCTTTATCCATCGTGAGATTCGTTACCCTATTGTGGAAATGTTGGTCCCCCTAGAACTTGGCGCTCTATGCCGGTGTCACGAAATAGAGTATCCCTTGTATTAATTGTATCCCCCCAAATTTAAAAAAAGCCGAAAAAACCGCTTCCGCTTGTATTTTTTTGGCAAATTAATTTTCAACTGCTTTGTTTTGAACAATTACACTAACAGGTATGTTTATTCCTACTAGATAGTTTATTTTGCCATGTTTTTAGCGCACTTAAAACATTTGGGAACACTTAAGAACACTCAGTCACTAAATAAATTCGAGTTGCCTTTATCTGGGCATTGCTTAGGACACTTAAAACAATTAGAGTCACTTTAAATTTTGATTACAGCATAAATGTTTTTATTATGCGCATTTTTCAAAAAAGGGGATAGAATGTTTTATCCCCCCGGATAGTATAGACCGGTTAATTCCATCCGGGGGGAAAGATTAATTCATCCCCCTGGATAGCTTTCAGGAGGGATACTCCGTTTCGTGTCACCGGCCCTACTCTAATCCGCTGTCTTTCCCATTTCCCTTATTCATCCACTGCCCTCAGTAGCTCAACATGAATCCAGTTCTACGACAACTCTTCCCTATGGAACAGCAACCATAGCAATAAAAGATATCAAAACAAAACGCTTACAAAGTATCAATCATTAGTCTTTCGACATCTTATCACAAATTCAGTCAACAAATTACAAAAAGCAGAAAACCTATTGTAAACATGTATACAATTTATTGCAATTTAGTTTAAAATTCATTAATATATTAAAAATTCTATAAGAAATTCTTCATAATTGATAATAAGTAATGATAAAAAATTCTTCTTTATTTGCCAACATGCTCGGACAAAGCTTGGGATAATAATAATAATCAGTCAAGTCCTCACCTTAAACGCAAATTCAATAGGACTTGGTGCAAAGAAAAACTCCAAACAACTGTTTCATAATTACGACAATTTATATGGTGCCGTAACATGGCACCTCACAAAGCATTGTTGTTCGACTATTATCTGTAGTGCACCAAAACGAGGGTAATCCAGAAGACTGCGTGCCCACATACAAAACAATATAGTTGCCAACGACTGCACTAAAATAGAGCGCAATGACCCACAGACGTCCATAGGATGACGGCAAATGAGCCACAACTTCCGGTTTGGGCAGCGTGTGCTTGTTTATATGTAAAAATATGCAGTAAATAGAAACGAGAAAGTAACATGATTTGTGTAGCGGTAGAATGCTATTCTTATCAAACAAACCTATTAAATGATGCATTGTATAAGTATTAAATAGGTAAGAATTAAGCTAGACAATATGTGGCGTATTGTAGATTATAATTAATATTACTTGTGGCATTAAGTTAGATAATAATAATAGCGCTATAACAATTCTTGAATACGCGCTACATCAATTATTGAAATACAACGAAGGGCGGAAAGCAGCGTTAAACTTGAGCAGACGACAACAACGGCAGACGATAAAGTTAGACAGCGAAAAGATGGCGAAGGAAGAAGACGTAGATTTCTGAGCAAGGGCGGCCATTGACGATTGTGGCGTTCCTTGTCGGTAATTCAGAAGATCTGACGGTGAATTGGGTGTGGAAGGCGACACGTTGTCGGCCTGTCCCACTGGTGAGACTATAAGTCCTTGGGAATTGAGATACCAGGGCTTGTCGTACGGAAACTTTGCGAAGTTTGGTGAGACACTTGCGAGTGCACTGCGATCGACATCGGAGAAGATCGAATTCGGAACTACAATTGCGATTGGAGTTCGACGGCAGAAGAAAGGGGCGAAACTACAACAAGACGAGCAAGCGACGAGAAGCTACCGTTGCTTGTGGAGAAACAACGAGGTGGACGAAACTACAGAGTGCTGTGCCAACTACAGCATTCTCCGTCTACGCAGCTACAGAAGAGAATTGGAAACGACGGCAAGCAAGAAGAAGGTGACCTTCCTTCCTCTTCAAACCTTCATTCCAATCCATACGAACTGAAGAACTTCTACATCTACGCTGGAAAAGTCCAACGTGGAAGATAAGAAACAAGCTATAATATTATTAGATAATACGCCACAAATAAGTAAATAGGATTATTGATTGTATTTTACTGTTTGATATTGTTTTATTATAATATAATCTTTAAACGAATCTCAGCTACATTTGTTTTAGGTCCTAGCACATTCTAATATTGATCACCCAATGGCCTCTGAGCATAAAGTTCCCTATTAAAACTAGATTTAAAACTCTAGATTTCAATGTACGGTGACACGAGTGGGTGCCCATGCCCGGGATAAAAGTCAGTAAAGATTTAATTCAGTAAGGATTTAATTCAGTAAAGATTTAAGTCAGTAAAGATTACTGTCTTTCGAACAGTATTAGAAAAGCTTTGAACAATTATAGCTAGGAGATTGTTAGAGACTAAATCGGAAATTGTAGATTGAAGATACTGCAGTAGGTGTATGAACTATTAGTTGTTGTTGTGGAACTGAATTGACACTTTGCAGAGTTGAACAATTTCTATTTGTTAGAAATTTAAATAGCGCACATTGTTGCCAATAATTTTGTCATAAGTTGCTAGTGAGCAAGTAAGACAGTAAGTATGTCTGTCAGCGATTTTGAAGCTTGGTTAGAAATTGCCAAACGGATGAACATGGAAGGGGACGAGACACGTGCCTTTGTCAAAGAAAGACAGGCAGAGTGGAGACAAGATAGAGCGACTGAGAGGGAGATCGCCAAAGAGATGAAATTAGCTGAAACAGCAGCAGCAGCAGAGACGAGAAAAGCTGAAGCAGCAGCAGAAGTCAAGAGACTTGAGATAGAAGCAAGAAAAGCAGAGGTGGAAGCTGAAGCAGCAGCAGAAATGAGAAAAGCTGAAGCAGAAGCAGAAACGAGAAAAGCTGAAATAGAAACAAGAAAAACAGAGGCTGCAATGCTAGCAAAGAAGGCTGAACTGGAGTTGGAAGTAATTAGGAGCGCTGAATCAGAAGCCAGATTGAATCGTGAAGCAGCTGAAACTGAAGCGAGGGGACAGCGTGAACACCAGTTGGAAATAAAGAGACTTGAAGCACAAGTGAGAATGCGTGAAATTGATTCAAGAGGGGAACAAAACCGAGAGCACGAGAGTGACTACATGAGGATCGGTGATGGTCAACAACAGGGAGATCACCGAGAAAACAATAAAGGAATCAGGAATATCAAATTTCCTATATTTAACGAGTCCAAGGATTGTTTAGATGCCTACTTGTTGAGATTCGAGAGAACCTGTGTTGCGTATGAAATTAAAAAAGAAGTTTGGTCGTTGACGCTAGCTAGACATTTGGAAGGCAGAGCACTGGAAGTATACCAAAGGTTGTCTGCAGATGAAGTGCAAGATTATGAGTGTTTGAAGACTCAGCTGTTGAAGAGATTTCAACTTACTGAAGGTGGTTATCGAAACAAGTTCAAAACCAGTAAAATGGAATCAGGAGAGACACCTTCTAGTTTTGTACATAGATTGAGAAGGTATATGCAGCAATGGTTAGCACAAGCGGGATTTGAAAGAACTTACGAAGGAGTGGAAGATCTATTGTTGAAAGATCAGTTTTACTTGACGTGCAGTACTAAACTTCGTATGTTCATAAAAGAGAAGGGTAAAATGAGTTTGAAGGACATGTTAGTTTGTGCGGAATCACACATTGAAGCACACGGTTACAAGTACAGCGAGCAGTCTGTAAAACCAGATGTGAAATTTCATAGTGACAGGTTGAACGGTAGACCGTTCGAACACAGACCCAAAGAACAGTCTGGGTACAATTTGAACAGGAGTAGAAGTGATGTGAAGATAAATCAGGGTACACATCAAAACCGAGGATTCAGCAGGGAAAGAGAAATTGCAACTGGACATAAGATTACTTGTTTTTTCTGTGGAGAACAGAACCATAAGGCATACCAATGCCCAAAGAAAAACAGGGGTACATTTAAACACACTGCAGCAGCAGTACAAATATTCGAAAGTCGAGCACACTTGGTTAAGCCAGAAAGTGAAATACAGAGAGTGGTTGATATTACAAGAGGAGAACAACAGATGAAACAGGGTGAACATAGTAAAATACCACCAATGTACATGGCAGCCAGTGCAATGGTGATAAAAGACAATGATGGATGTATTAGTCTTGAAGACAAGAGTGAATACCAGGTGACAGTTAATGGAAACACAGTGGGATGCTTATACGACACAGGCGCAAGTTGTTGTATTGTAAAACGTTCTGTGATAAATGAAGAAGCGTTGACTGGAGAAGAAACACATTGTGTATTAGTTGATGGGAGTTTAAGATGTTTCCCATTGGCTAAGGTGTATATCGAGAGTGAACATTTTAATGGTGAAGTACAAGCGATGGTGATGGAACAGCCAATAAAGCCAGTAATAATTGGGAAAATCAAAGGATTGAAGTACATGGTTAAGGATGAAAGAACTGAGAGTGTGACAAATCATGAGCCAAAAGAAATAATTGAGAAATGTACTGAAGTGGAAAACAAAGGAATATTGATTAGAAAAACAGAACATGAAGAAAGACCTATTGGTGCAAAGAAAACAGTGAGATTTTCTGACAATGTGATAAGGAATCAAGATAAAAAATTAATGACAGTAGCAGTTGTGGAGACTAGGGCAGAAGCTAAAAAGGTAGCAAAATACAAACCATTGAAAGTGGCGGAGATGCCGAACTTGAATGTGTCAGTAAAAGAGATACAGGAGTTGCAGAGTCAAGATGAAACTATGACGAAACAAATGGAAAGAGCAATTGAATGGGATGGTAACGAAGACAACATAGAAGATAAACCATATGTGAAAAAGAAGGGATTGTTGTATAAAAGATACAAAGAAGTACAGAAGGATGAGGTGAAATGGCAACTAATGGTACCTAAACCATTGAGGGATAAAGTGTTAGCAGTAGCACATAATTCATTGTTGTCGGCTCATTTAGGAATGAGGAAAACACATGATAAAATTCTAAATGAATTCTATTGGCCTGGAATAGGACAAGATATACGGAGATATGTGTTGAGTTGTGACATTTGTCAAAAGTCAGTTGACAAGAAGGTGAACCACAAGGCGCCTATGGGTCATCTACCTGTATTAGATGTACCATTCAAACACATATGCATAGACATAATCGGAGAAGTTAACCCTATGTCTGCAAGGGGTTACCGATACATATTGACCATCATAGACTTGAGTACAAGATATCCGGAAGCTATTCCATTGAAAGGAATTAGTACTGAGGAAGTTGCAGAAGCTTTGTTCGGATTTTATTGTCGTATGGGAGTGCCTCAGAAGATCCATACTGATCGTGGAAGCCAGTTCACTTCTGAACTCATGGCTGAAGTAAATAAGATGCTATTGATAAAACACACCATGACGAGTCCCTACCATGCAATGGGCAATGGATGTGTAGAACGGCTTAATGGAACTATCAAAGCGACGTTGAGGAAGTTGATTGGTGAACAAGCGAAAGAATGGGATCGGTATATAGCTCCATTACTGTTTGCGTTGAGAGACACAGTACATGAGAGTCACGGTTTCACACCATTCGAACTAATATTTGGTAGGTCGTGTAGAGGACCAGTGCAGATCCTGAAGGAGTTATGGACCAATGAGACAGTGGAAGAAGAAGTGAAGGACGTATATACGTATATGCAGGATTTGAGAGAAAGGATTGAGGAGACTTGTGATATGGCGCAGAAAGCGATACACAAAGCGAACGCTAAAAACAAGAAGTATTATGACAGGAAAGCGAGATACCGGAAGTTGGAAATAGGTGATAAGGTGTTGTTACTATTGCCTAGTTGTAAGAACAAGATGTTAGTAAAGTGGCAAGGGCCATATGTTGTGAAAGAGAAGATTGGAGACTATGATTACAGAGTTGAAATCGAGAAAGGAAAGATAAAGACATATCACATTAATATATTAAAGAAATATCACGAAAGAGAAGATGCCGAGACTGTAGCGTACATTTCAGCAGTGGTATATGACGGGAAAGTGGGTGAAGATGAAGAAGAAGAAATATTGGATTTATATGTAAGTGAACAAACAGAGACCTATGAAGATGTAGATATAAATCCTGATTTGGATGAAGAACAAAAAGGAGAAATGAGGAAACTACTGAAGAAATATGAAGACATTTTCACAGACAAGCCTGGGAGAACAGACTTAGTGAAGCATGAGATACATTTGACGAGTGAAGAGCCAGTAAGACAAAGAGCTTATCCAACACCATACCATTTGCAAAAAGAAATAGATAAGGAGATCCAGACGATGTTAGACAATAAGGTGATAGAAAGATCAGAGGCAGCTTATGCAGCACCGCTGGTGGTTGTCAAGAAGTCAGACGGAAGCAATAGGCTGTGTTGCAATTATAAACAGCTAAACAAACTTACAATATTTGATCCTGAGCCTATGATGACAAATGAGGATATTTTTAATAAGTTGAGTGGTAGTAGAATCTACAGCAAGTTCGATTTCTGCAAGGGTTATTGGCAGATCCCTATGAGTCCAGAATCGAAAGACTACACTACATTTGTATGTGCCAACGGGATATACAAGTTCAATGTGATGCCTTTTGGATTGATCAATAGTGCATCAAGTTACAACCGTTTAATCAGGAAGATTCTTCAAGGAACAGAAAATCTTGAAAGTTATGTCGACGACATACTAGCACATAATAAAGGATGGAGAGAACATTTGAAGACATTGGAGATATTTTTCGAAAGAGTGAGACAAGCGAATTTGACATTGAAGCCGAAGAAGTGTTCAATAGGATATGGAAAGATTGACTTTTTGGGACATACGTTGAACAAGGATGACATAAGTCCAAAGGAGAAATCAGTGGATAAAATAGTAGACATGCCACGTCCAAAGACAAAGAAACAAGTCAGGAGTTTTCTTGGAGCGATAAACTATTATCGGAAATTCATACCACACTGTGCGGAAATTATGGCACCGTTAAGTGACTTAACGAAGAAGATAGCACCTGGGATAGTAGAATGGAATGAAGAGCTGGAGGATAGCTTTACAAAGTTGAAGAACGAATTGGCGAAAGAACCAATTCTGAGACTTCCAGATTTAGAGAAGGATTTCATCCTACAAACTGATGCAAGTGGGAGTGGAATCGGATGTGTGATAATGCAGCAGTACGAGGGGACGAATCATCCCATAGCGTATGCGAGCAGGAAGCTGTTAGAGCGAGAGAGAAGATATTCTGTGGAAGAGAGAGAGTGCTTAGCAATCATGTGGGGTATAAGCAGGTTCGACCGATATCTTTGTGGAAAGACATTTACAATTGAGACAGACCATTGCGGATTGCAATATATGAAAGAGGGTCGAATGAAAAATGCAAGGGTGATGAGATGGAGTTTGGCACTCCAAAACTATTCCTTTAACATAAGATATATTAAAGGGTCCGAAAATGTTATGTCCGACTATTTAAGTAGAGGGATTGTGTAGTATAAGTTGAGATAAAGTAAATGATGAAGTGTAAGCCAGTGAGTAAAGTGTATTAATTGTCATGTCGTGTATAGTAAGTGAATTAGTTTACTAGGTTAGTTTGTTAAGTAGGTGAGTTTATTAAAGCCTGTAAACAGTCTTTTGAAGGAGGGGCATTTGTAGCGGTAGAATGCTATTCTTATCAAACAAACCTATTAAATGATGCATTGTATAAGTATTAAATAGGTAAGAATTAAGCTAGACAATATGTGGCGTATTGTAGATTATAATTAATATTACTTGTGGCATTAAGTTAGATAATAATAATAGCGCTATAACAATTCTTGAATACGCGCTACATCAATTATTGAAATACAACGAAGGGCGGAAAGCAGCGTTAAACTTGAGCAGACGACAACAACGGCAGACGATAAAGTTAGACAGCGAAAAGATGGCGAAGGAAGAAGACGTAGATTTCTGAGCAAGGGCGGCCATTGACGATTGTGGCGTTCCTTGTCGGTAATTCAGAAGATCTGACGGTGAATTGGGTGTGGAAGGCGACACGTTGTCGGCCTGTCCCACTGGTGAGACTATAAGTCCTTGGGAATTGAGATACCAGGGCTTGTCGTACGGAAACTTTGCGAAGTTTGGTGAGACACTTGCGAGTGCACTGCGATCGACATCGGAGAAGATCGAATTCGGAACTACAATTGCGATTGGAGTTCGACGGCAGAAGAAAGGGGCGAAACTACAACAAGACGAGCAAGCGACGAGAAGCTACCGTTGCTTGTGGAGAAACAACGAGGTGGACGAAACTACAGAGTGCTGTGCCAACTACAGCATTCTCCGTCTACGCAGCTACAGAAGAGAATTGGAAACGACGGCAAGCAAGAAGAAGGTGACCTTCCTTCCTCTTCAAACCTTCATTCCAATCCATACGAACTGAAGAACTTCTACATCTACGCTGGAAAAGTCCAACGTGGAAGATAAGAAACAAGCTATAATATTATTAGATAATACGCCACAAATAAGTAAATAGGATTATTGATTGTATTTTACTGTTTGATATTGTTTTATTATAATATAATCTTTAAACGAATCTCAGCTACATTTGTTTTAGGTCCTAGCACATTCTAATATTGATCACCCAATGGCCTCTGAGCATAAAGTTCCCTATTAAAACTAGATTTAAAACTCTAGATTTCAATGTACGGTGACAATTTGGAAATGCAAAGTTTAATGATGATCGAACAATTGCAGGCTAAATGTACCGAAATAATGGAAAGAACAGGTCTGCTTTGATTGATTACTTACTGACCGCTTTGCATTGTGGGATGCAGGTGATAGGTCGCTGCGCTCTATTTTACGGCAGTCGTTGGCAACCATTTTGTTTTGTATACGGGCATGCAGTCTTCGGGATTACCAAAAGGAGACTTGAAACAAATCTCACATGCAAAACGGACTCAAAAGGTCAAAGCCTTGGTTTACTTGATTTTAAAAATATGCGGATAAAAAAATCTCAAAACAGCGAAGAAGCAACTGTTGAGTACAGAGATCCCTTCAGCTTTACTCAACACTTCCGCCAAAAGCACAAGCAGTAGCAGAGTCAAAGCCAAACCAATTAGACCGACACAGAAACTTCCCTTAATACTGCATCTCAAGCAGTGGCGTAGCCAGGAATTTTTCATGGGGGGGGTTTTATGGCCGGAAACCCTGTTTTTTGCTATTTTTTCTTACTTAAATGGAAAAATAACCTTAAAAAATCTTTTTCCCGGAGCCAATGGGGGGGGTTTTAACCCCCGAAACCCCCCCTTGCCTACGCCACTGATCTCAAGGTCAAGAAAATGTCCTCCAAGATGTAATTCTTAACAAGCAGCACATGGCTATATAAGCAATCAGTATCTCACATGTACCCAATCAATGCACAGAAAGCCACAGTCAAGGCCGCATGGTTGCTATAGAAAAAACGAGTATGCAAGGGTAGATATCCACCTTTCTTACTCACTCATATTTCCTAGGATTTCGTCAAGCCAACAGCCACATTCCCACGTGCAAGAGGGGAAAATTTTTGACATAAATCCTACCACATATAATATATAAATCATCCTAAGTTGGAAAGAAGCCCAAGAAGTGATTACTAGTAGTGAATAGATTATATATATACATATATGCGCAATTGTGCATGCATAAATATATATGTATTGTATAATATATACATACATGAATATATATATATATATAATATATATGCATACGCAAGTGAATCATTGAATATAAGAGTAGCATAATCGTGTGCAATGAAATGTAAGTCCTCTGTGATGAGGGTCAGTGAAGTGCGGAGTGCTGAAGACGCAAGCTGTACAGAAGTCAGCACGATAAAAGCATTTGTCCCTGTTCACTGACGAAAAGCAGAAGTTATCTCATTCATCAGCTCAGCAGATATTCCATGGCGCTTTCGACGTTCCAATTGCTGAACGAGAGAGCAGTCCGTGATCTGTGCTGCAAACAAAAACATTGCAAAACACATTGCAACATCAAAAAAGTTCCAGAACGTTAATGTGAGGTTAAAGTATGTTTATTATACATGAAACTCCTGTCAACATTTCATATTGATTAAGAACAAACCGATCCCTAAAAAAGCAACGGCTTAAAAGGTTGGATTCATTTTCAGTATCCAACTGCTTACATTATAATTTAGAACCAGAAAGTAACATCAACTTCCTTGAGGCCTAGTATACATGCCTGTCATCAAAAGAGAAAGTTCTGACCTATAAACTGCCCAATAAACTGTACAACACTTGATTATGACCCGCCTTGATCTCACCATATGGCACATTGTACGTAATCAATACTAAGGTCTGCTGCAAAATGTCAAACATCTGAGGAGCATTTAGAGACAGTTAATCTAGGTACAGCAACATTACAAGGTATTTTAAGTTGACCTGACAAACTTGTGAGAAATATAGAATTCTGCAGTCATCAGCATTACACAGTTTCACAATTCTCACAAAATGAATATTGCTTTTTCTCAAGAGTTCATATTTCGTAACACTGATAAGGTTGGCACAAAGGTAAGAGAATTGTTCCCTGCTTACCCTAATGGGTTGTTCATAAAAGGCACCCACGGAAATTGACTACTTTGGACCCTCCTCCCGGTGCCCACATTTAGCCTTGCCCTACTTCCTACCCCTTTGCAGATGTCCGCACACCAAAACAATTGAACAAAATAAAACAACAACATCATGAATAACATCATTAATAAACTATCCATCTTATTTGAAGCCTGCATGCTATTTAAAATGTCAAACATGGCTTTGTAGAGTAGTCCACAGACTCCTTTAAATATCGACACTATCATTAAAGTGCCTGATGAAGTGAACAGCAATACAGTAATTGGGTCAAGCAGGGAACCTGGTTGGCCTTGTAGCCGGCTATTGACACAGATAAACCTGCACTTAGATTCCATTATCTGTTTATCTACATTGAAGCAGTATATTATGTATGTTCTGATTATCACGCTGCAGAGGTATTAAACGATGAAGAAATCTTTCAACGAGCACATTATTCATGTTTTTGCATAGTTTCGGGAAACATGAAATCATTATTCAGATCTACCGATGACTACAACAGAGCATTACACATGACGAACCAATGCAACACAGTACAGACCACCTAAGCACCATTTGTCTGAAGTTAGTAGCTTTATATATCGCAGGCAGTGATTAAAGTGTAAAGAAAGAAGTGCCTGGCGCTCCTTAACTTTCCAATGTGTGCAGGCGAAATAAGTGGCAGGACGGCATTCAGATTTGAAAATAAGTGCATGGACGCCATCCATGACCTTCCAGCTAAAACTTTTAGCCCTGAACACAGGTCTTAGTATAGTTATAGCAGAGGTCACACTGAAATAACTATGCACCAAATTCAGACGCATTCGTCCACAAGGTCATAAACCCCCATCCATTGTTCAAACTTAGATAACCCCCTACCTTTTCCTCACAGTGAGCGTCCTTTATGGACGCTGCCCAACTGGAATTGAAGAAACTCCACAAAAAACTTACAGTAAGATGAACAGAAAGGATTAGAAGAATATAAGTGGAAACTACGAAGACCTAAAATCATTTTGAAGTTTTTTTTTAAAAGTGTTATTTGGAACTTTGGCAAAGAACCTGCTTCTGACAATCCACGCTGATTTTACTCACTTCGTCAAATCCCATTGTAATGAGTTGCTGAATTTTTTGATCGAACTCAATCTCTCGTATTGAACCTGAAATGATAAAGCCATGCCTGTCAACTGAACTAAAAAATCACATTTTCTTATGTATTCATATTATGTATTAATTCCTTTTGAACGTTACAACTCTGAGCGACACAGTAAGTTTGTGTTACAACATGATGTCATTACGACATCAGCAAACAGTGAAAATACTCTGATCCTTCTGTATCTGGCATTGTTAACTGATTTTTTTACCTACTTGACCTATTAAGTATTACAGCAAAGCTCATCACAACACATCAGGCATATAGGTTGCTGCATCTGATAGATTCTGGCTCCTTTCAAACATCTACCGCGCTGCAAGCCCCAACCACCGCGCACTGGCATAGCAAGGGTCTCTCAAGTCCACAAGACACCCTGTTTACTGCGCAAAGTATCATCGATGCTGAGCATGTACAAATGATCGACCCTGTAACTCAGGGCTTCTTGGAATGATTTTCAATTGAAATAGCCATGCTATTCATGTAATTCAATTTAAAATACCTTAAGCCGCGCTTAATTTGCAGCAATTAAACAGACATGTAAGTAATGCTAAAATGTGGATCCATAAAGGCACTACATAAAGATCTAGACACACATGCACTCACAAACCCACACATAAACAACTAAACAAATGGAAATGTATTTTATTAGCACACTCTGTATACATGTGCAATTTGTACATTGAAGTGCTTACGAGTCATTGAGCCCCTACCTTGCGCATAGACGTTTGTCCAATGCCTCGCAGTTCGTTTGAAAATTTCTGGCGCTTGCAGGTATTGCTTGGCTACAATTGCGTCCTGAGGATCATCTGGTTCAGCAGCAGAAAGAAGCGCCTGAATTGAGAGAAGGACCGTACGAAGGGTCATTGCAGCAGCCCTACACATCCACAGTCAAAACCAACTACGTCAGACCAACAAACAAGCAAGGATCGAACTGCATTTTTAAGCTACATGTGACCAATTCTAAAACCCTAATTAACAATTATGAATTTTATTCAAGAGACTCATCACTCATCTTCCAGTCATCACAATAGAACTGTGAGAAGCCAGCTTGTCAAACTCTTACTGATACTTTCTATCTGCATTTAATTTTGCAAATTACAAAGCATAGCCTCCACCAAAAAGAAAACACAATTCAGACATTGTCAGAGCAAATCTACACTAATGTCTAGAGTCCTTCAGATGTACCAGTAACAGCAATAGTTACAGGAAACAAAATTACCTACAAAATGTATAAAAATCATGTGCATAACTGTCCAATCAATTTACCACTGATCCTTTAAGATGTCAAGACAAATAGCCCCAGTCTGAGAGCTGACATTTGGATGCCAAATCTTCGTACAAAACTGGACCTACATAAATAAAATTCAAAACATACTCTCACAATGAAGTGCAACACCAGATTCACCGCTCATCACTAGAGACTTCTGAAAGACCGTACTAAACTAAACCAATGTCGAACATCTTATGAGTTTATCTCAACCTAGGCTTCCAAACAATCCTCAAGTCATTGTGATGCAAAACTGTGGATGTTCAAGCCTTTCAGGATGGTCACTGTGTAGGTTGTTTGGATGCAAGTTGCTGATCAATTACTACCAACTGACTTGGTGCCACCAAACAATGACCATGCAATAAAGACATAAAATAGTGATAATCGCTGCACATTAAACAACAGAACTTAATGGTAATTTCTGTCAATACCAAAGATAAGACCACAACACTGGAGTCATAAGACTGTACTGCCTGTATTTCAAAGGCAAAATGCTATTAATTCTCACAGCAAAGTCCCAACGACACTTTCTGAAGGTACGCAAGTATGACACTAAAATGCAATTATGTTGGGAGATGCATAACATTATAATGTTGCTTAACAGCTGTGAGATCTTACAAACTTTACTTTGGTTCGGAAATAATAATAATAATCTCTTTATTCAACAATCCCGTTGACAGAACGCAACCGGTAACAGTGTACAATTATGCAGTTTAAACAATTCACAAGAAAGGAGATCACAGAATACACAAATCTTAACTATACTAACTGAGCAGACAGCCTGCAATACATGGCGCTAATAGCAGCCTACAAAGCAAATCCGCCCAAAATAGACTAGTTCATAGTTTAGCAACACTGGCCCATTGTAGGCCCAATAAGCATGGCTATTTGGGGAGTTTCCAGATTGATTAGTGTCACTACTCTTACCTTTGGAGGATTAAATGGATAGTCACTAGGAATTTTAATGTCCAATTCAAATAATCCTCCTTCGTAAGGTGTGTCCGGTGGACCAAGGATTTGACCTTTCAGTTCGGTGTAGTTATCATTTTTCAGTTCCACTTTGATATTACAATTGACCACCTACAATTAAAAACGTCACCTTCATCAACATTCGTAAACACAAGTTGGCAGAACCTTCACAAAAGCCTGCATAAAATTATAAAATGTAATCATCGAACGCCAGGTCGCTTCCTAAAACCTGACTCCAAAAATAACCTTTACACCCACTACGGATAGACTCGTTCTTATCATTTCAATTGAGTGTGGTCTGAATCCAAGAAACGAATACTGATCGGAATCGAGTTTCCGAGCGCGACACACACAACTTAATGATTTTAAGACACTAAACTGCAACATCAGCAACAAATACAGTACCATTGTCATATATTTAATTTCACTCTCTAAATAGTTATCAGGGTAATCCCGAAGAATGCATGCCCGTATACAAAACAATATGGTTGCCAACGACTGCACTAAAATAGAGCGCAGCGACAAACTGAGATCGCCACTTTATATAAAACTGTCTTCGGAAAATCGAGCTTTTGTATGTTTTAAGCGTTTTCAAGGATTCGGGTTTCGAGTTGACTCCTTTCAAGTTACTACGGGCTGGAAAAACAAGCTGTCATCTTATGCCCAGTATATTGTAGCTAATTTTCACTAATATAAATAAATGGCAGAACAGATAATTCGGCTCAGTGCCTCAGACCTAAAATAACGAGACAACCAAGAGACCCACATCTACAGGGAAAGTGCGCGTCGTACCTCTTCGCTTTTCATGACATCTTGAAATTCCTTTTTAATTCTCGTCAGTGCAATATTTGTCATTTTGACGAACGACCACGCTTACAAGCGATGAAAACTTAAGTTTACAAATCTAGATTTGTTTAAACCGTGGAACAAAACAAAACGAGACTTTTGACCAAAAACCGTCGATAAAATCATCAATTATTTTATTTTGGTCATCATTTCTTATCCAAAGAGTCCGAGTTTTCCAGGTATCGCTATCACATATCTTATAGCGCAATTACTACGCACACAGTCATGGCGAAACTCATCATCTTTGAAATCGCAGTGTAGTTAACCACCCTATGGGACCACGGGACGCGTCCCCCCAACTTTTGAGAGGCTTGGGACGGTCCCCAACTTTCTACGAACGGTCCCCCACTTTCGACGACGAGAGGCCTGGGACGGTCCCCCAACTTTCGCCACCGACTGCTGCTAATAGCCATTTCAATATAGATTGGCATATTAAGAACGTAGTTTCTCAGCATTAAGGCTGAATCAAAAGCGTTTTAATCATGCCTGTAGGTCTACATCTTACCCCGACAGTGTTGGCGTCTTATACAGCTTGCACGTGAAACTGTTGCTAAGTGTGAATCACGGTGACTGATCTTTGGTGATAATATTGTGACTCTTGACTTTCTTTCAGTAGGCCTATTTTCGTGTCTGGTGTGAATGTTTCTATCTTTCCAAATGCAAAGTACCAGGTCATTTACAATCAAATGTGCCAGAAATTATATATCATTATATGTATATAGAATTCATTTAGTTAGGTTCTGCTCAATTACTTTTTTGTGTATTTGTAGTTTAACGTCACTGTGTGGTAACAAAGACCAGTAGCGACGCCCTCCTCCTTTATCCAGGCTTGGGACTCGCACTGACAGAGTGCAACCAGTGCTGGAGTTAGTTACGGTACTCTTTTTTATTCTTAGGCTGCTGTTTTGTTGCTGTGGTAACGCATGTCTACATGATGGGCGTAGACTTTTAGGAGGACAGCAGGGACGGTCAGAGGTTGAACCTCACCATCCCCCGGCATAAGCGCAACCACCTTATGGGATCCACGGGACGCGTCCCCCCCATCTTAGGAGAAAGTCTCCCCTCACAATGTAGCCCAACCAGTTTATCTGTGTGCTTCTGATGATTCATATCCATGGATCTTCTTTCATCCACCATTTTGTACCGCGTTCCATCCAGCCGATTCTTTCCATCCTTTGCCAGATCCACATCTCAAACGCTTCTGATCTGTCGGTATCTTCTTTCATCATGGTCCAAGTTTCGACTCCATAGAGCAACACACTTCATAATCATTTTTTTATCATCGTCTTGATTATTCGCTAAATGTGATAGAACAAGAAAACTAGTGGAAGATTGAAGGCATACGAGACAGCAGACAGAAAAAGTCTAAATTGACGACCTTTGGCATGGGACAGGCAGTTTTAACACCCAACAAAGATCTCATGCAGAGGCAAAAAATCTTATGGAAGAGCATTACGGCAAATTTTCCATGGTATCATCAGCAGGAGGGCTGTCCAAACATTACGTACGCAGGGATCACCGGATTCAGGCGATTTGCGAAAGGGTGCGTATGGCGTATTGACAAAATGTAGGCACTCAAAATACATTTCTAATTAAATTATGGCATCCACATTAGCCTATTTATATCTCTGTAGTAACCTACAATTGTCGTCCAATGGCATTTGATTACCTTATAATTAAATTCTGGTAAGACCTAAACAGTAAACCATAACAGTTACAACTTGTTAGCTAGCAAACAAGCAAATACGACTTTAGTTAATCAACTTTGCTAGGGGGTGTCAGAAGTCTATTTGAGCGTACACACGGGGAGTGGGGAGGTTCCACAAAAAGCACAGGTTGCAACACAGAAGAGTGGTGGAAAATTCGATTTTTAGCTTAAGTGATGTATGGACGGGCCCCTAGCATGCAACTTTTGGCCGCTCTACATGGCCAATGTCAGCAGAATCAGCTCCCAAGATGTATTATTATTATTATTATTATTATTATTATTATAAAGATCAACGAAAGACGCCATCATCTTCAATCAGTAAGGATTAAACTTTTTCGCAACACTAAGTCAACAAATACGCAGTTGAAACGACGCATCCAAAAATATTAGTATGACATCAAAGTACATTGGCTGTTTGTGAAAGTAGTCAACTGATTTACACACGCTCACTCGTAGCTACGATGTGCTCTACCAACAGTTTATAAGTAGACACGACTGGCGTCTCTAAAGAACACACACGCACACACATACACACACACATACATGCACACAAACAGTTGGGAAGACAGAGAACTAAATGGTAAGCAGAGCGAATTACACTCTTTTGGTAGGCAGAGCTTTCGAAGGAAAGACAAAAGAAGTAAAGCAAGACAAAGACAGCAACAGGTTGCACAAAGACAAAGCCGTGATGACAATAGCAGACTATCATTACCATGGTGACGACAAGATGGGACATCCAGTCACACAGAAAAGCTGTCGTATGTCTACAAAGCAGAATAGGAACAAGATGGTTCCATGCAAACAATAACCAGTGCACAGGCAACAAGAAGAAGTATGAACAGAGACACAAGCACCCACAACATGGGCAGTGAAGCCAAAAATAAAAAGCAGTCATACTTACTTTCAAATATATGTATGCATATATATATGCATAATATATATATATAAAACACAACACACGTATGCATAAATGATACACTACATCACATGTATAAGTACAATGCATATATATATAATATACATACACACGTACGTATAAACAATACATTATGTATAAGTATAATCATATGTATGTATAAGATCCACAAGTATATATATATAATATATACACATACATACAGACATACATGCAAGTGTATTTGTGCACGTAAACAGAACTTCCGAAACAGAACCGTGTAAAATCCCTTCCAATTGTACTTTATATCGTCAAACGTGTAAAAATTATACGCGTATAACTCTGAAAACTCGTCCTTGGCGAACTGGACCAAAAGCCGTAAATTCTTCTTAACAGGCTATCAAAAATCAACACCAACAATCAAAATATATGCTAATATTAAAGCAAAAAAGAAAATAAACAGACAAATATTAATTATAAACCGTATAATAATGTAAATATTAATATGCGTAGTTGTCCTGCTACAAAATAAGAGAAAACGCAAAAAAGACGAACCGACCGACGTAGCGAGCAGGCGACCCCTCTCTCTCTCCGCGTCCGTCAACAAATAAAAATCTTAAGAACTTGGCAAATACGAACGTTTTAAGCATCTTTTATGTTTCTTCGGTGTCGCCAAACACGAGGACAGACGATTCCCGACAGACCAATCAACGCCTTGTCGTGCGACCACTGTGACCAGCCCTCGGATTTGGCAGACCGGCCGAAAAATATCCACGTAAGCTACCGATATAAGTTCATACCGTTTACAAAGCAGAAGTGATTCTTATGCTGTACTTAAATGATAGATAAACTGATATATATGTGTATATCGCAATGTGACAAAAAAGTACGACTGTTATGGAAGCCCTATCAGCAGAAACATACCACTAACGCCTGACCACACGATGGAGACCAAATGATCATCGTGCAATCAAGGGCGGATCCAGAAGTGAAAAACCCACGCCCAAGTCAAGAATTTTGTTGGACTGGCAAGAAACTGTATTTATTTATAAATAAAAAATTCATAAAAAACAGGGATGTCAAGAAGGTCATAAAAAACTTGGTAAACAATCAATTGAAAATATCAAAAACCAAAAAAATACATCAGAACAAATAAAATCTCGTAAACATGGTGTGAAACTGATAAACAAAATGGTAATAAAAAATTAGTAAAGAAAAGGCCATAAAAACTAAAAACTTAGGGCCCCCAAAATATTAACTAGTCGTAAAAATTTGTAATTTTACAAGGCAACAAAAACTGACAAACTGCAAAAATAAGGAATTAGGTAGTCAAAGAAAGGAGAGTAAAACACCGAAAAGAGTAGAAAAATGAACTGGTATTGTTTGAAACTATTGACATTCCAAAAGCGGTCATCAAAAATCAAGAAAAGTCCTAAAAACCGGTAGACCAAAACTCATCAAAAAACTAGGCAGGTTATACAAAGAAGTCATCGAAAAACAAGGAAGTATAAACTCATAAAACCACAAGCCTCCCTCACGCGACCCCAAGGACACTTCTGGATCCACCAGTGGTATGCCTAATCTGTCCCAATCATTGCGCCACACTGCCTGCGCAAACTGTTTGGTTTGCAGTTGTCGATCATAAAGGAAAACAGATTTAAAAGTCATCTCAAGGTCAACCAATTTCCTCGTTTCAGAATAAAATGTAAACATCACACAAAAATCAAGCCATTTAAATTGAGTCTGGCAAAAAATCTTTAACAGAATAAACAATAATACTTATAAACCTCCAGTTATTTACCGTATCAAAATTAAATATGAAAATCTGACAATGAAATAGGCAACGTCGTTAAATACTGAATTTTGAAAAAAGAAACACGTCGGAAATTTACCTATTATGTATGTTTTCGCTAATCAGAGAGATTTACTCAAGTAACTCAGAAGGTAGATGGTTGCACAGGACAGACTTTCACAAGTCACAATAAATGCAAAAAACTACCTTAAGTATATAAAGTATCCTCTTTGTACTTAAAAAATTGCGTTGGGATCAAAAACGCGGATAATAGAACGATCAGAAAACGCAAGCAAATCATTCCAACTGTGAGCAAATGCTTATAATAAACACAGAACAAAGATACATGTGTATAATGATCCTGTAAAAAACTGGTCAAGTATTTCCAAAAAACCCTAAAATGCAATTAAACTGGCAAGGACGTAGAACGATTTAAGTGCCGGCAGCGGACGGCTGCCTCCGCCGTTATTGACGGAAGAAAATACGACCGGCTCAACATGACCCGTTATTGCTCCTACCAGGAAATTTCCAGATTTAAGTATTCCAAGATCATTCCTTGAAAAAACAGGATGGCTATTCAAGGTAAAGTCACAGCAAGTTCAGAGAATTATTCAGCCAGAGCAACTGGTGAAGTAAACTTCTAACCGCACTACACTTTGCAGTCAGTTGTTGAAAGCCTGAAGATCAATCCAGGACATAGCAGGCACTGAAGCAGGAACCAAGATGTGACACAACAGGAATCAGGATACGACAAAGGATGTGAGAAACAGATACAGCAACCTCCGAAGAAGTTGCCACAGGATCTGCACAGCACTGCTTTCAATGACTTTCCCAAGATATTCTCTAGTGACCTAGCTCAAATGAAAGACGTACTTAGTACTGATCAAAAGACAAGCAGCTAACAACAGACTGAATAGCAGACTACTGCAACAGTCTTAAGAGACTGGCAATGGGTAACAGATGTGGATGGAGCTTAAAAAACTATAAAATCCCTTTCCAAACACCAAGCTCCTTGTTCCCAGCATGTCCACAGTTCACACACCAACAATAGTGTCATCCAAGTGATTTACGCCTCTCTACTGAAATCACTTTTTCTAGCAGTGTTATTAAGAAGCCAGTTATCTGTTATTATCTACATTTTAAATGGTCACTGCCATCAATCTAGTCTTTCATTAGTACAACTTCAGCATAGATAAAATTAATATTCAACAGATACATGACATTGTGTCTTTGAAGAGCTGCATCTTATCACATAATACTTTTACTACCGTTCAAAAAACAGCTTATAAGAACTCTCAAGATATTAATAAAGATGACAATTACTAGCACAGGCATTTTATCCATAAATGAACAGCCAAAAAAAACCTGACGCAGAACAATCAAACGAATTCATGCTTCGTTCCACGCTCATCGAATCAGTGACTAATTCCGGGTTTTTAGTTAAAACAGATAATAGAACGAACGCCTTTTACTTTTTCTGAGCCGTCTTTTCTTCTTCCATCAGCAAAAAAGCCAAAAACAGCAAAACATCTTCCTACTAAAACGAAAGCCAACAGTTAAACGCAAAACAGGGAACAAATGAGAATCAGTGACAAAAGAAAACTTGGAATAAGAATGTTCATCACAAGTGGATAAATACACGCACTTCGTAGTAAAGACTTTTCAAAATAACACACACGGATCACTGCTCAAAAGGGAGCCGTAAGCGACCATCCAAACTACGCTAGCTACTACTGAAGTTTGTCGCTAAGAATTTCCTTCTTTATGGGAGTGTATAAGCATTATATATTGCTGCAATAAAATATAATATGCAATATGGAAATATGCTCACATCAAAAAACAATAAAGCCTACGTTACATATCAGCAGTTATCAAATGCCACCACAGTTGCAGTACTCAAACGTGTGTAAATTATTAGCACAAATACTGCAATATAGAAGTATATTAACAAAATGATTAATAATAGTAATATGAAGAAGTAGTCGTCAACCCGGGTTCCAATGGATTAGTTCAAATAAACAAACAAATCACTACGGTTGCAACTTAGCATTGGTGGCCGAGACTGCACTAAAAAATTTAAAAAACACTCACAAGCGCCGTAACAGGTGCGTAAACGAACTAAACCGAACAAGTGTAAACCAAATTACAAACATAGAAAAGGTTTGTCATTACAAGCACCAAACTATGATGATAGCATCGTATTAATAAACAGTACGACAGCCAGTAAAATGAAACGCATCGTAGCCTCGCCAATAAAATGCAGTTTGCAAAATACACACGCGAGAACAATAGGATGACTGGTACTAGGCAGAATGAGCAAACTCTGTGAAGGAAAGACACCCGCATAAGCCAGACAGGAGCAACGCATAGAGCTTCATTTTTGCGTGTAAGTCACCAAGACCCACAGCACCTCGGTTAAATTTCGCGGTAACACCCGTGAGAACATACAATAAGACCTCGAGCCACATCCTCCTTGATACAGGAGGATAAAATAGGAGAAAAGTTGAACAAGCATAGAATAAGACACGAGACAGGCAGCTGTGCAACGTGTTAATTCTGAAGCACTCAAAGGAAGAAACAGAGTTGAGGAACTGTAGTGGAGTCTCACAGCCAAAGACCTTAGCTGATTGATATCTGAATACATCACACGAGGATTTACGCTGATAAAATGTCCTCCTCCAACACACACTCTCCCTATCCGAACAAACTAATTCCAAAAATGAAAATTCCTGTTCAGCGTACCACAGGCCAAACTGCCAAAAACCAAGCGCCTTATTTAGATGCAGAGTACAGCGAGAAAATGCATGTGAATCTTGCATGATGCAGACACTGCCAAAGCTTCAGTGACCAATTTAGGAAACGGCGAAGATTCTTAAAATTAGACTCGACACATAAAACGGCTCACATGCGTTGGTGTAAAACTAAAGTTAAGAAGTACGTATAAATAGAAAATAATACAGAATATTCAAGTTAATCGGAACATCGCGAGAACCTTCTGCAAAACCTAAAACGTCAAAAAATTTAACGCGAGCGCACAGAAGTCGTCTCTCGTCCGTGCAGCGCTCGAGAGGCATTTCATCAAAACGACGGAAGTGCCGAAAAATCTATTGCAGTTAAGGGTCAACGAAGAAAATATCTCAAAAAATTAACAAATTATAGTCTACAGTTAAATTAATCAGAATAGTAACGTTGGATATGCGTGTACAAAAGACATACGGCACACGAGAGCGCATGTACGTCGCATGTATAAGGCACAGAGCTAACAAAACTGTGTCCAAATTAGTGACTAGACACCAAACACAGAAATTATATATACGCATACACCTGCCACACGGTTATCCATCGCACACATTTCCTGGCGCGTCGTGCCCGGCCCAACTGTAAACTGTCGTTCTTCGCACGAGCAAATGCCCATCACCAACGTGCCACTTGAAGCAAAAGTAAAATTAAGCAATACACCTGCTGCTGTTGGGCCATAGCACCAAAACCCGACGAGAAATGGCTCCAAAAACGGACAAAACAAGCAAGACAACGATCTCCGCTAATAATGTATGTATACACATTGTACGTATCGATACATAGACAAGAAATAGGTAAAAATAAAAAGTCTCCGATCGCATATTGATGGCATGGATTAAAGAAACTATAAAATGTAAGCAATCAAACAAAAGGCCGAGTTAAAAACGTAAAGGAAATCGATCGTTTTTATACGACTCTGGAACAACCGAAAAACCTGCTTCAAGTGGACAGGACTACGCACGTCACAACTTAAAAGAAGACGGAGAGAGCGATAAGAAATTTGAAAACAATCAAAATTCACTGAAAGCAAATAAACCAATATTTACCTATTCTGTATAAAAAATCTACCAAAATACCCTTCAGGATGCACGCACGCACGCAGCCTTTCAAAGTTGCAAGAACCTTGTTTGAAACAAGACAATGGCAAAATGAAAAGATGCAGTCCCTCAAACCAAGAAAAATCACCTGGGCGCATACCTGAACTTTAAAAGCGTCTAGTTGTTAATGGTTAATTGACTAAACATAGGAAAAATCAAAAGCCCAGGGACCAACAGTTAGAGCTACGAGATGCATCAGAGGTAAGCTTTATACAAAATATAACCGTCTTCAAGTCTCGCAAGAAATAAGCAGGAATAAAATCCACTTCCGGCTACGGGGAAACAATATGGCCATCGCCTCGGCAAAGAAAGAAAAATCCTGTCGCAAACTCAGTCTCCGTCCCAGAAACTGTACAGCGTGCTGGTAAATAAAACATCGCCACGTTTTGCCTGTAGTTACAGAGCCTGGCTAGAACGAAAAAACAAAGGTAAAATTATCCGAGAGAGTCGCTGCTTACATAAGGTGCTTGCGGGATATCAATGAATAAAACGTTAGATACAGATTATTGCTAGCCAACCATCTTGGCATCTCATGTACACAGTTGTACACACACACGACAGGTCATCAATAGGTCTTTTAAAGATGATTTTTTTGCAAAAAGCTACAAATTCTCAGAAAAGCATCGACACCTAACAGCTTTCGTACCGCCAACCAACGACGACGATGTTCTTACGCTATGTAGAGCGTGTTAAGAACAAGAACGTGCTGGTTGTTCTTCGCCAGGGTCACGACGTAGCCTTCGGACGTGATCTTCAGCCCGCAGCACCGGCTCACCTTGACGTACGGACATTCGAATTCTCCGATCAGATGCCCGTCTCGCTGGAACACGGCGACGTGGAAGCGATTGCCATGGCTGTCGCCGATCAGGACGTCACCGGCGTCGCTGATGTCAATTCCATTTGGGTAGTTGGTGATGTTTTCGCAGCCGATGCGGTGAAGAAACTGGCCGTCTTCGTTGAAAACGACGACGCAGTGGCCCTAAAAATAGCACAGACAAGGCAGGCAATGAATCAATTGCTACAAGAACACACTTCAGGTCTACATTATATCGCTTCGTTTATCAAAAATTGAGCGACAAACTGCAATCAATGACAACAAAGACGAATAATACGCAAAAAAATTAGAGTCGACCAGAAAATATCGTCTGCAAAGTAACCTAGGTATGTAATATATACTATCACTAGGTATATAGTTAGTGCAAGCAGGGCTGCATAACCTCAAAGGCCCCTTTCTGACAACCCGCCGGTCCTTCACGCATCTATTTAATACTGCGAGCCATCAGAACTGTAGGCCTGGGTGCTGCAGCACTCACCTTTATGCAAGTGCTGTCATTACTGTATTTGATTGCTGTAAGGAGCAAATTATGAAGCATTTACTAAGCACCATTTTATCTAACGACGCAGCACAAATCGAGTGAAAAGACTTTTCTCAATGTTCCTAAACAGCAAACGTTGAACCTCGACTCGTCGTTTCACCAAATGTGAATCTGGCATTAAATACTCTAGTTTCATCATCAGACACTTGTGCTTGGCTAAACCGCAAAACCAGAATTTTAGCGCTAACGCCAGACTTGTGGTTCAAACGCGATGGAATTGCCCCTCGTCTGCCGCAGGTCCTACCTTGAAATCGCAAACATAGTAATCCTTTCCACTGACGGCAATATCCGACGGTTCTCTCATGTAGTCGCTGCAGTCGAACCACTTGACAAGATCGCCAGATTCCGAGATGCAGAAGACTGTCGGAGAGACGCTGTCCACGGCAACGATATGACCTGCACAGAAGCAACGAATACTCAGTGGAAATGTTGTCCACAACACCCACAGCATGACTGCCTCCCGCAGAACAAAGTGTCAGAATTCCAAATTAACAATAACAGTAATCTTCGTCTAATTTCAAACTGACACAACGTATAATGATGGTGATTCACAGCATGACGGATGATCGCACTAGCCCCCAGGCAAAAGATCAAACATGAAAATCGTTCATTATAAAAATGTTATGTTTTAGTCTAATGTGCATGCACAAAAAGGTGGATGGACAGCTCATTTAATAAGTACATACTAGTAAATTATAAGATACAATATTGACATAGAAAAATAGTGCAAGCATATTTAACAGAATTTAAATGCAATGTGCACAACAGGGCTGCCTTCAACTAGGTCGCTCTTCGTTTACTGTCCACTTCCAAGATCGCAATACAAGTGAAAACAATACAAGGCGCTAAAAGGCACCATCTGCGCGTTCAGCCAACCTTGACTGGTGATGGCCAATCCAGCCACGATGTCAATGTAGCGAATGGCGATCTTCTTGATGAACTGTCCGTTCTTAGTGAACAGCTGCATTCGGGATCTCTCACTTCCACGATCGCAGATGACGTACTTTCCAGTGGCACGGATGACGGCCACCTTACGCGGATACCACAGCTGACCTTCCTCACGACCTTCAAATAACACAGTCGTATTTGATACATCTGATGACTAGACATCATTGTTTGTCCAACATCAGAAGGATGTTGGATTCAGCAGGGGGGCATTAGAACATAATGTGCCAAAAATTTACAATGCAGATCTAATAAAGTATCCTAAACTATAATTTATGCTATGGATCTTTGCAACAAAGATCACGATGCAATCACCATAATTTAAAAATATGCGAATATATTCTCCCACATAGAAACGGGTCAAGATGAGGAGATTTTAACCAACATAAAAGCAACATTTTCAGGTTAAAGGTCATTCGAAGAGGTCAAAGAAGCATCAAAGTAACAGGTTAAAAATAACACCAGTCTCAGTTTGAGGATCGTGACTACTAGAACTTGGAACAGTCTTCAACTTGAAATCTCACTATAGATGCACCGCATAAAGATGCTGGTGCTATATAAAAACACGCTTGATGCATCATCAAACACGGTCGATGTTAAGTCAAAGCTACACAGCGTGATTGTTGGAAACGCCGTGAACTACCTGGGATGCCGAACTGGTACTTGAATTCGCCGTTCTTCTCAAAGACCTGGATGCGGTGATTGTTCGTGTCCGCCACCACGATGTCCTCATCGATGCCAAGACAGAATCCATGCGGTGAATTGAACTGACCTTTGCCCGGACCAAGCTGACCAAACTTGCACCTACATACAACACAACAACAATTATAGAATGGAATTTCCACAGAAGCCAGACCCAACAGAATCACCATCGCACAAGAGCAGGGGTTCTCTTGATTGTGGGTCCTGCAATTTTTAGCAGTCTCATCCTGCGATCTCTGTCTAACTCCTTTCATAAACAACTCATTATTCAAGACCTTCCTCTTTGGCCGTGCCAGGGAGTACCTCTGAATAGCTATCTTGAAAAGGTGCTATATCAATTCCATAGATAGATGGATAGACAGAAACACCAACAAATAATCGCTTTAGGTGGAAAATTAATAGTCAAACTTAAGTTAACAATAACGTTCATCACCGCTATTGTCCAAGATTCATATCTTTCACTCAACACACATGTATGCGAATTATTAATAAGATTGAAACCTTTGTCTCAGACTACACAATGCAACCAATTTAGAATAAGAGTCTCCATGCAAGTCTAACCTGATGTCCATGGAACTGATCTTGCCAGAGTTTCTGACTCGGAGAGCTCCTCCAGGTGGACCTGGAACTGCCATTCCACCGTTCAAAGGCAATGCTGAACGAAAGAAAACAATTGCAATCAAATGTCCACTGATCAACAAAGAAAATTTCATAGCAAACATGAAGAGGATATCATGAACTCCAAAGAGAACAAAGATAATTATTCTACAAGTAAAACCTCAATTACAATTAAAATGATCTACAATGAGTTGCTATTATCATTTTGTCTCATTTCTCACTGTTCTTAAGACCATCCCAATCGACCTGGGTTGGACTGGGAGTGCTCCTGAGCAGCCAACCTTGATGGGGCACCATATCAAAGTGTTAACTATAATTTATCATTAATATATAAGATAGCAGACCACTAACACCACAATCTGATGATTAAGCAGCAGCAGATAGAGCTCAGTGGGTGAGAGAGGACTAGCTCAATGTCCCCAAAGAGCAAACATCACAGGGGAAGACCAAACCCTTACTCTTAACCCTTAAACGACCACCGTGCACTAAAGTGTACTAGGGGGGGGGGGGGGGTGACGACCAGCGTACAGTAAAGTGTAGTAGCCGCATGCTATTACAATGACGTTTACAGACCTATCAAAAGCATTATATTTTTGAAACTTTACGTCATTTAGTCCAAGGTAATATAAATAAGCATAGATATATGTGGAAGACATATTTAGAAAGGGAACCTAAACGCGTCATTTGACCAATGAAAACGGACATTTGAATCAACACACATTGGTCCAGTGACAAAATGGCAGCCCGTGCGGTCAAAGAGATTCGAGAATGAACTCGCCGTTTCCGTGAAGAATTAGATTAAAATGACAACAGTTTTGATAAATCTGACAATTAAAAATCATCTGCTATTTCTGGCAACGAAAATAAAAAGCATTTGGGCAGAGGAAATGACAACTTTGACACCAGGTCACGGATGGCTTTCGGCACGTGTTGTCTAGCGCAAAAGTGGGATGGAATTTAGCGACGGGCGAGCTATTCTGGCAAATTATAGCTAGATTATCCGGTTTCACCCGTATCTGTTGAAAAATATATTGGAAGAGGAGCAGAAATGCTAAAGATTGCTGTTAAAATCATGTCTTTTTGAGAAAAACTGAACAAGATATGGCGAGCGTAACATAGCTGATATTTCGCGTGTTTCCCCCTTATTAATCCGCCGATATCGACTATGCTCTAATGACTAAATAAATTATAACTCCATCATTTATGAAAGTATCTTCACAATTTTTTGGCGTTTTGTGTAACATTAATTGCTGCACATTTTCTACGTTCACATTACACATGTTGCCACTGAAAATATTTTTATATTTGGCCTTGAACATAGAAAATTAAAAAAATTGGGGAGGGGTACATTTGGGGGCAGCTCTGAGTACCCCCACAACTTTTTTGCCCAATTCTGGATGGATGGGGAGAGGATATAAAATGCTAAAGAACGATATTTACATTATGCATAAGGGTCAAGAATTGACTGAGATAACACATGTACAATATTGTCTACTGTATAGCTGATATACGCCAAAATCGCTGGTCGTCGGGTCCTAGGTGATAAAATTTTTGCTGGTCGTTTAAGGGTTAATGTTACAAGGTGCTTTCTACAGCCGACAGATTATTGCAGTAAGTAAGCTATTACTTGATCAATATCACCTTGTCAGCCTCCTTGTCTCCAGCCATTTTTATTTTAAAACAATGCCAAATACAGGTGATAGGAAAATCAACTTCGGTGAATCACAATAATAGTTAATAAACGCAAACACCACAAGCAATAACAAAGAAAACAAGATCCTACTCGTAACTAAATAATAATAATGACGACAATTTCTATGGCACTGTAACACAGCACATGCCATTACAAGGGGCCTACACTACACCAGTAGTAACTGACCTGGTGGAGGCGCCGACAGAAGATTAGCCGCAGCCACCGCAGCTGTTATTGGACTGGTAGAGCGCATGCCTCCAAGGCTAAGTGACGTCTGATGGGGAGGCAGCGAGTTGAAGAGGGCGCTGATCTCGCTCAGTGGCGTCGCAGGTGACAGAGGGTTCGATGATGTCAAGCCTACAGAGTTGAACAGCCCGGCCAGTGCTAGAACAAAGGTGCCAAACAGACAATACAATAGAATGCCAGAGAGTAACATCTGGACATAAAAAACCATGCAAAGGCAGATCAACATCGAAATCACATCTCATCACCGCAACCCTTCAAAAACGTATGCTTTTAACCCTGTATCGACCGATGGTATAGGATCTCCCCGTACCATTTACTACACTTTGGTTGATAAAGGGTTAAATTATGTTGGGACTCATCCCACCAAATATTGCAAACTGTTATCATGAGGCCACATATTACATCTGAACCCAATGTAGTTACCTACTTTCCCAATCACATTCTGTATCACAATTTGCTTAATAATTTGGTTCCACGCAAGACAGTGCTCTTCGTTCCTTTCGCACAAATATGCAACTATGCAGATCAAGCCTTTTCCAGTGGTCCGGAGTGGACTTCCACAGGAGCTGTCTGCTTCCTGGACATTCTACTGAAGCATTTTTTTATTCAATTCAAAAGTTCTGTGCTTTTCTGCCATGCTAGAGTCAGTAGTGCATCTGAGTAGTCCCCTTGAAAAGACGCTACAGAAATTCCGGAAAGAATCAAGGAATATTCGTGGGCCTGTCAATGGAGACTCTTCTAGTCTGCAATGCGTTTGGTCTGCCCGGTTCAATGCAGAGCGGCAAGCGACTCACTTGGATCCGAGACGGAAGTGATTGGCAGATGGACACCACGCGACTGGATACCAGATGCAGACGAATGGGAAGACGGATTGAGTCCTACACTGGATGCATTCAGATTCAGTCCGGGAATCACTTGACCATTCACCGTGATCTGTCCTGTTCACAGCGACAGACAGAAATCAACAACAGTGGAGAAGATAACAACACAACTACAATGTTGTACATGTAAGTGAGCATCACAGGTAGTTTGAGATGAAGAGACAAGAAAAAGAACCGCCCTTAACGTTAGTACTCTTAAAAGGCAGCCGACATATGAAATGTTCGGAACTTCATTTGTCTTATGGACAATGAACTCATTTCATTAGTCATTACACAGAAATTTGCTAAGGACTGCAAGTAGAATCATCTCAAAACAATTCTGTTCTGGTGGGATTGAACATCAGTTTATGTACGCAGTGAGGTGATTGGATTCCTTAATTAAATTCTATTCGGACCTAAACAGTAGACTGCCATGTATTGCAGGCTGTCTGTTATGTTAGTAATTAAGATTTACGTCTTCTGTAATTCGTGTTCTTGTTAATCGTTTAAATTGCATAAATGTACACTGTAGCTGGTTGCGTTCTGTCAATGGATTGTTTCAATAAAAAAATTATTATTATTATTATTGGAGGAAGAAAGACAATGTAAAATCATCTCACTCAAATGCGCCTGTATTTTACTGCAATTATCATAAGAATGTCGGACAGTTTTCCGTTTGCTAACCTTGTCCGTTGACGCTCAGCGCTCCCATCTTGATAAGCCCCTGCAGGCTGAGAAGCGACTGGCTGGACGAACTCGTGCTCGCTCCGGCCGCATCCACGATGATTCCACTGTCCGACATCGACGGGCTGTACGAGTTGCGAGACAGACTTCGCTCCACCGAATACGGTGGAAGACTGTGCAGAGACGACTGAGGCACGGCGCCAAGACTCCCGACAGACATGTTCGACAGACTTGTCATGATGCTCGAAGCCAGGTCCGGAATGGGAGAGCTGTTGAGAGCCGACAGACCAGACAGACTTGGGATGAAGTCCGGGACGAGGGGTGCGAGCATCGCCTCCGACACGCTCATGAGCTGGCTTCCAGAGGTCGGCGGCACGGTGAAGCTCTCGCCCTCAAACGATGAATGCATCGACCCTATCATCTGCGGCAAATCCGGACTCTTCAGCAGAAACACAACAGCACCGCACGGAATAACATTTCCAGAATATCGGTTTCACACGAAAGTTATCTCAGCATATGTTTCTACAATGACCAGTGCACTTCAATTCAAAGAAATACTTTAATCAGAAATCAGCTTTGGCCAACTGTTCAACCATTTACAAGTTAACTCAACTTGGAGATATCACAAATAGATCGATACGAAATTGCTGACATACAGACCCAGATCTTTGCTATATATCAACAGTAAGCAAATATTGGATATGAATCATAACTTCTTTCTATGGACATTAAACGATAAATATGTAAACTTTAAGTTCTGCTTTCAAATGGCGTAGCAATTAAATATCCCACACACCACCTGCTCCACTGACACTTAAAATGCATCCAGCAACCTGGAAAAGCCAGCTGAAAACGCCATTGGATGTCAGTAAGCACTTCAAGTGTACACATCTGTCATTCTGTCCTACATCCCTACCTTCTCGTGGTCTTCCTCAGTCTTCTTGAAGTGGCCAAAAGCATCCTTCATGCTTCGTCTGAAGCGGTCCGCATCCGTTACGAACTCGATCTTGACGTTCACTTCTGGACGCGGGATGTTGTTGAGCAGCATCAGCAGCTGCTGTCGGATGTTCTTCTTCATCAGCAGCACCTCAACCATGTTACCGTTCGCCAGCACACGCTCCGTGAACTTGCATCCGTCCTCGATCTGCTCCACTGCCTTCTCGATGTTGTGGTAGAGGTCCATGATTTCGAGTTCCGTCGACGAGTGAACAGTCTCCAGCTCCTCCAGCATTTCATCCTAGCAATTTTAATTCAAAAGTAGTACATAAAAGAAAATAAATAATAAATAAAGCAAACAGCCTTCATTGTCTCCACAGCAACAATAGGTAAGCGAGTTTTCGAGTGGATAACAAAGCAATTTATTCCGATCAATCAAACATCACCTGACTTGATACCTTATCAACTGCTTTGTGCTGGATGATGACATCTGAGGACAGAAACAGCTTGCCAGTACAATTAACGCTGCTTTCATATGGTGTACACAGGAATCAAACCGTGTCATAGAGGCTGAAAAACAACATGTATGTCACTAGGGCACCTAACCTGACAGGCTGGATTTAATTAATATAAGCATATGCTTTCACTGCATATCTGTATCTTACATTGATCAAACAGCAAAGTACATTAACTATCGACAGACTTATACATCTTTGCTTCTTTTATTTTACAATATATTTCCAAGTATTTCAATTGTACAATGTTCAGCTTAAAACTTGTAATAACATAGTTAGGTATCTAAGTGAAATAGAAATTTCTTGAACTGCTCATGCCTGCCTGCGAAATTCACTGCCCTTACAGTCTCACTAAGCATTGTCTGTGCTCTCAAGTTGAACAACAGACAAACAAAAAACATATCTGACAGGCATCTCGCTGAGTGGCACCATATAAGTCAGGTGAACACTCTACCTTGCATTTCTCCAGCATAGCCTTGTAGCTCTGGAAAGATTCCTTGATGAGGTCGCGAGCGTTGTCATGCTGTTGCTGGAGATCGGACAGAAGGCTTTCCAGTTTTCCGGATGCATCGTCGCACGAGTTGATCTTGCTTTTCGTGTCCTTCATGACGTCGTCGAGCTCCTCAGCGTGCTTCCGATCCGATTCAACGATGTTTTCCAATTGATGGTCAGGCATTTTATGGATGGACACGATACACTCTGTGCAGACAGGCACCTGCAGCCACACAGAAACAGGGACCGTCTCAAAATAAACAGTAAAAGATTCCATGTGTCTGTGTGCACAACAACTATTAAAAATATAAAAAGAAGGTCCTGGATATGTTTTCATCTTCAAAACTACAAGCCACATGGATGCATATCTTCATCCCCTCAACTCTTGCATTCATGCACACTCTTCCGACACGCAGAGCACCAGCAGCAAGGATCACAAGGCAACAGAATCTTGACAATTCCAGTAACACTGTTAAATCTAGACATCAGGTTCAGAGCACACTCCACAAAATCACACAGTGAAAATTCTTTAAGCAGATCTAGATATATATAATCACAGCCAAATCTGAAAAGGCAATGAAGGGATGGTAACAAAAGTAACTGGTAAAACCAATGCGTCTAGCCGCTAAAGCGTTAAACCTTGACACAAACTAAGCCGACAACAAAGACATCTACCTCGCAGCTGGAGCAGAAATACTTGAGGTTTTCAGCTGGATGCAGTTGGCAGAACATCGGCTTATGGATTCCCGGACTATCATCCTTGCAGAGGTCTTCAAATGACTCAACCTGTAAAAAAATTAGGTCAGGTTACAAGCAAAATAATTTCACCTCCATTTTGTTCCATAAATTCCATCAATAGTAAATTCAAAACAAGAAAGAAAAGTAAACTTTTCAAGTCATCGTTCAACTGTCTCCTGTTGACACTGAATGCAAGATGAGTAAAAAGATCAATTCTAGAAATAAATAACAAAAAGAGAAGTACAGTGAAGTTGATGATAATTATAATACAGCTTCGATCAGTAACGGCCACCATCTTTCAGCTGATGATTTTACGATCCCAAATATGATAACTTTGTACATTAATCTAACAACAGGACGATCATTCCTAAGTATAAATGCTAGAATTGCATGGTCATAGCAAACATTAGATTCACTACAAGAACTGATAATCAAACCAACGACAAAATAATGAACTACTAAAACAAGAGCAAGGAGAACATCCATGTCGATTATGAAATCTAACAATGTTCCATTACAATTAGAAACCTATTTAGCATGTAGTTCTTAGTACATGCACGGACGACTGACACTGTAAAGCACTTTAGAACTAGTTTGTAAGAAAATATGCCAAATAAACTGTCCTAGTTAGATTACAAGTCACAGGCGCACAATGAAGTAACGAAACAGAAAACATCGACCACAGACCTAAGAACATAAATTTTATATTAAAATTTTTAAATAAATTTTACGTCCACAACAAACGAGCCCCTGGAAAGACAAAACATTAGGAAACCAACCACTGCTCACACTCTAGCAGTGCCAGTCCCACGACTGGATAAAGGAAGAGGGTAATATTAACGATCTCTGTTATCTCACAGCATCGTTAATCTGAAACAACCACCACCGACGAACCTTGTGTTTCTCAAAGCACAGCATGTAGTTGTGTGCTGTGACGCAGCTAGGGCACAGGAAACTCGAGCAGTTGCTGCAGCGGGCGACCGCCTTCTCCTCGGCCTTACAACTCGTGCAGCGCACCTGCTGCGTGCGAATCTCCGCCATCTCCATCATGTTGATGATGACGACGTCCACCAATAGGTCGGCAATGCCAGTGGTCAGCCTGGTTGCCTGCTTACAGGTGGGGCAGACGACTGACGCCCCGTCGGCACCGCTTTCGACCAGCTTATCAAGGCACGGCGTGCAGAAGACGTGTAGACAGTGAAGGACACGAGGCGTCTGGAATTTCTCGCTGCAGATCTGGCAGAAGAAGGCGCCCTCGGCCGATGACGACACTTCGTCGTCAAGAGGAAGGTTCTCCACCGAACCATCCCTTGACAGACTCGCAACCTCCTCCGAATCAGTAGCCATCGTAGAATACTGCTGATGAACACAAGGAATAGAAAACAAGCATAGAAAAATATATAGAAAACAATTATAGAAAACTGTGCTCTTTAGCCAAGGCTGGGTCAGGAGCAATCCCAAGTAGTAACCTTGAAGGGGAGCTACATAATTCCTTGTAGTGAATAAATGAACATGTAAGACTTACCAACTCATTCATTCCAAGAATTTATTTAGCGTCTGTTCCAGAGACCTAATCAACAACGCCCTTAGCCCAGCCACAGCTAAAAATTTAAGTAAGATTTAAGCAACTTTTAAAGAGCAGACGAGTTTCACCTATAGGCATCAATGGCAAGTCTTATGGAAATCCAATCCAGATGGCAGGACCCACAATTGAAGAGGCTCAGCACTGTCTAACAGAAGGGTGAGCTTGCAGAAAAAAGCTTGCCTTGCAGAAGGGTGAAGAATTTGACGAGCTGCAAGGTCAGAGACAAAGACCAGATAAGAAGGATGGAGGGAATCCAAGAAGGCATTGCCAAACAAGTTCGGCAACTTAGTCGGAGATGCGCTGAGAAACATGGAGTCAGTGATGGACATCAAGCATATAGGCAGGCGGCCAATGAAGTGGGCAGCTGAATCAACACATATATCTTAAAGGGTGCTATATAAATTCTGGTTGATTGGCTGAAATCATTCCCAACAATAGAACAAACGGTTAAACATCAGTCGTAGTCCATGCATCTAGCGTTTCGTGTCTAAAGTGACTATATTCCGTCGTGACGAATGCTCAAGTCAAAGCACGTGAAACTTTCTCACCCTGACTCATTCTCTGTAGTATGACGGACAATGTTTACTCTCGTCATCGACTATTCAGGATGTATGCATATACACTGTACTCTTCTGACTTCAGTACAGATCTACTAACCAAGCCATTATACATTTGGGTAATCCGAAGGCTGTGTGCCTGTCCATGTAAACAATATGGCCGCCCAAGAAATCCCTAAAATAGAGTGCTGCAGCCTTAGCCTCGAATTTTATATTTACTCCTATGTACTGCATATTTTCCCTCATTTACAATTTTATTAACCGGACCGTTTTACGCAGATCTCACGTTGATTATTTATTTACCGAGCGCATTGTATCATCGAATGTGGCTGATAGGTCACAGTGCTCTATTTTAGCTAAGTCGCTGGCAGCCATATTGTTTTGTATACAGTCTTCAGGACAACCTACATTTATTACACATAGCAGGATCTACAGACTGTCATCAGGACTACGTTAAAAATCAAGACCGTCCAATATTAAATAATCATACCAGTAATAGTGGAAAGAAACAATCTCACAGAAGTGTAATATTTCTCACAAGAAATTACCACTTAAAACATATAATCCTTGTTGGCCTCCCCCTTGGGGTTCTGGGTCGGTTAGATCGGGTTCTGCGCTCTGCTGCCCGGCTCATTGGACGAATCCCTAAATTTTCCTCTGTTTCTACCTACATGCGTGATGTGCTGCATTGGTTGCCAATAGCCCAACGCATCCATTATCGAATTGCTGCCCTGGTCTCACGTTGTATCCTTGGTTGCGCTCCATCCTACCTGCGCATTCTTTGTCGCCCAGTCTCTGACATTGAAGCGCGTCGGGCCCTTCGCTCTGCTGCGAAGGGACAACTGCTTGTTCCACGGGCTCGCTTGGCTACCAGACAGTGTCGAGCCTTCTCGGTTGTGGGGCCGTCAATCTGGAATGACCTCCCCCCTAACCTCCATCTCCTCCACCTGACCAGTCAATCCTTATTCCTTAAGTCCCTTAAATCTTTTTTCTTTTGCCGTGGCTGGGCTGGGAGCGCCTCTGAGTAGTTTCTTGAAGGGGCGCTATATAAATGCTAATAATGAATGAATGAATGAATATTGAACTGAAACATAGCTCCCATCCAATATTATAGTTTCATTACATGCATCGGCTTACAGCAATGCATTTCTTTACCTGGTCTGTCTTGTCTAAAAAACTGTTTTTCTCAGACGTGACGACTAAAAAATGAGCGATCAAATTAATTTGAAGAGCAAAACAAAATATATAACCATTAAAAACTAAAGTGTTAAATTACACCTGGATGTCAGTAAACCGAAAATCAGTCCACAGACTTCTGATTGTAAAAGCCAAATTCTTTAAGAGAAAGAAGTCATAAAGTTGATCTCGAAGTGACATAATAAACTGAGCACAATGAACAGATGCAAAGAGAAAGAGAGACAGACAGACAATCTAGGACTCTAGGTTCACCAACCCCAAATGTGGTTTAGTTTCAAGTAATATGGGCCAAGTCCAAGGTTTTATGTAATTAGCCTTGTAGGGGTTTTAGGCGTTAGCTTGTACATTGGAAAGGGTGGTTGTGTAAACTTTGCGCTTTTAGTCCCAAGTTTCTACCAATCTGGAGAATACACAATCCTACTATATTCAACACTCACACATATGCATGAATCAATGTTCGCATAAAAGCCATTGTGCAATTTTACTGCAAAAATAATTCTCATAAATAACCTGGATAGGACACCAGCTCAGTTGTCTTACCAAGATGAAACGCAGTTAGCAAATCATTCGCTGGTTTCACTCAAAACTGCCAATATCTTAGTCTTCAACGTGAGCGAATAGAACACAAAGATTTACATAATTCACTTCGCTGAAATTTCAGCACTTCGCTAGTCAGAATTATGTGCAAATATAAACGATCGCATTAACCATTAACGGTCACACGTCGCCATTTTATACAGAATGACTGACGCCTGCGCAAAGCTCACACGCCCTGCTGCTGCCGACTGAAGTCTGGCGCCAGAGCGATCCGTTTTTATAGCGCATGCATAACTGAATCAGCACTTTTTTACGAATAGTGCTTTTTTGTCATTATTAAAAAAGAAGCAAGCGAAACGCTGTAGGTTTTCATTAACTCAATTGACAGTATGGCTACTTAGTACTTTTTGGTTGAGTTTGTTGGTACATGATTTTAGATGACAATCTTGGTATTCATTTCAAGAATTTATATAGTGCCTTTAGTGGAAGTCCACTTAGAAGCGAAGTTCAAAAGGATAAAGTTAATCGATGACACCAGAGAACAACACTGAAAGCCAAGGGATTCAGATCGTAATATTTGGAGACCATATCCTACCAAATAGCCACAGGGCCTACCGGAAACCATGCATACTGTCGTAATCGTAATCTCCCAATTTCTAAAGCGCCACTGGAAAGCCAAGCGCGGGGCACCGGCTTATTCACGAGCGCTGCGTTGAGTTAGGAGGGTTGTCCGTGAGAGTAGTCCGTGGTGGTCCGGGTCGAGTTACCATAGGATCAGGATCAAATGCGTTGAGTCAAAAGGGTTGTCCGTAAGAGTAGTCCATGGTGGTCCGGGTCGAGGTACCGTATGATCAGAGGTGTGGAACAGCTACTAAGGTGAGTGTCGTCTGAGCCGGGAATTGGAGGGTGGGGGATCAGGTGAAACAGGATAAGAGTTCTTGAACAGGAGTGTCTTTAGTTTCGAGTGAAAGGCCCGAGGTGTGATGGATAGAGGAGCCTGAGGAAGGTGATGGTGTGTGATTAGTAATGATGGAGTAGGAACTGAACTGTGCAGAAACTCTAACCAACACTGACAACGTTGTTCATTAAGTTTTCTGCTCGTGCTATGAAACTCATTTTAACCACGGGACCTTACATGGCTGGAACCCAGGCAACGGACAGCAATTCATTAATGTAGTCAAAGCTACATACTGGGGTTATACCAACAGACGAGCATGTCATTTTGGGAAAATAATCACACTTCAATTTCGCATTTAGCTAGACTTTTCATGCAGTTCCTTTACTTTGAATTTAACTGACCACATGGGACCCAGGGGCGGCGCCACCAGGATTTCAATTTGGGAGGGCTGAATTTGCGGCGAAAATTTTCAGTTTTCAGTCGCCAAAATTTCTGATGACCTTTTTTATAGTCGTCGACCAAAATCTCAAGAAAAATTTCTATTTCGCCCATCAAAATTTCTGATGACCATTTTTTAGTCATTTGGTTGAAATCTTGGAAAACTGGTCCTTTTCCGTGACCGCCAAGCTGTCTGCCAGACCTCGTGCTGTGTACCTTTACGTTTATTTGGGGGGGGAGGCTAAAGGGGGTTAGTCCCCCCTAGCACCGCCACTGGGACGGCCCCAGATTTGATTTCTTTAAAATGATATTGAGATTAAAACACCGTCTGTTACTGCAGATCTGTCTGGTGAATAAGCCCTAGATTCGTATTCTCACTCAAGCCCTCGTCATCTCTCGTCTAGACTACTGCAACTCTGTCCTATTTGGCCTTCCATCATCAACACTTCAACTCCTGTCCTCCGTTCTACACACGGCCGCTCGCCTGATAACAGGAATTGGTCCCAGAGACCACATTACATCTACACTGAAATGACTACACTGGCTTCCCATCCGTGCTCGTATTTCCTTCAAAATTTCCCTCCTGATGTACTATATCCACTCCGGAACCTCTCCTTCATACATGGCATCCATGGTCACATCATGTTCCGCCTCCAATTCTAGAGGACTTCGATCATCGTCGCGAAGCAACTTTGCTACACTTCGCACAAACCGGAAGTTTGGAAGTCATGCTTTCGCAGTCTCAGGACCAAAAGAATGGAATAGTCTCCCAATTTCTATTCGTCAGTGCACATCTGTTGTGGAGTTTAAAGCTAAATTAAAAACTCATTTATTCTCATTTCATTATGACTCGATCTGTAGTGAAGCGTGCTCTTGTACAAGACTTTGTTTTGTAAAAGCACGATATACCGTAAATGCTAAATTGTATTGTATATAGATAATCTATCTCTCACTCCTACCAGTCAAGGGATCACTCACTCACCATCTTGGTTGCATACACAATTGAACATGTATTGCACAATATAATTGCCTACCGATCTAACAATACCAAGATCATTGCTGTTATTCCATGCATCAACAATGTCTACAGCACCACAAGTGCCTGATGAACAAGCCAATACGATTACTGCGTCAAACCCTAATCATGTCAACATGGCTGAGCTAACTAAAATACTAAATAAACTTCTTACACACATATTGATTCTCGAACACTTTTATGCCGAACTGCGCCGATTTCCCCAGATGCTTTTATTCATTAATTCATTCATCACGAGCATTTATAATGCGCACATTCAAAGTTACTACTCAGGAGTGCTCCCAACCCATTCGCGGCTAAAGAGGACAGTTTTAAGATTGCAATACTACATGCCAGAGGCGACTTTGGCAGCAGGCGCAGGTACGGAGGTAGTTCATTATTCCAGACTTGTTAGTACATGCTTGTCGCTCAATTGTTAAAGAAGAATCCCAAATTTATATATCCCCAGCACAAATGTTGTACATCGGATATATATGAAGCCCACATGACCATCTTGCCTCAAGGGCTGCATCTGATTTTCAGCATAATGGTCCCAAATTGCAGGACAAACATGATGCCCATATGGGACTTATTGTTCTATGGATTTCAAATCGTACAACTGACATTGGCTTTGACATACACACCGATCTGATGAGCTCAGATTCCATTGACAGAAAAAAAACGTAAATGATTTTAAAGTTTACTTCAGCAGAGAAAATCTTGTGAAAGAAGAAGTTAAAAAGAAAAATTAGTTAAGGTAAACAATCGATTAGTACTCATCATAAATGAAACCGCAAAACACAATGAACATCGCAAGCATCAATGGTCATACATCCGAATAGATTAATACTTAGAAAGGAATTGGATAAGAAAGAAACGAATGTGAAATACACTGTATTAATTATAATATCAGGTAAATCTATTGTCCATGGGAAGGTGTGTAATAATTATTTATTGTTATCATACAAAATATCATTAAATAAGAGAGAATAGAAGAGCAGTCTCTTAAGCTTTGAGACAGTCACGAGTATGAAGTGTTAACGACTTCATTTTCTTAGCCTCGGCATATGAGGTAGGCAGTGGCGTAGCCAGAAATTTTTCATGGGGGGGGTTTTATGGCCGAAAACCCTGTTTTTTGCTATTTTTTCTTACTTAAATGGAAAAATAACCTTAAAAAAACCTTTTCCCGGAGCCAATGGGGGGGTTTTGACCCCCGAAACCCCCCCTTGCCTACGCCACTGGAGGTAGGCGGGTGGCCAGTCCTCTCCCTTGACAACACATCTTCCTACAGACAGTGTACAGTTGATGTACTCATTATAGCGGAGTCGGCTGTGGGTACAAATTAAGCAAAAATATCGAACCAAATCCTGCCCTGGTGGGGGATTGAACACCTGACCTCTGATTAACAGTACAGCATACTTACCACTACACCATCCAGCATGCACAACAAGAGACTTGTTATGCGAAGGTAGGTCATATCCTTTCACAAACGTAACAAAGAGAAAAATGTCATGAAAGGTCACACTCACACAAACATGCACACACATGAAGACACACACACATACACAGCGGAATATTTCAAGACAATGTTCATTGTTATGACCTTAAAACAGCTGAAAAATATGAACACACACAAATGGTCCTCTAAGTTGCTGCAGAATACAGATTCATTTGTCAAAATAAACGTTCAATACGAAAAGAAATTTGCAAATTGAACATTGTACAGTAAGACTAAAGGTTGAGGACTGCGTCTCTACAGAAACTCTACACAAGCATGGTCCCAAATATTAACAAGCTAAAGCGTAAACAAAGACTGCAATAAACTATTGACGAGACAGGTACGCTGATAGGTATACAGACAGATGAGCCTAAGGGTATATCCATTGGAATACGAAGGTGCAAGGGCCCTAGAAATTTTCTCTTTCCTTTGCGACTTCAATAGGAACTGAAATATAGTTAGCAGACATTTATAGCATATGGCGACTATAAGAAATCCTTAGAGACTAAAAAGGTCAAAGTTTGAAAATCAACATTTTGAAACCTTTACTCTTCACGGGCACTCCTAAACCAAAGAGATAATTGAGTGGGTAGTTTACTCGACAGCAAGAGTTTAAAGCGGTTGGGAACACATGGGAACAGCATTACCACTGCTCAATAAATGCTGCCTGCCTTCCCACTGCACAACTCATGCATTCTAGTAACACCTTCGTAACGCTCACCCAAACCACTTTAACCACGGCAGACACCAAGGTACTGATAAGCAGTCACCAAAGAAAGTACCGAGTTCCTTCATTCGTTAAGTAGCTGCTCCAGCCAGAGAGGTGCAGTTAGCAGCCTCAAACAAGGTGGATGAGGTATGTTACAAGATTCTGAAAGATGCTTTTCAGGTAATGAAAGTCAAGACGAAAAAGACAAAAAGAGGTAGCACTACCGATATTTCAGTACGTGAAATGAGGATTTTTTATGCACACTGATGGAAAAGTTTGTAAACAAACACCGACGCAAAACGAGATCAACTGTTAGAGACAATTCCTACTGCATTCTAGAATTTAATAACTTCCAAAGCAGTGAAGCCATGTTCTGTTACTTGGAAGACAAAGTTGTAAGTCCATCTGAAGCAGTTCTGAAACTAATGCCAGAATTCCGATATGTTGCCTAATGTACACATTTTCCGGGGCTATCTAAACCAACACAAAGCGGGTACAGCTCATGTACATTTTAAGTTTAGCTTTTCTAACGGCTTACTAATGGAAAACTGACACCATCTTGCTATCAAATACAGCCAGACAGTAATGTCACAGATCGTTCTGGGCACATTTTCTGTTACCATTAACCGTATGCTACTTTTGAGAGTGTGTGGAATGAGCGAATAACATTATTACCACCATAAACAGTTCAGCACGGCAGATGAGAAAGTGAGAATGAAAGCCACAAGAAAGCTGTTCAGTCTTTCCAGGTCACATTTAATCTCTTCTATTTCTGCAGATAAGAGTTCTTTATCTGGTTGGTAATGATAAGCAGCAACAAGAGCGGGCAGGCCACACAGGCGTACCACGACGTTCCCGTCACGCTGGCGGTAAACCAGTTGCTGAACATTCCGGTTACGAGGGTCAACGTGACGATGAGGAAGAGGAGGAGTGCCGAGGTCGCGTGCATCTGCTTAAGCGTTGCCAGCTTCACAAAGCGTGCTGCCATCTGTGGGTAGAGAAGGTTAATGCCGGCAGAGCACTGAATAACCACGTATATCACTGTCACCGTTCCACAAATGCCGTGCCATGATGTCAGGTGAGGTTTCTCGCGCAACTCCTTGTTGTAGTAGATAACTGCAAAACCTGAAACATTAAACAGAACTTGTGTCCATAATAATAAAAAGATGAAGCTACAATGTCTTTCATGATATGTCATCGCCTTAGGAAAAAACTAATATTCTAAATTTTCCTCCATCTATTTTATCAATTTATTAGATTTTCATAGAACCAACTAAAAACAAACTTAGATTATCGTGCTAAGCAAAGATTTCTTAATGACTTCTGAAAAGTTTCTACACTGTGTCCATCTCAATCTCGGGCTCGCAAAACTACACAACCTCAGCAGTGCAACCATACAACTGTTACGTAAATACATATAAACGTAAATGAGGTTGAGGAAAGTTTTTTATCGTTAATTATGCAGTGTTATAAAATATCATCCTCAAAGTGATGCATTGAAGTCAACAGATTAACTTCTTTTACTTGCAGTTGATAATGCTGCCTTGTTATTTTGAATGGAAGCATGTATATAAATATGCATCTATCTTTACATTTATACATTGATTTTCAAGGATCCCTTACAAAAAAAGAACTGTGTATAAATGAACGTGCTACAAAAAGCATCATTACAAGCTTACTTAAAAATTGGTAGATTTAAATTTACATCTACAATTACTTCAGCCAAACTGCAACCACACATGATTAAAAGGGTTATTCCTACCAGAGATTGCACATACGGCCGAGCAGACCATAAGCAGCCAGTGAAAAGTGACTTTTGTCTTTCGAGGTCGCTGTTGAAGTAACGAGCTCTGCGGTGAAAAGACGAGAATAGCCTCCGCCATAAAGAATGTGAACTGAAAATAAAGCAAAATTAAATTTCACCATAAATTACATGAATGCAATTTTGAGATACAATTTCATGATCAGTGAATTCCATAACAGGAAAACAACACTGATAAATTATTACATGATCTGTATGTTTGCAAATTTGGCTCTGAAAGTTACAGAATTTTTATCAGCCAAAGGCAAAAAAGAACAAAATCACACAATTATAATAAAACATCTGTCATATTGTTGCTTGTAAGCTGCATCATCCAAAACGGTGTCACCGTGTTTACACATCTCAGTTTGCTTTTACTAAGTTTACTGGTTATTTTTACTTTTGTACATAAATAGTCAATAATGTGTTGAATAAAACAGAAGGAAGCAAGACTTACCGCTAATGCCATCAGAGTAGGATGCCAGGAAAATAAAGCTAAAACAAAAATTAAATTGATGAATTATAAATAAGCAGATGCAACGATGTCATCATCTAAACATGCACAAACAACTTAGTAACACCGTCCATACACCAGGGATATTAAATGGTTTTAGTGTCTATGCAAATTGGCAACAGTCGTGAAGGATCTCACCCAAACAAGTCATTGAATAATGCACAAAATTAAGGCAATAGGGTCACTATATAAGTGGACATTTCCATTTTTTTCTCTGTGCATAAGCTTACATCCAAAATTGGCTCATCAAGGCATCATGAGAAACTAAAAATTCTCAGAGTAGGCTTACTATGCGGGCTACGCAATTCTTTTGATTCTAACACCGCTTGAACTGTTCATCTATGATTTTGCAAAAGTATGTGCACGCTCCCATTAATTAATAAAAACTATACCGTCAGATAGCGGCGCTAAATAAACTGTGAATGAATCTGCTGAATGTTTGCCTTACTGGACGAAGGTTGGTGGGACGTGTAAACAACGTATCCAGTAAACAAGACGCAGACGAAGTGTGCCACCATCGTGAATCGTTGGAGAGCTCGAAAGGTGAGAGAGTGATCAGCCACACTTCGATATCCACCCTGTTCAGCACCACAGTGGCTACTGCTTGTCTCTCTGTCCAAAGCTATCTCGGCCGCCAGCATATTAACATCACCATTAACATCAGCTGCCCCGGCATCTGTTAAGTTACTGCGGGCTGATACAGAACAATGTATTCCTGGGTAGCCTTCCGTAATACGAGACGTATTTCCCGATAAACTTTGCATACTTAAAAACTTAAAATGCCTTTTGTATTGCTTTTTAAAAAATGAAATAAAGCAATCATGTTGTCGTTAAAATAGCGGGGTGTCCGACTTGACGATATTTATTGACCTAGTTCAGTGATTCCCAACCTTTTTTGACTTGCGGCACACTAAGAAAGAATAAAAAAAATTCGCGGCACACTTAATAATAAGTAGAGGAGGGTGGGGCAAGTGTGGCCCTTAAGGATTTCGTCTAATTATCTTTGAGCAGATGACAATATCGAAACAATCGACTATACCTTGTCATAGAGCAACCATCTGGCTCTGCAGAGTACACGAACTATTTCAGAAAAATTCAGCTGATTTTTTGGTATATTAAACATTTTATGCATGCTCTTGAAAAGCCACTCTTACCCCACCGGTGGGGCAAGAGTACGTGGCATGAACGGCCAACTTGCCCCATGCAGTATTAATCATTGTATTTACACTCCATATACTTTGGATTTATTTTTTGAAGATAGTTTCCCTGGGACTAATTTGGTATTAATATTAATAATAATAATAGTAATAAAACAATGATAATGATAATTAATAATAATGCTAGTACTAAAAATGGCTACAGTACTAATAATAATAGTAACAATTAATAATAACTAATAGTAATAGCTAAATAACAATAATAAATTAATATATGATGAAAGTGATTACTATATATATAATAATAACAATGCTAAACAATAATGCTAGTACTTGTAATAGTGACATTAATAATAATTATAATAATAATAACAATAATAACTTAATAGCGGCTTAACAAATTTCTACAAAGAACCAGGCGAATGGGCTATCTACCAGACAATACGCCAGACGTCTCGGACATGGTTCGTGAAGCTGATGACAAGCTGCTTGCGTCAGTCTGCAGCAATCCATTCCATGTCTTGCGTAGTTTGTTTCCACCTGTAATAAAGCGTCGCTGCGGTCTGCGCCTGAGATCTCATAATTTTGAATTGCCAACTAAAGATGATAAGCACTTCATACCTAGAGTACTTTACAATAGCTTAAAGCAAATGATAAAAATAAGAGATTAGTTTAAAATTAATAAATAATGCAACTCTTGAACAATGTACAAACATTTTAATTTTTTTTTATTTTTCATATATAACTATTTTTCTGTTCACCTTGTAACTGTGTTGCGGCTTGTCAACCTGATTTCTGATTAAACGAATATATATATATAACAATTAATAATAGTTCATAGTAATAAATAATTATAATAATAAGTAAAATTATAATGAAAATGTTGATAACGATGATGATAACGATAATAATAATAATTATTATTATTATTGTTACTATTATTATTATTATTATTATTATTATTATTATTATTATTATTACTATTTTTTTTTTACCCGAGGGGTATCAATGATCCCTCAGGATTTATAAAAATTATTTCAGGAGTAAAAATGAATCTCCGAGAAATCAGGCCTCGTCCCAGGTTTCACAACCATCCTGAAATGTGCCTCTGAATGCAATGGCATTGTGACGTGCAACACAGATGGAAAGACGTTGGAACAGAAATTTTGGTTCACGGTGATCTCCAGAGACTGCTGAAATGCGACGTCCCAGCTCAGAGAGAAATTCTGTCCCTTCAGCGTTTATTGGTCCAAGGGTTTCAAAAGCAACAGGAACAAACATGTGGGTTGTAGGCAGCAATGCATATTTGGCAGACTTATGAACAGCCGCCTGTTCAGCTGCAGAACCTGCCGAGATAGCTGATTGTGAAAGGTATGAAGCAGCACAAGTGTGAACTACTGTAGCATCCCAGGCCATGTATTTGCCAGCAGACCAAGGAACCAGTGTGGCACCGTCGGGACGTTTGCCATCGGTCCTCAGAAGACCCGTTGGCTCCTTTGTGCTTGGTATATCCGCACTCTGGAGTGAACGCCAAATTATGTCGTTAATGGCATGATGTCGGATGGAACGCCCCTTCGATAGCCTACAAACCAGCCCATGGTGACCATTTGAGCTAACAGCATCTCCGCATCGACACATGTGAGGGCGACAGAGGTCAAGGCCCAACCGAAGACCAACTGCCACTCGCACTGTCTCGTTGTCAATGCAGAGTCCACAAGAAGTGATTGGGAGGGCAGTTAGCCAATCTCCCGAGTGAGAAAAACTGGCAGCAACCAGTCTAGCCCGATCAAAAGGATTGCTCATGGAGGCCAAAATTGACATTTTGTCCCTCTCTACCAAAGGCCTGTCCCACGAGCCCTGCTTAGCTGGCAGAGGATCCATGATACATGGAAGAGTGTCATGTCGTGCCAAAATCACCTCCTCAATGTAGGCGTCTGGGACAGTGGTGCATTTGGTCAAGATGGCAGACTGTAGTTCTGAAGTGCTCGCAGCTGAGGCCATGTAGGCAGAAGAAGCCAGCGAAGACACTCGTCTCAAACCCAGACCACCATCTCGAATGGGGAGTGAAGCCTGCATCCATTGATGCTCGTTCAAGCTGATGTTGATGATGCGTTCAAGCCATTCCCTCATTACTTCATCCATTTGTCCCAGCGTAGGGTGGTCCTGGCAGGGGAGCAGCGGAGCACATGACTGAGCTTAGGGGCTCCAAAGGAAGATCTTAAAAGGATAAGGCTGCTCTGTGCTGGCAGTTGGCAGAGATCCTCAATGGCATCAACCAGAGTCTCACAATGTGCCTGCAACATGTCATCTAGTGCTAAGCCTTTAAACAAAGCAGCCCCCAAAAGAGTGAGTGATTCACAGTTAACACACTGGAATTCTGAAAATGAAGGGTGTTTGCAAAGATCCAGTGAAGGAGAGTAGCATTCACATTTATTTAAATTCAAATTCAGTCCAAGGGAATCATTCAAGGAAGTCAACGATGCAATGTCCTTGGTAACAGTCTCTAGACTGCCACCCAATGAGAGGTCATCCAGGTAGCCAATGCGAAGGTCAGACTGCATGGAGTGTAACACTGGCTGAAGAGGGAGACAAAACAGAAGTGGACCTAAAGGGTCTCCCTGCTGAGGGCCCATTTGGGACGAGATGGAAAAAGAGCCAAATTTCAATACAGAAGCAGATGAGTAGCACTGATGAATGAAGCTATGAATTTCAGGTATCAGTGTGTAGGCAGACTGGAGCATTACATCTCTGTGAAGGCTGTTAAATGCATTAGAGAAATCCAGTTTCACAAATACATGGTCCTGGGGCATAGCAGTGACATATTTTCTTGTTGCATGGATTGCTGCCTCACACCCAGCTGGGGTAGCTATGCCAACCTGTAACGGGGCAAAAAAGGAATCCAGTTTACCAATTGCGTATCTGTTATTACTATTATTATTATTATTATTATTATTATTATTATTATTATTATTATTATTATTATTATTATTATTATTATTATTATTATTATTATTATTATTATTATTATTATTAATAATAATTATTATTATTATTGTTACTATTATTATTATTACTATTATTATTATTATTATTATTATTATTTTTTTTTTTTTTTGCCCTGAGGTACTTCGTTCCCCCAGGGACTTATAAAATATATAAAAGCAATGTGCCTGGAACGGCTAAACCTCATCCATTTCGGGCGTAGGCCTTCTAAAGGAGCCACTAAATGCTACTGCGTTGAATCGCTGAATTGTGATTGAGAGCCTCTGAAATAAATAGCTGGTCTCTCTCGTTTCCCCCGTAGCTAGTGTGAGGTGGCGACCCATGTCCGCAATAAAATTGAGGCCTGCGCTGTTGATGGGGCCCAGTGTTTCCAGGGCAAGGGGGATGAAAACGTGTGTGTCTAGAAATGCATGGTATTTGTGCATTTTTCTTTCCTCCGCTAGACACGCGGCTGCTCCTGCTTGTGCTGCTGATGCTGCGATGTATGATGGTGCCAGTGTGTCTATTATTGTGACGTCCCAGACTAGACTTCTGCCTGCCTTCCACGGAATGAGTGTGATGCCATCGGGTCTTTTTCCGTCAGATCGTAGTAGTCCTTGTGGCTCTTTGACTGTTGGGAAGCCCGCTTTCGATAGGGATCGGTAGACCAGGTCGTTGATGGCCCCGTGGCGTGATATTCGGCCGAATCCCAGCTGGCAGGACAAACCATGTTCACCCCTGGCGGTGACTGGTGCGCCACAGGCGCATGTGTGTGGCTCGCAGATGTTTGACCCCAACCGCAGACCCACCGCCACCCTGACCGCCTCGTCGCTCAGTTTCAGCCCACAAGATGTAATGGGTAGACTGTACAGCCAGTCGCCAGAATGTTCGGCTGTCACCGCCCTCCATCTGGCTTGGTCGTGCTCATCGGTCAACCGGGTGGAAAGATCTGTGAAAGTCCGTTGGAGGAGCGGTTGGTCCCACTTGGACTGCTGGTGAGTTTGCAACGCTTCTGTAGAACTGAGCCCAGACTCAGCCCTCCATCTGGCCTCCAGAGCACTCACATGTGGGTCTTGGTTGCCTTCCAGCTGTCTGAGAAGTTCTGACTGTAGAACGAGGGTGCCCGCGGCCGATGCCAGAAAGGCGGGAAGCGCCAGCGATGACACCCTACGTATTCCCAGTCCACCCATACCAATGGGGAGGGCAGATTGCATCCATTGAGTCTCCGTCAGGTTGATGTTCAAGATGTTTTCAAGGCCATTGCGTAGGCTTTGGTCGTAAACGGCCAGAGTGGGGTGGTCAGCACACGGCGCACATCTGAGGCAGTGAATCATTCTTGGAGCACCCAAGGAGCTTCTGAGGATGAGCAGTGCATCCTGGCGTGCTATTATTTTCAGCCTCTGCAGAGCTCTGTTAAGCTCTTCCACTCTCGCGTTTAGTGTGTCTTGAAGGGCCAGTCCTGTTGACAGCGGGGCCCCCAGCAAGCAGATGGAATCCAGATCCACTCTCTCGAATTGACTGAAAGAGTCGTTGGTGAGCTGCTGCAGATCCCCGGCCGTCACTTCGCATTTTGATCTGTTGAGAGTGAGGCCCAAATCCGCGCAGTCAGCCTCTAGTGAAGCCATATCCGCTGCGACCGTTGAAGTGGGTCCACCAAGCGATATGTCGTCCAAGAAACCGAAGGCGAGCGGAGAGGTCAATTTGAGGAGAGCAGTTTGTAGTGGGAGGCAGAAGAGCAATGGGCCAAGCGGATCTCCTTGCTGTGGGCCCATTCTGGAGTAGATGGTGTAATTGCCAAACTTCAGTTGAGATGGTTCTTCGTACGCCAGATGGCAGTAAGGCGCGAGCTCTGGTAGTATGGTGTCGATGGCAGACAGCATTCGATCTCGATGCAGACTGTTAAATGCATTTGAGATGTCGAGCTTAACGAAGACTGAGTCCGGTTCCATTGCTGCCAGAAAACGGCGAGATGCGTGCACCGCCGCCTCCGCACCCCCCGACACTGCCACTCCTAGTTGCCTTGGTGACAAGTAAGGCAATATTATCGGTCCTGAGTGAGAGTTTGCTCCCTTCGATGCCAATCTGCGCCACAGGTAACCAATTGCTATTGGTCGCAGGCCACCTGTTTTTTTCTTGAGGGCGAACAGAGTGCCACCGAAAAGCAACGGTCTGATCTCCTGCGGGCAGATGCCCTTCAGTAGTATGTTGGTAAGAGCTGTGACTGCTGAGACGAGGGCTGGACCAGCCTCCACCGATTTCGTCAGCTCAAGAAGGTGCTGTGGCCGTAATCCGTCCGGGCCCCCAGAGGACCCTGCTGGAAATGTGCGGATGAGGTCTCTTACGTCCGATTCTGACAACTGGAGTGGTTCGCTGTCTGTTGAAAACGGGGTCGGAAGGCGGTCGGATGAAGGAGTCGGATGTTTCGACTGGAGTTCTGCAAAGGTTTGCTCACTCATCTCGGCAGGGGTCTCCCCTGAGCAGAGTATCTTTGCAGCTGCCTTGATGTTTCCGTCTTCGAGTTTAGCAGAGACGGCCGCTGCAATGGTGTGGTCACTTCTGGAATATTTGTTTTTTGCGAAAGGCTGTTGTTCATCCCCGAAGATCGATTCCGCCCTTTTGCTCCATGTGTCAAAAAACTCCATTGTTCTCTTTTTGATAGTGGAAGTTAGATTGTGACGTTTTCCTCCATGCCTTGGCTGCTCCAGAATGATTGCGGCGAAGCAGAGAAGACATCTCCAGTGCTCGGGTCGAGTGGGGTCCACCAGAAGCCGATTGATGATGTTGGTTAATAGTTGACCTGCGCACGTTCTAGCTCCTTTCGGTATGTGGCGTAGAATTCTTGTCTGTAGAGATGGATGTCTGACATTCTCGTTGAGGTTGGATAACGGTGACTGGTGCCCGTCGTTGGATGCAGATGTTATATTCTCCGAAACGGTTGTTTGACTAGAGCACGAATTGGTCCGACCTGACGGGTCGTGCTGGTCAGGTTGTGATGTGATGATCGTAGTTCTATTTGAATCCGTCTGTTGATTCGTGAGAGGAGACTTGTTAGAACCTGGGCATGGATCAGCCCTCGGACCGTGCAGATGGACTTTTCCATCTTTGAGGTGGAGAAGTCTAGGCTCGTGACAAACTCGACAGATTCCTCTCGCTTTCTGTGAGGATCCAGAGGTTGACGTCCGAACTGGAGTCCGTTGGTCACGACTGCTCATCGGACCTCTGTGCGATGAGGAATGCACACGTCTCGGTCACGGACTTATACGTACAAGACTGTTGAGTCAGTGTTGACTGTTGTTTCAGCTCCCCTGCGACCGATTCGGTTTTTATATGCGTACGCTGGCAGCGGGGAGCGTCATGCACCGTTCAATTCGTCGCTCAAAATTGATTTAAAATGCTAGTATATTAGTATTTCCAACAGCTTCCAGCCTACCCGACCCCAAAATGCGCCAGTATGCCAAAGCTCGTTGCTGTTATTTAGCGGATAACGCTTTAAAAACCTATTTAAAACCTGTTGTTGACAAAAATCTTAGGGTAAACGCCATCTTGGATGAGGGCCGTTCCGATATTATTCTATTATTATTATTATTATTATTATTATTATTATTATTATTATTATTATTCGACAAAATCTGGTTGGACAAAAGAACCGCGGAAGGCCACGGAATTAAAGCGCTGGATGGTGACTGATAAGCGCTGGAATTATTATTATTATTATTATTATTATTATTATTATTATTATTATTATTATTATTATTATAACAACTGGGACCTTGACGAACATATGGTCCTTTCCAAACAAGTCTGCTTTTAGTGCTGATGATGAAGTCACTGCAGGGGCCACTTCGGAACAAATAAAATAATGACAACAACAGCAATATTGTTCTGGATTGCATGCATTCCAGAGAGTTGTTTTGACTTTCCTCGCTTTACTGAACTATTTTGGTAATTTCTAAGTGTTTTTTTAATAGTTTTCTTTACTATATACTGTTAATGGGGCCAGAGATGCTCAGGCCACTCTTGCTCCATGCTGTCAGGCTACTCTTGCCCCGCGGTCTCTTAGCAATAATTTTTTCCTCGTTACTAGTGACATCTTTCGAATTCGTTCAATCTAATACACATCGATGAATACACCGTACACGCAATCAGTGCGTTTTAGATGTCTTCGCAACATAAAATTATCGAAAAATTTAGCATCAAAAGCTTTGATTTTATAGAAAATTATTCCTAGCTATTCCGATTTATAATGATTTTAGAAAAATCGAAAAATTACTATTTATCCATAGAGTTTTGAAGTAATTTAACAAATCTTATGTCGTTCGATGCGGCCGATAAGTGGCTTTCAACGTGGCTTAGTTTGATCTCTACGCATGCGCAATGCTTTACGATAACCTTCCGTCTATTCTTGCCCCGTAGGCCGCTCTTGCCCCCACTCTCCTTTTTTTAATCTATTTGTCACTATTATTTAATAATATTATAATTTTAATTTTCTTATTGTATAATAATAGCCTACTCTATGGTGAGTCTAGTCAGTTAGCAGATCAAATTGAAACGAGGCTCTAGAGACGACAATCATAGCCTACTCGCATTTCATCGTCGATTCTAAGAAGTCTCTCCCTCTTTTGACAGCCTTAACTTCAGTTCAGGCTGAAAATCTACATTTCACAAATCCACGAAGATGCAAATGACAGAAGAATTTTGACTCCTCTTTAACTTATCGAAGGATACGATTTCTGAATGGAAAGCCAAAATTCATCCAAACTCTTTTCGAAAAATGTTGACTGATAAAATTTTACATTTCGTAAATCAATGAGTTGTTAATCACCCTTAATGGTTGTAAGATTTGCTGTTTCACCGATGACGAATGGACTGATTACCCAGTCAAAATAGTCGATTGCAAGCGAAGGAAAATAGTGTCGTACTGCTGGTTGTAGGCCTATCAATGTGTTTAGTATTTCAGGTGCAATTTTAAAAAGCAGATTCATTGATCGTGGGAAAACAATCAAGATTTCCCTTGGAGATCTTAACCTGCTACAGTGTGGGAGATTAAGACCAACTGACTTAAGTTTTGATGTAGGCCTATACGTTGCAGTGATGATGTTTCGGATGTTTTGTTTGGAATCATAATTATTTCACAACATATTAGAATTTTCCCGCGGCACACTAGCAAAGTTCTCGCGGCACACTAGTAGGCTACGTACGTGTGTCGCGGCACACAGGTTGGGAATCACTGACCTAGTTGGACTCGCTATAATTAGGCCTATGGTTTTGCAGAGCAAGTGTAAGCCTACGATAGTTAACACTGCATAGATACGAGAATTTAAAGCGGTATGAAGAATCATGAACGCAGTATATAATAGGCATACCACAATTTTCCACATCATGCACAGTATTAGACCTATAAATAGTCAATAGGTTTCTTGATTACCCTGATATGTCTCAATTACCGATTAATAATAAAAAGAGATAATTTTAATCTAAATTGACTTGAATTCTAGAAAATAAAAATGTATTGGTCTACAGCCTAAACACGTACATGTAGCTACTTCAAAACTGCATAGGCTATACAAAGTATAACGCGCGCAAACAAACACACACACACGCGCGCACATTATTTCATTTCTGAGGTGTGTTCAAGCACCCAAAACATTCCCATACGGCCTTGTAGACAACCCGAGAATTTAGGCCCTACTAAAAGCGGAAATACAGTGATCATTTAACAAGAATGCAAGGTAATTTAAGTGGCCTAATCAAACCTGAATTATAACTATCATAGCGCCGATATCATCATCTACAAAGACATCAATCGATGTTCGTTTCAAGTCGAATCACAGAGTAAACATCCAATCCAAATCCAAATGTAGAAGACAGAAGAAGACGAGAAGTCAGACGACCGTGGGAAAGCAAGTTAAAAGAGATCCGACTAAAGTTCAAATAGCGAGAGATAGAAGGATAAAATAATAGAGAAAACAGTTAGGCAAACAGAACTAGTAGACGAGAAGGAGAAAGTTCAAAAGCAGAAGCGTTCGTCTGATCGATATCATGATCTGCATTCCAATATTTAGCATCTTCACACGAAATAGCGATTTTATCAACTGCAGTCAATAAGCCTACATCGAATAAGCCTGACCTTCAGAGAAACTCAAACAAACCTATAAGTGCTTCCACGAGAGTCGGTCATCTGGATCGTCTTTGTCGCTCTTCTCCGGAATTGCAGTCATCATTCGATCGCTGCCGGAACCAGGTACCAGTCAACAGCCAGCGCGCCATGTCATATACCAGAGCCGACAGAGCTGACCGGTGGCCAGGACGGACGGTGCCAAAACTGCCGGACTTCTCTAGCCGCCAGGACGGACGGTGCCAAAACTGCCGGACAAGTCTTTGGCCGCCACTGCAGGACGGACCGTGCCAAAACTGCCGGATTAATCTCTGCCATGGCCTCGATCTGCAATTTATCAACACCTTCAACTTCAAGTTCTATAACTTTTATACATTTAAATAGGCCATAACAGAGCTATTTAGATCGATAGAAACTAGTAGGGAATGGAATGTCAGCCATTCTTCACCCAGGACATGAAGGGACTGTCTTTGTCAGAGTAATGTAGTGGCTGAGTTTGGAGAGGGGTCTCCAAGACTACTGCTTAGATATTCTTAAACTTGGTTTTAATAACTTACAGCTGTTGACAGGTGTCGCTCGTCAATCCATCCACGAGAAGCGCCTTCTGTCGACGGAAGTCGAGTCTTCTTGAAGGACCTTCGCGACTGTGCAGACGCAGTTGAACGGCAACATCACCCATGCAACTACACAACACACCAGATAGGTTTAGCATTGACATGCAACAACACATTTTACGCATGATTTAAATGACTTAACTAACAGCTTTGTTAAATGATCACTGTATTTCCGCTTTAGGGATATTCCCATAAGAACCTTCTAGACATCACGCTAGTGCTGCAACTATAGTGGATGGAACTCGGTCATTGCTCGTGCTTTGGCAGTGCCAGTCCCAAGCCTGGAGAAAAGAGGAGGGCGACACTAATCATTCTTGATATGACAGTGTCGCAAAAACAGCAACAGTTTGCAGTTGCACGATATGTGACAGATGTCGTTCCAGTCGAAAGAATCGCCACCTTCCGATTGATGACAATTCGCCTGACAGTTCCAGTTGCAACCCCCGAAGACGGGCGATCTGGATAGGAAATGTTTCAGCAATCGCTCCACCGACAACGGAAAGCAACAAACAGATCAACAATTAATTGATCTAGAAAAGCGGTTCTCAAGTATCAGCATTTTTAGTGCGTCGACAAGCTGGTAACATTTCCGAAGTTGTGACGACCCAAACAAGAAAATTGATTAAGTTGCCCCCTTCACTGCTTTTTATTTACTATTGAAATAGTAAAAGCGGAGTTTAGATTTGAAAACTAAACTGGCAAAAATTTAATTAGCTGTCGCAGTCTATGCTATCGAATGAATCATTGGAAAGGAATAAGTTAAAATTTATTTTAAGATGATAATTATATTATGGTGTAGCAGGTCTAAGTATTGAAATTGCTGTTACATCTTTTACAAATTTCTGAAGGGTTCAACCGATCTGGAAAAATTAATCGTCAGTGGCGGTCACGACCAACATGTTGAGAACAGATGCTTTATAATAGGCCCAGTGGTGTAGTGGGGCGGGGACGCGGGGGGACGCCGTCCCCCCCACTTTTTTGCAAAATTCTTGCAAGATTGCACTTTTTGCTACAGTTTCTACTTCAATTTCCATGGCGTCCCCCCACTTCAATTTCCAGGCGTCCCCCCACTTCATTTTTTAGGACTACACCACTGAATTATAGGCCTGTGCAACATCGGTAGGCTACCGGTAGGCCTACCTACTTCATCAGTCCATTATTCTAGATTCTAGAAAGTCGTTATGCACCTACAGTTGCATAACAACTATCCAGATATTCTTACTTGAGATTGTTTTCCAGTTACAAAGATATAGCAGGCCTACTGTTGTCGACAGTTTTAATTGTTCCAGCTTCGAGAACCGCCATCTGTTGCTGACTCTGTCAACAGAATCTTTACGACTCGTTACGATGATTGCAGATGGAAAATATTTCTACCATTGCTCAACCGAAAAGCAGCAGATAGGTAACCTACAAAAGTTGAAAAGTCAGAGCTTTAGTAGTCTAACAGTTCTAACTAGACTGTGTGGCATCTAATTTATGTGTAGGCTAGTATTAATGAACAGATTGCAAGGCTCACTCAATATCATATTCGTTAATTATTATGCAAACTGACAAAGCACTGTGTGTATGGTTAGCATAGTAGCATAGACCACATTAAATAGTAGGAGCACATGATAACAAATTAAACAAGAATTGATTTCATAATTGCATGGCAGACTGCTAGACACCGATCCGCCAAGCTACTGTTGCCCATTAATTCACCACCGCTCCAATAGGGAGTGGAAGGCTGTTTTAACTGATTATTTTGGATAGGGCATCTAATCCCGTGTCCTTGTATCCTTCGTGCTTGCGTAGGCCTATTACCATTCAACCTCACTACTACCACCTCGATCGCGCTCACCGAATGATGCCTTGTTCTTAATAACAGCGCTACAAAAGTCATTAGAAAAACTTAACTGTCCTCACAGTCATAGGCGGAGACCTGGGCCGAGAATGGGGGGGGGGGGACGGAAAGACGCGAGATTTTCCAAAAATTTCCGACGACCGGCGAAATCTCGAAAAAAATTATTTTCGCCGCCAAAAAAGTTGATGACCTTTTTTTTAGTCATCCGGCCAAATCTCGACGAAATTTTCTATTTTCGCGCCAAAAAAGTTGATGACCTTTTTTTTAGTCTTGACGATCGACGATTGGGGGGGGGACAAATGCATGGGCCGTCCCCCCCAACACTTCCATTGGGGGGACCGTCCCCCTGACCCCCGTTAGGTCTCCGCCCATGCTCACAGTCCTTAGAAGTGCGGCTTTTCATAGTCCTAAGAATTGCTAGTATTATAGGGTCTATAGCTAAGCTTTCAGTTGGATTCGTATTATTATTTGAACGGATGTAAATATCTTATAAATAGGACTTACATTAATGTTTCACGATATGAAAATTTATATGATAATGATCGGTGTTAATTGAATCTTCGTAATCTCAGTCATAGCTCAGAATGTCTATGTATACGGTGCAAGTTGAATTCAATCACCATGCATCGTTCGCTCTTTTTGAATTATAGAAATAAATATAAATTTGACAAAATTAAGAACGTAGGCTACTTAGCTCTTGAAGACTCTATAACTCCGTGTCGACTTCAGTCTTCAACAGGAACAGTCACATTTCTCTTTCTGATAGAAATTTTTATGATGATGCTGCTCGAAATGGCATTTCTTTGCTGGTCAATATGACATTGTGTCTTCAAATGGCACAATTCTTCTCATCGCATTTAATTTGTGTACGGTACTTCTTCTGATCGAAAAATAGTTTCTTTTCGAAATGTCTTTCCATTTAGTCTGAACTCTTTCGACTCGTTTTCTCAAACAAATCTTACTCGATGTCGTTTCCTAGCAACGAACAATGGGTGTAAGATTACGTCACAGGATCAAAATTCAAAGATGACGGTCTCAGCAAATTTACGTCAGCAATAAACTTATAGGCTAATTATTGTCCATGGCAGCGTTTCCCAAACTGGGTTCCGCGGAACCCAAGGGTTCCGCGGGGTGAGCACAAGGGTTCCGCGAGAAGTTGAGAAAAAAGAAAGTTTCCGCAATACAACATTTCAAGCAACTTTTGAAAATGCACTGGAAGTTTGAAACTAGCGTCAGTCATCTTTTGTGTTTTGTCCTCACCCGACCTTTCAATGATTATTAGCAATCCAATAATTAGCCTATAGTGTCATAGTATGTAGTTTGTATAAGCTTAGACATCACTGCTGAACAAAACGTTCACGTATGTCAGAGCTTTAGGCCTTAGTCTAAACAGAGACGCAGTCATCTTTGTCACCGTAAAACGCAAGTTTAAAAAGAATCGCCAACTCTGACCATGTAGCAGTAGCAACAAATAGTGATTTTAATTTGTGTGAAATTTGCCAACATTGAGTGACTTTTACGTACGCTATAGCTAGGGCTCTAGTCTCTTTTATTTAATTTAGAAGCTTGGAACGCTTTCCAAACTCACACAATTTTTAATAGTAACTGTTCTCGAGGAAACTATCGTTCAGAAATTGCAAATCATTTTTACGACCTGAAAGCGAACTTGGTTAAATGCTTCCTTTTCATGAATTACGATAATAGGATACGAAACCACTCGATGAAGGTGAACAGCAGCCAACTTTTCTAACGGTGACTACGAACTTGAAAATTAATTGACCTATCACGAATGAAGCAGAATTCCAATGAACCTTCACATTCTAACCTCATGTAGGATTGTAGGGCATACTCTTAGTAGGATCCACAAATCGTGGTTTTTAAAACAGTGCATTTTAATCTTTCATGATATTGTAAAAAAAACTTCAAAAATTTAGTGTATTTAGGCTTATAATTATTAGTAGCCTTTGGTTCCCGTGCGTTCAGCATGATTCAATGCGTTTAGTTGAGATTGGGGTTCCGCCCGAAAATATTAGGACGCGAAGGGTTCTGTGGCCCAAAAAGTTTGGGAAACGCTGGTCCATGGCATGATGGCTCGCATTGCAATTGATTTTGTATAGCGTCATTTAAAGAGAAGAATATGACTATAACAATCAATGCACAACACGCGTGGCTTAAGTTTACGCAGTTTGAAGAGTAAGAATTAATAACCGGCTTAAAACTTCGTAAGCTTAAGCCACGTGTGTTGTGTGTTTACAAATGACAATTATAGTAGACTCAGCAAATGTAAGCAGGTAGGTAGCCTCGAGCCGATCCACTGCGCATGCGCACACGACATATCGACATTTACATATTTAGATATTCTCACCCACATATTATGCTATATAATTATTACTGTAATATACGTAATAGCCTCGGCCTATATGCGTTCTCAGCTACGTAGGCCTACGCTATCAGCCAACTTAAAAGAATATGTTGCCATTGGTGACCGTCACGTGGCCTAAACGGCCATCGGCGAAATTGTTAAAGTCGCTAAGGAAAGACGAGATCGTTAATTTTATAATTTTATTACTTTGTTTGCTGAATGGGTCGTCTGCAACGTATGCGATCTTCGAAGTCACCAACTGTTGATTTCGAAAAAGATGCATAAATCGAACGCTGACAGTTTCGGAAACAGCTAAATTTTCGCAAGATTTTATTTATGAAGTTTAGACGACTACGACATTGACTTCGTTGACTCGTCGAACTCAGATAGCAGCCGATGACGTCATTATCTTAATTGTTTTATTTGCAGCAGGATTAATATTCTATCGTTTTCTGTAGCGCCATATCACAGAAGGGTAGTAAATAGTAGGCTTAATTAATTTCTCAAGTGGTAGATTACAAATGATAATCTATTGTTGCTATTATCAGCATTAGCCTAGCCTGGTATTTTTTGTCGCTTAAGGTAGGAAGGAGAGATTAAAACTGAATTTCGCCTTTCTCTCTAATAGTTTTCCTCACCTTTCTCTTGCCTCAAGCTTTCAAATCATGCCTTTCTCTCGATCAGGAGTCACTGGGAGCGCTTCTGAAGGGCTTTGCTGAGAGAAGAGGTTTATTAACGTCCGTCTGCAATACCATATTATTTTTGTTGTTGTTGTTGCTGCTGCTGCTGCTGCTGCTGCTGCTGCTGCTGTTGCGAATGGGGTAGGCTACTCTCGGCAAGATGTACGTACGCAAAAATAATTCTATAATCATGATTTTCCTCAAATATACGAGTTGCAACAGAGGATTAACCTAGATTAGACTAGAGTTAAGATGATTGGCGCAATTAAACAGAACAGTAGCTTGAATTCGACCAGCTTGCTAGAAAAACTGTACTCAGTCAGCAGCCTATGAATCAAAACTTGAGCAACTTAAAACTTAACAGGCTTAAATTGCTCGAGAATAACCATTGCGGTGACTTCTTTAGTTTTTTTTAATCAACTGGCAATAATTAGGCCAGTCATTGAAAGTAGGCCTATACTTTGAACCTTTCTCACAAGTAGGCCTATGACCATTTTTGGGGCGGACGACAACCGCTCAGCCAGACAACGGCCACACACATTGACGGACAATTTTCTGACGAATTTTTAAAATATTTCAGCAAAATTTCCTCTCAATTTTTCTGGTGGAATTCTTATTCCTGCGTGGAACCACCCCTCCAGAGACGTCTAGATTAATAAGCACTGCTGGACGATAATAAATACTAGCGCCTACTATAGGGAATCGCTGGTGCATTAGTTATCGACGCAGCATAAGCCTTAAAATCCTCTTCCTGTGTCGGGCAGCCCACAGGTGTCACTAATAATTGGCAATCGCAGCCTCCGAACTTCTAAAGCGCCACTCGAAAGCCAATCGCAGGGCACCAGCTTATTCGCTAGCGCTGCGTCGAATCAGAAAGGTTTTTGAGAGGAGAAGTGCGAAAGAGATCCTGGTCCTGTCTCCAGAGTTGCAGAGTAGATGTAAAGTTGAGTGTTGTTTAGGTCGATTAATAATTATTGGAAAGTATGGAGGGGTATCAGATGAGTTGCGGAAAATGTTCTTAAAGAGGCTAGGCCAGTCTTATTGTCCTCGAGACCAAGTCATCAATCCAACACACACACAAACACATACACACATTTATACAGTATATTCGATCCACACGACAATTTACTCCCTTTCACTGCTTAATAGACCCGAATTAACTAATAATAATAATAATAATAACAATAATAATAATAATAATAATAATAATAATAATAATAATAAATAATTAATAATAATAATAATAATCTTTTCTTTAATTGAGCGCCTGCAAGACGCACTGCGCTTTACATTTACAAGTTATGCAGTAATCTTAATTAAACTTAACTACTAACTGAACAGACAGCTTTGCAATTACAACGGCGCTAATAGCAGCCTACAAAGCACATCCGCCCAACGGGGGCTCGAACCTGCTACCTCTCGCACTCTTGGCCAGCGTGTTAACCATTACTCTACCGGGCCCCCCGACTAAGGTCGAAGTAGTGAAAGGCAGGGAGGAAATTGGGATACCCAGTATGAGAAGTGCTACGAAAAATAACTGAAGGGTCAGACGTTGATTTATGTGGGGTTGGAATATTACTAAAGACTTTACAATGGGGTCATAAAAAAGACAATGGGGTTGGACCCTGAACCATCTGGCAACTCTCTCCCTGGGTACGCATAATTGCAACTGGATCGATTCACCCAATCGGAGATCGGCTTTCCACCTCCACCATGGGCGGAGACCGTCTCCCCTGTTCCGCCTAGGTCTCCGCCCATGACTTCCACATTATCACTTCATCTCCCTCACGCATGCTGCTCGTTTGATCAACCAGTGCGTATTATATTCCACGCTTGTTTGTTTTCAACGTACAGCAATCACTGCAGACGTCCTTTCAGCGACGACGACGACCTCTAGCGTAATTATACGTCACCGATTGCGCCTAATGGCAGCCATGAGCGAGTCAGTTGAAATGAGACCTCCTGTAGTGATGCGTCGTCATTGCCAAAGCAATCTCAGCGCTGCCGCTGTTCGCTGAACGTCGATGGTGCATCTAAAATGCAGCGATCTCCATCAGGTCATGTTTCCTCAAACAGAATTAATTACTTGCGAAAACAATAACAACGACATCAATCATCATTGTCTCATCATCACAAATACACTCACCGATGCAAGTGCAACGTACGTTTACAAGCACGATGAGCAATTATATAATTACTGATGTCGTCGTCGTCGTCGTCATCATCATCGTCATCATCGTCATCGTCATCGTCGTCGTCATCGTCGTCGTCGTCGTCGTCGTCGTCGTCGTCATCATAATCATCATCATATCATCATCATCATCATCATCATCATCATCATCATCATCATCAACATCGTCATCGTCATCGTCATCGTCATCATCATCGTCATCGTTATTTACGACTGTGCACAATCATTATCATCACAATCATCACCATTTTATTCATTCGTCTTTTCTGACCCGTAAACTTAGTTTCGTTAACCCAGTTTTCCATGAGGGATCTTCCACTTAGTCTGCCACTCCTACTCCATGGACCTACTGTAGGTTTCATTTCGTCTGCTTCTCGTCATCAACTTCCGTCTGACCGCTAAACATAAGTTTCCTTAAATCTGTTTTCCTTTGACTTTCATCTCTCTCTTTTCTCTGTCCGCTTAATTCTCTCTTCCTCTTTCACACATTTTTGCAAATTTATGTGGCCTATATTATATAGGGATTTAGCTATTTAAGAGAACCAACAGAAGAAGGCTGGATTAGGCACCGTATCTTCTTCCATGAAGTTGTCCTCCATATTTTCTGCAGAATACTCTTCCACATCTGGATGATTCGCAGACTGCATGGAGAACAATCTCTGCTCGTTCCTCATCAAGTTTTCTGGAAGTAGAAGCTACTAATGCAAACTTCGAAGTTTAGGCCTATATGATTCAGCTGTCTATATATCCAACTTCCATTCCTTGACAGCATAAGCAACCTTCTTGTTCCCTCCGTGATATCTCCTTGACATTCTTTGCCTGCGCGGTTTCCTATCTGTCTCTGCATCACTGTCTAGTGTCTACGTGCTTCTGTCTCAGCTCCTGTTTCTATCTATATCGCTCTAAGTGGCGACGCCAGGATTTCAGGTTTTAGAGGCTGAATTTTCGTTCCATTTTTATCCGCAAAAATTCTGATGACTTTTTTTAGTCAGAAAAGGCGAAATATTTCATTGTAAAAAAACCCGGATGTACTTTCTTAGGGGGGGGGCTTAACCCCCTAGCCTCCCGGCGCCGCTACTGATCGATCATCGCTCTCTCTTTGTCTCTTCCCTAACCAGTCTTCGTGAGGTGCGTGACACCCACCCCCGTTCGGCAGCTCTCTCCCTTATTCCATGTATAGATTATAATGTAAAATCTGTCTGACTATCTTCCCATTTTCCCTTCAAACATTTTCACCGTTAATTTGATGGATGTTCTTTTTAACGGAAGAGATCGGTCAACTGCCAACCATCGTCAGCGATTCAATCTGATCGAATAATTATTCGCAGCCGCAATAATCTGATGCCAATGACGTCTACGCTGCGCTGCAAAGTATAGGGAAAATTCTATATAAGTAGATAGATTAAGACTATTCTGGGACATTTGACCACAATCATGGTTAAACTTTTCCAAACCACCCATAACCATGGTTCAAAAATATAACCACCCATAACCATGGTTCAAAAATATATCGACCCATAACCATGGTTCAAAAAATATGTCACCCATAACCATGGTTCAACTTTTTTCCAACACACAAATTTATTTTTTTTCCTACTTTATAAAATAACAAAAAAAAATTTTCTTGCCAACTTCTGCCAACTACCCAAACCATGGTTAAACTTTTGCCAATCAACCCAAACCATGGTTCAACTTCTGCCAACCACTCAATCCACCCCAGCACGCGCTTATGACTCATCATGCGGGGAATTTCCAGTAGTTTCGATGATGAGTCATAGGGTGGGTGGGAAAAACTAATCATCACATGGTCACTAAGTTTTCATTATCTACCCACGAATTAAAAGACTCTGGGTATCCTAACCACTTCACGAGCGATTTCTTCCCACGTTTCCTGATAATCTTTTCTATTCTAAATATTTCTTGAGTTGTTTTCTGTAGCTCCTGTTCATAAAAACTACCTTGTATTTCCTCACCATTTGAATCAGTAATCTTATAAGTTGGAGGAACCGTGTATTGAACTCCAGACACGGTAAAAACTTCTTCCGTCCACCTAGGTGTATAACCCTTGTCAAAAATATTCTTCTTCTTAGTTATTCTGACTTTATCACCAATCGTGAATATAGGTATAATTGGTTCAGAAATCTCTTTGTCATATAAATTCATAAATACAGTCTTTTCATTCACTTTCAAACTAGCCTTCGTGGGGGTCATTTTAATGGAAGAATGTCTTGTTTCATTATAATTATCCACCATTTTGTCTAATATATCGATATATCTTCTCGTTGAATTAGCTGTAAAGTACTTGAACATTTTATCTTTCATAGTCCTATTCCATCTCTCAACGACGCAAGATTTTTCTTCATTCTCAGTAGAGTACAACTCAACCAAATTCTTTATGTCCTTGTTATAAAATTCTTTCCCTTTATCCACCCAAACTTTCCCCGGTTTTCGCCCACCCCTGAGTATCTTCACAAAACCACTAGCTGTAGATTTCCCACTCTTATCATTCAATGGTACAATCCAACCGTACTTGGAAAACACATCTATAACGGTTAACAAGTATTTCACACCATCGTTATCTTTAGCGAAGGACTGCATATCGACTAAATCAGCGGCCCAAATCTCATCTATCCCACTAACATACACTTTTCTCTTTCGAAAATGTTTAACCGCGGGTCTATGCAATTCATTCGCCAGTTCATCAGTCCACTTTAGCGTTTTTTCTTTCTCCCCACAACTTTGCCGTTTTTTGAAGGTAAACCTAACCCGAGACTAGCTTTAGTAGATAATATAGGTTTCACTATGGCCCTCTCTACACGCTCCCGCAAGCTAGGATTAGGAATGTTGTTCAAATCATTAATCATCACTCTATCTGCGATATTCCTAGAAGCCGTATCGGTGTGTTGATCGTAAGCTAAATCATGGTGATAAGCGGCGTTATCTACCCTATCCACAGGTTTACTCCACTCTTTGTAAGTCCCGTCAGGATTCAGTCTCAAATCTAGCCTAGTACCGGGACCGAGAAACTGATGGCCTGGCAAATGCATCTCACCGGGAAACTTAGCCCAAGGTAGCTTAATGTTACTAGTAGCTGCATTCAACGAACTAACTAAATCTCCACCTTTTTTAGCTCCTTTTACGAATTGAGTTTTAGTTTTCCCGCATACAACGCAAACACCCCTAAGCATGGATCTCCCGTTATTAGCTACGGCGTTCTGCACATCTCTCGTTTCAGTCTGTTTTTTACATTTTACGCAATACATCTCGCTTTTTTAATACATAAATAAAATGGAAATCAAAGATATGAGTTGGGGATCTGCGTTATCGGAAAGATTTAATAATCCTTTGCTACCCAAAAGTATACGGGGGTTGATAATAGGAAAGTCCGGCTGCGGAAAAACGACGCTTCTTCTGAATCTATTGCTCAGACCAGGCTGGTTGGACTATAATAACCTCCAGGTATTCGGCAAATCTCTGTTTCAACCGGAATATCGCATTATTAAAAAGGCATTCGAAGAAAAATTACCAAAAGAATCGATCGTTAGATTATTCGAGCAGCAGGAGGAAATCGCTAGACAAAATATATCACCAGCCCTTGTTATGGAAGAAATGGCAAAAATCTCAAAAGCCAAATCCGATATAATTGCCAAGTTGTTTGAAAATGCTGAAGATGTGCCAGACCCGAGAGACTTGAGTAGCGAAAAGAAGAATCTGATGATTTTTGACGATTTACAATTGGAAAAACAAAACAAGTGCGAAACATATTATATTCGGGGAAGGCATAGTAATGTGGACTGTTTTTACCTCGCACAGAATTATTTCAAAATACCTCGGCAAACGATCAGAGAGAATGCAAACTTTATTTGTCTGTTCAATCAGGACCAGCAAAATATCGACTACATTTACAGAGATCATGCTAGTACGGACATGCGCAGAGAGGAATTTAGAAAACTATGCAAAACGGTGTGGGACCAACCACACGGATTCCTTGTTATCGACCACAGTAGCGAAAAGTACAATGGCAAATACCGCTGCGGATTCGATGAATTTTATGTAATCGAGGATCCGTTGTAGTAAAAATTTAATCTAATAAAAATGGAATCATCGCTACTCAAAAAGATAGCTGATAATACGGAAAAGACGGCTCGTAACACGGAACCAAAAACGTCATTTTACATTCTGGTAAGCGAAAAGAGCACAAAAATCAGAACAAAGTTTAATCCACCTATTGAACTAGACAAAAATAAAAGATACGAAATGGCCTTAGTAAATCTCGCAACATACTATTCTTTCCCAAATATCGACGCTACAAACAACAACTTTAGGTATTCACCGACTGGTGTGAGCCCTTGGTTTAATATAGAAATACCGGAGGGAAGCTATGAAATAACAGATATCAACGACCACATACAGAGAATCATGAAGGAGAATGGGCATTACGACAGGGTAAATTCAGAGTACTGTATCTCAATAGAACCAAACACCAATACGTTGAAGACTGTGTTAAATATAGCAGACCACTATGCGGTTGATTTTACGCCTCGGAATTCGATTGGAAAGGTTCTAGGTTTTATAAAATATATCTATCTTGGAGGATATAACGAATCGAAGAACATAGTAGATATAATGAGTATCAGCAATTTACTACTAACCAACGACATTATCGGGTCTTCGTACATTAACGGAACGACGGTAAACGTAATACATTCTTTTTTCCCGAACGTAGCCCCGGGATACAAAATTATCGAAGTGTCTCATAATTTAATTTATCTCCCCATTACGCTATCTACCATTTCAACGATGACAACGATGCTCACAGACCAAAATGAGAAAGAGGTAAATCTTAGAGGAGAAGAATTGACGATTCGTTTTCATATCAGAGAAGTTTGAAAGTTTTTTTTGTAAACTAAAATGAGTCGCTACATAGGCTATAAAGTCAATATTTCAGAAGGGCAACGAGACAAAATTCAAAAATCTCTTCAAGCAGGAACTGGTGTGAGTATCAAACTGACGCACGATGATTTTAACGGTAACGATATGTTCGCTTTCACACAGGCTCAAATCAATAAAATGACCAAGGCGTACGAAAAAGGAACAGGCGTAGTCATCAAAATGAGCAAAACGCAATTGGAACATAATAAGAAAGTCGAGGGAGGATTCATTGGCGCCATTCTTCCGTTTCTAGCAACAGCGGCTAAATTCCTTATACCTAGTTTAGTTACGGGGGCTATGAGTGGCTTAGGTTCCGCGGCCACGTCGAAGATTGTGGATAAAATCAGCGGATCTGGAGTAGCGTACTTGAAGAAAGACGATATGGGGTGGAAGATAAGAGCAGCTGGGTCTGGTTTGTACATAACCCCATGGCCAAAAGGCGCCTCGATAGCAGGATCCGGGCTGTATATGAAAACAGGGTCGGGGTATGTGCCTGTTGGTAAAGGATTTTTACTAGGTCCCAATTCTCCGTTTCAAAATATTCCGATTCTCGGTCAGATATTATAATTTAGTCTTTATAAAATGTCGAGACCATTACATAAATTTGGAACTAAACCAACTAGGCAGGCTGAGGTTAGAACGCAACCCCTGCAAGTCCATTGGAAGATTACGAGGGGCGTTACCCACAATCCAGTTAGGTTACTAGGAGGTGTAAGGTGGGAGATTTTTGCGCAAAATGTTATAACGATACAACCAAAGACGACAACTACGCTAACTCTTGGACTCGGTGTTGAAATGAGTGCAGGACTTTGTCTCATTTCCCTCAAACAGAGTATCAAAGAACTAAGATGCAGTCTACAAAACGAAGTGGTTTCGGATGATGTGGTTGATGATATCATAGTCACTATTCAAAACAACTCCGATTCAGTGGTAACCATTAACGCGGGAGATTCGCTATGTCGTGTAAATTATCTAATCTAAAAAATATATCGCGTAAATAAAACGAATGGAATACGACGGCATCAAAACAACGCAATCACTCTATCCGAAGCTTCCATCGGCACCGGAAGGAGAAATACATATCGTCACAGGGTCCGCGCAAACGTATCGGCTCCAAAAGATTGGTGAAATTAAAAAGGAAATCGAGCAAGTACGAGACAAAAGAGCAGCGTTGAGTAAAAAGTACCATAGAAGTGTAAGCGTAATCGGCGCGGTAGGTGGAGTCCTCTCAGCGGTCACGATGGGGCTTGGAATTTCAGGAATCGGAGTATTATCCACTATAATCGCAGCACCCATTGCTATGGCTTTAGAAGGAGCGGCATTAGGTGTGGGGTTGCTAAGTATAATCGGTATCTACATCAGTAAAAAGCTTGCGTTGAAGGCTGAGAAGCATGAAAAGATCAAAACGCTAGCCGACGCGAAACTCAACACGATCAGCGACCATATTTCAAAAGCTCTCATGGATGATAACATTTCAGACGATGAATATTCGTTGATTCTGAGCGAGATTGAAAAATTCAACGGCATGAAAGAAGAAATTAGGAGTAATATTAAAGTTGCGATAGACGCGATGGACGAGGTGACGAAACAATCACTCATCGATCGTGGAAAAGATGAAGCCCGGCAGTACTTTCAATCTATGTTTGAGAAAAAAAAGACTAACGCAAACATACGTGAAAACATGTAGACGTATGTTGTTACGTCTGGAAATACGTCTAACATTCGCAAACATACGTGAAAACATGTAGACGTATGTTGTTACGTCTGGAAATACGTCCAACTTATGTTTTTCACACGACTGAAAATACGTCTGAAAAATTTTTTTTTTTCTTAATTAAAATGTCGTTTGTAAAAATCAATGATCCCCCCAAAAAAGAGTTTTTCGTTGAAGAAAATATGGAAACAAAGCATAATATTAATAAAAACTTTTTATTGAAGAGATTAGGTGATTCGGAGATGCAAAGTATAATCAAGAGCTATAACAGTAAAAAGCATATGATGAAATCTGAGATGCATGAAAAAATCAAAACGCTAGCTATCGCAAAACTCAACACAATCAGCGACCATATTTCAAAAGCTCTCATGGATGATATCATTTCAGTTGAGGAATATTCTCTGACTCTAAGCGAGATTGAAAAATTAATTAACACGACAGAAGAAATTAGGAGAAAGATGGGATGGACGCGATAGAGGAAGAGAATTCGCCAGGCTGCACTTGCAACCCATGTTTGAGAAAAATAACGAATCTATCAAAAAAAACGAACATACGTGAAAACATGTCTGGAAATACGTCCAACTTATGTTTTGAAACACGTCTGAAAACATTATTTTTTTTTTCTTACTTAATTAAAATGTCGTGTATAATAATCAAAGACTCCGCGAAAGGAGACGATTACGATACAAAATATCATAAAAACAGGGAGTATATTAATCAAAGCTATTTATCGGAGATAATAGATGATTCGTGGGTGCAAAGAACAATCCTCGACTATATCGATAAAAAGCATCAGATGAAAGCTGAGATGGATGAAAAGATCAAAAAGCTAACTGATGAGACAATCCTCACGATCCACGATTATATTTCAAAAGCTCTCATAGCCGATAATATTTCAGATGAGGAATATTCGTTGGTGCAGAACAAGATAGATATAATGGAAAATAAATTACGATGTATAATAATCAAGGATCCCGCGAAAGGAGACGATTACAAAGCAAAATATCAGAAAAACAGGGAGAATATTAAACAAAGCTATTTATCAGAGTTAATAGAAGATTTCTGGGTGCAAAGAATAATCCTCGACTATATCGATAAAAAGCATCAGATGGAAGCTGAGATGGATGAAAAGATCAAAAAGCTAGCCGACAAGACAATCCTCACGATCCATGATTATATTTCAAAAGCTCTCATAGCTGATAATATTTCAGACGATGAATATTCGTTAGCGCAGAACGAGATAGATATTAAATTGGAGATGGATATAATGGGAAAAAAGTTGCAATGGGGGCTATGTGTGAGAAAATAACGAATCTATCAAAAAACGACTAACGCAAACATACGTGAAAACATGTAGACGTATGTTGTTACGTTGGGAAATACGACCAACTTATGTTTTGAAACATGTCGAAAAACACGTCTGAAAACATTATATTTTTTACTTACTTAAAATGTCGTTTGTAAAAATAACCGATCCCGCGAAAAGAGCCGATTTCGTTGTAGAAAATCTGAAAATAATCGATGAACATAATCAACAAATTTTATGGGGTTTAATAGGTGATTCGGAGATGGGAAGTTTAATCGACAGCTATAAAAATCAGATGATGAAAGCTGAGAAGCACGAAGAAATCAAAACGCAAGCTGTCGCGAAACTCAACACGATCAGCGACCATATTATAAAAGCTCTCGTGGATGATATCATTTCAGTTGAGGAATATTATCTGATTCTAAGCGATATTAAAGAAATTTGGGGCAATAAGATTACAACCATAGCGGAATCGTTACGCAATCAAGTAATAAGTCAGGAGGTACTTGCAATCTATGTTTGAGAAAAATAACGAATCTGTCTGGAAACACGTCTGAAAACATAATATTCCTAATTTTAAAATGTCGTTTGTAAAAATAACCGACCCCGCGAAAAGAGACGCTTTAGTTGCAGAATATCTGAAAACAAAGAAGAATATCCAACAAAACTTTTTATCGGAGAAATTAGGAGATTCGGGGCTTCAGCAAGATTTAACCAAGTTCTTCAAACCTATCGTCGATTCCCAATCCGCAATTTCCAAAGAGCAAAATGTCTTATTGTCCGCTATCAATCAAAATTCGGTAGCTACTTCAAATGCGCTACAAGCACTTCCTTCGTTACAGGGTCTTCAGCGTCCGGCGATAGAAGCGTATAGCTCCAATCCGACTGTGGATATCAGAACCCTGTATTTTGGAGATATGGCGACAAAGTACCTTCGTCAATACGCCTCCGATAAAAAAATCACCGACACAACGTTTGGAATAAAAGAAAAAAATAACCAATTCTATATCGGTGACACTCCGATTTCGATTCAAGGAGATGACGTGACGGTGGGGGATAAGACTTACACAGGAACACCCGGGCTTTGGGAGTTGTTGACGATGAAACAGCCGGACCCCGCGATATACGATGATAATAACATGGCTGATTACGCCGAGATTCTCACCACAACGAATGCTATGAGACAGGGAAAAAATCCTAACAGACCTATATCATCTTCAGGCTATAAATACAAACAAATTGTCAAACCTATATGGGAAAAGATGACCCTAGGTACGGTAGGTAAAGGCGTTGGCGTAATAGTCATATCCGAAGACCCAAATGTATTAGCGAAACAGCTAGAGCTTAGATTTCAGAGCTACAGGGCGGGTGGCACCGGAGTAAGAAACGAGATCGTGGCGATATGCGACGAGTTACTACGGCAAGGAGTGCTGAGTAAAGATGGTTACAAAAATATAATGTCGACATTATAAAATGCTGATCATTAATAGAAGGAGTTACAGGAAGCAATACGTTATCGGTGGATCAGGAATATTCGATACTATTTCAGGATTTTTCAAAAGAATTGTTACATCGAACGCTGCCAAACAGTTAGCGACGAGAGCTCTTAGTGCTAGTAAAGACGTGGCTACAGAAATTGGGAAAAAGGCTATCGATGTTGGAAAAACCACTGCAATCGATGCCGGTAAAAGATTAGTGGAGAAAACAGCGGCGAAACTGTTGACTGCTCCTAAGAAACAGGTTACGCAAGAAAGTAGAGATATTATTGATCGACTTAGTAGCGTCGGGACGAATTCGGAGAATATTAATAATCTGATGATGGGGAATGGTTTGAAAAATGTCCCGTCGATCCAAGATTTAGTGCGTATGCAAAACGGCGCGGGAATGAAGGTCGCGTAAAAATTAAATATTATCGTATAATAAAATGAAATCAGATATTCTAAACTTTACCGAACAACCTCTGATTGATGAGGGTATCGAGCGCTACCAATACCACCAGTATGAACCGATTCAGGGAACGAATCTAAACACCGCAGGGGGAGAGATAGTAATCAACATTTATTCTCACGATGGTTTCAATCATCCGGCGGAATCTTACCTATTATTCGAGGGTAGATTGACGAAGGCTGACGGCACCTTCTACGCTAATGCCGATGCTGTTGCCCTCACAAATAATGGACTCATGCATCTTTTCAACAACATTAAATACGAATTAGGAGATAAAGTCGTTGAATCATTACGTAACCCGGGTCAAGCGACAACGATGCTTGGTTTACTTAAATACCCAAATGATTTTCAACTAGCTCAAGGTTTGAATCAGCTGTGGTATAAGGACAGTGGCGCGACTGCTGTTATCGCGGATAATCAAGGTTTCAAGGTTAGACAGTCGTATCTAATTCAAAAACCGGGGGACAAAGGCACGTTTAGTTTTATCGTTCCATTGAGCCATATTTTTGGATTTTGCGATGATTACGATAAGGTTATTTTTGGAATGAATCACAAGCTAACTCTTACTCGTAAAGGCGACGATGACGCAATTTTTAGACACGCTGCCACCACTGCGGCTGCTGGGAAAGTCAGATTAGACAAAATCGCGTGGTTTATGCCGCATGTCATTCCGTCCCTTGAGGAGAAGAATGAATTGGCCAAAACGATCGCATCGAAAGTATCGCTACCAGTTGCATACAGGGCTCGCCAATGCGATAATATAGGCGTCCCTCCGTCGACTACTTTTGAATGGTCACTTGGCGTCAAGTCATCGGCTGAGAAACCAAGGTACATCATCATTGGATTTCAAACCGCTCGTGGCGGTGATCAAGAAAAAAACCCATCGGTTTTCGATCATTGCAATCTAACGGACATCTTAGTCATGTTAAACACGGAACAATTCCCAGCTGTCGGCTACAACCTATCATTCCCGAATCAGCAATTCTCACGAGCTTACAGAGAAGCGGCCTTGTTTGGCGAAAAATTCTACGGAACGGACGAACTAGTATCGCAAAGCAATATCACACCGTCAGACTTCAAAGACCTGTTCCCGATTATGGTGATTGATGTAAGCAATCAAGCTGAGCGTCTAAAGTCATCGTTTGTCGATATTAGGATCAAAGCTACTTTTAATGTTGCTCCGACGGCTGGTACAGATGCGTACGCGGTGCTGATTTACGACAAGTTACTCAATTTTCAATCGGATGGCACGAAATTGACCGCGGTGTATTAAAAAAATATCTTGTACTATAAAAATGAAACTGATAGAATTGAAAACGCTGGTGAAAAAGCACGGTATCAAAAGATGGACTCATCTCAACAAGCCTGAACTTATCGATCTATTGTTCGAGAAGGGTGTACTTTCGCGTGATATCGCTGAAAAAGAGAAACAGCGGCGAGAACCGAAGGTGCCAAGCACGGACCCTAAATATGATAGATTGAAAAAAATCAGAAACCAACCGAGACGAGTAGATATATTTGACCTAGAAACGGGTGAAGTAAGCTCGTATACATCGATTTACAAAGCAGGTAAAGCACACGGGGAAAGCGCGCGAACAATCTTATTTTTCAATGACCGAGTATGGAGAAATAGATACGAAATTAAAGTTCATGAGAAAGAGGGGACGCTTTTGTAACGGATTTGGTAGAAATTTAAATTCAAAACTAAATATGGTTTCGAATTTAGGGTCGTAAGTATGCGGCCGAAAAGTCATGGGCCTCAATGTTTAAGTCAGCGTCTGACGTAGCCATTATCTCGAGGTAGTCGGTATTAGTTAATCGAACTAGGCAAGTACCCGATACATTATTATTAGCTGCGGGTATACCTCCACCACCAAAGTCACCACCACCACCAGGCATCTTCATGTACACACTCCCCGTTTTCATCAAGGAAACATTACCGCTAGTTCTAGCACTATTGGCGTGAAATTCCACAAACACCGTAACCATATAACATCCGGCTTTCTTAGGAAAGAAACGTTTCGAATTGATGAAACAATTATCCTGGTCGAATCTTTTTCTCGGAAAATTTACTTGCGTCGTAACGCTAGCGAGGATAGTCTGAACAGCGTGGGAGTAGGCACTAAACGTCGGGCCAAAGAATCGGTTGGTCGAAGCAATTTGTTCGTCAACATATTTTTTATTTGTTAAATGATTATCGTTGGATGGAGTGCCATTGTGATTCGTTATCAAATCATAGGCTTGTCCATAACTTAGAGCCTCATCCATTCCTGCATCCGGATTATTCGTTATAGGTAGCCCTTTAATGCATTTACCATTCATATCTAGATCTCCTGTAACCGCATTCGCTCCATCTCGTCTTAGAAAAGTATTGTTGACTTGGGATAATGTGACACCACCTGCTATTACTCGTGGTGTTGATCCACCATCCATTTGACCAAATATGTTTACAGGCATTTTATTACGCTATTAATATTTTTAGTAGAAAAACTCCGTCTACTGTGGACGTAAGAATGCGAAGGAAAAGTCCTTAGCAACTATGCCTAAAGCGGTGGTTGAATAAACACCTATCTCGAGGGTATCTGCGTTGGTTAGAAAAATTATGGTACTACCTGTTGCATTGATAGCATCGGCATTTGACGCACCCTCTCCGCCCGCAATTTGCATATGCACCTGTCCATTTTTATAGAGGTAAACGAAACCCGAAGTAGCAACACCGTATGTGCGAAATTCTATGTGCGTTGTAACTATATAGTAGCCGGCTTTACCAGGGCAGAACTCAGTCCCTCGAATAATAGACTCGATCGTTCTGTAGGATCTTTCTGTATGGAAATAAACTTTTGTGTGTGTATTGGCGCTTATAGCTTGCGTAGCTGTAGTGTATATGCTAATCACGGGTCCGATTGCTTTCGTGTCAACATATTTTTCAGCCGTTGCATCGACGTATTTCTTGTTAGTCAAATGATTATCGTTCGTCGGTACATTATCGTGATTCGTTATTAAATCTATAGCCTGCCCTCGACTTAGTGCCTGGTCTTTTCCCGATTCCGAAGTATTCGTTGTAGGTAGACCTTTTATCACGCGGCCATTCATATCTAGATCTCCAGTAACAGGGTTTGCTCCATCTCGTCTTAGGAAAGTATTGTTTGCTTGAGTTAATGTGACGCCACCCGATATTACTCGTGGCGCTGATTCGCTAGCCATTTGACCAAATATGTTTACAGACATTTTATTACGCGATAATATTAATACAAACTATTGATAACATTTTGAAATTTACAACCATCAGTCATAGTCTTTTTCAAAACGTACAAGCATAGATGACCACAAAACACTTCCCCGTCGGGTTGAATTCGTTCACTATTGTAGTACACGGGACTGCGTAAATAGTTTATCAGTTCGGTAGGAGGAGGTAGACCGTAGCTGTCGAAATATATTTTATCCTTGCCGTTCTTTAAAAAAGCGCACCAGTGGGTCCCTCTTCCGTTCGAGTCATCAAGATTCAGTATCCCACATTCGTTTCGCTTAGGTTTCTTTGGTAGTTCATCTCTGAGAAATACGCCACGGAAGTTTGGGATATTCAACTTCTTCGCGGTGTCGATCAACTGTATGTTGGAAAGTGGAGAATTAGGAAGAACTACGCCTTCAACGCTGATATCTTTGTATGTCTCAAAGCTCATTTTACATTTCGCCTAAATATTTTAGAAAACAATACGCTTTTTCCATCTGTGAGATTTTGTTCGCTTTTTGCATATTTTTTTCCAATAGTACCGGGCATATATTCATCCAATTCACAGCTTTTTGAAGTTCTTTTTCATCGAACGATGATATTGGCAAAACAAAATCGAGATGCCAAACCGAGCCGAAATTATCCATATTCATACCCTCCTCAAATTGGAACTCAATCCATTCCGTAAATGTTTTAAGACCGATACCGATTTTACATTTGAGACATGCTGGGATTTCCATTTTTATATTATTATAAAAAAATTATATTTCATCTAAATGTTTCAGAAAGTAATCCGCTTTTACTTCCTGCATAACATATAGCCACTGATCTATTTTATTAGATTTTTGCATATTTTGAAGTGGGAGTAGCGGGCGTATATTCATCCAATTCATGGCTTTATGAAGTTCTTCTTCGTCTAGCAAGTTGAACGACGATAATGGTAGAACGTGATCGAGATGCCAAAATGAGCCGTAATTTTGCATATTCATTTCTTCTTCAAATTGATACTCAATCCACTTAGAGAATGTTTCAAAGTCGATACCGATAAGTTGCTTAGTAGTTTGCGATTTCGACTTGCCTTTTAATGCTAGACCAACCCTTCCCCTCATGTTTGTAAGTATTTTAAACTCCTGGTCATATAGCCTCCGAGCTTTAGAATACTTCTTAGCATATTTATTTTTGCATTCCCTACAATCTCCATCAAACCCGTCTTTACAAAATCTATTTTTACCATATTCTGAAACGTTCTTTTCCATTTTACATCGCCAGCAAATTTTTTCATATTTTGTTTCCCGCACCACTAGTTTCGAGTATTTTTGACTAAGCTCCTTCACTTGGGTTTTCAGGCAGATTTTGCAGCGGGGGCGATACCCACTCTTTTTTGATTTATCTTTATAAAATTCGTCTAAGCTTTTTTCCATTCTGCATTTGGTGCACACTTTAGAGTCTTGCATTTTAAATTATATTTATTCCTTAAGTGAATAGTGGCCATATGCTAAAGTATGTATGCCATCGTTCATTATTACTCGCTTGTCATCGTCAGCTGAAAGGGCCACCTTGTTCACTTCTTCGGTGTAAATTTCATGAAGATGGGATCTGATGACATTCATTTTTCTCGATTGTTCTCTCTTGGTGAATAAGCAATCTTTGTAATCTTCGTGAGTAATTGATTTCTTGACAACGTTTTTCTTAACACCTTTGCATTTCTTATGGTTTATGCCTGCAATTTTGTAACTGTACAACTTGGATCTAAGTCCCACGAATTCCTCAATCTGTTTACCTGCAACTTCATCCTTAAACAAACCTATAACTTTCTTATTCACTCCAGTTTCAATACCAGACGGATGATCTTTTGGATAATCACTCGTGTCAAACATATTTCTAACATCGGGTGCTATATCGGCATAGAAATCATCGGTTCTTATTTCATAGGCTAACGAATCCGTATCGGTGAATAATAGCTTTGCCCTATCCCCATACTTGGTCTTGATGTAATTATAGTGAAATTGATACATCAAAGTTTTACTCAAATCTAGGATACACATACCGAGATATATCGGCTTGTTATAGATCAACGAAGTCTTCTTCATGTGAATAGCAATTAAATTTTGATCAAAAATAGTCCGACTGCCGTAACTCGTTTTAGCCGCTAGTTTTATGGCTTGCTTCTCGCTTGAAACTAATTTTATATCTACGCGAGACTCTATATTTTCGCAAGTTTTACCAAACACGCTATTGTTCATAAGTTTGAAAAAGTCTTTCTCGAAATCGTTTTTGGCTTTGGTCCTCAGGTTTGTATTTAGATCGATATATTTTTTCAACCAGGTGCTTTCTTCAAATTTAATTCCTCGATGAATTTTAGTAATCTTCAAACCTAGGCCTTCATACTGCTTCAAATTTTCATAATGGGTTATGTACTTTACTTTATCATTCAGGTTTGGGATGAGTTTAGGTACAGTCGAAGATTCGGGTGTAATATTCTCTGGAGCGAGAGGGTAGTCGTTGTGAAGATCGTGTAAATCTTTCGAATATTCCAAGTCCACCTCCAATATACACGGTATCGATCTCCATGCGTTTAGCTCATCATTAGTCATCCATTTAAACCCGTGAGTTGGTAGTTTCTTACACATTGCATATCCATACAAATTGTTCGCGTCCAAATAGGTTATAAATTGTGAAGGCTTGCTTTCGTCAAACGTGGACATGTACTTGTTATTTGCCTGCCCATAACGATGTGAAATTGTGCTAACACCACCTCTTATCCCATGCTTGACCATTAGTATCATATCGTAATCGCTCAATAATTCTAACTTTACTCCAGTCAACTTTAATGAGGCATCCCATGCTAGACCGGGTGAAGTGTAATACCAGGCAGGATCTAGGTTGTAGTTCTTCATACAAACGTCTCTAAAGTTTTCAAAGACATCGGCTAATAATAGAACATCCGAAAGATTGTACAAGTCGTGATATTCTCTGAATGTTTTGAAACCGAATTCGTTCCATACCGTTTTTGCATGCTCGTAATCTTCATCACTAATGCCTGAATCGTTTAGTTTCGAATAGAATGCTGACTTTGGTGGTAGTTTTGTTTCATTCAGTTGAACGATGGAACTAACGTGGTCGTACGGATATACCCCTTTTCTAAGCAAGAGATCGAGCTGTTTGCTGGAATAGTACTTGTTTATATTTTTACACTGGTCTTTACTTAGGTTCTTCGATAAGGCGTCGAGACCCGCTGGCATGAATCTAAAACTATCGATGAAACGTAATTCTCGCTTGACCACTTTCTCTTTCCCTTCTTTGTTAATAAACTTATCGACTACGATCTCTCTGCTAAATGAGATGTACTTTTCTTCATTGCAGGGAATGCATTTAATCTGTTCATTATTACCACCCCGTAATTTCTTCACGAATAGATGGCTATCGTAGCCGGTTAGATTATGGAATACTACTGGGAAAAACTTGGGGACTCTATACTTTAGATTACAAATTTTATGAGCGGCGCCTCTAAATTTACCAGTCAGGTGACAGTGGTCTCTTACTCGTATGTCATTATCATCATCACCATCAGAGAACTCACCCCCGCATATATGGCAAACAGTAGCCGAGTAGTATAGCTCCTTATCGTCCTTTCCAAATATCATTTTCTTTGGGAACTTAAATCGATTATAAATATCTTTTACTTTCTCAACAAGACTGTCAATAAATATCTGCGCTACATCATCGTCTTCGCTCTTCGCTGTGAATGTTACAGGAGCTTGCGAATATAGGTCATCGTCGAAACATTTTATGTGGTAACAAAACGAGCTAGGGGTATGTTTCTGGTATTTATTGGTGTAAGACGTGTTGGGATCGGGTTGGCATGTATCAATCGGTTTAATGAAGGATTCGAAATCCGCATAGATAATAAAAGGTACTCGCATTTTTCGATAATAATTTTTAAAACTCAACATAGTTCCTGGACCTGGGAGTTCTATTCGTTGAGCGTCATGTTGCGAACAGTACTCGATGTGTTTGTTAAGCGAGTCTTTCGTTCTGTAACCGATTAAACATCTTCTACAATAGTGCATCGAATTTACAGATTTTTCTGTTCGTGCCGCCATCAATCTATTAAAGTTCTTGATCCAACAGTAATGCTTCTTTTCATCGTCGGAAATAAGCAGTAGATCTACGCAGGTATCGCTTTCATGCTTGGATATGTATAATGGGTATACGCTCTTTTCAAAGCCGAATACGCTAACGCTAATGTTATTATGGCGCTCAAACTTATTTATAATAGTAGCATCAGCAGCAACTGGGAACACGATACCGCTCCAATCGAGTTTCTTAGATTGTTCTATCAGGTCTTTAGTGATTCTTTCAGGGTGGTCATTAGCTGGGTTCAACGCCCTTGTAATACACCATTTGAAACATTCGTCGTCATCATTTTTCATGTTAATAATGGCCTTTTTATTGGCTAAATACTCGGGAAGCTGAATATATGAACTACCTTTCAATGGCTTGTATACCACTGTATCGATATCTAATTTCGAAACGGCTCTGAATCGCCAATTGCTACCTCGCATCTGATAACTTGCCATGCTCTCCTTAATTTTATCCACTGCGTTGGTATATATTTCCTTCACATCGGTTGCTTCTAAAATAATATCAGTCTTTGATTTGAAATTAGGCTCAGCCGTTGTTATTTCACCAGATTTTATGTCTACTTTCTCCATTACACACATGAGATTGAGTTGAACTTTTACCCCTCGATTTTTCGCTAACAGCCTAACTACCTGCGATCTTACAGCCTTGAGAAAAGATTCAACATCGACCCTGTTGTTGCCCTCGATCGTGTATCTTTTTGTAAACCCTTTGATAGCCGTCGCAGTCTCTTGAAGTTTGAACCTATGAACGGGTGGTTTGATTTGAGGGGGTAACTGACTAATCTCACTAGTCAACCAATCCGAAAAAGTAGCTTTATTTTTTCCCACAAATTTCCAAATAGTAGACACGTGTGCTGTAAGTTCCTCTTTTCCTAATCTTGAGTATCCTCGTGTGCCTCTCTTTTTCGCAATTTCTCGCAATTCTCGTATAGTACCCAGAGTACGCGTTGGAACCTTGGTGTCTGGTGCCCGAGCGCTTAGTCGATCTCCATGCTTTATGAACGCGATAAGTTCCTCTTTTCCTAATTTTGAGTATCCTTTTTGTCCTCTTTGTTTTGGAATTTGTCGCAATTCTTTCAGATTATACGTATCGTAGTTCATTTTATATACAAGATATTATCTTTATACTGATACAAGAAATTTTTTTGTTATTTTATATACACAAGAAAAAAAATTTTATGACCGGGTGACTCATCATCGAAACTACTGGAAATTCCCCGCATGATGAGTCATAGGCGCGTGCTGGGGTGGATTGAGTGGTTGGCAGAAGTTGAACCATGGTTTGGGTTGATTGGCAAAAGTTTAACCATGGTTTGGGTTGATTGGCAGAAGTTGGCAAGAAATTTTTTTTTTGTTATTTTATAAAGTAGGAAAAAAAATAAATTTGTGTGTTGGAAAAAAGTTGAACCATGGTTATGGGTGACATATTTTTTGAACCATGGTTATGGGTCGATATATTTTTGAACCATGGTTATGGGTGGTTATATTTTTGAACCATGGTTATGGGTGGTTTGGAAAAGTTTAACCATGATTGTGGTCAAATGTCCCAGAATAGTCTTAATCTATCTACTTATATATATATGGCATAATGATAATATAATAGGCCAGATGATGATTATTACGGTAAAGACGATAATGATGATAGCGATGATTATAATAGGCCTGAAAATTCTGGTCTGAGACACCAAGGTAATTCACACTGGCACCGTCTCACCTTACAGCACCAGCAACCAGTGAAGGGGCAGCGGCGTGGCTAGCAGAAGACGGAAAGACGCAGAAGTAGGCTATCACGTCTTTTGACCCACGCTGGACCCCATCAATGCATCAGGTCTCAAGTTTCTTTCGGACATGGATCGCCGCCAACCTTACTCCAGCCACGGGTGAACAGAGAGAGAGAGAGAGAGAGAGAGAGAGAGAGAGAGAGAGAGAGAGAGAGAGAGAGAGAGAGAGAGAGAGAGAGAGAGAGAGAGAGAGAGAGAGAGAGAGAGAGAGACAGAGACAGAGACAGAGACAGAGACAGAGACAGAGACAGAGACAGAGAGAGAGACAGAGACAGAGACAGAGACAGAGACAGAGAACAGCTACTCAGCCTATTTAAGAAAGTCTCTCGTGTCATCTCAGCTACGGTTTTTCAACAACAGTCTCAGTTGCACGCAGCTACCTTATTTTTTAAACTAACAAACACAGTACGATTACAATCAGTAGTAGTAGTAGTAGTAGCAGCAGCAGCAGCAGCACCAGCAGCAGCAGCATGAGCAGTAGTAGTAGTAGTAGTAGTAGTAGTAGTAGTAGCAGTAGCAGTAGCAGTAGCAGTAGCAGTAGCAGTAGCAGCAGCAGCAGCAATAGCAGTAGTAGTAGTAGCAGCAGCAGCAGCGACAGCACAGCAACAAAAACAGCAGCAGCAGTAGCAATAGCAGTAAAACTTAACAATAAAGACCCGATGACCTGGCCTCCATAAAAAGCAACGGCATGCCATCCTTCACAAGATTATTTGCAGAGTGCTTGGCAGAACGATCATCTCTGCAACCGAGAAAGAAGCATTTATAATCGATTGGTCTGACCATCGGGGAAGACGGCAAACGTCGGCCAGACGGTGTATAGCGTCACTTACCCCGGAGTCACATGGAAGGCTGTTCCTAGCATGGGATCTAACCCGTTTTTTAGGCACATCTGCAATCACATCCGAGAATTACACCAACCGGACTTTGAGACGCAAATTCGCTCACACTTAGCCAAAGGATCAATAGACGCAGCCATTATTCAGGCCCCTTAGTTGGCTTATTGTAAGGTGCTTTGTAAATGTCTATATACACACATACATACATGCAGACATACATACATACATGCATACATGCATACACACATACGTACATACATACATACATACATACATACATACACACATACATACATACATACATACATACATACATACATACATACATACATACATGCATGCATGCATGCATGCATACATACATACATACATACATACATACATACATACATACATACATACATACATACATACATACATACATGTATACATACATACAGCGCTCGCGAATAAAGCATATAGTAAATTTCTGACAGCCCTGTTTTTCCTATGCCTTACAACAGGCTGATGGATTTGTGCTATCGTTTGTTTCACGAGGAAACCAATTAATAGATCCTACCATAGATTAAATTGCGTCTAATCGCTACTTCAGAACTATTATAATGAGGTTGTTTATTATGTTCAATATCTGACAAAGATATCATTCTCCATTTGCCATATATCTTCTCAGTGGGCAAAGTAGTGGCGGTAATCTGCGATTAACTATGAAAATGCATCTCTCAAATACAAAGGAAGATTTACCATCCTATACCCTAGAAATTGCTACCTTCTGGCGAGTAGGTGAATTAAGTATGCACTCCATTCCAATAAAAGACTGACAAGTGCCCGGCATGGTGAAAAATCGGTTTCGGGGCGTAGGTTTATACAGGCAGTTCCGACTTCGCATAACCTAATTCTGACACAAAATTACCGCAGTCATGCATAACAATTACATCGAGGTATTCTCCTGCTTTGATGAAAATTTTCGAAGCAAAAGCAATTACTAATAGTAGACTAATTGTGTGGTGGACTTGGAGGCGAATGCTAGAAATAAGATGGAAAGACAAAATCACGAACCAGGCAGTTTTGGAAAAGGTAGGGGTGCAGAGTGCAGAGAGAACTACTATACAGGAGAAAGCATCGGTGGCTGGGCCACATACTCAGAGGAGATGGTATGTTGGCGACGCTGTTAGAGGGACGTATGGAGGCATTGGAGGGGAAGCCAACGAGAGGTAGAAGAATTTTAAATATGTTGAGCGATCTCGATAACGGAGATGCATATGGTCGCACCAAGAAGAAGGCGCAGGACAGAGCGGTATGGCGGAGGTCGGAGGGGATCACGAGGTCGTCCATGTCACAAACCTGCTCAACGGCATAACGACTGAAGAAGAAGAAGAATAGTAGACCCACGTGGAAAAATAAAGGACCGGGGAGTTTCTACAAATATGCTGTTGACGTCTTAATGTAATGCAGTACAGACTACTTCAACAATAAATTCGATAGAAAACGGTAGCCCTCCAACATGTATTTGATAACAGATGTTTTCGTCTTGACAGCGTCAACGAATTGTAATAATTATTGTCCGGAACCATTTTTTCGTCTGGCTCAATTTTGTAGTCACATGCAGGAAATCATAAGTTCTGTTATTTATCGGCCATCGGTTTGGTCAGCTGGCGGTTTTTTGGCACACACACACCGCACTGCAATATATCAAGGGTTATCGTCGGCGCACATAAAGAAGGTTGAAGGGCGAGTGGACGGAAGGTCATTGCTAAATCTGAGACCCTGCGATTGGCAATCCACTGTCTGTTATTACCCGGGGTTGTACGGACCACTGACCACATTAAGAACTGTCCAGTTCCAGGAAGGCGCGGCGATTGATTCATGCCTATCGTACTTGTATGTCTGAGAGTTGTGACTCACACCTGACACCAAACCCGATCTGTCATCAATCTCTTTTCACGTGTCACAGTCGGTCATCGACCCTGCTTAATCTACATGGGAGCCCGCAGAAATTTTGGCAGGAGGGACAAGCAGAAGGTTCGAGGATAAATTTTTTAAGAAATCGTTTGAATAAAAAATGCCAAACAGGAAATTATGAATGACGGATATTCTTTATGTAGATGTTACCAAATGCAAATTTACGAGTTTCACTTTGTGTATCATACGTAGGGCTGTTTTAAAGGAATTTTTAGAACTGCACAACCCCTTCTTTCTTTTCCCATCCTTCATGGTAAATTACTTCCAATCGGAGGACAATGGTCTTTTTGCTAGCTTTAACTGTCTAAACTCTAAAGCAATAATGGTGCGTATGATCAGGGCTTTTTTAACGTGCAGTTGTACACAAAATGTGCAGTTGTAGAAGAGTGCTTCTACAACTACACATTTTGTGTACAACTGCACGTTAAAAAAGCCCTAATCATATGCTACGCACCATTATTGCTTTAGCGCGAATAAATCTGTTAACACAGAAAAGTATTAGGCCTAATTAAAAATAGGTATCACGTTTCCAGCGGATAAATTGCCCTTCTTGCCATATTTGCCGACAGGTGACACGAAACGGAGTATCCTCCCTGAAAGCTATCCGGGGGATGAATTAATCTGTCACCCATGATATAATAAACCGGGGGGATAAATCATTATATCCCTTTTTTTTGAAAAATGCGCATAATAAAAAAATTATGCTGTAATCAAAATTTAAAGTGACTAATTGTTTTAAGTGTCCTAAGCAATGTTCAGATAAAGGCAGCTCGAATTTATTTAGTGACTCTGAGTGTTCTTAAGTGTTTTAAATGTTTTAAAAACAAGGCAAAACAAATTATCTAGTAGGAATAAACATATCTGTTAGTGTCATTGTTCAAAACAAAGCAGATGAAAATTAATTTGCAAAAAAATACACGCGGAAGCGGTTTTTTCCACCTTTTTTAATTTGGGGGATACAATTAATACGGGGGATACTCTATTTCGTGACACCGGCGCCACTGCTAAATATATGGGCCCTATTGTATTCTATTTACAGCTCTCTACACAGATATCTTGTTTACTTGCAATGCAGTTATATATCCCTGCAGTGTCAGTGTAAATTTAGCTGGATTTGTAGATATAAATTCAAAATGAATTAATTTTAATTATAGGCATGGAGTTGCTGATGTCTAATCAGTTGAATGAATGGATAAAAATACTCACGCATACAAATTAAAATGAATGTAATCAGGCAAATACGCGCACGCACGCACGCACACACACACACCCACACCCACACGCACACACACACACACGCACATACCCACACACACACACACACACACACACACACACAAACACACACGCACGCACACGCTCGCATTCACACACAACACACACGCACCGACACACACACACGCCCACACGCACGCATACACGCGCACACACACACACAGGTTATAAAGCTTCAAGTAAATGGATGAAGAAATAAATACAGCGGCATTTCGTTTGTCTTGTAAAAATTCTTTTCACTTATTTGTTGCGTCTAATTTGGTTTGTGGTTAAATCTATATAGTCTACAGCCAGAGCCCTGCGCCGGCCGCGCCGCGTCGCCGCCGCCGACAAGTTGTGGGCGCCGCCGCCGCCGATTTTTTGGGGTCGGCGCGCCGACGCCGCCGAAAATTTGTCGGCGCGCCGCCGATGCCACGTTGATTCCTTTATTTCTTTTTGTTGCATTTTTCATCTCTTGCACGATTTCGCGAAAAAAGTTGTTACGTCAGTACGAAATTAATCTTTTTCTTATCTACTTGAATTTTCCTGGCAACACCATTTTTGCGTCAATGCTATGAAATATGAAGCCACCTATTCGTTTTGACTTTTGGAACAGTGCGCTTAACGTTTAAACCTTTGTGGATTTTGTGATTCGATTTGAGTTATGGCAGCAGCGAAGGTAAAAGAACTCAAGGAAGCCTAAGTGAATTGTAATGCCGTGTGTGCCTTCTTTCCTGATAGTTCGACCATGCGCTAGGATGGAACAGAACCGTCTGCCCCTAGTATTAGGATATACGTTACTATCACGTTCCAAAGAATTCCCGCTCTGCAATTTTATGTAGGTGATTTGTCGCGTCTGCAAGCTTGTGATTCTCCATTGCCGGCCAGTTACTACTTAATTCCAATTTTCTCACCAGTACTTGACCTAAGTGAAATTAGTGATTCGGTTTTCGAGCATTAATAGCCCTGTCTATGTGAACAATGGAGCAATGTTAGGCAATTAGCCAATAGATCCTATTTAAGATAAGAATATTCTTTAATTCACAAATTGCTAACCGCGTTTTGGTTTACACGTGTGGTACAATGAAATGAAATGCAGTTAATATACATAAGAGAGTAATGGATAACGGAGTCCAGTTAATTCCCATGTTTTCAGAGGAATTTATATTGTGTGAAGCCCGTGAAGTACATTTCAAAAGGTATTTATTTAGTTTGATTCCGATAGAGGCCTACGTCCAGTGAAAATGACCATAGCCGGAATAAACTAGGATTAACAGTACTCCATGGTGACGGTCCGAGAGAGGACCAAAGATCCTGTACCAAAGTTGTCCCGTTTGAAAAGTAAATACAAATTCTGTAGATCGCACATTTTGTCAGCAATTCGAGTAACGTCTCACAAATGGGTTCCGATTAAGAAAAGAAAAACATTTTTTGCATAAAAGAAGTCTAACTTATTGTGACTTGACTTGTTTAGATCGAAAGACTTGCGCTCAGCAATTAGGTTTTAAAAAGATGCTAAGAGTTTCGCGTGGAAGTCGTTCGGAATATTGGCCGATAAATCAGGAAAGGTGGTGAATTCTGACCAAGTTTACTACTCGGTGTGCATTGACAAGGGAACATTAAAGACCTACAATCACCCTCATCTGTTGACAAGATTGCGTGACTTTGTATTCATTCACAATAAGTCCAATTTTATGGCAGGTCAATAAGTGAAATAGGCAGGTAGCGCCGCCACTGCGAAAACAGTCCTTTAGCTTCTATTAGTAGGTCACGCAAGCTGGAGGCCGGAATTTGAAAACGTTGTCATGTGGTTTGATAGTCAAGCCTTTGTAAAATTTTGTTATTGAACGTCTGTTCTGAGAATAATTGTTTCTCGTGAATATAATTTTAAGACCAGATAACTGCCAAAAGTTATTGCTGAACACGCATATCTTAATAACATAGGTTAATTGTGTAACAATTTCTAAACTAAGTATGCGACGCTGGAGCACTAATCGCACGACGCCGCGCCGCGCCGCCGACGCCGACATTTTAAGGGCGCCGCCGCCGTCGATTTTTGTTGGTCGGCGCGCCGCCGCCGCCGACTAAAAATGACCGGCGCGCCGCCGCCGACACTCTCAAGTCGGCGCAGGGCTATGTCTACAGCTAAGCTTAGGTAGGCCTACTTCCTTCTGAGAAATCCGTCCTTCCTATATATAGCGGCGATCCATCAAGGCGACAATGCAGGACGACTTAACCAGAAAAATATCCAACGGCACACTCTTCCTCAAAAGCTTTGGCCTATGATACGTCAAACTATATATATATATATATATATATATATATATATATATATATATATATATATGTTACTGTCCGAGTGTACTAATCTGAACGGGCAACAGATGGCGCGAATAATTAAATTGCAGCTTAGGCCGACAGGCCCGACAATACAATTGCTAAAAAGATATTGTAAGCACTCTCCATTGTATACATGCCACAGAAATTGAGTTATTAAGTAGTCTTTACTGTATGCATGTAACAACCAGCATCAAAATATTTGTGTTTTGTAATCAACAAACCCAGTTTCTTGTTGATTTTATTTGATTATGCCGGAAAATGATGTGTTTCTGATTTACGTTAACTGCATGATAAAGATGACTTATTTCGTGTATAATATAGCCCAGAAGTCATTTAAGTCGATTCTGTTTCCTCTATTTACTGATAAAAACTTCTTTCGCACTCTTAAAGCTGAGAAAATTAAGTCGTGCCTAGGTAGCTTAGAAATTAGGAGTTTCCCAAAGATTTCCTGTCTGGGTTGTAGAGAAAGCAAGACTCTTTCTAAGGTGAATTTCTTCTTAGACGTTTACTCTAGTTATGACAAGTACCGAAGTTGTATGTAGGCCTACTTTATAACTTATAGTTTAATACAATGTAATGTAACGTAAATCTTCGAAATTTTTCAGCGACCATAATACCCAATTGCCTATGGAGCAATACGATAATTTTTTATGAAGGGGGGAGGGGTGGGTGGAGGTAGTTTATGTGTGGGGTAAATATCCTTCACTCCCCAAAACAAAGTCGACGATATCATGAACCGAGAGCAGAACCCGTTACTACCGAAGCAATCACTCAGACGAGATGATTGCTGGCAGCGGCGAGGAGTCAGCGCTTCAGCGATCAGGAAGCGAAGCGCTTAGCCGGTCGCTGCATCAGCTCCCAGCAATCCAGCATCACGGTTCCTGTCGTACATTCACATCTCGTTAGAAGGAAAGCGAGAGACAGAATCAGGACGAAGAGTCGTCTATTCTCTTTACTGACGAATGTTGAAAGTATCACTCATCTGTTTAATTTAAACGAGTGAATGTTCGACACTCGTGATTAATAAGCCAGTGTCCAACGTTTAGCTTCAGAATTGCGCTGTATAAATTCGGAGCTCACGATAGGAGTCAAAGCAAAATTATTCGGTACAAACTATTGTAGGAACATTTTCCAATTTCGAGGACATGGCCTACTAAGTCTTAGGTACAGTAGCTTTATCGATTACAAGGAGAACAACATCTTTGGATTCTTCGATGTTCTACCGGAAACTACGCTAACGCCTCTTGGCGACTATTTTGCCTAACTTGCTCGGACCAAAAGGTACGTAAGAAATCTTTTTTTGTAATGTTGGTTAACATAACGGAAATGATTTTAAACACCTTAATATCAGTCGCCATGGATTCGTGAATTCGCGAAGCGGAGGCTACGCTGGTTCCCCGTTTTTCTTATGTGCCAAAACGAATTGCGATCATGCAAGTAGGCTAATTGAAAAGAAATAAAATGTTATTATTTTACGCATGATTAAAGCAGTGGTAGCTTCATTAGTTGTACGCGTGTATAGGCTAATTGGAGCGGCAAATTTACTCTGTCCTCTATACACCTGCGCTCATTAATTGACCTGGATCGCAACTGTATAGATCTGAGCTGTTCTGCGATTAAAACAGCCTATCACTAAAGAGTAGGCCATAATACCTGCTATGCGACATGTACTTTTGGAACTTATGGCACGAATGGCCTGATATTTTTAGCATAATAAATAAAAATTTATGAAATAGATATATTTAATAGATCTATATGCGAATATGCCTACACAAAAATAAGTTAAATATAGGGATCGGAGATGCAGTGACCTGTCATCTTGCGAAACCAAGTACGTAAATAGAAACATAATAGCCTATATAGGCCTACTCATGGACTGAGTTTGGTTTCCGTTCTTGGATGAGCTAAAAAAAAAAACTTGGGAAGAACTTGGGCTTTGTTGGGGCTGAGACTCGGTCCAGAACGAGCGGCGTCGACAAATATTTTCTCGGCCCAAAACGTTGATAACCTTTTTTTAGTCCTCAGGCTGAAATCTCGCCGAAAAAGACAAGTTTTCCCGGATAAAAAATGTTGATGACCTTTTTTTGGTCATTCGGAAGTTTCGCGTTCGTGAACAGAACCATTTTCTCCGAACAAATTTAGGAGTCTGTTCCTTCTTGGGTGGAGGGGCTAAGATCGGGAAAAGATGCCATTTACACGGTAAAAAAACTGAATCTGGTCTTCTTGGAGGTTTAGGTCCTCTAACCCTGATAAATTCCGCCCATGGGCCTACGTAAGAGTCACAATTTTTCGGCGGAATCTGTCTATTTTACCGCTCAAACCGCTAAACTATGCCTATAAGCTTATACGAAGACCAGGCCAATTGCATCGATGTAAATTATTTAATTACGAATGTGATGTAGAGACTGTGGAGACATGCAGCGCTTTTTCTTATAACTTGTTCAATGCGTCTTCGGGATAGGCCTCTACTTCTAACGGAGACAACCTAATCGTTAGAGGTCTAAACAACATGTTAGTTGAGTGCATTAAATGTCGACACTTATAAGACATTTGTCTGTACAAACAGCGACCATATGTAGCCTACGGTTAGATTGTGCTCATACATGTAATTATCTCAATGTATTGATCGAGTAAGATCATTCATCGCCCTGACCACCGCTGACCGTTTGAATTACCAGAATTATAGACTTCTGACGATAAATCTTTTCAACCAGTAATCGTTCCCTGGTCACGAAAGGCACAATAGCAGCAGCCATGTGATTTATGGGATTTGTGGAGAAGGGAGAAACCCCGCTGTCCCTCTGAGCTCATTTGACAGACCCTTGCACAGTCAGCTTCTGTCAAAAGATCTTTCCTATTCATATGATTGTGCTGCTAACTCGAACGAACTGCACTATGGCAATCTATCAATTGCTCCATTAAGTATAGGGCGATTAGGGCCTGTATAGGCCAGTGGCTATCTCGGCGCCATATGTATTTTTACAGATGAAAGATCCGATTGATAGGCAAACTTATATTGTATGCTGTAGGCTATCTCAGATTTACGAAAACGTATTATGACAGTGAAACTTGCGATTGACACCAACGGGTGTTGAACCCACGGACGATGATGGTGATGATGATGATGATTATGACTATGTGTAGGCTACACGTTTTCTACATGGCATACAGCACAGATTTATCCAATGTTAAGCCTACTATTTTCACTGTGATCCATGAGGATTGCAAAAAGTAAGGCTTATTGTTCTACAACAACAGTAATAACAATAGATTTGTTCTTCGGTCGGGTTTATAGGTGAAAAAGGTGCTACAAAAATCAACTGAAGTAATAGCCATAGACATGCGTCGAACGACTAAACTTATATGGTTTGTGTGTCTGCATGTGGCATTGTACTCAGGTGCTAGGCTACACATAGCATTTGCCGAGCAGGTTGATCAGTGCAAGGCCATGCTGGTTTACCGGACCCTGAGAAACAAAGAAGAAATGTCACAAAGCAGTATGAAGACAAAATTAATGGCAACGTATTTAGACGCTTTCCTATCTGCTGCATGATAGCAATAATCTCGGCAGTATCACCCGCGGCCTCGGTTGATCTGCCGTGGTAAAAATCTGCCAGGTCGTCGATAACGTTCACTCCCCCGGGTAAGGCATTTGCTATCCTCCCATGGGATGAGAGACACGCCATCTGAACGTCTTCCATCAGACCTCGCTAGTCCAGTAGGGGGTTGTCCATATTATAATCACGTACGCAGGGAGGAGATCACCGGATTTAGGCGATTTGTGTACGGGTGCATAGCATAGGCCTATATGTTTTTTTTGGACAAAATGTAGGCTATAAGTATGCACAAAATAAGTGTCTACTAATATGATGCCTACATTATAGCCTATATAATTTATATATAATTATATATATATGTATATATATAATTATATATATATCTACTATAGCCTAATAGTCGTCGGATAGCATTTTATATTTTATTACATTCGGCCTATAATTTAATTCTGTTAAGATCTAAACAGAAAGACATAGCAGTGAACAATTTTTAGCTATAGCAATTAAATAAATAAATTCAATGGTAAAATAAATGTTGTTTTATAGATTATGACTTTAGCTAATTAACTTTCGCAAACGTGGGGAAGAAAGAAGAGCTTATTTGCACTTACGCATTTTATATGGAGGTTCGCAAAATGTACGAGTTGCAACTTGGGTCGGGGTCGGAAATATGACTTTTTGGCGTAGGTAAGAGATGGATCGGTCCTAGGCTACTTTTACTAGCGAGCCAGCTCTTTCGAGACGACGCCAAATGAAAACATTTCGATTAATTTTATCTGGAAAAGGCATGCATGATTGAATGAATACGCAGAAATTCAATGTTATTTATTTATTATCATCATCATAATCATAATCATAATCATATACATCATCATCATCATCATCATCATCATCATCATCATCATCATCATCATCATCATCATCATCACCACCACCACCATCACCACTATACCACTACTATTACTGCTACTACAACTACTATTACTGCTATACTACAACTACTACTGCTACAACTCCTGCTGATGCTGCCACTACTACTACTACTACTACTACTACTACTACTACTACTACTACTACTACTACTACTACTACTACTACTACTGCTACTACTACTACTACTACTACTACTACTACTACTACTACTACTACTACTACTGCTACTGCTACTGCTGCTGCTGCTGCTACTGCTACTGCTACTGCTACTGCTACTGCTACTACTACTACTACTACTACTACTACTACTACTACTACTACTACTACTTCTACTAGGCCTGCTAAATATTACTAGGCCTACAACTATTATACTGCCATTAGAGTTCATTCGCATGGGCGAGCTCAGGCATAAGCAAAGCAATATTATTGAATACATTGAACACATGCATGTATGAATCGTTAAAAAACAGTGGGTGGTCTCACTTAAAGTGATATAACTTTTGTTCTGTTTGAAATATTTTGGTTAAATTTCGCTGTTGTACGTATAGAATATAGATATTGACAAAAAACCTTAGAGGATCTTTTTTCGCACATCCTGTATAGTGTAGACTTTTGCATTACATAATAATTATGCAGTCAAATTGCTACTTCCGACATTGTTTTGATCACGTGGTGGAAAGCATCGCCGGTCTTTTAAAAATTGTGCAGGACTTGAGTATAATAATGAAAGTGCACTGCTACGGTTACAGTCGTATTAAAGCCCGAATGTCTGTGAAAGAAATGAATTCACAGAATTGTCTATAAACTGGTCTCTGCAGAAACCTCGGAGAGAGATATATGGAACATTTCGGTGAAATCTTCGGTCACTGGACCCTGGTCAGTGTGCATAAGTTGTCTCATTTGCAGGCACCTCTACGATGCAGGATCACGCTTTCCAGTTATTGGACCATCAACCTGGAATGGCTGGCTCCCTTTGGATCCGTGCTCTGTCTTATACGTATACGGATTCTGCATGCGAATTTTGCACATAACTTATGCATGGAAACTGGTCTTTTTCGTTGACGTTGGACCGGAAGGACCTTGGAATATATCTAGTCCCCTCTTTGGGCAGGGCCGTGTTTAAGGTTCTTCGAGTGTCGGTGCAAAGTGTTACAGCAGGGGCAAAGTGCCGTTCGGCAGTCTTACAAGATTAGTCACTTACAAAAATCCGCTGTTCAATAGGCTAGCCTACGTGGTTTGTCGGATGTGACGGGTCAGTAAGCACGCACGCAACATCGGCGAACTTAGTGAAATTAATGTTTTCTTACAATTATTGATTGTACAAAAGGCTTGAGTAGCACTGAGACTCGCAAAGGACATTTGGCCAATAGCAACAAAACTCTCTCGGCTCAGAGGCATTGGGTGCACCGCACCGAATGGACCTATGTTAAACACGGCCCTGCTCTTTGGACTATACGTGTAGCGACGTATAACTACGCTACGGGTCGCTAATATTATTTTATTTAATTTTTGATCGATTATGGGGTTTCAGGGATCTGATATATTTGTTTTATTTCTGTATTTTTGAGCTGCCTTGTGTGACCTATATTTTAATGTTGATTTGCGCTTGACACGGGTCACAGCGACCGCTGACGTAGGCAGCAGTCGTTGCTGTTCCATTAATTGGTATATGTTCACACGCTCTCAGCGATCGTCGGTCGCTGTCTTCAAAGGCCGTGCCGCTTGCAGTCGATGAGGGTAATTAAACTTTCGCACGCTCTCTGAGGTGGTCTGATGATCAGAGTGAGCGAGGAATACAGCCAGCCAGACAAGCACAGGCAGGGACACGGATTGAGAAGGAAACACCGTTGGCGTGTGGGTCTGTGTACGTGTGTTTTCTCAAGGTTGAACTGGTGCATTTGATGCCTACGTGATCAGCGGCAGATGGCGCCTTTCAGAAGGAGAGATAGAAGGAGAAAGATAGTGAGCTATAGACAGACGCGGAGATACACAGGAGAGGACGCAGCTGGCAGCTAATTCTTGCCGCCTTGAAACAGCTGCGTTGCTGCTGGGTTTGCGCGCGCGGCTCGCTTGCTGGTCATGCGCAGAAAGGGGGACGCTCTCCTTGTCAGGCAGTAATAAAAGAGCAGCGCAACGCTGAGAGGCTCAGTTGCGCATAGGATCTCAGGGCGGTCGGATGTATAGTGAGTTGCGCATAGGATCTCAGGGCGGTCGGATGTATAGTGAGTTGCGCACAGGATCTCAGGGCGGTCGGATGTATTGCGGCGGTTGGTAGTTTTAGGCTCGATCAAGTTGGTGAAGCATGGCCAGGATAAGCGCCTGCTTGCACTAGTTGCGCATACACGGATTCTGTCGGCGATCCATTCTCTCTCGACATGGAGTCGATTAAATAAAAGAGTTTGTTTGTTGCGAGAAATACATCAGCGTCGCTACAAGTTTTGTCTTCGCTCTCGCTTCGGATATATTCCTGGATTACTAATTCAAGGCCTCTCTTCGCCCTGTCACACGGAGTGATTTATCGTGGGCTTCGAATCGTCAGCGTTCTGAAATTGTGTTGCGAAGCGGTTGTTCGTATGGTTGCCTAAGGGCGTCTTTCTCAAACGGCTTGGATAAATAGCCGAAATTGTTGTTCATTGCGAGAAATCAGCATCGGATTTAGCTGATCTTTTCGGGCGTTTCAAACTCGACGCCTTTCTGTGTGTTTCGTCGCATCTCTTGGATATCGTCTTCGTCGCTGTTCTTCGCACACGATCGGCTTTGTCCCTTGTCTTCGGACATAAGGTACGCTTTATTGGGGAATTAATACGATCGGTTATTAAGATATTTTGGGCTGAACTGAAATTGGCTGTGGGACTTGAGAGTCAATCGGGATTTAATTTAGGCATACTCCGGTTGATAGGTGTTTGCATTGAATTGTTGCATTTGATTTTCATTGAATGTCTTTACAAAGGATAGGAACTGATAATTAAACTTACTGACTTTTATGTTTGATTGCTTTGAACATAATTGATGTCAATTGAAGATTCAATTGAGTGTTAATAATAAGAAATATTAAATAAAACTACTGACTTTGATCATTGATGGCATTGAATGCAACTGACGTTGAATGAATACTTGATTGATTGTGAGCTATAAAAATAGGAGTCATTTCTATAGCGCTATGGAAGAGTCTAGGCCAGTCACTCCTGCTCAGCCTTCGAGGCCCCCGTCCTCAATGGAGATATTGCTTGAGGCAATACAGACTAACGCTAAGTCTTCACAAGAGGCTATGCAAGTGCATGCTAAGTCAACTCATGATGCTATGACTTCTATACAGTCGTCTTTGCAACTGAATGCCAGAGAGACGCAAGAGGCGATTGCCACGGTGGAGTTTAATGTCCTGGCAGTGCAATCAAATGTTAGCGATGCTATTTACTCAGTGCAATCAAATGTAAGAGAGGAAATCTCTTCTGTAAAATCTTATGTCAGAGATACGCAGGATGCAATCACCTCAGAGCAATTAAATGTCAGGGAAGCGCTGACGGAAGTTGTATCACGATTGGAAAGGCTAGAGGCATCGCCGGTACCCAAGCCTGCTGTGGATTTGAACCCTGGTTACCTCACCGCTATTACCACTGCGGACGCGCCATACCACTCGACCATCGGCCTGGAGGAAACTTTGGGTGCTAGGCCTAAAGATTTCACGCAACCTGGTATATTGCGAAGAAGTGATAGATTGGCTGGTAGGCCGCCAATTTCATATAGGGAGTACGGTAGTCGAAAAGACTGGCCGCCTTTCCTGGGTTGGGATTCGAACCCAGAAGTCACCTCCTCCTGTCCTCCCTCTATCTCTAGAGCTCGTCCACAGCAGCACGCGGCCATATCGAGCGAGGATCCGGAAGTGGCGACTCCGGGGAGGCCGATAGGGGCGGGCGTTACAATTGGTACCAGAAGTGGGGTCAAATTAGTTCTAGAGATTTTGGCGATGATAGGTTAGAAGAGGAAACTGACTATGCTAGAACAGGCGAAATGGCGATTTCTTTTGAAAGAAGGAAGTAAAGGGAATTTGCGGATATTGTGGATATAATGTCTGATGATGGTAGTGTAGACATTGAAATCAGCAAGATAATGGAATCTAGACCTAAAACTGTTAAAATAATTGATAACAGAATGCATGCAGCACGGCAACCGGAGTTTAGAAATTTTGAAGTGAATAAACCGATCGCTAATAAATTGTCATGGGAGGGGGGTGATAAGGTCAACCCAGTCCCTTTGGCCTCTTCGTCCCTTCCTCTCGTCGAGTATCCTCGACCGGATCCACAATGGAGAATTCAAGCGTCGCTCGCAAAGGTCGATCAACAAAGAGTGGAAATAGCACCGAGTCGGGCGACATTCCACAACCAGCGCCGGCAATGCCGACCTACCAGGCCGTGACTGATTATGTCCTCGACGGCCGTGCAACGTCGACCATGGTTGGTCGAGATTACGCTCGACCCGACCTTCCTCCTGGACCAGCGGCGATGGCAACGGTCGACTGGATGCAACCATACGCTCGTCCCGACCATTCAAATATGCCGTGGAGGTATGCTCCGACCTACACGCCGAACGCTTTCTACGGTAGCAGCGACAACCGGGTTTGGGTTGACCCGCTTCGCTGTCTCGACTCGTTTCGACCAAGCGACGCCGTCTTTCCTCGGTGGCCAACGGTCGTGGAATCGGCGAGGACGAGTTCGTGCCTCGGCGCGCAAAGCTTCGGATTTAGCCGTGATGCCGAACTACCGCGATGTCAGGCGGTAATGAAGTCGACACCTCTGGAGAGAAATGAAACGACGGCCGATAATAAAGCGACGTCTGCGGTTGGTGAAACGAAAGCACTGGCGCCTACCAACGTGTCGGTCGGTCCTGTCAAAATTGTCCCGACGACCACCGTCGCAACGCAAACGACCGGCGACTGGGAGCTACCGTCGATCAGTTCAAAGGGAACAGTCAAGGAACTTGAACCGACCGCGTCTGCAACAGCTAAAGAGGGCGAGGTTAAACAGTCATCGACTTCTCCTCCTAAGCCAACACAATTCCTGAAACTCGGGTCTTTTAGCGGAAAGACGGACGTTGAAACATTCTTACGAAAATTCTCCGTGTGCGCCAGGAATAACAGATGGACGGACGAGGAGAGATTGAACCAATTAGTAGTCTCATTGGTTGAACCGGCGACTCATTTGCTGAGCGAGTCGAACGCAGATAGCCTGGACACTTGGACGGCTTTGGTCCAGCGACTTCGTGAACGATACGGCAACGCTGAACAACAAGCCCTGTTCCAAACGCAGCTAAGCACCAGGAAACAGAAAGTCGACGAGGATATGGGCGTCCTGGTGGACGACATCCGACGTCTCTCCACGCGCGCCTATCCGGGTTCCTCGACGGCTCACAGCGAAGCCATTGCCGTCCGAGCATTCGTCGACGCTCTTCACGATCGGACCCTCGCTCTGAAAATCCGGGAGCGAGAACCGAAATCGCTCGACGACGCGTACAAGGTAGCTATGAGGTTGGATGGTTATCAAAAAGCAGAAGTCGGTGGCCATGAACAGAATGAACGACGATATGGACGTGTTAACGCTGTCAGAGAAGAAGAAGAATCGTTGGTGGAGGCCCTGCTACACCGCATAGAACAGTTGGAGAAACAAGTGAAACAATCGGTGCCGACGCCTCAGTACAGAGACAATAATCGCGGGTCATGGAGAGACCAGAACGGGTCAACAAGAAACGAATGGTCGAACGCCAATGGAGGCAATGGACGGGGAACTCCACGGTGTTTCCTATGTCATCGGCTTGGTCATTTGAGCTCGGCCTGTAGAAGTCGACCACAGAGAGAAGTGGAAACGGAGGCAAGACCATCGCCGCGGAGATGCTTCGAATGTTCAGCAACGGACCATATAGCGCGCTTTTGTCCTCTTCGACAACAGCAGCAGGACCCACCTAGCGACAATCCTAGTCAACCGGTGGGCGAGAATCACGACAACCCCAGCGTTGGTCGTGTGTTCTCTATACGGAGTTCCGCTCCAGCGCCGAGTGGGAACCAAGTGAATGGACAGAACCGGATGTCGCCATCTTCCTTCAGGAGACGGAATGGTGGTCGGGACTTGCGAAACGAGGTACGCCGCTGTTTCTACTGTGATGACAGTTCTCACCTCCTGAGGCGGTGCCCCCTTCGCAACGGATCCTCCGAGGACCAGAACTGGAGAACGCTTGATGAACCGACAGGAAGTCGTCTGCTGGAGAACTTGACGTCGGTTGGGTAATCTCTGTGAATGACCGCTTAATTGCGGCCGTCAATTGGAATAACAGGGAGATGCCTGTAACACTGGTTTGGTTTGTTTTTGATGAATACATTTTTGATTTACATGTGGAAGTCTTTACATGTGTGTGTTACTGTGTAAATAACTGTATTCTTGCATCGTATGTTGTGCCTTCATATATGTATGGCATAGTATTAATATTTGTATTGCATTACCGACTGTCTGATTAATGTTCGCAATGGTGATATATATTAGTATTGTATTGCATTTGCAAGGAAGCGATGGACGATTTTATTATTGCCTTGCTATAGACAGAAAACTGGACTGTCATTGCCTGCATTGCGCTATATAAATATTGGTTTTACCTGTTGATGTATATATAAGGTTGCCTATTTTAGTTAAGGCCATTGATCACGATTATGTGACCTTGAACTTAGACTTGCAGTGGAATTAGCCATGATGATGTGATTATGTGATATTATGACCTGCGGTGAAATAGTAGGCCTATATTCCGCTTCTTCTATAACATGATTAATTAAAAAAAAATAATTTTAAAGGATTGGCACAGCTAAATTTTAAGGCTTCTAAGTTCCGTGTATAGAGTTCTTATATGCGTAACTATTGTCATCGCATATATATATATATAATATTAATTGTATGGATGCTTATTAATTAACTTTAGTGAGGCGCTCTATAAATGTTCTATAATAGTCCCTTATTGTCCTTCAACGCCTTAATGCATTACCGAGGTTTTGAGTTTAACAGCGGTGAAATTAATATACATAGCTGCTCTTTGATTAATAGTCCTGCATAGGCCTACATGTTTTGGTTGCAGTACGAATTATTTAGATTGCAGTTGATGGACGCAGGATATAAATATATTTAGTTTGATTTAATAGGCCTACTTGAATGATTAGCCCGTGTACTGTCTGCATCAGCGTTGCAGTTGAGACACAATTTTAATAGTAGCGATGCATAATTTGGTCTTATAATTTTGCAGTGTAGACTATGATTAAACTGGTTGCCTAATAATATTTATTAGGACTAGGCATAAATAATTAGGAGCTCTGTCTGTGCGAGAAATGAGGTTGGCCTAAATGATTTTGTAGCATTGGATTTAATATTATTATTAATTCGGTGCAGATTAATATTGGGATCCATGAATGGATCTATGACCTAATTGCGAGTTCGTTCAATAGGCCTAATTTGGATCTTGTTGATGGGTGGCCTCGCAGTTTTCCACGCTTCTACAGATCAATTGTAGATGGCGGAGGAAGAGCGGAGGCGTAGTCCGAGAGCGACGCATTAGGACGCCGACGATTATCGACTGAGATTCTCAGTGTTCAATTGTTCCAGACGAAAGAAGTTCGGAACGTCTGTCCTTGTTGTAATATAATTGTGCATTTAATCTGCAATATAACTAAATCTGTAATGTAAGATTTACTGCTATGATTAGCATAGTAAAGATTAAGCTATAGATTAGATTAACGGTTGACCTAATTCTGAAAGGATTTATTTGAGGTCTTATTTTATTTCGTGCAAAACAACGCGACCTTAGTCGTACGATGCACTTTGACCTACATGTATAAGGATCATGTTTTGTTGCCTAATTCTCACAGCCAGACGCACGCTGTAGATGCACTGCGTGGGGGGGAATAGAGACACAGGAGTCGACGCATCAAAGAGCGGCGATTAATTAGCAATCGTTGTTTCCCAGGCGCGTGGGTGGTCCCGTTAGTCTCCGCTGCATCTCTGATAGAATGAAGGAAAGATAATAGGCCTTGATGCTATGCAATGATGCATAAGGATTTATAGTAGACTAAAGTGGCCTAATGTTGATTTGCGCTTTAGACTAAGATCTCATATTAAAATCATGATAATCCTTTTAGGCCTAGAATTTTTACGATTATACAATGTGACTGTTTTGTAACTTTAGCCTATGTTTAAATGGCCTATTTTAATTCTGTGCATAATCGGTTGCATTTTTAAGTAGGCCTACTGAAAGATGTTGGGAAGAGAGCGGCTTATTAAGCTGAAGTTAGGCTTGGTCTCTTACGGTAAGCTTTGATGGGGAGCCTACGGATAGTTATAATGAGCATTGGCCTTTGGAGACTTAAGCTGTGTGTGTAGTTTCAGGTAATTTGCTATGATAGCACCGTTGTTAATGGGATTAGAGACTTAGGTTTAACTGCTTAGATGAGTCTTTAAATGTAGACGTTTGCCTACAGTGAAATGCCTAAAGAAGTCTCGATAGTAAAGGCCATGGGTGGCCTATTAATCAGATGACCTGTTGTAAAGGTAACGGAAGTCTAGTGGTTTTTGTGGCTGTCCCGTGGGTTCTTAAGTCAATGCTTGCCGTGGAGGACTTTGTGCTTAACTAAACTCAAGGAGACCTATATATAGAATTGCTTTTGAGCTTTACTGAACTATTAGCGATGGAGCTATATAATTATAATAATAATAAATGTTTCTTTCGCTTGAACTGACATTTAACGCTAAAATGTGAACTTTGTGATGCTTACGTTGAGGACTGTTCATTGCATATATTTTTAATTCTTGCATTTGAATCATTGATGTAAAAATTGGAGTATGGCCTTACTAACATTTCAGGATCCATTTTTCCAATTAAAGGGATCCTGAAATCAGGGAGGGCCGAGAATAGTGTAGCGACGTATAACTACGCTACGGGTCGCTAATATTATTTTATTTAATTTTTGATCGATTATGGGGTTTCAGGGATCTGATATATTTGTTTTATTTCTGTATTTTTGAGCTGCCTTGTGTGACCTATATTTTAATGTTGATTTGCGCTTGACACGGGTCACAGCGACCGCTGACGTAGGCAGCAGTCGTTGCTGTTCCATTAATTGGTATATGTTCACACGCTCTCAGCGATCGTCGGTCGCTGTCTTCAAAGGCCGTGCCGCTTGCAGTCGATGAGGGTAATTAAACTTTCGCACGCTCTCTGAGGTGGTCTGATGATCAGAGTGAGCGAGGAATACAGCCAGCCAGACAAGCACAGGCAGGGACACGGATTGAGAAGGAAACACCGTTGGCGTGTGGGTCTGTGTACGTGTGTTTTCTCAAGGTTGAACTGGTGCATTTGATGCCTACGTGATCAGCGGCAGATGGCGCCTTTCAGAAGGAGAGATAGAAGGAGAAAGATAGTGAGCTATAGACAGACGCGGAGATACACAGGAGAGGACGCAGCTGGCAGCTAATTCTTGCCGCCTTGAAACAGCTGCGTTGCTGCTGGGTTTGCGCGCGCGGCTCGCTTGCTGGTCATGCGCAGAAAGGGGGACGCTCTCCTTGTCAGGCAGTAATAAAAGAGCAGCGCAACGCTGAGAGGCTCAGTTGCGCATAGGATCTCAGGGCGGTCGGATGTATAGTGAGTTGCGCATAGGATCTCAGGGCGGTCGGATGTATAGTGAGTTGCGCACAGGATCTCAGGGCGGTCGGATGTATTGCGGCGGTTGGTAGTTTTAGGCTCGATCAAGTTGGTGAAGCATGGCCAGGATAAGCGCCTGCTTGCACTAGTTGCGCATACACGGATTCTGTCGGCGATCCATTCTCTCTCGACATGGAGTCGATTAAATAAAAGAGTTTGTTTGTTGCGAGAAATACATCAGCGTCGCTACAAGTTTTGTCTTCGCTCTCGCTTCGGATATATTCCTGGATTACTAATTCAAGGCCTCTCTTCGCCCTGTCACACGGAGTGATTTATCGTGGGCTTCGAATCGTCAGCGTTCTGAAATTGTGTTGCGAAGCGGTTGTTCGTATGGTTGCCTAAGGGCGTCTTTCTCAAACGGCTTGGATAAATAGCCGAAATTGTTGTTCATTGCGAGAAATCAGCATCGGATTTAGCTGATCTTTTCGGGCGTTTCAAACTCGACGCCTTTCTGTGTGTTTCGTCGCATCTCTTGGATATCGTCTTCGTCGCTGTTCTTCGCACACGATCGGCTTTGTCCCTTGTCTTCGGACATAAGGTACGCTTTATTGGGGAATTAATACGATCGGTTATTAAGATATTTTGGGCTGAACTGAAATTGGCTGTGGGACTTGAGAGTCAATCGGGATTTAATTTAGGCATACTCCGGTTGATAGGTGTTTGCATTGAATTGTTGCATTTGATTTTCATTGAATGTCTTTACAAAGGATAGGAACTGATAATTAAACTTACTGACTTTTATGTTTGATTGCTTTGAACATAATTGATGTCAATTGAAGATTCAATTGAGTGTTAATAATAAGAAATATTAAATAAAACTACTGACTTTGATCATTGATGGCATTGAATGCAACTGACGTTGAATGAATACTTGATTGATTGTGAGCTATAAAAATAGGAGTCATTTCTATAGCGCTATGGAAGAGTCTAGGCCAGTCACTCCTGCTCAGCCTTCGAGGCCCCCGTCCTCAATGGAGATATTGCTTGAGGCAATACAGACTAACGCTAAGTCTTCACAAGAGGCTATGCAAGTGCATGCTAAGTCAACTCATGATGCTATGACTTCTATACAGTCGTCTTTGCAACTGAATGCCAGAGAGACGCAAGAGGCGATTGCCACGGTGGAGTTTAATGTCCTGGCAGTGCAATCAAATGTTAGCGATGCTATTTACTCAGTGCAATCAAATGTAAGAGAGGAAATCTCTTCTGTAAAATCTTATGTCAGAGATACGCAGGATGCAATCACCTCAGAGCAATTAAATGTCAGGGAAGCGCTGACGGAAGTTGTATCACGATTGGAAAGGCTAGAGGCATCGCCGGTACCCAAGCCTGCTGTGGATTTGAACCCTGGTTACCTCACCGCTATTACCACTGCGGACGCGCCATACCACTCGACCATCGGCCTGGAGGAAACTTTGGGTGCTAGGCCTAAAGATTTCACGCAACCTGGTATATTGCGAAGAAGTGATAGATTGGCTGGTAGGCCGCCAATTTCATATAGGGAGTACGGTAGTCGAAAAGACTGGCCGCCTTTCCTGGGTTGGGATTCGAACCCAGAAGTCACCTCCTCCTGTCCTCCCTCTATCTCTAGAGCTCGTCCACAGCAGCACGCGGCCATATCGAGCGAGGATCCGGAAGTGGCGACTCCGGGGAGGCCGATAGGGGCGGGCGTTACATACGTACCTGGGAGAGGCACGAATGGCTGAACGTCTATAGTGGATGGAAGTAAACGAATTAGTCCTATACGTACATGTATTATTTGTTACCAAACGCGCACCCAATATACGCTACACATAAGCAATAATATGATCCACATTGGCACAGCGAAAACAAACTTCAGAATGTGTAGATCTATTCTTTTAAGAGATTTGTAGCCTAGGCCTAGACACAGCGTCCCTTCAAGACCATCTATAGGTCTACTACATATAGAATAAAGAATCAATGTTCTGACGCAATTTAATTTGGTGTGCAATAGCTAAAAAATATGTGTTATTGCACTGGCAACCCTATTTCTGTAATTTTATTTGGTACGGGTCACAGAGTATGCACTAGGTAGGGCCTATACGCTCATGCAACAGGATCACGTATATAGACTAGCCAACCTCGCCACTACTAGTCACGGGAGCAATGAAAAAAGGAGGGTGGTCTATACCGTCTCGACAGTGCCCTGTTAAGACGGTATAGATCGTTACGCTTTCATGGTATTCGTGCACCGCATTGAAAATCAGCACCAAACGCGAATAATGACTTAATTGAACCTAGAGGAGTAGTGATCCAGCGATGAAAGGTAGGCAGTCTTTCTGAAAATAAGTCATCTATGGCATTCACTGTCTTCAGTGCGGCAAATGACCACGGGTGTGCGCATTATATGGTGAAACAAGCCCGTACAAATGTCATGTCAACATATACGGAAATTGGAAGAGCTCGCCTCTTCTCTGCTTCAACCTCAACTAATTTTTCGCTTTAAAGTCAAAGGGTTCTGGTTCTGTATATGCCCAAATAAATCGCGTTTCCTCACAGAGGTCTGCGATTTAAGGTAGGCCTGCTATACAGACCACGCTGCCATGCAGAAAGAAAGCTTCTAGCCAAGGCTTTTTTAACGTGCAGTTGTGTACAAAATGTGCAGTTGTAGAAGCACTTCTGTACAGTTAAAACTAGCAAAAAAGGTCACCGTCCTCCGATTGAAAGTAATTTACCATGGATGATGGGAAAGGAAAGAAGGAGTTGTGCAGTTCTAAAAATTCCTTAAAAACAGCACTGCTTCTAACTATAGGTCCAACAGTGTGTCGATTGCATGGCCTCAAGGAAAAATGTCGACAAAAGAATTCGGAAATTTTTTGAATAGACCCACTATAAAAGACATTCACTGCAATTAAATTCTCCTGTTCGTAACCATGGTATGATTCTCGACCACATCCTTAGCTTCTCCGATCAGATCACCCGCTTCTGATTCTTCCAGTAGCGGCGCTAGGGGGACTGGGGGCTAAGCCCCCATACAAGAGGCTCAGCCCCCCCTAAAAAAGGGCCATCCGAATTTGTTTGCATTGAAATATCCACGATTTTCGGGTGACGACCCAAAAAAAGGTCGTCAGAAATTTTTGCGGCGAAAATCGAAAATTTTCATGAGATTTGGGTCGATGACTAAAAAAAAGGTCGTCAGAAATTTTGGCGGCGAAAATGGAAAATTTTTCTCCGCGAGGCTTCAGCCCCCCCGAAACTGAAATCCTGGCGCCGCCACTGGATTCTTCTCTCCCGATTTTGCTTCATGCATATTCCTGACATTCGCAGAATCCGCTCTATTCTCGACTTAAAACTGCATCAACATATTCTGCCCGATGGCATAAATTTGTTGCCATATGAAACATATTTTTTGCCATTATTTCATATATTTTCTGCCCACATTAATTTTTTCTCCAGAAACCTAAACCATTATTACATTCTGGCGTCTTGAGAATGTGCACTTCAATTACATTGCATAGCATTATTAAACGCACAACATTGTCGCCGTAATATCGGTGACCGCAATTTTTCTCTCGTCCATAAATAACTTTCCGAGCAAGCAACACGAGAATGCGACTTCCATCTCAAGTCGGTGGACATGAACGCAATTTTATAGGTCGGCTAAGCATAACGGCGCCTTATTTTTCATGCGCTCCTATATATGCTTTACATGCAATAGCGCTAGAAAAGCCTTTCATCGTTTATTACCGACTGTCTGCCCCGAAAAACATGCCGGGTTTTGGGTCGCGCCTGACCACCACTACCGATCTCCTCGAGTCACCCTCAGGGGAGGCAGTTAGCCGGATTGAAAGCGCCCGACAAAACGGAAGGCAGGATATTTGCAACGTCGCCGAACAACAGTGGCTAGTTAAATGTAACGGAAACCCATTCTCAGTGAAAGATCAAAACCATCGCCCGTAACAACCGACCTAACGAAAGCAGACGATATATTATACGAGATTCAACAATGGCGGCTAATAACGGACGACATTAATCAACGTGGCTCGTGACGACACCAGGTCATAGTTTCTGTGACGTATTTCACGACACGTGACCTATTTGTTTGGGGTTTCACTAAAATGCGAATTGCGTTCTGGCGAACGTAATAGCCAATCTCAGAACGAGGATGGCGATTTATTTACCGGAACCAATTCGATACGTCTGTAAAATCTACAGGCACGCGCTGGTTGCTATATCGAGATTGATAACAGTAAAGTTCAGGCAGTGATCGCAAAGAAAATGCCTTGGAAGAAAACTGCAGTATAGGTCTAACTGTTTTCAGACAAACGCATTGCAATGGTAATGGTATACCCTGAAGGTGCTATGGAAAATAGGCCAATGTTATTGATATTATTTTGTTCATAGGGCTTATTTACTTCTTTAGACTTTGGCGCACGGCAAATTAGACCTATATAACTGAAGCTATTGTTAGACACCACAAAATGAAAAGAACTCAAACATGAGGGTAAGGTTTCTGCATTTCCACAATAATTATAGACTGTAATAGAATCAATAGGTGACACAAAATACAAGTATACATGCCTGCATCGAAGTAGGATATCAAGGTGGGCGGTATAGGAGATTATTACTGAATTTGTATTTGAATTATATAGGCCTATGCATGCATGCATACAAACATGAATGCATATATACATCAAAGCATTATGATGCCTGCATTACATTTATATAGCGCTTTAATGCCCAAATTTCTTTTGAATTATGTGACAAGTTAATAGACAAAGCCACGACAACTGGTCGTCAAGGCCAACGGAATTGTTGAACTAAATTCCTTTTCAACTGAACCTCCGACCTTAGGTCGACATTGATGAGCGATAATCAGCAGACGAGAGGAGGAGGTCGTAAAGAACCGTCGGAAATAACGGACTGGTCCGGAAGCAGAGGCACTACGGACTGCAGAGACAGGAAGCAATGCCATCAACCATTCAATTAACCATCCTAAAGAAAGCGGGAAACTTCTACAGCTATTCCCCGCTTCACATCAGTCGCTTCATGTATACAGAATCTACTCTTCGCCATTGATGCACCAACCGTGTAAATTTTACAAGGTTCAAGGGCGCCCACACATACATGTAGGCCCTGTAGGGGCAAGAGGAGGCACTTCCGCCTGGAAAATTGACACATGATTTTAAAATAGCCTATGGATACTACATTTCGACTTGAATAAAATCTCTTCGCTTTGAAGCACTAATGAAGTCCTACTAATGATACACAAAGTGAATTTGAGATATTTGCAGTGAATTAAGAACCTAGATCTATGAAAAATATCCATGTTCTTTATATTGATTTCTACTTTGCATTTTTGAAGCGCTTGCTAAAAAATAGATTTAACTGTGACCTTTGTGCTTTGCCCCATCATGCAAAAGATCTCCGGCGCTCATAGCCTATAGTCACAGTACAAAACACACGCACGCACGCACACAGGCACATACACACTCACATGCACAATACACACATGCATAAAGATACGCAAATACATGAGCCAGATGTCTCTCTATACCGTGATAAAGGTTACGTATATTTATATTAAACATATACAGGGTGGGCCATAAAAAAGACCGCTACGATTTTTGCCAATATCTTGGCCAAAAGTAAGAATTTACAGATCAAATTTTACAGGCATTAAGACAATTCATATTTACACATGATGGACAGATTTCATCAAGATATTTCAAACGGAACAAAAGTTATATCACTTTTAGTGAGGTCACCTACTGTTTTTTGACGATTCAAAAACGTAACGCAACAAAAAGAAACAAACAATTTTGTCGAGTCATATCTCAAATAACTGTCATCAAATAAACTTTATAGTGCTCCTCAACTTGTGTTCAATGTGTCCACCACCAGTGCTCAAACTTGTAATTTGTCTCTTTGTAAAATTGTTGAAGGCCTTAATTAATTGTTGATGTGTTCCAGAGGTAAATCTTTCCAGATAATCCCCAATGCAAGAATCACTTCTCTTATTGCTCCTGGTTTTGGCCGCATATTGTGATATTTCGCCAGTATATCTCTCTACACTTGAAATTCCATCAGGTTCCAATCAGGAAATTTTAGGTAATTGGGGTTTTCTCAATGAAAAACACATAATTGACATTAAGCCGATCTCCTTTCATCAACGACATGTTTCTTAACTCTCAATTTAGCTATTAGTTTTTCTCTGCATTCACTTACTAAAGCCTGCAAAATTTGATTTCGAAATTCTTACTTTTGGCTAAGATATTGGCAAACAACCATAGGGTCTTTTTATGGCCCCTCTGTACATCGGCCTATATGACAGGTGAAGATCACACGGCCATCAATGCGCCTCTGCTTCAGCAACTAACGCAACAACAGCGTCAGGATCATCGGAATCATAGCCACTACCATCATCGTTTATCATCATCAGCAGCCGTTGCCGCCCTGGCCTGCTTTCACCCGACGATGAAGACAACGACGACGACGATGTGATATATGCGGAATAATAAGTGGCGACAGCATCAGTGGCGGCGCCAGGATTTCAGTTGGGGGGGGGCTGAATTTGCGGCGAAAATTTTCCGTTTTCAGTCGCCAAAATTTCTGATGACCTTTTTTATTGTCATTTTGTCGACATCTTGGAAACTGGTCCTTTTCCGTGACCGCCAAGCTGTCTGCCAAACCTCGTGCGTACCCTTGCGCTTATTGGGGGGGCTAAAGGGGGTTAATCGTAAAAATTATATTTTTTCATGGGTACAAAAATTGATGGCCTTTTAAAGGGGGGCTTAGCCCCCTTAGCCCCCTAGCGCCGCCACTGTCTTTTTAGGGGGCTTAGCACCTTGGCACCGTTACTGGCTGGAATCTGGAGCGCCTCTGAGTGAAGAGTGTCACTCTATGGGTCTGTATAGAAATTCATGCTCGAAGCCTGTATGTTGTCAAATTATTGTTCTGTGTGTGTATCAATAGGCTAGGCGAATTATAGTCCCCTAAGACAGAATTGAAAATGGAACAAAGATCTATTCTGACTACAGACTACGAAAGAAAGAAAAAACACCTAAAATTACTTAGTAAGACGACAGAAGAGTGACGTGAGTCTCAATCTACCGCTTCTGGTTTTGGGTATGCGGTTTCAATAGCTGTTAGTCCATTAGGCCGACTTAGGCCTCGCGTATTTATCATCACAGATAGGAAAGTCCGAGGCGTAGGCTATATCTGTATGGGATATAGAAGGATTGATACTCCTTCCATATGCCAACGTATGCAGATAGACGTCTTGCCGTGCCCAATCGGTATTGGAGACGATTATTTAAATCGTCCTGCGGAAAATTCTTGCCAGTATCTCCTCAAAATACAACTTAAACTCTTGCGACAGTTTGTGCAAATTAGCATGTGAACAGTCTACAGCCCTAGATAGAATAACTGTTTGTGATGATAGGTTATTATGAAGGTACTCAATGAAGCGTTCCTTCTGGCTGATATTGACAGTTTCTAATCCGTTCCAAGGTCTGATTGGGTTTACTACTAGACCTATAATAGACCTACTTAATTAGACCTACCCTTAAAATGTTACGAGAAGACAATCGTTTAAGTCACGATTAGACCTATTGTTTGCTATATTTAGAAATTGACATTTTTTACTTCCCAAGGTAAAGTTTACAATGACGTCACAATGTAGCAATTTAGCAGAGCAGGCCAAAGTAAGGAAAGTCGTAATAATAGTATTTAAATAATATTTCTTCTTTAATGAAACGCTTCCAAACGCACAGCGCTATACTTGTAAGTGGCGGCGACCAGTGGCGCCGCCAGGATTTCAGTTTGGGGGGGCTGAATTTGCGGAGAAAATTTTCAGTTTTCAGTTGCCAAAATTTCTGACGAGCTTTTTTTTAGTCATCGACCAAAAAATTCTCAAGAAAAATTTCTATTTCACCCATCAAAATTTTTGATGACCTTTTTTGACCAAAATCTCAAGAAAAATTTCCATTTCACCCGTCAAAATTTCTGATGACCTTTTTTGTAGTCATTTGGTCGAAATCTTGGAAAAAAATGGCCCTTTACCGTGACCCCCAAGCTGTCTGTCAAACCTCGAGCGTACCTTTACGCTTATTTTTGAGGGGGCTAAAGGGGGTTATTCGTCAAAAACTTCTATTTTTACATGGGTAAAAAAATGGGTGCCCTTTTTTAGGGATGCTTAGCCCCCTAGCCCTCCTAGCGCCGCCACTGGACAGCAGCTTGAACCCACTTCCTCTTTCTCATCAACATTAACATCATCCCTAAATCTTTCAGCTTCTATCGGTCTACATAATATTGTATCGCATATGCACATTCTATGTTTTTACACGGATCTTCGGCTTAAATCATGTATTTATGATATGCATGTGGACATCGTGGAGACAGAAAAGCAAACAATATATATATATATTTATATATATATATATACATTGTATACAAGTGATGACAAATATATTTTTTCTATATAGGTCTATATTTTCTATACGTAATACTGAGAAATATATGTATGTATGTATATATATATATATAAATATATATGTATGTATATATATATAATTTATATTGCACAATCGCACTAAACCACTTAAGAATAATTGTGACCAAAGCCATTATTCTTCGGCACGGCCATTAATATACATGGGACAGTGTGGGCTGCATGGATGGATGGATGGATGGATGGGTGGTTTATGACTTCTCGGGAATAGAGACGTCTGGCTGAGGGCAAGGCCTGTATGCTGAGCAGACAACGACTTCATGGCTATCCCAATTTCCTTCCTATAATCCTATTATATCATTTGTAGGGATTTTTCGGTTAACGAGAAGAGCCGTCGTTCCACGAATGATATTGTACAGCTTTAAATCAATTGATACTTTTCGACGAGCTTCACTGCATTGTGCAAATCGTCAGTTTGCATTTTGTAAACTCTCATCGTTGAAATGTTAAATAGATAGACTTACATGAAAACATACATTCATGATACATGCATGTACACATACATTATGTAAATTGTGTATGTATACTGTAATGCATGTATCATTTCTTTGGCATAGACTCTGTTATAGTGGCATACAATTTACAAATCGTATTATTATTATTATTATTATTATTTTTTTTTTTTTTAAATTTTTTTAATTTTTATTATTATTATTACTATTATTATTATTATTATTATTATTATTATTATTATTATTATTATTATTATTATTATCATTATCATTATTATTATCATTATTATCATTATTATTGTAGTTAGAGACTAGAATAATTGTAGTTTAACTACAATTATAATAACACGATTTGTATAGCACCACAACTTAGCCGTTACCGAAGAAAAGACAACTGCGTTACTTTAAAAGATTTTTTTTAAGCTATGAGAATGCTAGGAGAATGTAAAAGAATGTTGATTGTATCCTAATCAAGATGATAATACACGTAGTCATCGATAATTTTTTACTGTGTACGCCCAATCGTAAACGTCGTAGAGTTCTGAGTCTAAAACGCCACTTAACAGCTACAGGTGCATGCAAAGGCAACGCCATCTTGTAGTGAGCATCAGTAGATGCAGTTGCAAAAGGTTTGACCACACGTAGGCCTATATTATACGGTATATAGCCTACCGTAGTCTAACAATTATTTTACCGTATTGCATCTGTTGTGAATGAGTACTGAGCAGCAGACGAGAATAAAAGCAACGACAAACGACATTTATTTGAAGAGCAAAAAACTCTATGCTCTATGGGATCAAGATAATACGCTGTGGTGGGATTTCCACGATGTTGCGCTGCATATATGCAGTGGCGGCGCTACGCCAGGGCATGGCAGGGCAAATGCCCTGGTAAAAAAGCCTTTGCCCTGGTCGTTGCCCTGCCTTTTGCCCTGCCTGAAATTTTGCATTGCCAGAATTTCTTCGGGCATGTTGTTTCTTACTGTTCACGTCCGTCCGCTCTCTGACATGGCAAAAATATTGACATGGCAAAATATTGGCAGTGCAAAAGTTCTGGAAGGGTAAAATTCTGGCAGGGCATCAGTTCTGACAGGAAAAAATTCAGGCAGGGCAAAAACTGTGGTAGGTCAAAATTTTGACAAAAGTTCTGACAGGGAAAAATTCTGGCAGAGAAAAATTTCCAAACATTGTGGCGTGACAAAAGTTATGGCAGCCTTGGCAAAAGTTCTGGTATACGGCAAAATTCTGTGGTTGTTTCTCCACATTACCGTTTACAACTAACAGCATAGGCCTAACTGTCGGTTTATCGTTTTTCAAATGAAGCTTATTCATTTGAGTAAGCAATTGACCTAGCCTACCGCGTATATGTCTGACTCAGTTACTATGTTTGCTGAACTTTTTGCTTTCGAAATGCTGCTCGAAAGAGACTTTCCAATGCTTCATTAAGTCCCTGAGATTAGTCTATAAGATTTATAAGATTTGCTTTCCAAATGTCAAGAACGGTTCGGTTTGTGACTTCGCCCATCTGATCCTCTGACCAGCCAACCCTAATAGTGTAAGGTGGGTGGTTTACAGCATTGCCACTGAGGCTTCAGAAATATACCCAGATTTCGATATGAAAAATCAAGAAAAGTCCAGACTAGTTATATAAGCGATTTTAGACCCTCTTTGTTCAAATTAAGCTTATGTTGGATTTCAGATATTTTTCAAGACAGTTAATAAAGTGTTCGTCAAGTGAGTTGAATCAAAATGTAGGCCTAATTGCAATTTTTAACTTTCGAAAAAATGCAAATTATCAAGGTTGTCAGAGCCTGAGCATCCGTATCGACAATAAGCTAAAGTGTAGCCTTTGTCATGTGTGCAAGCGCAGCGGGTCGGTCGAGCCTACAAGAACTGTAGGCTAAACACACAGCACGCGTCGCTTAAGTTTACGAATTTTTAAAGTTGTCGAAGTTTTCGGCCAAACTTTCTCAATTCATCAGCAATCCAACTTTTAAACCATCTATAGAACATTAATACTCTGCAACAACTATAGACCACTTCCTATAGGATTGACCTGACCTATATACATGTTAGAGATGCCGATAAGGCTCAACAGGGAGGAGTGACTTTACCTAGGCTATATTGAATAAATTGTCGAAACAAATAATTTCTGCGAAGATTGGGAAGTTTAAAATTAAAATTCACAGAAGAAAATTATGCAGAACAACCAGTTTACATTGAATTTCACTATAAATACAATGCATATTGCTCAGTGCACAGAATATTCATGCGTTGTAAATAAAAATGGTCAAGTCATTAAAATAAACCCAGATTTTTCCCCAAAACAAATAAGAAATCCAGACGGGGAAACCAAATCTAGTGGGAAAAACCCAGCTGTGACATCACTGGTGATTTATGGCGAGCACGGTAGCGCCAAATTATAGGCCCACGTAAGCTCGTACTACCGAGCACGCGACTCGCCCTCTGCCCTGGTTACTTGTATGACTGCCCTGGCTATGCCCTGGCTGCAAAAAGTGTCTGGCGCCGCCACTGCATATATGCCCAGATAAATTATTACATCTACGCGCTGCTACGTTTTATGAACCTGCAAACCTTTGCTCGTGTATTAAAATTGGATTCGACCAGAGGGAAGAATGACGGATGATAGAATAGCGGAGGGCAGATTGGCGGACAACAGAATGGTCGAGAACGTATATTATAGCGCCTTTTTTAGCAAGCTCTTTGGTTATTGCTCGCTACCTAAAAAATTAAACGATGATAAGAAGAAAACGGTGTTCCACGCAAGGTCGTCTTGTTCATTGGACACAGTATAGCATGTGCCTATAATAATATGGTCTACGAACTTTGTACACGGGCCTACGAAAGTCAAAAATAAGTTTTAGAAAAAAACAATTTGTTCATTGCCCCAAAATATAAAAACGAAATCCAAAGTTAATAAACTCTAAATTTTGCATTGAAACAGTTTAAGTTAAGCTGTGTTGCATTGTGTTAACTTTGCCGCTCTTCACATTTAGCACAATCACATAAAACGTCCATGTCAATTCCCGAATTAAGCGCCCATGAATCATGATTAAAATCTAGTTCTCATGAGTGACATGACGTCAAGAAACAACGTGAATAATTATGTTTAGGCCTAGCTCTAAAGCCAAATTGGTCGCTGGGATCTACGTTACGAATGCGAGAGTGTCTGTAGCTTGGCATGTAGAGTCTACGACGACCTTACAACAACTCATGACAGACTGTTCTTGAATGACCGCATTGAAGCGTTTATAATTTTCTTTAACCCGTTTTCACAACGCGCGAAACGCTACGGATTCTTATGGTTGTATTCGGAAACGCTGTGAATAGGTCTAGTTGACACACCGCAGCGTCCATGTTTCTCCAATCAGAAATAAAGGTCAGAGATGACGCAGGGATGACGTGTAGGCCGGTAATCAGCAAGCACCACAAACCGATGACGTCGCGGCCTGTTGATATTGGCCAATCACAACAAAGTAGAAAATAATCATCATCGCTCGCCCTGCAGAAGAGTTGACCCATCGTTGGCGTGTAAGGTCGCCGTATGCACTAAAGACTGTCGACGGCTTGACCTGGCTGGAAGTGCATGGGGCTCGTATGGGATCTGTTAAGCACGGTCGGTATACACGAATGGCTGTTGATGATGATCCGAAAGAGGAGGGCTTATAGGCTTCGGCAAATAATAAGGCAATTATTCAGTAAGAGATTTAGCCGTTCATTGTCGTGCCAAAGAGTGCAGTTGTAGCCGCTGTTACATGACCCGAATCCTCTTCATATTTATTTATCCAATTCCTCCTTCCTATATTTGCTCTTGCTTTCTCCCATTCCGTCCTTGTTCTTTCCCTCGCGTCGTCACCTTCTCACCCTGTCTGCCTTTGTAAACCTTCTTCCTCACCCCTCTCCATCCATCCGCTGCATGTTTGTCCCGTCACATATCCGCCTGCAGCTTCCCCATTCTGCTCCTCCCTGTACATATATACACTACCCATCGTTCTCGATTCCTCTTAATCTTGCTTGTCCAAACGTTGTCACAGCTCTTCAGTCTGTCTGCCAGTCTCTGTTCCATTCTGTGTACTAATCAGCTTAGCTTTAGCGTTTCGATCTGCTCATGTTTCAGGTTCTTTGTCGACCGCGATCTATTTCAATTTATGTCTGCGTTCGCAGGAAGTCGCCTTTTCTGAGTCTTCTATATACAGGGTGGTCCAGACTTTGCAGGCGTATATATAACTTCGCCAATTTTTGACATTTATTTATACTTTATGCGTCAAATTAAAGGTATTTCACTCTAGTATTTGCGCTGAAAAAATAGAACTGGTATACGTTTAGGCTTGAATTACATGCTCGGAACAACAGCGCTAGCTAGCATATTTTGTTGTCGTTGTTGACGTAATATGGCGCCGTTTCCCCGGGATATTCACAAATCGTTTATTTGTTAACACGTGCATAGAAATGATCATTTTGGGTGCTTGTTGGAGTCTCTACCATGAATATCTTCTCGTCGCTAAACCATGTCCTTTCAATTTTATCAACAGCCATGCGCGCTGCCACGCGCTGCTTCAGACGCAAAGAAACGGTTTCTTTGCGTCAGTGTTGGAGTGCTGTTGGACATCACGTCTACAAATAACTTTAGATCATCGTTTAGAATACGTTGTAGCCTACGGTTTAAATAGGGCTACCTGTTTCGCGCTGAATGACCCGGGGAGATTTGCTTGTAGGGCTAATTAACCGGGTCATTGTCTTGACTGCAAATTTACTTGGACACAAGAGAAATGCTAGCGGATATGCGCTCCGTGATTCCCATGGTTTACGATTAGAAAGTCCTGTTTTTATCAATTTCAGTAGCAGATAATTCAAGGTATTATTTATTCCATCATCTGCTAGAAAATTCGTGAATCATTTCAAACTAATTAAATTCCTTATCAGTTCGCAAAATTAGGATCAAAACGTGATCATCGTCTGTCAATGGCGCCAGATTGCGTCACAAATGACAACAAAATATGGTAGCTAGCATTTTATTGAATCTAACAGAAAATTACTTGTAAACTGAAATTTCGGCATAATTTATGAAGTTGAAAGATTCATGTCTTTTTATCCGTTCAACTTTATCTCATGAAATTTTTGAATCATATTTTTGGTCTAGTTCTCTAAATATTTGAAATTTTTTAGCGTGATATGTTATCAGGCATTGGAGATATTTGAAAAACATTTTGGCTGACTTTTTGAATCACGGTGTATATAGTGCCTACAATGGTTATTGTATCAATCGAATTCCAGTTCCCAATAAATTATGTCAGACAAAACTAGAAATAGATTAGATAAGGGATTTGATTCGATTCGATTAAAAAATAGATTTACAGCAGAAACGACTATTGTTCAGTTGGTGCCTCACAACAAAAAACAGATTGAATTAAGATTGGGCTTCCATTGTCCACCAGTTTATATAGCGCCAACTGAAAACGCAGCATCTGTGAAACGCCGACCATATATAAAACAATGATTGTGGCAATATTATTGGTTTGGCGTTTGTCAGAGGCGGATGACAGCCAATCAGGTTGAAGCGAGCGAAGACTGCAGCGCCTCTGGCGACGAAGACACGAATAGGAGGAAGTGGACGAATTACTTTCGACCAAGGTTCACCTGTTCCCAATCATTTTCCTCCTCCTCCTCCTCCTCCTCCTCCTCCTCCTCCTCCTCCTCCTCCTCCTCCTCCTCTTCTTCTTCTTCTTCTTCTTCTTCTTCTTCTTCTTCTTCTTCTTCTGCTTCCACGGTCACTCAATCACTTCTTTAATTGGGTATCAGTTACTGCTTTCCTCTGCCATATTTATTCTCTGTAACTCTATACCACGGTTCTTTCTTCCCTCTCAGCAGATCGTCTGTCCCCCTACTCCTCCTCTTCCTCCTCCTCCTCGTCCTTCTTCTCCTCCTCGTCCTCCTCCTCATTCTCATCCTCACCTCCTCAGCCATTTCTTATTCAGTTTCCTATACCACCTTATCCGCCACTTTTCTCTAATAAGACCCTTCTGCCAATTTTGATTATACCACTTTTTACCCCCGACCCCTCTACCACCCATTTCCCTAAAATACTCTCTTAGATGTGACTATTCGCTTATTCTTCTGTTCTATTATAGTTATACACCACTTTCTCTTCCATTCCTCATCTACAACATTTTCATTCTCCACCCTTCTCTTTTACTACCTTCTATACCAATCCTCTCCGCCATTCTTCTACAGCACTTCTGTCGCCATTCTCTAACTCTCCTCTCATTCTGATTGACCCTATAGCTGCCCCTCTTCATATCTCTGCCCTCCCCTTATAGCCTCTCATTTCACTCCTCATTTGCTCCTTCCCTCCTATTTATCAGAGTTCCTTCACCTCACCTCTCCTTCACCTCATCTCTCCTTCACCTCATCTCTCTTTCTCTTCTGTGCCTCCTCTTCCTTCCATTCATTACGGCTTCTCTTTCGCACCACTTCATCTTCCAACTCTCTCATCATCTTCCTCTCCTACTCCTGCTCCTCTCCTTCTCTCCACTCATCCATCATGGCTCATCTTCCTCATCTCGCATACTTACCTCTCCATCCTCCACCTCGCCTCGCATTCCTCTGCTCCTCCTGCTCCTCCTCTCCACCTCTCCACCTATCCATCATAGCTCCTCTTCCACGTCTCCTCTCACCCTTCGTCATCCCTCCCGACTCTCTTCAACATATCGTTGACTTATGCCTCTCACAACGTCTGCATTGACGCCATTGCTCTAATTTCCTGAGCAAATGCCACAGTCTAGCGGCGGCGCTTTCAGCTACGTCACGTCGTCATCTGCCACGGTCACGTGACCGGAAGCACATTGATGGCGCCCTCTGTTGGCGACGATTCGCTGTTCCATAGATCTCAGAATGGAGGTCGCGTCGTTTGCTTTGAGCTCAATTTTCTAGCGCTTGCCTTCTTCGGACGAAGGGTTTGAGCGGTGGACAGCGATCATACATATTCATATCTGATCATACATATTCATATCTGATCATACATATTCATATCTGATCATACATATTCATATCTGATCCTACATATTCATATCTGATCATACATATTCATATCTGATCATATACATATTCATATCTGATCATACATATTCATATCTGATCATACATATTCATATCTAATCATACATATTCATATCTGATCATACATATTCATATCTAATCATATATATTCATATCTGATGGCGCATAAATATTTTCTGTATACATATGCCCCATATTTAAAAAATATATAATATATATCTGTCTGTTGTGCCGCATATTTATGTACACACAGTATATATATATATACTTTTATACCGAATATTCGGATGCGTTAGGTTATGCATTATATCAAATATGATATGAGACACATGCATTCTTGAGGGGTCCTTCCGCTGACCAGGGTCGTCTTAAAACTAATGTGCACCGGGGTGCTCTGATTCCCCACTTAAAACCCACCGGTCGACCACGCACGTATATTTATACTGTGGGCCCCTCAAAGCTGCGGGTTCGGGTGCTGCAGCATTCTTAGCACCAACTTGAATGCGAGCCTGCCGTCGACCAAAAAAAATCCATCTGTGATTCCTGTCTAGAACCAGGAAGTAGCAACTGCTGCAGCAGCGCAAACAAGAAAGACAAAGGCGTCCCGACACTTTTCTGCACACACACACACACGCACACGCGCGCACACAACACGCACGCATACACACGCATACACACACACGCATACACACATGCATACACACACGCATATATATATATATAAATATATATAAAAACTTCCCATACTGGATTTCTGGTTGTCTAGTGTCTACTCTATACATCATCTGCCTGTACAGAAATGCATTGATCAGATATTCATTGATATTACACATACATTTCTGGTGTATATATCAATATATACAGAGCAGTGGCGCCGCCAGAGGGCTAGGGGGCTAATCCCCCAAAGGTCATCAGGATTTTTTGTACAGGGAGAATGAAATATTTTGAGGAGATTTCGACTTAGCCGTCCTTAAAAAAGGTCATCAGGCTCTGCTGGGACAGGGAAAATGAAATATCTTCATGAGATTTCGGCCAAACGACTAAAGAAAAAAGGCCTTCAGCTTTTTTACTTGGGAAATGAAATGTTTCCTTGCAATTCAGACCAAAAGACTAAAGTTGTCAGAAATTTAGGCGAATTTCTCCGCGATTCGTCGTCCTCAACTTCTGGACCAAGTCTCTGACCATGGGCTTCAGCCCACCCCCTCACAAAAAAACTGAAATTCTGGCGTCGCCACTGATATACAGGTCTTTTGGATGAGTTGAATTAGGTCTAAATGTATACGAACTCTGATATGGTGATGCAGCCAGGCGAGCGTATCCGATAAAGAATATTTATGTCACCCGGGTAGCATTCGAAATCTATCTGGTCGACACCCGCAACGTTGAACCGCATTGGCCTCTATCACGGTCTTCGTTCTTGGCGTATATTGACGTAGGCGATCCGTCAAATTACTCCGCCTGTTTTTGTGTAGTTCGTTAGTCTCATTCAGTTCTCGTAATTCGGTCATTTTGAGAATGCGCCCGAATGCGATGAGTCATTCATTTCACTCGTGAAATCATCTGCCATTCAAAGAATCCGTGCAGCGTATCACAAGACTCGAAATTCGAGGACTACTTTTATTAAGCTCTCAAGACATAGAACCGTCGCGCAGTAATTTGCCTGTTTCCTTCCGTCTCTCCTTTGCATTTGCGAATAGTCACATTTGATGTCGTTCGTTCATACGTCACAAGGATTTATATAGCGCTCCTAAAGGTTAGGCGCAGCACTTCGGATCGCTCCCAACCCAACCACGCATAAGAGGACAGTTTTAAGATTACGATAGAACGTGTCAGAGGGACCCTTGGTAGTGAACGCAGCTATAGAGGTATATCCATTTCCAGATTACAGGACGGTCAGGACCAGCAAAAGAGAAAGCTTGTCGTTGCGCGATAAAAGGACGCTCACAGAGGGACAAGAAGTTCACTGTGTGCAGAAAAGCGAAGGAAACGCCGGGTTTTGGTATTACAAGGCAATTATCTGGCTTCTATATGATAGCAGAAATCTAAAACAGAAACAGCAGTCCATCATCTTACATATTTATTAACAATAGCCTATACTCTGTATTGCATTACATCTTATTAGCAAAATTATCGAGAAATTATCGCTGGTGTCACCAGATGACGCTAGGACGCCTTTTCCGATTGCGCACTCGTGTGTCCAAAATGAGAAGCACATAGACAATACATATTACCTAGAGCATTTTTAAACCTCCGTTTGCTCATCTGTTTTCTGTTCGTCTTCTTTCCGCCAGGGCAGAGTTGACCTGAGCGCAAGAGGTTGCGACTTGCGAGCAGAAAGCGGACTTGAAAAGAGGCCGAGTGCGCACAGGTTAAAACCGAATGACGCTCTGATGAAGCGACCCTGGCGGCAGAAAAGCGAACGAAAACATATTTTTTTACTTTTCGCTTTCCTCTAATTACCACCGTTAGCGATTGATGTGAAGATTTTATCGGAGAACAGTTAATACTGTGTTCCGTTTTCTATCATCGTTCGACCTTGGTCATTGTTCAGGCATATAATTATAGAATGGATCTGCAGGTGCGAACGCACTTCATTGGCAAGTGCTTAGTGCACCTTTCACTTGTAAACGTAATCTAAGAATATGTTAGGCGCTAAACAAAAGCTAAGCTTATAATAATAATAATAATAATAATAATAATAATAATAATAATAATAATAATAATAATAATAATAATAATAATAAAAATAATAATAATTATAATAATAGTAATAATAATAACATGAAAAAGAATAATAATAAGATTATAAAATAATAACAATAATAATAATACTCAATAATAATAATAATAATAATAGTAATAAAAATAGTAGTAGTAATAATAATAATAATAATAATAGTAATAATAACAACAACAATAACAAGAAGAAGAAGAAGACGACGACGACGACGAAGAAAAATGTAAATTCAAGCGTCGCAGCATAAATCGACCCATGGCAGTGAGTGACAATGCCATATTCTCTCCGTTAAGCCCATCTTGTTTGTTGTCCACTTTCCGATTGAATTAAATCAGGAATATGTCGATTATAATTATTATTCAATGTCCAATCTACATTAAAAGAAAAGCCTAGCATTTTAAAATTACGATAATCTTTCTGTTTTGGCAGCAGGACGAAGAAACTCTCTCTGCGAACAATAACCGTTCCCAAAATGTCGGACAGGGATCCGATCGCGGAGAGGGACCGTCCCCCACACCCGCACCCTGCTGGGCTCGAGAAGAGACGATCGACAACTGCCGGTCTGACGCCAGCAACATCGGTGACGTCGATGATGACGTCATCAGCGTCAAAAAGCGACCAGAAGCTGTCAATCAATACGACGTACGATAAGGAAACGGACGGAAACATATTCGCGCTGGGAGAGGCAGCCTCACACCTCGACAATCTCGACGACGTCCTAAGCGGTTTCGGATTCAACCTCAGGGAGATGCTGTCGGGGGATGGAGCGCAGACGGTGACAACGACCCGGTGCACTATTCCCGTGTCTTCAAGCAACGGAGGAGGACAACGGCACCAGGCTGCTGCGGTTCAGAGCAGCAAGGGGGCGTGTGAGGATCCGGGAGGCGAGATCAACAGTGGTGGAGGTGAAGGAGCGGTTCAGGTGTCGACGATCTCAAAGAACTTTCCAGACGGACGGACTGTCCACACGCGCATCATCCAGGGTCCCGTCAAGTGCAAGAAGCGGATCATTCGTATCATGCGCGATACGCCCAACGGACCGGAAGTCGTGGCCGAGATCGAGGCTTCGCCAGACTGTGACGTCAACAAAGCGATCGAGGCAATTCCGGCGTCGGTTCTTCTCGGTCTTGGTCTGAAGGGCAGCTCAGGGTCCCCATCGAGCCCAGACGACGACGGGGGCAGGAGAGACAGTGCCGGGGAATTATTCGACAACCTCCTGAAAGGCAACGTTTGCGAGAAGGAGGCTCTTCTGAGAACCCGGCGGGTGGACGGTTGCGATCCGGCTCAGCCGAGGGCGACAGCGCAGAGATCGGATCCGCAGGCGAAAAGAATAAGTGTCTTTCCGAACGGGGGCACCACACTAACGACGATTGATGAAGTTCCGTGGCGTGGTGGATTCAGTCCATCTCCCAACGAAGCTCTTCCAGTGGATGCGACTTCATCAACGCGGCAGTCAACGAAACGAATCTCTTTACACGCCCCGTCTTCGACCGGTTTCATCGGAGACCACGGAGGGGGCGTCGGTGGTGGTGGTGGACCGGCGAGTGACAACCCCGAGCAGCAGCAGCAGATACAGGACAGCAACGGTCTCCTTCAGGTACGCAAGCGAATCGAGAGCCTAACGGACGAGGACATCCGCCCGTACCTCAGCTCATCCCGTCTCCAGGTCGTCGAGGAGGTCGAGACGGAGTCGGACGAGGAGGAGGGCAGCCACTCGCTGTGCTGGTCGTCCTGCGCCAAGCTGACGAAGGGCAAGGCCATGCCGAAGACGTTCATCGAGCTGAGCAAGGGCAAGCTGTGCATGACGGCGTCGGAGATCAGCGGCGAGGACGACCGGTCGCTTCCGGCGCCGCACGCCGTCGTCGCCAACTACGCTCGGATGTTGGTCGACAACCGCGAGCAGTTCGTGCAGACGATGTTCAGAGCCGTCAAGCTGAACAACCTCGACGTGACGAAGATCCTCTGCAAGATCATCCAGAAGTGCGGACTGCGTCTGGGACATCACGACTTCCGGGAGTCGGAGTCGAGCGCCACGATCCTTCACGTGGCGCTGCTCTACAACCACGTCGACATCGTCAACTTCCTGCTCGACATGGGAGACCGCGAGCTGATCCTCGCCAAGTACGAGACGGTCGAGTACCGCAACCAGACGAGTCTTCACGTCGCCGTCGCCAACGGCAACGCGGACCTCGTCCAGCGGTTGATCCTGGCCCTCGAACAGGAGGACAGGATCACGTTGGTCAACGCACTGGCCGATGGGTACTACTTCCGCTCGCAGCACCCTCACGGGCAGCTCTGCCTGACAGCGGCGGCGTGGGCGGGGTGTGGTCAGGTGATCACGACCCTCGTCAAGTACGGGGGCAACCTGGCGATGAAGAACCTGTCCGGCAACACCCTGCTGCACTGCATCATACTCCAGTCGGCGCAGCATCCCGGACGGAACGA
>OX457041.1:54003740-54086240 GCA_949752735.1 Lumbricus terrestris
CCCCTCGCCCATCCAATCCCCACCAATCCAGCCCCTCACACATCCAATCCCCCCACCCACCCATCCAGTCATCCACCCATCCAATCCCCAACCACCCACCCATCCAGTCACCCACCCATCCAGTCATCCCCAATCCAATCACCCACCCACACATCTAGTTGCCCACCCATCTAGCCCCTCACCAATCCAATCCCCTAACCATTTAGTCACCCACCCATTTATCCCCTCACCCATCCAATCCCCGCCCACCCATCCAATCACCCACCCATCTCCGCAACAGAGTAAAGCTCCGCATGTTAGACCACGTGCCATATAATAGTGGAACTACTTCAAAATAATAGCAATAATTGTATGACAACGACGCGTCAAACGTCCTAAGTAAACTTACAGTAATTGGCGATGAGCTCAACAACAAAGAATGACTAAGTCTTGCTTCAGCGATGTATCGCAGAATAAAAAAAATAATAAGAACATATTTTTCATCGCACAAAGAGCAGAGACTTCTGAGTCACGTCATACGAATTATTAAAAAGTATACAGCAGCAGCGTAAGCTGGGAAGTAAACGGCAAGTCCTGGAAGATCACTGGCCCCGTGTCCAGGACCTTGGTATTCGTCTATTGCCGGCTCAAGGGCCAAGAAAAGGAGACGAGCGCCTCACCAACGGGCCTTCGGCCCTGGGATGACTTTACTTATACAGCAGATGGACTTAGGCCTATTGGTAGGGTACCAGTATCAGACTACTAAGCTGTGACTAAAACTGCATGCGAATCATTTCATGAGTAATTAAACACACATGGGTCATGGGGGTTAGATTATCATTTTGCTGATAGGCTTAGGCTATAATATGCTCGAACTTGACAGTGTCTACTCAGTTACCGTGAAGGCGTTCTAACAGACGACTCAGAAGATGGGAGTACAGTCGTTTAAGTTGAAGCTGGTCGGAGCACTGGAGCAGACTTCATTTTCTTCACCTCGGCATATGAGGCAGGGCGGCCGGTCCTCTTCTTCTGATCGCCACACCCAAAGTGCGAGGTATGGGTTTACTCAATATGGCTCAATTGTTTTCATGACCTATGCTAACTTTTGTTCACCAACCGTTATTATCTGTGCATAATTTTTTTATTATCTGTGAATATTTTCTGTGAATATTATCTTTGAATATTATCTGTGAATATTATCGCTTTCTTATCTCATTATGCGTCATTATTATCGCCAAGCTCAATCGGTTTTTAATACAGTATCCATAATTGACTAAGCAGCGGTTCAGCTGTTTTCGTGACCTCAATAATTAGCTATTGTTCACCAACCGTCATTATCTGCAAATGTTCTCTCTTTCTCATTTCTGTGCGTTATGATTATCGCTATGCTTAGTCGGTTTTTAGTATACATTAGTTCCATTTCACCGTGAACTCAGCTAATTGACCAATGGTCCTTTTGAGCCCTACACCCAGTTTCCTTTTTGGCTGATTAGGGGTCGACGCAAGCGATGTGCAAAGCAAGCCTCACGCAGGGCATGCTATTACATTAATTTCGTTTCAATTTTGCACCTTGTATAGTGTGTTCCCGCGATAGATGAAACCACTTGTCTTTTGGTGGAAGCCCCCGACTATAGATATATAAAAGGAGATGTCGATAGGTATGATGAACCAGGCGATGTAGTTGTTTGAGGGATTTGGGTTTAAAGGCTGACGACGGATGCAGACGAACTCATCTGACAGGTGATTAATACATGTATTATTCAATATAGCGAAGAAGCCAAAGACCAGAGTTTCAGTTTCAGTTTCAGTTTGAGTTATCGATAGTTTTTAATGGAGATTTGTAGATGTAATTCGTGTCGATTATGGTATGAGATAATATTTGGAAATCGGATAATCTAGTAATTCATTCATTCGTTCGTTCATTCATTCATTCAATCGTTCGTTCATTCGTTCGTTCGTTCGTTCGTTTGTTCGTTTGATCGTTCATCCATTCATTCATTCATTCGTTCGTTCGTTCGTTCATTCGTTCGTTTGTTCGTTCATCAATTCTTTCATTCATTCGTTCGCTCGTTTGTTCGTTCATTCATTCATTCATTCAGTCAGTCATTCATTCATACATTCATCCATAATTATATTCATTAATTCATCATGACAGTCAATCATTCTGTGTCTATTTATAATCAACTTGTAAGGCGCCGCTTCACGATATGCACCCAGCATAAGTACTTTGTGAGGTGCCTTCACAAGCATGAAGTACCTTCACAAAGTACTCATGGAAGTACTTTCACGAAGTACTTTCAAGCGCTAGTAAAAAAGTACGTGGAGTGTCGCTGGCGTGAGACGCACTATACGAAGAGGAGGGTACTGTATTCAGATGGCATCATCACAGTATGCAGGTGCCATGTCTTGAAGAGCCTTCAGTCCGAGAATCTGAAGGTAACAGGTCTCTGATGACACCCACATGTAATAGGTAATGCAATATGATTGGAATGTGGTATTTTGGAAGCGTCCTCGAAGCAGGCCAATACCTCTCTGGCAGTCTATAATTAGCGGTGGAACCATTAGCTGCAAGATCGTCTGTCATGCCATTAATAATTGTCAATCAATCAATCAATTCGTTTATTGAGCCCAGAAAATACATTTTACAGTTAAGCAGAACAGTAATAGAACAAAATAATGAAACAAAGAAACGATGAGAACAGCAGATTTAAACGAGTTTAAATGGGAACAAAGGGCACATCTGAAGGGACAGGTCCCGCTAATAGGGTCCATTGGGGACACGGACATTTCCCCCTGGACAAACCCCCAGGACAAAACTCACCCCGGACCAGGGGTTATTTTAACGTGCAGCTGGACACAAAGTGTGTAGTTGGAAAAGAGATTTGTGCAGTTGAAAATCAGATCTTGTGCAGTTACTTTTTGCCTTGCTGCGTGAACCGACGATAAGTTAGTGGTAAAAAGTTGGACGCAAACATGATAGTAATAGCCCAAAGTGAACAAAACTGAACATCTTTGAGGCGGTTTATTTGGGTGATATTTATGTTCAGGAAAAGAGCAGGCCTGTTGAAATTTGGCGTGAACCATAGAATAGATATGGTGATTACATGCAGTTTTCAAGTCAAGCATTAGACCGATACGGCGTTCACCCGTGTGCATGAAGTAGCCTAAGAGCGAGGAAAATGGGTGATGTAATCGAAGACAACTTAGACAAGGTTCTGCTAAAAATCACACATAGGCTTCAGACAAAAGCATTTGCAGTAGGCAGCACTGTAGGCAAAATGTATGGGCAGATGCAGATTCAAGGCCTGCTGTAGGTTGATATCCTGATAAAGTTGTAAAGGCCGGGGTTATCCTTCATACCATAATGACAATTTCTTGGCCATCGTACATTCTACTTTCTCCTACTTTTGCCGCTTGCTCTGACAAGCTGAAGAAGGAGAGGACGTACATGTAGGGGAGACCGGGGCTGGTTGCAACATGTTTTGGTTGCAACACCATCGATATTTCGCCGGTACATAACAGCAACTCAAAATTAAGCAAACTATTTTGTAAATAATAGGCTACATTTTTTATTTATAATCAGCGCCGTCGAATTTTTGTTCCATAACACTGTCCAGGCATTGCTTCGGGGTTGGTTGCAACATTTTTTCGGGGATGGTTGCAACATGTTGCAACCAACCCATACATTTATTTCAATAAGCCGCTTTTATTGTTGGCCTGCTCGTCGCAGTTAGAGCACATTGTCCCACATTGTATTAAAGTATTACAGGCTATATGAATTCTATAAATTGGTACACTGATTGAATAATTAAGCCACGTTACATGCTCTAATCAATTGACTTTTTGGGTCTATTTTTAATCTCTAAACTAACTACGATGATGAGAAATTGTTAGCGAAAACTGATTGCGGTTCTGTTGTAAAGAAGCATTGATCGGTATAGAAAAATAGGTCACTGATAGTGGTGCTAGTCTTGGACTGTCAAAGTCACAAATTTACTTATTTAGATAATCAAAATCAATTGCTGACTATTTGCTGATGGTTGGTGTCATGCATAGCTCGAGGGTACGCGTACCCTAAAATAGAATACGTTAAAATACGTACGTACCTTTCCAAAAATAAAATACGCGTATGGTACGTACCATACACAAAAATTTTGTTCGTGGCGTACTCGGCGACCCATAGCCTACATGTAGGCCTACCTATACATGCAGTCAACGGCAGAGATTTTAACAGGGAGGAAGATGGTCTACTTAAAAGATATTGGCTGGCCGCAGTGCGATAGAGGTCGCGCAAGGGCTTCTGGTCAATTTATAGGCTCAGACTCGCAGCGAATTTTAGCCGATGACTTTATAGGCCAGTCGAGCCCTTTTGCAGAATATTGTACGTAAATACCATACTAAGCTACAGTAGAAATCCGAATAAATTCCAACATGGGGAAATATGTTTAAATCGGTAATTATTGTAATGCAAATTAGGACTGTACGCATAACTTTTCGCTAAGTCATCGCCTATGCATTATGAGCGTGGTCTTAAGTGCGGGGTAGTTATCGACCACACTCTGCAGAGTTTTTGCATAAAATTTTATTTATTTTTGTCTCCAAGATCGACATTTACATAGTTGGGAAAATAAATATATTAATCGATATTTAATTTTTTAAATCGGTAATTTCACTATGTTTCCAGCAGATAAATCATATTTCCGCCAGTCCTTGAAATGTAAACAAACTCGTACGTATAGGCATGGCTGTTGGTCGTCTGCTCAAAACTAAATTCCAAATTTTAATTATTCCCCATATCGCATTTTGTTAGCATTTCTACCATATATTCTTTAGTCTATTTCAAAACTTTTCGTGCAAAAATTTGCTTGCCATAGTAAATGTCCGGTTTTAAGACCTAATTGACCGGACTATTAGCAGTTTTTACAGACAGGAACATTTCGCCGGGAGAGCCAATAAATTCATCGGCTAAAATTCGCTGCGAGTCTGAGCCTATGAGTTGACCAGAAGCCCTTGCGCGACCTCATTCGCAGTTTTGTCATTGGTGACCCATCTTCCTCCCTGTTAAAATTTTTGGTCAACAGTATACGTAATTGAAATCGGTATTTCCGGTAGCGCAGCAGTAAATTTAATTCCATAAACTTTTCTGTTATAATTAATTGAATGCAACTGTTCAGCCTTTTCCTTGAAGTTGACTTTTAAGTGCTGCAGCAGAACTGAGCCGACTAACTGACATTAATTAGTGCATTAAGTGCAATGTATGCTATAAACATAGACCTACAATATAGCATTGCAGCACTTCACTACGCTGTATACTTGGCTGTGATTGTTTGCTTAAATTAAATTTAACGTTCTTATTATGAGCACTGACGAGTCTAACGTATTTTATTATTGTTTACGTACCCTAAAATAGGGTACGTTAAAATAGTACGTACCTTTCACAAAATAGAATACGTATGGTACGTACCCTCGAGCTTTGGTGTCATGTGTAATGGGTTATTTTGGAAGCAAGTGAACTTGTTGTATTTACCAAAATGCCACTAACTTTAATATCAACATAACAACCCAAGTATCTAACTGGAAACAGGCGATGAAAAGAAAAGAATTAATCAGGCAGACATCCAGAATGAGCTAGCCTTTCAGCCACACAGACTATCCAATACATAGGCCTACATACATGATGTAGGATTGTAGGTCAATGCATACTCAAATTTACTTCAAAATTCTCCATATATCCCCATATTACACGCACCCTTTTTGAGTTTATGTGATCCCATCCAAAAATCACCATCCTCAGAATCTGAAAGATACAATGTACAAGTAGGCCTATGTTATCGAACTAGCATACCGCACAGGGGTGTAGACTTAGATGGGGTAGAATCGAGGAACGGGACCCGGAACTTGTGGTGGTGACGGAGATGCTTATATCTTATATCCCCAAATATTTCAGAAATATTATCACAAACATTATTATAGATTTCTACGGTGTTACCCACTGCTTGTCCATAAGTATCAATTTTGATACAGATGACAGCCTAAACTGCCACCATTACGTCGTGTACTTGTGTAAATTATAAAAATTAAGGTACAGGTATAGGGAGAATTATTCAATTCTTAAACCACGTCTCTGAGTACCAAATTATGATTGAATTTGTCGAGGTAACAGCCTAAAGTGGTATTACAACAGTGGGCAAATGACTTTTTCAGACAATGAACGAGAAAAGAAAATTATGAGTATTTTTTCAAATGACAGCTTTAAACGCCAGATTAACAGCGTACAAAAATTAAACAATAAGGAGGAGACTCTCTAAACTCTAACACCTTAGCTGTCAGCATTTTAAAAAAGCAATTTTGCTCAGATGACAGCTACAGTGTGGAAACTCAGAAATGTAAACAATGGGGATGGGCATTTATTGAAGTCTTAAACCATGCCTTTTGGCGTGAAATTTGTGAGCAATCTTTTTAAGATCACAGTCTAAAAGTTGCCATTATAATGCTGTAAAAATATTTAAACAATGGGACGGGACACTTATTAAAGTCCTAAACCATGACTATCAGCACTGAAATGATGAGCAACCTCGCAAAATACAACTTAGAACACCACCAGCGCAGTGTGGAAATTAAACAAAATTCTAAAATGGGATTGGTACATCACCTTCCAAAACCCCTACCCAGCTAGGTGCTCGTGCATTGGAAATTATTGTCCTTCGGTCGCTCGTTCGTTTCCACAAACCCAGGACCAAGTCTGCGGCTATGTTCACACACACATTCTGGTTCTTATGGATGAATGACACCAGAGCTTGTAGCATATAAAATTTCTAGCAGTCGTACCCTAAGCCAAGTCATGGTGTGGTAAAATATCATTTACATGTAGATCGGCGACGCGGCTCCTGGTTAAAACTGCTATTAGCCTAGACAGTACATATTCGTGTTGACGTGGGTGTCAGTATAGGCCTATCGATCAATAATGACCATTTGGGAGGTTTGTTAATGATATTTATCGGTCTTACATCGTATTTTGCAGTTAGTGGGTTTAAATTTGAAATTAGCTCAAAGATTTTATTTCTTGGGGAAATATCTCATCTTGTCTGCTAGCTTTAGCTTTAGCAAAACAATATCATCTTGATCTTAATTACCAGGGTTTCAGAGCAGAAAAGTAACAGTTAGATGTACCCTTACATAGGCCTAGCGAAACTTTGGAAGTGTCCAGGAACATAGGACCATTTAACTTTATAACACTTAACAATCTTTCTGAGCTATTTCCAATTCCAGCAACAGCAGAGGATCTGTAAGGGATCTTTAAGGGATCTCTAGTCGATTAAGGATATTGAAAAGTCTAAGAACGTCTAGCTGATTTCATTCGTTAATTTATTTGGAGATTTTGCCATGATGAACTTTTAGTCAAAGTCAAACATTGTCATAACAATTGATTTTGATCTTTAATATGAATTTTTATAAAGCCGGAAAATCTTAATATTCAAACATCTAAAGCTCCAGAAGAAGGCCAAGCGCAAAGCACCAGCTTATTAACGAGTGGACACCAAAAGCTGCTTCCGCTTTGGGGGACAAATCCCTGGTCAAGGACTTTCTTATGTCCAGTCTCAAAATACGTCATTTATGTGCAGTTGAGAAAATTCCTTAAAATAACCTCTGCCCCGGACAAACCCCCCGGACAAAACCCCACAGGGTAGGACAAAAAACCATGGTAGGCCCTAGAACATATTGCGCATAAGTGGTTGTACTATAAAACGGCGGTCCTAAGTACGCAAGTTGGATCGATGAAAAGAATTCTCACTAAATAGAAGCCGGATTGATACAAAATAAATTTTACTTAAATGGAAGCTGGATTGATGAAAGTGTTCTTGCTTAAATTGGAGCTGGATTCATGGGCGGAGACTTGGACGGAGACTTGTGGGGACGAACGAGTGGCCGAAGGAAGGACGTGAGATTTTGGGCGGACGAATGGCTGAAGTTGCCGACGAAATGTTTCATCTTTTCCTGGCTAAAATTTCGGACGACCTTTTTTAGTCGTCTGACCGAAATTTCTAGGGATAATGTTCGGGGGGGCGAATGTCCGTGGGGCTTTTGTCCGGGGGGGCTAATGTCCGTTCCCCGCATCGTCACTGCCTTCAGCTAAACCTGAATGAGGGGTTGATGTGTCATGCTAAGTGATGTAAGAAGTCTCGAGAATACGGTAGTTTCACTTTTCCCATGTGTCGTTAGTCAGAGCATCTGAAAGTAATAACTGAAACCATGGCTGAAAACTATGTGAAAAGCATTTACTACAGCTGAAAACTAAACCGTCGAACTGCAAGTTAGCTGCAATTGCAATTGCAACAAAAAAATATAAAAAGACAGCTGCTGTACTGAAACTGTAACTAAAAAACCACAACTCAAATGCCACTGGTGTTGACGACTTAATTTTCTTAGCCACCGCGTAGGCCTACTTCGGTGGCAGCTTGTCAATCCTCATCTGACAGCGACATACGGTAAACGGTCCATTCGCTAGAGGCGCCACCCGTGAAACAGAGAAGTCTCTACACTACACAACGTTTTCGTCAGTTGGCGGAGATTTGAACCCCATTCCTCTCGGATTACTAACCAACATCCTAGCAACCAAATCATCGTGCATTCTATTTACTGTACGTAAGTCATTCAGTCAACCAGCCAGACAGTCAGTTAGACTACCAGTTATGCAGGAGGACCACCAGACAGGATACAGGTAAGTCAGTCAGTCAGTCAGTCAGTCAGTCAGTCAGTCAGTCAGTCAGTCAGTCAGTCAGTCAGTCAGTCAGTCAGTCAGTCAGTCAGTCAGTCTGTCTGTCTGTCTGTCTGTCTGTCAGTCAATCAGTCAGTCAGCCAGTCTGTCAACCAATCAATCAGACAATCAAACAACCAACCAGCCAAACCAGTCAGTCAGTCATTTAACCTAATGTTGTATATTTATTTATCGACAGCGTGAAATGGCACGTGCTCAGTTCCCCGGACCGTCGAATCTCACCCTTGCTCTCTTCGTGGTCGTCATGGCAACTCAATTCAACACTGCCAGTCCGTGGAAGTTAGAGGTTGACATACAGTACGTCGACGCCTTGGTCGGATCCACTTTCAATCTGACCTGCAGTTTGAACCCGAATAGCGCCACCGAGCTCAACTCATCACACCTCGAGATCTTCCTGGAATACAGCGGACACGATGACTACATTCCGATTCCCGAAGGTCATATAAGAATAGTTAACGACAGTTCAATCCAGCTTCACTACCAGAAATTACCAGACGAGTTTGTCAACAGACTTCTGTACATTACGTGCCTCGTAAAACATGCCAAAAGGACCACCGCAAGCACGTCAATCATAGTAAGGAAGAGGCACACGGGACGGCCGAGGGTGAGGACGATCCGTGTGGACAACTGGGAGGAGCTTCACGTAGGATGGGAACCAGTGAAAGAAACTGACAAGCATTTCAAGATGAATTATGAGATCTGGTACAGAAATGACTCTTCTACGACCGTCTTTACGAAGAGTGAAAATTGCGATGAGCAACGATGCGTAATTACTGATCCTTTTAATCGTACTTTTCCTGGGGAAGTACTCGTCCTAAAAGTCATCGGATCGGTGAAAACGAAATTTTCTCGTGGTATTTTGGAAACAGTGACATCGAAAGAAGTGAGAGTTAATCTCACTGAGTATCTAAGACCAAGACAAATCGACCATATGAACATCATCCAGAATCAATCCACAAAAATTCTAATCTTTAAACCTCCGAAGACCAGTCAAAACATCAGCTACAATATCAACGTCAACTGCACTAAACAACATTTTTCCAAATCAAAGAACATCACACGAAGCCTAAATGATTCCAATAACGCAACGAATTTTTATGGAAATTCCCAGGAAATGTCGATTACCGAACATCTCGTTGGACTACCGCCTTATGCCATCTGCACCGTGTCCGTTAGAGCCATCTCCGTGAATGGCGGACACTGGAGTGAATGGACACATCATGATTTCCAGACATTGCAAGACGTTCCACTTGCTGCTCCACAATCGTGCAGATGTTGTTTCCAGGTTATGGAGACAGGAGGTATGGACTCATTGTTTCATGTCATCGTCTATTTCATTCCGCTGTCAGAAGAGGAAGCCAGAGGAAGAGTTGAGCTCTACAGGATCAAAATGATCAAAAATGGCTCCCTAGACAACAATGAAACAGAGCTCAGACCTGACCCACTCCACTCCTCGTCCTTTCTTCTAAGTAATCTGTCAAACGAAATCGATTACAAGATCAACATCGAAGCGAAGACCAAAAGTGGATACAACGAAACTCTCGACTTATCAGCATCTACGATTCTGGTGCCACAGTCGAAACTTCGACCCAGATATCTCTCACATAAATTCACTGTAGTTATTCTTAATGACACATCAATCAGAACCACTTTGGAGATGAAAGAGAGAATTGGCACAAACAAGATGTTTCTGTTCTGGTGTAAAGGAGGAGTGGAAAGTGATAGACTCTGCCAGGACGTCCTGGAATGGAAAGAGTTTCCAATCACCTCCACTGAAAACGCCATTAATATAACCTACATAATCCAACTGGAAAAAGGTGAATCCCATCGTGATTTCATCTTTGGAAGCGGAATTGAATATAATGGAAAGTCGAGTGGAATAACGTGGAGCAATTGCTATTACGACATCACATCATCTCCAACAAAGCCGATCATTGACTACTATCGCAGCACATCATCAGATATTTCCATTTCTCTTGAGGAACCTTCCTGTCGAAAAATCAGTAAAGAACGAGGTTTTGTCATCGGTTACCGTCTGTTCTCCTGTCCTCTTCAGTCTTTTGATTCAACCGATGAACGTCAATGTGTTGGTGATGAAATGAGGAGCCTGGAATTTTATGGACAGCCTCAGATCTTGAATTTGAACGGCTTGAGTCCCAACCGAATTTATTTAATAATGATCAGCAGTCTGTCGGAAACGAAAGCATCGGGTAACGTGACCTTAAAGGTAGCAACGAACCCCGTGGATGGTTCTTTGCTACCGACCTTGATCATTATCTTCTCTTGCGTTGCTGTTCTTGCCATCTCAGTTTTTATCGTTCGTCTGAAGCGAATGTCACTCTGTCGATTCTTAAAGGGCGTGCCAATCATTGCCCCACCTGTTTTCACGCAAGAGAAGCCTCCACCACAGCTCATGGATGATGTTGGCTACCAACTCCACCTACTCGGAACAGTTGACTCGTTTAGTAAAAGAGCTGAGAGTTTGATTTCCATCGATACGATCACGACAATTCCATCTCTACCGCAATCACCAGAGTTCTTCGTCTTGTCCCCCGAAGTCGCTTTTTCGCAGAGGTCTGACTCCGGGATCGAAGCGATCACTCCCATGGAAAGCATCCTCCCTCCGTTGACGGGATTTCTTCCATCTGGTGGTCTGAAGGAACAGGCGCTTCCATGTCAAGGAAAGAATTTTACTGAGGACGGTAGGAACTGGGACGTGTCTTCAGAATGGGACATAAAGCAACATGGTATCTCGATGCGTTCGTATTTAACAAGTAATGATCATGATTTGAGCGTTTTAGATGTCATTAGCGAATATTCAGGTGGCTCTGGGCCACAATGCTCAGATGGCTCCAGACAACAGTGCCTAGATGGCTCCGGACCTCAATGCCTAGATGGTTCCAGACCTCAATGCCTAGATGACTCCAGACCTCAATGCCTAGATGGTTCCAGACCACTATGCCTAGATGGCTCCATGCCTCAATGCCTAGATGGCTCTGGATACGCATTCTGCCAACAGAACACGACAATTGTCCTCCTTCCAGTGCCGCCTGGAGAGGCACAACCGGTAACCATCGACTCTTCCGCGTCGCAATCCAATACATCAGAAACGGATGACGACGATTCATCTTGCATTTCCGACGACGATCTAGTCGTTTACCATCTGAACAATTTCATCTGCCCCACATCCCAAACTATTCCCACCGGATCAGAGGAACCGGATCTCAACGGAGGATTTCAGGAACCGGAGAATAACTACTCCAGTCAAACGGATGATGCTGGTGATCAGACGCGTAACCTTCAGCAGTCCTTCAACGATTATTCATCCGTCATATTATGCGACAAATCGGTTTAACGTGAAGACTTCCAGCGATCCGTTTTCCATCTGCCACAATCGCAGGTATTGAGGAAGAGGATTCAGATGTTAGAGTTAGACTACATGTACATAGATATAATATGTAAATATATATGTGGATTATATAAATGTACATTGTATATAAATAGACTAGAGCCATCATCATCGTCATCACCATCATCATCATCAATATTATAGTTATCATTGTTAGGCCTATAGCTAGTTTCCTCCTCCAACTCATCATCTTAATCGTCTTTTCATTATTATTATTATTGTTATTATTATTATTATTATTATTATTATTATTATTATTATTATTATTATTATTATTATTATTATTATTATTATTATTATTATGATTATCATCATCATCATCGTCATCGTCATCGTCATCATCATCATCATCATCATCATCATCGTCAGTCGTCGTCGTCGTCATCATCATCATCATCATCATCATCATCATCATCATCATCATCGTCATCGTCGTCGTCGTCGTCGTCGTCGTCATCATCATCGTCGTCATCATCATCATCATCATCATCATCATCATCATCATCATCATCATCGTCATCATCATCATCGTCATTGTCATCGTCATCGTCATCATCATCATCGTCATCATCATCCATAAACTTCCTGGCAATTCTTAGTCATACAGAGCTTGGCAGCAATTAGACTTATTTTCTGTCATTTATAATAGGCATGCTGATATGCGTTTCATATCGTTATTAATAATCATGCTATTGAATCATTGTGATAAGAAATTAATTGATTCGTGATAATTACCAAAATTAATCTGTTTAATGGTATTTTACAAACGTATGCAAATATTATGTATCTAGCTTCCGGCCTGAGAGATCATCATGGTGAGGGTATGAACGGAAATGGTGAAGGAATGCGGAATTAAAACATGGCCTATATACCAGTAGCGGCGCTGTGGGGGTTAGGGGGGCTAGGCCTCCCTAAAAAAGTCCATCCTTTTTTCATGTAAAAATAATATTTGGACGATTAACCCCCTTTAGCTCCCCCCAAATTAACCATAAAGGCACGCACGAGATTTGCCAGTTTACCAGACAGTTTTGCGGATATGAAAAAGGATCGGTTTCCAAGATTTCGACCGAACGACTAAAAAAAGGTCGTCAGAAATTTTGACGGCAGAAATGGAAATTTTTCTTGAGATTTTGGCCGATGACTAAAAAAAGGTCGTCAGAAATTTTGGCAACTGAAAACGAATTTTTTCCCCGCACATTCAGCACCCCCCCAAACTTAAATCCTGGCGCCGCCACTGGCCTATACCCCATCTGCGTCAGCAATCATGGTAATACTTAGAGCTGCATAAAGGCTATAGTGCGAAATCGGGTTCGGTGATTACCCTCAATGGGCCCCTATTACAACTCATCGGTCCACCGAGCACATATTTAAAACTGCGGGCCCCCAAAACTACTGGTCAGGGAGCTGCAGCCCCTAGCGCCCATCTTAAAGGGGCATGCATGGTTGCGCACAGTTCTACAGTAAACTGCTGACTTCCAGTGCCAGCTCAGGTAGAGTCGGAATCGTGAAATTATATTCCTTCAATGGAAAGATATTTAAAAACCGCTGTGTTCAATTAAATTCAAATTACAAAATTACTTTTCATCCAGGCCGTTCAATTAATGTATGTGCGCTTGATCATTCGAAATGTAAATATCAATAAAATGTGTACATAACCGAGAACATGGAACAATATAATCCTACAGATATTCGTTAACCGCCCTCCCTCCAAGTGCTGTTTAAACGGGAAGTTTCTACTCGCATTCAACGATGAGCACAACATACATGATACACCTTCTCAACTTTGAAATGGGGGACCTACATATGGTTTGTTCCAATTAGTCACTAAGCGAGCTTTTGTGTGCTTGTTTTAAAATTATTCATTTTAGAATCTATTCTAAACTTTCTGTTTGTTTGTGTGATGGTTAAGAATTTATCTCCGAGTTGCTCACATAACATAATTGGCAGCGATGCATTTCTCACGACTAAAATTGTCTCAGGTGCATTGTCCTGGCTAGCGTAACCCTCCGAACCTTTTGGGTCTCCTTTTTTGGCTATAGGCCTACCGGAAAAATCTGAAAGAAAAATTTGATGTTGCAGCGACCTGTATAATAATATTATGATGGTTGCCGAATAAAACATGTTAAACTATGCTATGCTATGCTAGTTTTTATGTTATGTCATGTTTTTATGTTTAACGTTATGTTATGCTATGTTATTTTATGTTTAACGTTATGTTATGCTATGTTATGTTATGTCATGTTATGCTATTCTATGTTATGTTGTGTTATGTTATGCTGTGTTATTTTATGTTATTTTATGTCATGTTATGCTATTCTATGTTATGTTGTATTATGTTATGCTGTGTTATTTTATGTTATTTTATGTTCGCCATGAGTTGCTTGTCCTCTCTCCACGTCAGTTCCGTGGAAACGCCTTAAAACTTTCTTTTTCTCTGACTCAGGCACTGACACAAGTTTAGAACGCTGCTGATTTTTTATCTGCGCTACATAAACGTTCGGTTGCAACTAAAATTACAATTCTTACATCTGCACAGAGGTGCGTCGGGGACACGTAAAGATTACACGGCGCTAAATAGAATCAAACACGTAAAGAACTGCGTGCAGGTTGTTGGTCAATTTCTGTGTCAGGTCGATCAATTTGGTACGACGAAGATCTTGAAAAAAGATTTCAAAATGAAGGCAATTCTTGGCATTATGTAAGTCATGGTAGCCTAAAGATCACGAGAAACAAAATTTAGAATTAAATATATTTCAGTGTAATGTAACGTAAGTTAACACAAAATGTGGCATTGTCAACATCGAACAGGAATAATTATATCGACATGGGTGCTCGCAGATAGCCTAATCCTGCAGGGGGGTGTCTTGCAGGAGGGGGGCAAAACATAATGGCCACGATTAATTCTTATAGCAAGAGCCTGAAAAATGCAGAACGGGAAATTAAGAACATGGGTATTTTTCATAGAGACTTCTTAATGTACATTTTATCAGTTTTACTCTGAGTATCATTAGTATCAGCTGCATGATTAGAGCTTCAGTGCAAAGAAATTCGTTAACAACTAAACAGGATACCGGTTGCTTACAAAATTTAATAGATGTCAATTTTTCAGGCGGGGGAGGGCAAGTGCGAGCGTCCATGCATGTATAGGCCTATCGAAGCTCCCGGATAGAATTAATCCTGGATTGGATCGGATCGGGTATACGTTGCGCCTGTAACGCATAAATACGGAAGCACACGAAAGTTAATTATGCAGGATACCATCGCCAACATCAGCGATATCACAAATTTAGTTATTTTATACTACTATTACTAATAATAATAATTGTAATAATCATAAAAATGTTAACAATAATAATAATGATGATATTTGCCCTTTTATTATCTTCAACAATCAACATCAGTAACATCTGTAAACATAATAATATTGCAATTGATACAAAACGTCAAAAAATGATGGTTGACCTATTGATAACAAGAACAACGGAAGTGGTTCAATTTTGACCGATGATAAAGAATCGCTGCGTAGAATAATTAAACATGAAAAAAATGTTTCCTGTATATGAGAAGGCAAAAACTTTCCAAAAAACTGGCCTGTTTACACGCTTATAATTATATAGGCTGCTTCGTACATGCATTAAGCTGCTTGAAAATGAAAGCGTGAGACAGAAACGTTACCTTGGTGTGTGTCGTGTGATCTCGTAAATAACACACAGCTATGCTTAGCCTATAATAGACCTGAATTAGTAACTTACAACCAGTCTTTTGGCCTAACTTAAAGCTAACTTATAAACTTACAACTGGGCCAACTTGCGTGTGCAATTGCTAACCCATTGACCTATGATCTCATTTCATGCCCGTTTTTGAGTTGCCATCACTATATTATGTCCTTTACACATTCCACACCGCACTTCGCCGTTGCTCATAATTTTTTTTATTATGAAACCTGAAATCTTTAACTCTTCATTCACCGTCTCTTCTACCGATAATAGCCTACAATCCTTGTTTGGCTTCAAGCCCATCTATGTAATTATCATTCCACAGGTTTAGCAGTCAAAACTTGAGTCCAGTTGCTTCCTGAAACCTTACTCAGGTCGATCCATTCTGAAACATTCTCATTTCCATCAGATTCTTAGCACAATAACTCAGACGAAAGCCCTCAAGTTCTTTCTTCTCATCCAACAGTTGTTGACTCTCGCCTCATGTAGTAAATGGAGTATAGGGTCTTCATTCCAGTGCTTAAAGTAAAATGCTGATGATGACGATTAGCCTACAATTAATAGTAGTAGTTGTAGTAGTGGTAGTTTTGGTAGTAGTAGTAATAGTAGTATACATAGTAGTAGTAGCAGCAGCAGCAGCAGCAGCAGTAGCAGTTAAGTAGTAGTAGTAATAGTAGTATCATGATCATTATTATTATTCTTAATATTAATATTATTAATTATGAATACAAAGATTTCTACAGCGCTGTGACAGTGTGACACAGCACATGCCATTACAACTTACAAGGACGATTAAGAAACTCAGCAATATAGATCAGATTGATTTCAACTAGACGCTGCACTTCTCATCAAACTGTCGAACAGTAGCTTGCTTGAATTAAATAAAATTATGAATTTTAAACTATAAAATAGAAAATTTGCCAATCTGTATGTGGGTCTGTCCCCCCAAAGCTCTGAAACCGCATACGTTTCAATGACGAAACAATTTTTAAAATCATCTTATGCGAATTTGTAGGTCAGCGCGACTGATTTCAGCTCTCAATTCACTTTAAATCCCGAGTTATGGACATTTTAAATGTCGACCCGTAATTAACGCGAAATTAAGACGCCATTAACGGAAATATTAGTCCGAAGCCAAGCACACCACGTCTTGGCGAATGGCGATATTTAATTTCTTTTGACGTGATTTCTGACGTCATTTCTGTCCGTGGGCGTGGCCTAAGTCGTTAAACACCGCACGTGTCCAAAACACTGCACGCATAGGCGTACGAGACGGGGGTCCAGAGGGGGCAAATGCCCCCCACATTTCGGGCAAATGTGTTTTTCGGGCAAAAGAGGCATGGACGGGCCAAAAAATTTCGGAATTTTTTTCTGGCAAAACAGGTACGGGAGGAGTTTTTCGGGCGCGCAGGGGTAAAAAAGTCGTCAGATTTTTCGGGGAAAATTTTTTTTTGCCCCCCCACTACCGAATTGTCCCGTACGCCTATGACCGCACGTGTCCAGAAATGATATTATGAGTTGATGACCGCAAGGTAAGAACAAAATAATCACAATAGCAACAAATAATTAATGTCGTATCTCGACATTTATGATGCGCCTATTCAATGGCGGTCTCAATGTAGAAACCACAGGGAAGGAGAAATGCAACGCGTAGGTCTAGACGAGGAGGAGACTCCAGACATGAGCACCTAGGCTAGATGAGGCGAAGGTCGTTCAGAGTTCATGGGCGTATTGTTTTTGACGTAAGAGGGTGAGAAGTGGGTCGGTGTAGGGGCGTGGTGTGATTGGGGGGAGGGTTGTAGGGGTGACAATGCGAACTTTGCCGGCGAAAGCTGGGTAAGGATGCGTGGAGCGATATAATAGGCTATCGAAAATTCCCGGGCAACGCGGGTAACACAGCTAGTGATAAATAAAGTTAATGGTGCTAGAACAAACTCGTGTGCTAATTAGTTGAGCTAATCTCTCCGAAATAATATTCTTACGGCACGCTTTAGACAAGTCAACTGCACTCTGTGGAGTGTGGATACGAGACACTATTACGGCATACCCTGCCAACCCTCTTGACGTAGCGATCGTTAATAATAAGTTCAAGCACCTCTGTATCCTTCCTTCGTTGGTCTCCAGTCTCCACGCATACACATAATTATACAATGGCATCTTCATCTTCACACGGTATACCTGGACAGCCCATCTGAATTGTAGCTCTCGAGCCTACATGTAGACCCTAGGCCTATATGCTAATTCTCCGAACTTATAACTGTTAAGTTGTTCTTGAGATATTTTGGTATCACGATTACATTTGATATAATATCATCATCAGTCGCGATCCAAAACGTATCATTAAACGACTAGTCATGGATAAACACAATAGTAGACCTACAGAAATTGAGCCGCTTTCAATTTTCAATTTCAGTTGGGTCGACATCGTTTCTAAAGTAGATTTTCAAGGGCCTTTTCCCGGATATTATTTCAACGTCGGCTCCTATTTGGTTTCAATTTTGTTTAAATGTGGACATCAGCATTCTCGCAGTTCTCGCCTTGAAGGATTTTAAAAAATTTAATGTTGCCATTTTCTTAGTATTGTTATAAAATTCTGCTTAACACGTGAACTTGTATAATTATTATTATTGCCTTATTCCAGTTGAAGCAACTATAGGACACAGAAAACATCCGCTACGTAGGGGAGACCGGGACTGGAAGTAACGGAGACAGGTTGTAACAGCATAAATAAATAACGTTTAGATGATCAAATTGTTGCAACCATCCCCGCCCGGTCTCCCCTACAGTATTGGGCCCATGTAAAATATTACCAATGGTGCATAGTATAACATTATTTATCATTGTTGTTTATACATTGACAAGGAGACATTCACTCAGTCATCTAGTTAGCCACTCAGTCAGCTAGTAAATCAAAATGGAATTTGTAGCACTAGGCCTATTACCGTTCAGCTAAAGAAAAAGATATCCATTAATGAGACAGACGAATGTTTCGATACTTACGTTTCCTGTGTACATCTATATTAAACGAGGGTCAGTGACTTTCAGTTTTTTAAAAACTTTCCTCTCATCGTTTTTCTGTCGTTTTTAGTTTTCTAAATACGGACATGTGACGCAACCGTCAACGAAGGCTTTATCCGAATATATCTTTTCGGTTTCGGTCAACTGACCCAACACAGCGTTTAATAAAAAAAATGCCCATTCACTGCACTTTCATCGCAATTAAAATTAATCGCAGACCATCGGAAACCTACAAAACCGAAACGACAAATCTGCACGCTCAATTGAAAGGGCTGTAAACAAACGGTGCATGGTGTTGTTCTTTTTATACGCATGACGGTAGGATGGATGGCAAGACCCTGTCAGGGAAGGGTTCTAACCCAGCTGTCTGCAGACTCAACGACCAAGGAAGGGTAGAGGATGAATGACCTGGGTTGGCAGACCAATCAGCTTGTCTGTGATCCTCAGCCCTCAGTGGCCAGCATCCACCACCCTCCGATCCATCGAAACCCGGGGTCCTAGGACTGGACGACAGGCTGCCTGAGACGAGACCGCCGGAATAGTACCCGTCATCGCCGACCACCTCTCCTGAGTTCACGGGAAGCATCGGATCACCGAGACCCACTGTTCGGCAGGGGACATTAACGTCAACAACCGTTGAATAGATACAGTCCTCATCAACAGACCCGTCTGCATCGTTTGGCAGGATCGTCATGACGTCAGGCGACCATATGACGTCCGCGGAGATTACGTCACCGGTTGGCACGGTAACAACGTCAGAAATTCTTAAGTCAGTCGAGAGAACGACGTCGTCGGAGATCGTTGTGACGTCAGCGGTGGGAATTGCGACGACGTCATCAGTCACGTGTTCCTTTTCGAGCTTGCCGTCGACGCCGTCGTCGTCGTCGTAGAAGTCGACTTCGATGATTCGCATGGGTGGATAGTCGCTGTCGTTCCGATTCTCATCGCAGGCAGAGTCATCGGACCGTGACGACGACACAATTTTTACGCCGCGATAACCCGTCTCGCTTGAAGTGTCTCCAATTTGCCGCGCCGATGAATCGTAGGATTCGGTCCGCATGGAAGAAGACACGGCATCTTCCGTGTCAGAGCCAACCCTGTTAGAGTCAGAGTATCCGCCACTGTCGAACATGACAGGTTGTGCTGGCTCACTGCACGGAACCGGAAGAAACACGCTGCAGACGCGCTGAGACCCATCAACGTAACCTTCGTCGTCATGGTCGGATGGCAGTTTCTCGCAAACGGTCTCGTCATGCATGGAATGATTTCCCATGTAGTACTCATCGATGCTGTCACACTCCGATGACGACACGTGTAGCAATGTCTTTGTTTCAGCATCATGAGGCTGCTGCGGTTGGCGCTGATGGGTTTCCTCATCCGCTTTGTCCGTTATGAAGTCAGAGATCGAAGGATGGTGATCCTCTGAGACCCTTGTCAATCCTATGAATAAACTTGGCAGAATCCTGGCGCTGTAATTATTGTTATTTTTTTCTTCAACACTGGCGCTGGATGCTGTCGGTCGTTGCGATGACATTCCTAAACCAACGGAAGGGATAAGAAAAACCTCTGCGTTAGCAGAAGCTGGAACGTTTGCACCATTCGCAACGTCAGCGACAACAGAAATGTTCATGATAGAAGGATCCACTGGAACATCAGAATTAGTGGGACCATCAATTGCGATAGGAACATCAGCAGTGCCAGGATCACTAGATCCGACAGCGACACCAGAAGTAATAGTGTCATTAAATGCAACAGTAATGGTAGCAAGGTCATTAAGTCCGAAAGGAACATCAGCTGTGTCAGGATCAATAGATTCAACACAGACAGTAGAGGTAGTAGTGTCATTATATGCAACAGGAGCATCAATGTTGACAAGGTCATTAAGTGCAACAGAAACATCAACGGGAACAAGGTCATTATATGCACCAGGATCATTAGCTGTGCACGCATCAGGAACGTCATTGCTAATCAGCACAATTCTAGTGGAATTGTTATCAGCAGCTGGTAGATCGGGCAAGGGCCGTGAAGCAGAAGAAGCCGCAGACGGAAGTGTAGCAGCGACAACCGTTGCATTCTTTGCAGTTCTATCCGGGTATTTGTATCCTTCGTCCTCAGGCATTCTTCGGCTGGAGTCGATTTTGACAAACTTTGAAGCCGGTGGAATGACGATTTCGCCAACAGTGCGATAATCCTTGAGATATTTCCATAGTGGTTTTCCCTTGACAGGCACGCAGGCTATCACCAGAAAGACAACGACGAAGCCAAAGACGGCAACGGACACGATAATAGGCCAGACAAAGAGTGCTTCGACGGGTAGAGTTGTCACCTTTAAGGTAACGTTACTCGATGTTTTCGTTTCCGACAGACTGCTGATCACGATTAAATAAGTTCGGTTGGGACTCAAGTCGTTCAAATTCAAGATGCGAGGCCGTCCATAAAATTCCAGGCTCCTCATTTCATCTTCAGCACATCGTGGTTGATCGGATGAAACAGAAGACTGAAGAGGACAGAAGAACAGACGGTAACCGATGACAAAACCTCGTTCTTCACTGATTCTTTGACATGAAGGTTCTTCAAGAGAGATGGAAATATCTGATGATGTGCTGCGATGGGATTCAATGATCGGCTTTGTTGGAGATGATGTGATGTCGTAATAGCAATTGCTCCACGTTATTCCACTCGACTTTCCATTATACTCAATTCCACTTCCAAAGATGAAATCACGATGGGATTCGCCATTTTCCAGGCGGATTGTGTAGGTTATATTAATGGCGTTTTCAGTGGAGGTGATTGGAAACTCTTTCCATTTCAGGACGTCCTGGCACGGTCTCTCCCTTTCCAATTCTCCTTTACACCAGAACAGAAACATCTTGTTTATTCCAATCCTCTCTTTCATCTCCAAAGTGGTTCTGACTGATGTCTCATTAAGAATAACTACAGTGAATTTATGCGAGAGAGATCTGGATCGAAGTTTCGACTGTGGCACCAGAATTGTTGATGCTGATAAGTTGAGAGTTTTGTTGTATCCACTTTGGGTCTTCGCTTCGATGTTGATCCTGTAATCAATTTCGTTTGACAGATTATTTAGAAGAAAGGACGAGAGGTGGAGAGGGTCAGGTCTGAGCTCTGTCTCATTGTTGTCTAAGGCACCATTTTTGATCATTTTGATCCTGTAGAGCTCAACTCTTCCTCTGGCTTCCACTTCTGTCAGCGGAATGAAATAGACGATGACGTGAAACAATGAGTCCGTACCTGTCTCCATAACCTGGAAACAACATCTGCACGATTGAGGAGCAGCAAGTGGAACGTCCTGCAATGTCTGGAAATCATGATGTGTCCATTCACTCCAGTTTCCACCATTCACGGAAATGGACCTAACGGACACGGTGCAGATGGCATAAGGCGGCAATCCAATGAGAGGTTCTGAAACCGACATTTCCTGGGAATTTCCATCAGATTTGATTATGCTATTTAAATCACTTACGCTTCGTGTGATGTTCTTTGATTTGTAAAAATGTTCTTTTGTGCAGTTGACGTTGATGTCGTAGCTGATGTTTTGATTGGTCTTCGGAGGTTTAAAAATCAGAATCTTTGTGGATTGATTCTGGATGATGTTGATATGATCGATTTTTCTTGGTCTAAGATACTCCGTCAGATTAACTCTCACTTCTTTCGATGCCACTGTTTCCAAAATACCACGAGAATTTTCCGTTTCTACCGATCCGTTAACCTTTACGATCAGCACATCACCAGGAGAAGCGACTTGAAAAGGATTCGGAACGCTGCATGAACTGTCCTTCGAATCCTTACAATGTAAAGGTTGTGAGTCGTTCGAGCTGCTCCAGTACCAAGCTTTATAATCCATGGGATGCATCAAGCTGCTGTTATGCATTGTTTCCCAGGTGAACGTCAGCATTTCCCAGTTATCGACCGTAGTGTCTTTAATCTGTGGGTTTTCGTGACGTTTCTTTACATGGACTTCCACGGGCTTATAATTAACCGGATCACCTTTTATACCGCAATTTACGAACGCCCACTCATGAACGATTACTCTGTCGATCTCCGGGAAGTGTCTCAGCTCGATCGTCGAATTGTTGATGATCCTTACGTAGTCCAGAGGGACTGGAATTGGATCATATCCCGTGAACTCGTAGGTGAAGTCCAGATCCGAAGCCTTATATTGGGACTGCAAGTGCGGCTTTACTACGCAAGTGAAGTTAACGTTCCAGCGTCCAGTCACCGCATCCAGGTCCTCCGGCCAGACCGATACGTATTTATTTTCCGCCGATTGGCATTGTGACCTGAGTAGTAGGAGCAGCTGTAGAGACTGCAGGAACCAGTTCGTCAGAGACACCATCGTCGCAGCCTTTCGAAGGATCTGTGCACGAAGCAGATGCAGATGTCAAAATATTATCAATCCATGAAATATGTGAGCGTGTGTCTGTGTGTGTGTCTGTGTGTTTGTGTGTGTATGTGCGCGCGCAAGCTGTTTTGCAACGTTGTGCTTGAGAGGATATGCTTAGTGTCGCCCTCCTCTTTTATCCAGGTCTGGCACTGGCACCATTCGACAGCAGCAGTTGCGAAGTGTCTCGAGATCACGATTACGGATTTTCCAAAATCGATTAACAATTAATATTAAAACGCCATGGAGTCGCATGCGATCTCGTCGCTTGTTTCCTTTCGTTAACGTCATCGTACTATCCTTCCATCTTTCTTTGTTCAGTCTCAGTTAGGATATACTAAAGGAACGTAGGCCTATTTGCGCTTTGATTTTGCGTTCCGTCTGCCTTGCCCCTTTCTGCGTTCATACATAGCCGACGAAATCGTTCGGGCATGTCTTTTGTCGCTCGCTCGTGCTTCGAAAAATCTTAAAATTTTGCGTCTTGGCGTTTCACCCTTGTTTCTCATATTACGTCCATTCATCTCCCGCTTCCTTCCTTGTCTTTCATCGTCTGCTTTTTATTTGGCCTGTCTCCTTTCTCATTTATCCGACCTCACCAAAACCGCGATCATCCAGTTACAATTTATAGGTTGCAGAATGAATCCCGTATGACAACACGAACCGCTGCTGCTCTGTCGGGCAGCGAAAAATCTGTTGGCGGAAAAGCAGTGAAGTCTACTCTCGGCTTTTCTGCTGCAGTGCTAGATGAGCCCGCAGCTGTCGAATCTAGCGCGGTGTTCAGTATAAAAGCACTAATTCTGTTTTGACATAATAATTTATAGCGTGCGTTCACTGGCTGCGGCGTAGGACAAAGACGAAGTCAAACAGCCGCGAAATGGATGTTGATGTTGAAACTTCGACGAAACAATAGCAACAACAGGAGTGGGGAACTCTACACTTCACCCGACACCGAGGTTTCCACACGACCAAAAAATCTTTCATCCTGTCCGCGCATTTATAAAAAACTCGATAACAGGAAGTGTATCGTGCATGCGTCACATTTTTTTTATCTGACTGTATGGCTGTATGGCCCGCAGCTGCCATCCAGGTTCGATACAATTCACGTAACGGAGAGCAATCTATTTGTCTCGTTGTCTGATAAGGGCAGAATGTTTCAGCAGCAGCGGTCTGTCTGATAGCAAACCATACTCTCGACGCACTATTGCAGGCCCTATGTTTTGCGAGAAAAGCACCTCATGCACAACAGCGTCTGCTAATAGCAGATATTAAGGAAAGCATGCATGCGTGCATCAGTGCAGAGCGGGTCAGATGGCATATCTGGTTCTCGGCTGCGGGTTTCTCATGCGAAGATGCTGGTACAGGATGAAGGGATCTGTGAGGGCATGCGTGTTATCTTGTAACCGAGCTCACATTGCGTCCATCGATGTCAATGGCCTTATCAAGTACTAGGGGAGAGGGGGTGTGTTAAGTTTTGTTGTGCTGCAATTGCAATTGTATTCGGTAACTTCTAAAAAGCCGATGCCAATTCACAACTTATATGCATAATTTCATAGGCCTATATTATATAGCATGCCTAATCTTTAATATATTTCCGAAAGTTTGTCCTTCTGTTTGTATGGATGTATTTTGACTCTTCGTCCCAGAAAGGGCTCGGAAACGACAGAGCGTCGGTTTAAAAAAAATTGCAATTGATTATTACCCCAACTTTAAGGTCAACTCAACTATTTTCAGCTCTTAATTCACTTTAAAACCAGAGTTATTAGCGTTTTAGGACAGACTTAATCACCCACGTGCCGCTTTAGTAAAGAGTCGACATTCGGCATGACGTCATTCCGTTTATTCAACAATCCGGTTGACAAACCGAAACCGGTTACAGTGCACAATTACGCAGTTGAAACAATAATACGCAGATCACAGAAATATTAACTTTACTAACAGAACAGACAGCATGCAATAATTGTATTAGGCCACAGTCAGCACATACACCCGCGCTTCAGGGACGGGTCATCTTTGGCTTTTTGGGGAAGCGGAGTGGGGTGGAGAGTTGCCGAAAACCCTAAATTTAGCGGTCAACGCTGGGTACCCCAGAGGAGTAGTGTTGAAAACCTTAAATTTCCCGGGCAACGCCGGGTAACACATCTAGTTACCTGTATATGTGGCGCACCAAAATCAAGCCGATGTTCTCTTATGATGGAGACTTCCTTAAGTGGCACTTGTTACATACGCCTGTTCCAGGAAAATGTGCTCTGATCCATCGTTGTTATATGTTTAACGACACTGCCATTTCAAAGATGATTTGTGTCGCCACGCCATTTAGGTCCCCGTGGACGGACCGTGCTAGCCAGAGATTTTGAATCTCTGAGATAGCCACCTTCGGGAAGCGAACCGCGGCCAACACGTTCTCTTTCACAGAGTCGCGTACAGACGCGCGGTCAGCGCTCTTACCGATGTAGCTGAGCGAGCGAGTGGTACGATCCATCTATTAATAATATCTGTCATCCTTAAATACTGATCAGGCCATTCGTCATGCTACAAGTCACTCGATTGCGTAGGGATTGATCGGTAGGCCTCTGGGCTGTATAGCACTCGATCGCGTCATTAGCAAGTGCTGGGCGGATTCAGGATGCTTGGGCATGAGCACTTGGCCTGGCCCTGGACTCAAATTCACCCACATATTGAGTCTAATAAGCACATTAAACAAATTCATAATACGACTAAATTACTTACGCATCGTAGTTCATGGAACCCACATCATTAAATTTAGGGTCATTATGCATCATTACGCATGGTTTCATCACAAAACAAATCTAATCAATTTCTCTATTGTTCCGTGTGCAGCAACAAGTAGGCTACCCACACAAAAGGCATCACCCACGCGTTGACGTTGAGATCATAAAATGCCTGATTAAATAATATACTAATATGTTTAGATCAAGCCCAGAAGTAAGAAGTTCGTCGTTAGCAAGAACCGAATCTGCTATAGTCAACTCCCACGAATCCCCTATAGCTATTAAGTGTAGGGGAACTAGGGGCGAGATGGACCCTCGAGGTATAGCCTATGATTGATCCCGTCAATTTATGGTATCTGTCATGTCGCCACCTTCTGAATAAACTTTAATGGTCTAGGCTACAATATGAAACGGTCCACCACAAAACCTTACAGTTTCTCCTAATATTAACCTAAAATGAACCTACGTTATAAATGGCTGATAGAATGATAGATGCCCATAGCTGAAATGGAAATCATTCTTCAACTTAATTCAAAAGCGGTCCATTGGTGTTATTTTGTTGGGTTGGTGTGCTGCGATGATATGCTTCACTGTGACTAATCTGAATAGACTGTTGCTAGGCTACTCTACTTTTTTTTATCAATTCATTCTGGAGCACAAATAATATTAGAAGAATTCAATAGTTAATTAGGGTCTCCTTGTAGCCATTAGGTCTAAGCACTCCCTATAATACGTACCTTCTCTCTTCGGTGAAGTCACAACTCATGCCTTATGAATACATAATACATAAACTATGTAAATCATCTTGTTAAGTTATCTATCTGATAAATTAACGTTCTAGCATTTATGATGCCTACAATACTGTTAATAATTATTTTAAACGTTGTGTGCTTGTTGTGGCAACGGACAAAAAAGAATTTAATTGAAAAAATTACGCGGTGCTTCCATGGCTTCGTTGCGTACGAGTTGAAATTTGCCAAGTCCTTATCTTGGAATTCACAAAGTCCTTACCGTATCCTGGAATCCACAAAGTCCTTATCATGGAATGGACAAAGTCCTTATCATGCAATTAACGCTATTCTTAAAGGCTTCATGATCTGCTAGTGGTATTCAGGTCATTCAATTACGGACTATTACGTAGTAGGCCTACCTTGGTGGCTCAATAAGCCCTATATACTCACGAATTTGAATACACAAAATTCTCATCAATAAATTATTACGCGATGCTTGTGTTGTTTTGCGACCTATGCATTGGCTTTCAGATAATTAAATTGCGCATGCAATACTCATACTTACGGTTTCATGACTTACGCATTGGTGTCCAGAAGCGATTGGAGTACAGTAGAGAGGGAAGCGTCGAACTGCGAAAACCTCTCAGCTTCAGGTATACAGCGCAGCATAAACGTTCCACACGTAGATGATCAGGATTTCATCACTTTCTAGAAAAAAGTGAAATGAATCTTCAATCAATATGGACCTGTTTCTTTATTGCACCGCATAACTTTATAACTTAATATCTAGTTAACTTGTTCTTTTAAATAGCCGCATCTTTTTGCTTAGATTCACATGCATTCACGCATGGTCCTTTTAAAAGAAATTTTTTTAGCTGCACAGCGTGTCTTTTCTCTTCTATAGTCCTCCATGATAAAGCTTCCTTTTTCAGATTTTTCTTATGACCTTTTTTAGTGTATGACCAAGGCCGTAGCTATGGGTGTTCTGGGTTTTGAACACTCCCCCTCCAAATGAAATAATACTACCATGAAACGATGCATTTACTAGCACAATCATGATGTAAGGACGTAGAGAATTTCAGTTTTAGGTTCTTACGTCTATGTGATATTTTACAATAGATTAAATCCTCCTCCAGACCCCTTAGTCCGTCGATTCGGTTGCTTGTCGGCTTGCTCAAGGTCGAGTAAGCACCCCGGAAAAACTTCTTGTTGACTAGATGATGTTTATTCCTCATACGAAAGTCGTACCGGTAGCCTATTATATCAATAATATAGCGGTTTTTACTATTTATAGCTGCACAGAAATGCCTTTACAACTGCACAAATCCGTTTAGAACCATTGTACATTCTGTCTAGAACTGCATATTGAAAAAGCTTGGTATAGACCCTATCACTTAATAAGCTTATCTGATTTGCTTATTCGCTTCTTTTAGAATTTAGATAGTGACACTCCTGCGTAGGTTCACATGCAGCAACGTATGTAAGCCGGTGCATGTTGCAGTGGTTAATCTAGTTCCCCTGTTTTTGAGGGTATCTAGGTCACTGAGGGGGTTGTGGGTACGGGGGGCGTGGGGGGGAGGGGAACAAACAACCGTTCGGAGAACGGCGTATCGCTTATAGTGGAAGGGTTTTCTATTTCATGTTTCTTTTCTGATGACATTTCTATTGCACTATTTATTACACTCTAACCATAGAATAGCGAATAAAATATTTTTAAAATTTATTTCTCACATCTGCTATAGCGCCTCTTGAAGCTCGCTACTCAGAGGCGCTACAGACTACAGCGCGGACACTGAATCGAAATTTCACGCCGAAGCGCACGAGAAATTACGAGCGAAGGACTTGCTCAAGGCCGTATACGCGGCGGCTTGAGGTGGATTCGAACCGAGCCCACCACTACACCACCGCACCCCATAATGATAACCGTTCGTGTAATGCAATGTAGATGCAAAACGCAGCTGCCAAATTTCTTTTTGGGGGGTGGAGATATGTCATTCCTGGGAGAACTTTGGCCCCTGGAGAGGGAGGGGCAAAATATAATAGAATTGACACTGACACTGTGCATGTACATGTAATACATGTACAATTGTACATGTAGGCCTCTACATAAGTTACTTGTTTGTATTCCTTGTTCAGATGTTCTTTCCATCAGACGTGATGAATTTGCTTCGTCCAGGGACCGACAGCATATGCATTTTTCAAATTTCTTATCGCAGTTTTATCCGCGCGAGGGTGGGGTGGGAGTGTGGTGGGTGTTAGATATTAATCGAGACTCATGCGGAAGTGGATGGAGCCTGCATGCAGGGGCATAACAATCAGTAATGTTTTAGTAATGGATGTTAAATGTAGATAAAATTATTAACATATAATACTTATTTCATGTATATATATATACACACACACATGTAGGCCTATATCAAGCACTATAGTTGCAACATGCGCGCATGTATTTTTAGGTCAAGTGCAGCTTTGATTTCTGAGCTAAGATATCAGAGCGGCAGTCAAATTTGATTCGGAAGGTTAACCGCAAGCCATTCCCACGTCCATAATAATTTATTGTGTAATGTCTTAGTTATGCTGAGTATTGGCCCTGGGGCCAGGGCTTAAAGTGTGACTCCATGGACGGTCATGGACGGCGTCGACGCACTTATTTTCAGTCCTAATAAGCTAAAGGATGTCCAGGCACTTCTTTTTCTATACACTATAAGGAGCGCGGACGGAGCAACCATTTCGTAGCAAATTTGAAGTTTTGAACAGGTGACTTCTCATATAACTTGTGCCATGATAGTCCAGCACGATATATCCACTAGACTATGTTGTGGGGCGCGGTGGTGTAGGGGGTATGTGCATTGGAGTCGGAAGGTTGCGGCTTTGAATCCACCTCAAGCCGCCATGTAGGAACTCTGAGAATATACTTCACTCGCAATTGCTCATGCGCTTCGGCGTTAAACTCCGACACAGTGCCCGCGTTGCAGCATGGACACCGTGTGGAAATCTGGAAGGGGTTCTATAGCAAGTAATACATACATAGCCCACGTCTTACGGCTTAGAAACAACTTGATTGCAATATCAGCCTCTGGTAGCACATCAGAGATGCACGAAGACTTGGTGTCATGTAGGCATATACAGTTCGAGTTGTTTCGGACGTCGGATGCTAATAATGAAGTGGCACTGCAAACAAGAGAACAGGAATGGGGGAACACCCTTGGAAGGCGGATGACATCATGGCACAAAAGTTATATGGTTTGGAAGTAGCAGGAGAGGATTCGTTCTGCATGTGTGAAATATATACACCCCAGCTGGGAGTGAGAGCCCAGTATGGTGAGTCAATGAGTTACATGGTGCCCACCCCTCCGGTTAGGATTGAGGAAATTCAGTACATGTAGTAAAAGGGTTACTTATAACCTATAGACGTCCGTGGATGAACCAAGAAGGGGACGTTATTCCTGTTCATCCTTTGCTTATGCGCGTCGCGTAAGACTGCCAGATGATCATAAATTGTAGACTACAAATTTCTATGGCGCTGAGCTTATTCTAAAGCCTAGTCCACCGGCTAATTATCGAGTGCTGTGGCATGTCAGAGTGGTTGTCCAGAGATGATAATCATGGAAGATCCGAGTCCGGTTACCAGAGAGAAATGAAAGCTGAGTGATTGCCAAGGTGACTTTTGGTTGACGGCGAGAACGCCTGGAACGCGTGGCACTGTGTTGGTTAGGGTTGGAATTCTTGTAGAGGTATACTTGTACTTTAAAAACGTTGGAGTTGAAGGTTCGCCACAGTGGGTGACGAGCAGAGAAGCCCGATACAGAGAACGGTGATCGAGCGACGATGTTGGTTGGGGAAGGTGATAGTAGCGCGATAATTGAGAGAGAGTATAATAATGATTTCGTTCAGAGTTGCGGTGCATGCAGTGTGGGAGATCATTATGGATCGATTGCATAGGCGCAACCACCCTATGGGACCCACGGGACGCGTCCCCCAACTTTTGAGTGGTCCCATTGACTTTATCATTATGGTCCCCCCAACTTTTGGGACGTGATTCATTTGGTCACCTCCAACTTTTAGGACGTGATTGCGCCTATGATCGATTGGACATCTTGAATAGTAAGTGGCAGGACGGAAGAGTTTGAGATGGACGATGGTCGAGTTGAGTGGGTTGGTCGGAATGAGAAAGTTCCCGAAGGTATACGCTCCTATACTTAAACTTAAGCTATAATACTAGAACTATTGTTTGGAGTAATAGGTTAGAGATGAAGTGGTTGCGATGGTGATGGGCCTACTCGGTTTGTGAGGTCATTTAATTATTGATGGGAATGTACAGTGTGAGGATTAAGCTTACGTATAGGCCCGCGTACCGCCTAATCGCCTAACGGCTGTTTTCTACTCTGGAATCACCAGCAACCACAAATCAGTCGATCAATGTAGAATTATCGGAAACAGAGCACAAAGGTATACCGCTATACTTGAGGTGCAGCCAAAATGCCAAATAGGTCAGCAGGTCATTCACAACCCAAGGCTGCAAGACCCGTGTACTGAAGTGACTACATAACAATAAAAATTACACGAATAGCAATAACAATAGCAACAGTAACAGTAACAATGACAACAATATCAATAAACAGTAACAATAACAACAGCGACAATAACAGCAAAAAAGATAATATAGATAATAATAATAATTTTTAAAAATAACAATACACTGCTTTTAGAATTTCTAGGCTCGTGGGGAATTTTGAGGTGCCTCAGGGCAATAAAAAAATTATGTAAAAACAACAACGACAATTATATTGAAAATAATGTCGATGATGATGATGATGATGATGATGATGATGATGATGATGATGATGATGATGATAGTAGTAGTAGTAGTAGTAGTAGTAATAATAATAATATGCATTTATGCATGATTGCATGCATGTTTGCAAGTCAGAATGTATGTATGTATATATGTATGTATGCATGTATGTTACTCTGTATGTATGTATGTATGTATGTATGTATGTATGTATGTATGTATGTATGCATGTATGTATGTATGTATGTATGTATGTATGTATGTATGTATGTATGTATGTAAGTAAGTATGTATGTATGTATGTATATATGTATGTATGCATGTATGTTACTCTGTATGTATGTATGTATGTATGTATGTATGTATGTATGTATGTATGTATGTATGTATGTATGTATGTATGTATGTATGTATGTATGTGTGTATGTATGTATGTATGTATGTATGTGTGTATGTATGTATGTATGTATGTATGTATGTATGTATGTATGTATGTACTATGTATGTATGTATGTATGTATGTATGTATGTATGTATGTATGTATGTATGTATGTATGTATGTATGTATGTATGTATGTATGTATGTATGTATGTATGTATGTATGTATGTATGTATGTATGTATGTATGTATGTATGTATGTATGTATGTATGTATGTATGTATGTATGTATGTATGTATGTATGTATGTAATGTATGTATGTATGTATGTATGTATGTATGTATGTATGTATGTATGTATGTATGTATGTATGTATGTATGTATGTATGTATGTATGTATGTATGATTGTATGATATGGGCTTATATGTATAATGTATATGATAATTTAAGCCGTGTAAATCAACAACTAGGATTCTTTGTCACAGTATATTCATGTGGGATATCATGTTATTAAAGTTAGTCATGCTTGTGACGATGACGTACACAGCAGCAGCATGTCTCCATTTGCAATCTATTATATGGCATATCACTGTAGGCTTTACACAGCATAGCGAAAAACACCCAATTTAAACTTACCAATTTTGTTGTTAACAGACTAAATATTCATTCCAGATAACATTTTCCGAAGTATTCCACAAATTTAATAAATATATTTTAAACATACATTAGTATAATAGAACTACATGAAATCTTAAACACTACAATGACCCTATAGAGAGATATGCAAAATTCCAACCCTATAGATCGGCCTCTGCCTACGCTGTAGCCTAAAGAGGAAGAAGATGCTCAGGCCAAAATTATTATTGTGCCGGAGTTACATATGTACATATGTAGATATATTTATGTATGTATAGAGGTCGTTGCATGCATGGGTATTTATAAAATGTAGGCGTGTATGCATAATACAGACGATATATTAAACATGGCCTGTGTGTAGGCGCTGTAGTGCCTGAGCTGCAACTGCAGAGTCTCTGGGTTTTCCAAAAGGTTCAGGCGTTTTCGAAATAGAGTCAGTGTGGTTTCTTGTTTAGATTTCCCCAGCGTATGCGAACGACATTCATTGGATTACAGCGTCAAGGCCTGCAAGGGAATGATGTATAGTACAAGATTTACACGAGTTTCCGTTGAATGACACGATGATAGTAACTGAATGAAACAGCTGTTTTGATGAGATGTTCGGCCGATAGGATCTGACCGTCCCGACGATAATTGGCAATGGCAGTACTGTTAATTGGGCTATGGACTAAGTGCAGGCCTAACTAATGACGATATTATATAGGATGGCATAGACTCACGTGATTCACATTATAAAAGTATCATGTTTTATATATATATATATATATATATATATATATATATATATATATATATATATATATACATATACATATACATATGTAGACATTATGATTCATACATGTATATGTACGTACGCTAAAAAGTCTAATTATGCCGTCCACATTTGCATATTTATCTAACTCTGTATTATCCTATAGATGTACGATGGCATATATATATATATATATATATATATATATATATATATATATATATATATGTGTGTGTGTGTGTGTGTGTGTGTTTGTGTGTGTGTACAGATTCATTCATATTCATTCCATAATTGTATGTGGATAATAATGCATGTATGTTATATATATCAAGGGCGGATACAGAAATTTTCGAAGGGGGGGGCAAAATTTTCGGACTTGGGACAGGGAAACATTTTCGTCTTGGTCGCCGAAAATTCTGATGACCTTTATTTAGTCATTTGTCTCCAATTTCCAATAAAAAAGATACCATTTTATCCGCCACAATAGTTGATGACTTTTTTTAGTCGTAGGGACCTCGTATACGGGCCTCGTGGGCGTGGGAAGGGACCTGCGGAACTACTCATGGGGTGCAGCACGTCAACTTTCTGAGCCAAAATGGCTGGTGAAAAATAAAGAAATTTCTAAATGGGGGGCATGCCCGGATTGGCCCCTGGATTCGCCCCTGTATATATACATACACATATATATTTATTTATAATTATGCGTACTTGCAAATACATATACAAAGAACATCCGTTTGCTTACCCAGGGTGTGTAGGCTATGTAAAGTAAACGATATGTTTGAACGGGTATTTAATGACACCCACGCATGCATCAAACCACTTTGCGGACAGACTCAAGACGACACTTAGGCAGATGGCTGCACATAAACACAGACATGCGGTTAATAGAGATGTAATTGACATTAGATCTTGCTGGCTGAAGAACCGCAGAGCATTTGTTTGATTCTTTGAAGCCGTAATTAAACTTGGTCTCTATAATTATAACTTACACTGTACATTCATTCAATACATATTTATATATATGTAATCGCACAAACATACATGCATGCAAGCATACATACATACATACATACATACATACATACATACATACATACATGCATACATACGTACATACGTACATACGTACATACGTACATACGTACATACGTACATACGTACATACGTACATACGTACGTACATACGTACATACATACATACATACATACATACATACATACATACATACATACATACATACATACATACATACATACATACATACATACATACATATATGCATTATGCAGGTATACAATATACATGCAGATACAGACAAACAGACAGACAGAGAGGCAAACAAACCTTCACTCACATACAAAAGCATTTGTCTGCAGATAATGCGCAGACAGAAAGACAGGCAGACAGACAGAATGATGAACATATAGTTTACCAGAAGGATATGAATGTATACAGTACAGACAGTATTTTCTTGTCAAAAAAGAGTGGGGATCGAATTTTTCCAGATTACCAAAGTACTCAAAAGCAGTCCACGAAATCCAGTGTTGGCAATAATTATGTTTCGCACGGTGCTGCAGCTTTTAACTCATGATTCAAAATGACGACACATAAAAATACTAATCATGCGAATGTACAAAAATATTCTATCAAACAACGGACAGAACTCTCATACTTTGGTTTATTAACAGAAATAAGCAACGAATCTGTTCAAGCCATCGTTCTCACTTTCTTTTCAGTTGCTTAGCCGGGTGGGGCTTACAAAAAATCCATAATTATGGGGTGGAGACTGGAGACCCACCAACACCTGCCCACTGAAAGTGTGTGGTCAGTATAGACCCTTCTCATTCTAGGCTATCGCGAAATTCGCGGGGGATAGAAGTTGATATATCGCGTGCTTTCCCCCATATACAAAGAAGCATATAACCAGGGTGAGAATTGCCGGGGCGTTGGGAGGGCTCAGGCTCTATAGTCTTTCTTATGACTATATCCTACGCAGTAAACTCTTATTTGCACATCTCAAATCCACATGGATCATAGCCTGACCTCATCCCAGTTATTTTTCTACAATTTTCGTACTCCATATTGTTGTATTGCAATGTATTGTATTGTAATCGTAATCGTAAACTCTACATTTCCAAAGCGCCACTCGAAAGCCAAGCGCGGGGCACCAGCTTATTGACGAGCGCTGCGTTGAGTTAGAAGGGTTGTCCGTGAGAGTAGTCCGTGGTGGTCCGGGTCAAGTGACTCAAGTTACCATAGGATCAGAGGGGTGGAGGATCAGATGAGATAGGTCAAAGCTCGAGGGTACGTATCATACGTATTCTATTTTGTGAAAGGTACGTACGTATTTTAGCGTACCCTATTTTAGGGTACGTAAACAATAATAAAATACGTTAGCCTCGTCATTGCTGATCAATTTAATTTAAGCAAACAATCACAGTCTAGTACACAGCGTAGTGAATTGCTGCAATGCTAAAGGCCTATATTTGTAGGTCCATGTTTATCCAGCATACATTGCACTTAATGCACTAATTAATATCAGTTAGTCGGCTCAGTTCTGCTGCATGTAGCATGCACTTGAAAGTCCAACCCCCAAGGAAAATGTTGAACAGCTGCATTCAATTAATTATAACAAGAATTTATCAAATTAAATTTACTGCTACGCTACCGGAAATACCGATATCAATGATGCTTACTGTTGAATGCATGTATGCGTGCATGTAGGGCCTTGTAGGCTATGTGTCGCCGAGTATGCCGTAATTTTTTTTTCGTGCACATGTTTGGTACGTATCATACGCGTATTGTATTTTTTGAAAGGTACGTACGTATTTTAACGTATTCTATTTTAGGGTATACGCGTACCCTCGAGCTATGAGATAGGGTAAGAGTTCGTGAAAAGGAGTGTCTTAAGTTTCGAATGAAAAGCCCGGGGCGTGATGGATAGAGGAACCTGAGGAAGGTGGTGGTGTGTGATTAGTAGTGATGATGGATTATAATTATAACCATGCGATCAGTTATAAAGCGCTTCTCTCAGCAAAAACGTGTTTCAGAAGCGGTACCATGGCAGTGCGATCGACCCGGAGAGAAAAGTCAGGATTTAAGGCAAGAGAAATTAAGGAAAGACTACCAGAGAGAAAGGCGGAGCGAACTGATGGGGGAAGTCCATTCCATACATAGAGGGACTAATGCAGGCAAAGCATCTGGATTGAGCGATGGCAGTCCTGACACTGGGAACAAAGAGGTCACGCCGATCAGAGGATCCAAGAGGACGCAGTGAAGTGCCAGAGAGGTGACAACGCATCAGATCACAAAGATATAGGCCTACTTCGGAGCAAGACCCAATTAAAACCTAAGAACCAAAACAGGAACTTTTAATTGTAGGCCTATGCGGGAAGAGAGAGAGAGAGGGAGGCAGATTAGAGTTGTTCAGCTATCATTGATGTGGGAGAATCGAGGGAGAAAGGATTTATCAGTCTAGCAGCAATATCGAGATATGTTTAGAAAATGTGAACCGGTTGTCCAAATTCGGGTTCTCTCCCTGTGCTCTAACTGTGCTCCTCCTCTTCTCCGCTGCCTTCATTCCCTCCCCCACCCCGTTTTCCGACCGATTGATGTTTAATTGAGAATCACATACCGAAGAGCTGTTTGCGTGAACCAGTTCTCCAACTTCCGCTCATAAAAAGTCTAGTTTTAGCAATCTCCGGGTAGATCTTTCAAGGTCATAATTATCTGCCTATAGGCCTAACGAAGATCCTATATATAATATAGGATCTTCGTTAGGCCTATAGTCAGCCGGACCAGAGATATATATCTCTGGTCCGGCTGACTACACTGGCCAGTGGCCACAGCGTTCGACCCATGTCCTCCTGCGCGTGCGTGGGGGTTGCAGAGTTGCATACAGATGGCGTATTACATTTACATTTAGTTCCTACTCGGAATAATTTATTAATTATTTGTATCGTTATTCGTTCGCATTAAGCTGCACAGCTGTTCCAATGAGTAATGACAGACCTAAGTAAGAAAGCAATTCAGCTTAAGTAAGTAAATAAGTAAGTCAATTGATAATTAGGTTTGTTAGTGCATGAATCAGTAAGTAAGTGAGTCAATCAGTAATCTTTATTTGCGCGTGACAATTAAACGCCCACACTCCGGTTTACAATGTTATTAATGGTAATGGTAATTGATAATTATTAAATATATAGACATATAAAAAATTTTATCAATTCAGCCAAGCACTAATAAAAAAATCGCTTTTCGTTACTTTTTTGCGTTATGTTTTTGAATCGTCAAAAACAGTGGATTGACTCGTTAAAAGTGATATAACTTTAATTTGTTCTGCTTGAAATATTTCGGTGAAATTTGGCCATTGTATGTAAATATTAAAATTGCCTACATATATATAAACCGGCTGCTGCCTGCAAGATCAATTTTATTTAAAACATTCTAACTTCTGGCCTAAATATTTGCAAAAACCCTTTAAAGTGTCTTTTTTTATCCCATCCTGTACATAATATATATTCGATAATTTTAAAATTAGACAAATCCGGGTGACTCGCAGCATCCGTGCAGTTACATGTCGAAGCCCATTAAATAGAAAGAAATAAAACTAAACTACTCTGAACAGAACAACTGCAGTGTCACTGCATGATGACCTACCAAAAGGACACTCGAACGATATAGGGTTTTAACATCCTGTATTAATGGTAGAACGCATTTATAATAGATGCTGTCTATGGCTATTATAAGCTACTAGCTGGGGTACGTACCACCCGGCGTTGCCCGGGAAATTTAGGATTCGACCCGCTACCGGCCACCTCACCACACCCCATCCCACTCCACAACACCCCACCTCACTCCGACCTCCACCGGTACGCCATCCGTGAAATTTGGGTTTTCGGAAAAATTCACCCCACTCCCCCCACCCACACCCCACACCCTCCCACCCTCACCCACCCCTTCCACCCCCACTCCCACCCTACCGACCACACCACACTCCGACCTTCACCGGTGCGACACCCGTGAAATTTAAGTTTTCGTAAAATTTTTCTCCCTCACCGCCCCCCACTCCACCCTCCCCCACCCCCACCCCCACCCCCACCCATGCCCCACCCGGCCCCTGCGGGCCGAGGTGTGTGCTGGGTGGAGGCGATGTGACCCGTGTAAAAATGTGTCTAACTGTGAAACTATGGCAAGGGAATGGAAACCTATAGCGAACATTTGGGTTTTCGCCCCTCCCCACCCTGACCCACATGGTGGTAGAGAATCGCCAACCACTGATCAGGGTGGTTCTGATGGCCCTCTATCTAGGTAAAAAATTCATATCAATTTCTGCGTTTTATTGAAATCTTGGGGGGGTTTCGCCCCCCACTCTGGCCCCCATGGTGGTGGAGAATCGCCAACCCCTCTATTTTGTGTCTCGTGCCGAGACCTACGCAGTAGTGAAGGTTTGGAGTGAAAAGCTCAAAAACTGTGAGCGTGCATTCTGGACAAAGTCGCATACATAGGGCCTACATACCCAAGTCCTTTCTTATACATGTAGATATAGATATGTAAGTTAAATAGGCCTAACGGGGTTTTGCTACAAGATGTTTTAACTCTTAAAGGCTCCGCAGGACATGATTGACATTATTGCATTACAGCACAATTGAATGTCTTGTTAGTCTAATGAAAAAAGGGCACCAAATCAGTCGGAAGAAACTGACGCGATTATAATAATTAAAAACAACGTCAAACAGTCTAGAAATTCTAAACCCGGAATTCTGGAAACCGGTTCATTAATCGCAAGCATCGATCGTTGATAACTTTCTTGGGGTTTATGGCATGCTATAGGCCATAGGGGTAAGCGTGAAACCACCTACGCACGCTTCCGAGCAGACCGCGAGTTCAGTTGTAAATGTGAGGGCTTAGAATTTCCAGTTTTGCCTATTCTCAGTAGCCTACTTAGACCGCGAACCGTTAGTCGGAAGATCCGCTGGCGACAGAGAGAACAAGTAGGCTTACATGTATACGCTTATCAAACCGCCTTCGCCTTTTCAAAGGGACAGCAATGGGGCGCGGTGGTGTAGTGGTGGCGTCGTTGCCTTGAAGCCGGAATGTTCTATAGGTTCGAATCCACTTCAAGTCGCCGCGTAGGGACCTTGGGCAAGTCCTTCACTCGCAATTGCTCAGCGCTTCGGCGTGAAACTCCGATGCAGTGTCCGCTCTGCAGTCGGGAGCGTCTCTGAGTAGAGAGCTTGAAGGGGCGCTATAGCAAGTGCGCATACAAACAAACAAACAAACAAACAATGGTGAATGGTCAGTCACTCATACGGTCGCTATACGCCAATATTGCTTGTTACATGTTTAACGACACTGCCGTATCAAAGATGATTAGTGGCGCGCCGTCCTCCTTTGCCCAGGCTCGGGACTGGCACTGGCAACCAGTGGCGGAGTTACTAGGCCAATATAGAAAACCGTGCACATTTATATTCACGTTTCTGCCAAACACTGGAGTAACTGTATGGGTGGATCCATGGAACTCCAGATCATATGGGATCATTTCCAAATATAGGCTATCGGGGGGCTTATCACAATTTATGTATTCCAGTAGACTATAAGCTAGTAGCCCTAGTCCAAGCGACATAAAAGCTGGTCTAAACTAAATGACACCATGACTTGTTTGGGTCAAAATGATTAGCCTAAGCCAATTTCAGGCCTTTCATAATTATATGAAGCGCATAGTGCATATTTCGCAAACATGTCGTGGATGCGCTGTATTTTATGTAGGCCTACATTGTATTTGTACATGTATAGCTGTAGGTCTACACTGAAACGCACTTCACAGTCAATTTGGATACAATGTAAATTAGGTAGCTTAAATAAGCTAGGCTAACTTTAGTGAGAACTTAGAGTGTATAAAAAGAAATGCAAGGACGCATTGCCTTTCCAGGCTATATGATAGGCTATAAGCCGCTATATAATAGCCTAAGCTGGCATAATAAGTGACAGATGGGCGTTCAGATTTGAAAATAAGTGCCTGTTCTCTGTTCATGATCCTCATACTTTAATTTCATGCGAATGTCTGAAAATTGATTTATCCGAAGTAGGCCTACCGAATTTGTATATCATCAGGCTCAGCTGTTTTATTTACTCAAACAAGTTAACATCCGGAAGTAGCCTACATCAGAGGTTCTCAATATATGTTTCGCGAAAAGACCGGGGTGTGTCGCGTAAAAATGGTGTGTCGCTTGTGTGTCGCGAAATAGTGTTGTGTCGCGAATTCTCCCTGCAGCATGCACCCGTCGTTCTTGCATGACGCTGTTTAGCGGGCGTAGGCTGCGAGAATTCGTAGAAGTCTATAGATTAGGGCCTATATCTATAGGCTATTCAATTTCATCGAAATCGGGAACGGTCACAATACCACGTATACATAGGCCTAGTGACTTATTTCGCGGATGTGACCTCTAACTCCGCCACTGGCTGCATTCTGCTATAGTGCCAATCCCAAGTCTGGATAAAGGAGGAGGTCGTCACTAATCATCATTGAAATGGCAGTGTCGTTAAACATGTAGTCTAACAAGCTGGGTGTGCCCTCTCAGCGACGTAAGCGTATATAGTAGACCTATCACACGTTAGCGAAAGCGCTGAATAAACTGTTACCAAACGCCAGGGCTGTTTTTAAGGAATTTTTAAAACTGCACAACTCCATCTTTTCCTTCCTATCCTCCATGGTAAATTACTTCCAATCGGAGGACAATGACCATTTTTTGCTAGTTTTTACTATACAGAAGTGCTTCTACAACTGCACAAATCCATTTAGAACTGCACATTTTGTGTACAACTGCACGTTAAAAAAAGCCCTGCCAAACGCTTAACATTCTAGACCAGTGGTTCCCAAAGTGGTGGTCATCGGACCGGCACCGGTCCGCGGAGGTATGATCGCCGGTCCGCGAAGAAGAGTTAAAAAGAAAAAAGAAACTGTAATTATTAGCTATTTGTTTGAAATTGTGAAATTATTCGAACCTACGCATCGCAAATGCCATTATTGTTGTTATTATTAAACTGTCATTTATTTATGGCGCACCTAAACAAAAAAGGATTCTTGCACAAATGGCGTTTAACTGATAATAAATCTTAAGCAAATAAGGCTTCAAGGACATGTAAATGTGGGCAAGTGTAGGCCTAAATAGCCTTGTATTCTAGTCTTTTTATAATCTAGGTCGCTTTTGTTTGCCTTCGCCATTTAGGCCTAAGTTAGCGGTCCGCGAACTTCACCAAAAATTATTGCCGGTCCGCGGCCTACTGAAGTTTGGGAATCACTGTTCTAAAATCTAAACTAATGGGAGACAATTAGGCTATAGGAAACGAAAATTTTGCGGATGACGCGGAATTGTGCCCTACACTCCTACAGCCCGTTTGCGTATTCAGAGTCAAACAATCATAATAAACGCAGGTGGACAAAGTCCTGGGGCCCGATGTACCAATAGCCCTGAACTGTTTAAAGCAATTAAACTAAAAATTTCCTTATAGCCTACTTTTAAGAGTTTTCATGACAATAATTAGACGTCTTGAGGGGCAGCGTTTAGTTTCGGCAGTGTCTATAGCTATCTTTATCCAATGTTTTCATACGTTGCCTTGAACTATAGGGTGGGCTGTGTGACCTATGATTATTGACGGCAACTTTCATGCTTTTTATACCTTTACCTACAAATAGTTTTATATAGATTTCCTATCATGTTCATTCGTTAGTCTCGTTAATGGGTAAAGCCCGAAGCTTAAATTGCCCAGGGACCTCTGGCTAAGTCTTTTCACCATTTCTATAGCGCCCCTTCAAGATCTCTACTCAGAGTCACTCCCTACTACAGCGCAGACACTGCATCGGAGTTTCACGCCAAAGCGCCTGAGCAATTGCGAGTAAAGGACTTACTCAAAGTCCCTACGTGGCGGCTTGAGGTGGATTCAAACCTGGAATCCTTACCCTTTGGCTTAAAGGCACCAATGCCACCACTACACCACCGCGCCCCACAAGAACTAAGCAACTGTACGCACCGATATTGCACTCACAAAACCTGTCAAACTTCGGGCATCTTAATTACTATCCAAAGAAAATCCAGGAGCAGAAACCCCACTAACTATTAGGCCAAGCAAAATTTAATTTTTATCGTAGAGTCATAAAACGACGTAGAATCGTAGATTTAAATCGGTCGAATTTAGAATTTTAGAATCATTAGAAACTAAAAGAGCATTCAATGTGTCAGCATTTTCATTCAAAATCATTATAAATTTAACATGTTTAAAATAGATAGGCAGTATCAGCGGTCGCCATCCGCCGAATGGTCGTTTGTCCTTCCCCGCAAACTTGACCCCCCTCCACCCCTAAAGGCAGAGAGACTCGATTAAACACTGATTTTTTAATCTGTAATATTATTTTAGTAGCAGGACTGTACACGGGGGTATACGCGGGTATACAGCGTGAACTTACCTCAAGAAAATTTCGCATCGTGTATAGCCTACGTAGTTCCGAAAACGATGGTAGGCCTATGGCCTACGTGGACATAGGCTTACAGCGTGCACGTACGTCGTAACGAGCAAAGTAAAAACGTAGTTATAAATCAAATTACGAGCAGAATGTAGCAGAAGATTGCGATTTTAGACGAAGAAATTAGATCGTTTTAAGCCGCGGTTAACGCTTTCCGGGCAAAAAAACTAAGAAAAGCAACTGATGATTACAAAAAAGTCGTCAGAAATTTCTATCGAGAAGTCGATTTTTCCGGTTCCAGCATGCATGTACTCGCCTTAAATACACCAGTAGACCTTCTGTGCAGCCCTGACTATAGTAGATTTGCTTTTGTGCAGAATATGCGAGATGAAGTTGTGACGATATTATTTTCAGCTCAATAGATAATGAGAAGTTATGTGGTCTATTATCTCGAAGGTTATTATATAGGGCCTATAGCAGGGGTTCTCAAACTGTGGTACGCGTACCCCTGGGGGTACGCCAGGCGCCGGTAAGGGGTACGCGAAAAATTTCATAAATATACATTTTCTTTGAGTTTATGGACTTTGTGTCCATCTTTCTTTGATTATCAATGATTTTTAACGTTGCAACATTATCGGCATCGTCATTTATATCTTTTACAAATTTTATAATTAGACTCACATACTATACAGTGCTTGCAACATATTTATGTTTAGGCCTATTACTATAAATTTGAAAAAATAATGTATAAATGGTTGAAAGAACCAAAGCCAGAAACTGTCAGCGTATAATTATAGAGTTCAAATAGGAGAGCTGAATTGGCCTAAGGATTAATTTCTGGTCGAGCTTTAAAATTTGTGATTCCTTCCAGCACACCATATTTAGGCCTATACGGTACGTATATATGTGTAAAACTACTTTTCAAACTATTCTTGTAATCAAAATAAATAATGTATAAATGGTTTATTGCCTAAATTTGCGTTTGAAATTGACAAATATTGAACCAGATAATTTTTTATTTTAAATCTGTGCTAGACAAAACTTGCATACGTTGGGCCAACAGCACTATAACACTATAGGTTAGCTCTTTCTTACAGAGGTTTATAGACCAATTTTCCATATTTGTTGATATTATTACATGATTAAACTATGCATATTTTAAATTTTGCTCCCTATATAGGCTACGACTCTAATACACCAATGATTAAAAGAACATATTTAGTTGTCACTGCAAGGGGGCTTCGCACTGGCATTTTGTTTCTGATCTGACTTTACTGGGGGTACGCCATCATTCGATTTTTTTACTTGGGGGTACAATGAAAATAAAGTTTGAGAACCCCTGGCCTATAGCCTATATCCGTTACTATAAAAGGGGAGGGAGGAGCACACAGACCGGACGACGAGATTAGGATAATTAAATATCGGTGCAATCAATCATTCAACTAACATTGCAACAGCTGTTCTATTTGTACAATGGACACTATCAAACATGACATTCTAATTGACAAACTCCGCCATTATGGCATTAGAGGAATTGTATTAGAGTGGTTTAAATCTTATTTATCCAACAGACAGCAACTAGTAACCTATTGTGGAGTGTCGTCTGATTTAGCTACTATTCGTTTTGGGGTTCCCCAAGGGTCCATCCTAGGCCCACTGCTATTCCTAATTTACATTAATGATATTTGTAATTGCTCCAATAAGCTTCTCTTTTACTTGTTTGCAGATGATACCACTGTTTTTATCTCCTCTGATACTGTAAATGACTTATTTGAATGCATGAACTCTGAATTAATCCATTTGTCTAATTGGTTTAACGCTAATTCCTTATCTCTTAACATTAAAAAATCTAATTACATCTTATTTTCCAGTATAGGAAAGAAGATCCCTGAAGACCCATCTAAGACTATCACCCTTAACAATATCCCTATTAACCGAGTATCACAGACTAAATTTCTGGGATTAATCATCGATGAGCATCTTAGATGGAATTTCCATATTACCCTTGTCAAAAATAAGATTGCTAAATCTATTGGAATAATTAATAGGCTCAAAAATATCCTTCCCCCTCCCACGCTTAAAACTCTCTATAACACCTTTGTCTTACCTTATCTTAATTATGGCATTATAATATGGGGAGGTGGATACAAAACTCACCTTGAACCCTTGCTACTATTACAGAAACGTGCTGTTAGAATCATCTCAGGCTCCCACCACCTGGCTACCTCTGCAGGCCTATTTAAAAACCTTGACCTTTTATCTGTTTATGACCTTTATAAACTCCAACTAGCAGTATTTATGCACCGTCATCAGAATCACTTACTACCCAGTCTTTTTAGGGACTATTTCACAACTAATGCTGCTATCCACAACTATAACACCAGATCACGCTTCAACTTACATCAGAAACCTTGTAATACTAACACCAAACAATTCACTGTCAGACTCTCAGGACCTAAACTATGGAATAACATTGACCCTTGCATCCGCTCCATCAAATCCGTTAACTCATTTAAGTTGGCCTTTAAAAAACAGTTACTTAAAATCGATGATTCCATCTAAGCCTTTTTATTAAGTTAATAGCCAACCCTAGCCACGTTGTCGGTTCTAGTTATTTACCTTGTTTCCTTACTTAGTCTTAAGTTTGTTGGGGACGACTAGATAAGCATTAGCTTCTTCTCCCCACGAGTCGATTCACTTAACCTTCTAATACACTACTATCTATTTGCATATTTAAATGTACTCATAAATATGTTTTTCTCATTTCTTCGCATTTGTTTATTTAAAAATGCATTGTGATCAGTAGTATGTACATTGAATCGATTCAATAAATTTGATTTGATTTGATTTGATTTGATTTGATTTGACAAAATTAATGGTGAAGAATGTTATGCTGTAGAGTACGAAAGCACCGCAAGTCAAGTGCATGCCTCCTTTTTCCATTTCGATAGTGAGTGTGTGACTGTGTGTGAGTGTGTGTGTGTGTGTGTGTGTGTGTGTGTGTGTGTGTGTGTGTGTGTGTGTGTGTGTGTGTGTGTGTGCAAGCGCCCGCGAGCGTATGTTCGTAAACTAGGCCTACAGCTTGCAATTGGTGATAGGCCCCTACTGTTGAAATTTCTAATTGCAGTTAGCCCCTGTATTTTTTTAAAGTTGAGTTTAACGAAAACAATGGGTTAAGATGGTGATAGAGTATGGTAACTGAGAACCTCGTGTGTTTCCTCCCAAATCTTCGCCCCGCGCAATACCATATTCCAGTGAGTTCTATATTCTAACGAAGTCTTGGGATTTCTATAGCGCCACTCTAACGGTGCAGATTCGCATCCACTCAGTTTAAAGCTTCACTCTGATGACCTCATGAGAGGCAGTCGATGGCTCCACATTGCTGCTTAACGACAATAGCTGTAGTGTATACGTCCTATCCTCAAAGATGATCGATTATGCTGTCGACCTCCTCTTGTATCGATGCTTTGGACTGGCACTGTGTCAGAGTGCGATCGAGGCGGAGTTAGATGCAGTCGATCTGTGGTGGTGGTGGTGGTGGTGGGGGTGGATGTTTGTAGTCATAATTTCATGATGAAAAAAAGTCAACTTGAGTCGACGCTGTATTTATAAAGTGCTTACGTCATTATGGAATGGTCTTCTCTCTGAGAGTCACCGCGAAACGACCCATTGTCGCAATAGAACTCAAAAGACAAAAGACGTGGATTCAGAATCGACGAAAATTGAAACTATCCGCGGCGCGGGTGGCCCAGTGGCCCGTCAGATGTTTAGCGATCTCTCTCAAGTTCAGGACCTGCATGGTCGCAGAGTGATCTATTTACTTTAAGATAATAGCATCACTCGTTAGCTTAATCGCACCAGCTGATACATACGACGATAGCCTGAATATATCCTGGATAGGCCTACCCTAAGTTTAACCGACGAGCATAGGCCCATCTTGGTAGGCAATAATAGGCATAGCCGCATAGATAGGCATGCAGGGTGACGGTCTATATCCCGCAGTCGATCGAGTCGTGGACTACGATCGACTTGGCTCGCGCGACAATCGACTCGATCGACTTCGTCGACTTGGTCTAGTTTTGTCTCTTGCTCACCTCTGCAGTTATGTGATCTCAAACTGAAATAATTATACGATCTGTGTCATAATCTGTGTGACGTCACAATAACCCTAATTTCGAATTCTCGGTGAATTTATATAATAGTAGATTCGCACTGAAATCGTAGTGGCGTCACAATAATAGGCCTCGTTTTAGATTCTGAAAATAAGCTTCAATTATTATTACGGTAGATCTGTGTAATAATCGAAGTGACGTCGCAATTATCCCTTGTTTATATTCTTCTATAGCCTACTAGTAGATCGATCTGTATCATCATCGAAGTGACGTCACAACGGAACTTGTTTATTCTCAAAGTGAACTTCTTTAATAGTAGGTTTGTATCATGATCGAAGTGACGTCACAATGAACCTAGTTTTATATTATCAAACTGAACGTTTAATTAATAGATTTGCATCGTAATCAGAGCGATGTTGCGTTAAAACAGCCCGTTTTTTATTATGAAAATGAAATAATATGATTGTAGATCTGTATCATAATCGAAATGACGCCATAGCAGGCCTAATTTCGTTTTCTCAGTGAACTTGTTTAATAGTAGATTTGTATCAAAGTCGAAGTGACGTCATTAAAGGCCCAGTTTTACATTCGCAAAATGAACATCTATATGCTGGTAGACCTGAAGTGACATCACAATGGACCTTGTTTATATTCTCAAAATGTACTTCTTTAATAGTACATTTGTATCATTATCGAAGTGACGTCTCAGTAGGCCAATTTTTTTATTTCTCGAAGTGAACTTATATAATAATACAATTGTCATCATAATCGGAGTGACGTTACACTGGGCATAGTTTTGTATTCTAAAAATTAATGAAATTGTATGACAGTAGCTCTGTATCCTGATCGAAATGACGTCACAAGATGCCTAATCTTGCTTTCTAAGTCAACTTATTTAATTGTAGAATTGTATCATAATTGAAGTGACGTCACAAAAGGCCCCGTTTTATATTCTAAAAATAAACAGGCCTATAATAGTAGATCTTTGTCATACTCATTCAGGGGTGGATCCAAGGGGGCCAATCCGGCCATGCCCCATTCAGAAATTTGCATAGGACACGGGCCCTACCCATCAGGTTGAAAGAAGCTGTAAATCGTACAGCGCAACGGGAACAGGAATTAAGGCGAGAGAGAAAGTTGCGCGTGACTAAAATGTCATCAGATTTAAAATAATCGGAGTTGCTACGGGTCTTATTAATTTTTTTGGGAAAGACTAAAGAAAAGATTTTTTCAGTGGAGGACCAACGAAATTTTTTTCGATCCAAGACCAACAGTGTTTGCATCCGAACCCTGTAGCCTATTCTTTCAACTCAGAGTTCCAGTTTTATTAGGCCTACACGAAATCGCCAGTTGCCAAAAGGTTCATTAGCTGCACTTGTGTGCTAAAACTGAATTACGTCATTATTATCATGTAGGTCACTTTGAAACTTCAAGAAATAGTAGGGGAAGTAGGGGCGAGATGGGTCCCGTAACGGATTTCTGGTTTTAAAAACGAGAAAATGTCGTTTCGGTCGTTTATTTTGGTCAAATCACCAAAGCGCCAACAGTAGGCTATTACAATAATTAAAGTTCATTCGGAAGGTGGCGACATCATAATTATATACGTTATATTGACGGGATCCATCATGCCCCAAGGGTCCATCGATCTCGCCCCTAGTTCCCCAAAGTAAAATATTTCTGAGTCGAGTCGTTCAAACAACGATCGATTCGACTTCGGAAAACGAACGATATCGACTCGACTTGCAAGTCGATCGAGTCGACGATTTTTCGATCGACTCGACTTGGCCGAGTTACGATCGACTCGATCGATCGACTGCGGGGTAGGTCTAGCCTATGCCCCGGTCTAAGTTTGTCTATTCGTGAACAACTAGATTCTGTTACAATATAATAAGGCCATGAAATCATGAGGTAGCCTAATTAGTTTGAATTTGGTAGGGGAGAATTAGGCTACGTAATCTCGTGAATAGCTCATTATTCAGTTTGATGTAATATATTATTAAAATTTGCAAGGCCCATCTTGAAGAATACCCACGCAGTAGCGTTGTCTAACTTATAGGCTATAATTATATAAACTCAAAATTTAATGTAGACTTGGTTAAGATGAATTGTAGATCCAAGTGCCTCTTTTATAGCCTACGACGACATAATATTATTAAGTTTCAAGTTTCAAGTTTCAAGTTTTATTGCTCCCAAACGGAAAAATAACATCAATTACACGTTATGCAGTGTAGGCTACATAATGAATGGCCTAATAGTAGGAGTAGGCCTAAGTAAGAGTAAGATGTGTAGAGGGCTAGAATAATATTAATAACTTTCTCATTTTCATATTCGTTTATTGACATTCAATCTGACAGACCGCCGAACGATTACATGTACAGGTACGTACAAGTTACACGAAATACGGCCAGCTTCGCACGACACGCAGGTCGGCTACAACTTAGCCTACAAGTCTCGGTAACTTAACACAAATGGCCTAAGTGCTGGAACGCTCCTCATTCGTCCAAGCCAGGAGTGGGAGGGGCGATCTTATTTTCAACATAGCCTACCCGAGCCAAACAACACAACAGAAAGCGCCACTGGCAGCTAACAGAAAATTCAAATAAATTTTTGCCCTGAGCGAGGCTTGAACCCGGGTCGCGAAAATGACTACTCAGTTTATCGACCAACGCTCTCTCAACTGAGCTACGGACCTCCTCGGCTACAAGTCTCGGTAACTTAACACTAATGGCCTAAGTGCTGGAACGCTCCTCATTCGTCCAAGCCAGGAGTGGGAGGGGCGATCTTATTTTCAACATAGCCTACCCGAGCCAAACAACACAACAGAAAGCGCCACTGGCAGCTAACAGAAAATTCAAATAAATTTTTGCCCTGAGCGAGGCTTGAACCCGGGTCGCGAAAATGACTACTCAGTTTATCGACCAACGCTCTCTCAACTGAGCTACGTACCCCCCCCCCCCCCCCCCCCAAAGATACATATAGGGCCAGCGTGGCTGCAGAGGAAAATGAGAAAGTTATAAATATCACGTTTGCAGACAGAGAAGGCAACTTTTACATTGGAAATTTCGCCGTGAGAGTATTCAGAATAAACTCCAAGCAGTATCACTTGTAATGTAAATAGCAAAGTATGACTGTACTGATTGAGCGACCGTACAGTCAGTTACCATACTTACTAAATATAGCGCTTCAACATCATCCATATTTATACGCGTCCAAGGTAGCATTTGGAAGTGAGGCTGTCGACTCAACTTCATAAAATAATAATAATATCTGATTTTCGTGTGTGTGAGAAAATAAATATACTTTTTCACATTAAAACGATCTCAGATCATCTGTAAGAATCATTTAAATTCGTTTAGTGTAAAGCTGAGTTTCTCTTGAAGTCAGCTGCAGGTGAAGCTAATTTTATTTGCGATTGAGACGTTAGCGTAGTGGCATTACAATTTCCGTCGCGTACCACTTGTTTCTTTAAACTCCGTCGCCTTACCGAAACTGTTCTTGTGTTGCTTAACGTTTTATTTACCACCAAAGCCATTTCGGGGTATAATTTTCTGATTCCGTTTCTGACGGCTGGCTATAGTGGTTACTGGTTAGCGCGTTCGAGTATTTGTCATATGAAGTTTCGATTGCATTTTTGATTGCCCTAAAATTGCCAATATAAAACGCCATTCAGATTGTTAAATTACAGAACATTGCATCCTGCAATTGGATCCACATGTGGGACTAAGTCCAATGTTGGATTACGGTAATGTTCTAGCCATAATCTTCAGGATATGAAATTGCTGTTGGAGGAAGTGTAATGAGATATTAATTACTGTGCTGTTTAGAGCTCTGCCAGTGATGTCGGGGCATTCATTGGGTTCAACAGACAGTCAGGAACTGAAGCTGAAGGAGGTGAGCGAGTTCTGGCTCATTAGCGCTCCTGGTGAGAAGACCTGTCAACAGACCTGGGATGTCCTCAATAACCTAACGGCCAAGCAAAACACCCTTTCGACCAACTTCAAATTCCACATTCCAGAACTCAAGGTAGACAAAGACAGAGCACGACACAATTATAATTGATTATGCAGGACTCGTTTATCAGCTCATTGCTTCATTCGTTCATTAAATTTTGTGGGTTTTTTCATTCGTTCGCTCTGTCGTTCATTTATTCATTAGCGTAAATTTATGTTCACTTCCCTCTGGTATGTCTTCAGTCAGCACTGAGGGAGCTTGAAGATCTGTGATCAAATGCTTGTTGGTGTTTACTAGGCTTCCAAGATTCTGCATTTTGGGTTGCTCTAAACTCCCAACTCCGAGACAATGTCCCTTGCAGATTAACTACTTCACTGAACAGCTTGTATTGAATCGTGAAATTGATGGGTGTACTGATTTGAACCAACATGGATTTAATGGATAAATAAATTACCATCTTTGAGTAACCATCAATTTGATAAGGTCCACTTAGCATAACAAATTGTTTAGCCATCTGTTTAGCCACTACTTTCATGAATTAAAACAGGGACAGCTCTGCGTTAGCGGATTTCCTTTTCCTTTAGGGTTAGGGCAACCCTAAAAGGAAAAGGAAATCTGCTAATGTATAGCTGTTGACAACATCTACATATTAATCTTGAACTTTTGTTTTCATTTCTAAGTTAGATGAATTTTCTGGTGTCAAGTCAATAAATGACTGATTGATTGGTTGATTGATTGGTTGATTGATTGATATTTGTCTATGTGATTTTAAGGCATTGTAACACATCAATGGATGATTAATAAAGAATTAATTAATACTTAATTAATTAATTCAGAATTCATAAGGAATCCTCTGGAACTTGCATTTTAACCGCAATTGTTAGTTGTAACTCTTTCTGTAGCATCGTGAGTAGCAGTCTACTTGTAGGATGCATTACACAATTTACACTGTAGGGTGTCAACACAAATGTGAAGTGTTGCAATATTGAATATAATGCAATCCAACTGCATTTGAAATGCTTTCCTTCCATACGACAGAACTTGTCGCACTGAGCAATTGTGAGTGAAGGACTTGCTCAAGGTCCCTATTCAGTGACTGCCTTTGGTGAGGCTTTGACTTGTACTTTCCACATTACAGGCCGAGCAATTCATTTCACATTGAGACTTTTTTTATTGACATCAAGCTGCACAGCATCAACAAATTGAAGCAATACATAGGCCTATTCATTTTTATTAATTGAATGCAGTACATTATCTACTCCAAAGCATGCTTCTTAGTGTCAAAGGATTATCCTAAAGAACTAAAAGAAGCAGTAATGCGCCACTGCCGGGAATCCCATTTCCCTTAATTTCAAGCCGATAGAAAAGATGAATAAGCAAAAACCATTACCGGTATATCTTCAATGGTATTTTACATCCATTATAACTCCATCATGCCAACTCTGTTAGATACTGTTTAAGTTTTGTTTTGAATATTGTGACCAATCATCCAAATATCGCGTGGTGATGTGTTGATGGATTACAACTTGTTTTCTGTGCTGTTTTGTTCCATGTTGTTTTTTGTTGTTGATTAGGTTGGAACACTGGATGTTCTCGTTGGCTTATCAGATGAACTTGGAAAGTTGGATGTCTATGCTGAAACGTATGAGATGTGCTTCTAAATATATCTATTATAAGATGTGATGATTTAATGATCAATAGACGCCACTTTTGTCCATTGCTGGCTCAAGGCTATTGAAAAGGAGATGAGCGCCTCCCTGTGTTCCACATGGAACTGGATGGACTTTACTTTACTTTACTTTTTACTAGACGCCACTTTGTCATATATATGCATGCAATAAAACAGAAAGGAGTTGCATGCATGTGTATATGCACATGTTTATTTATGTATCCAAATGTATGTGTATCTATGCTTTTTAGGGATGCATACTTGCATAGAGTATTTGGGTGATCAAGTCAACCAAAGTGCTGTATATAACCAGTACATACAACACTGATATTATAAGTTAATACCATGCATGTTGATGCCAAAGAAGAATTATGGATGACAGGTTGTCTGTTTCCAGCAACATGCAACGTTCCCCATCTAGTAACCTCTGTAAAACAGCACAGCATGAATGGCTGTCTAGGTGATGTGAACAGATGCTGCGTTGTCTGGAGTGGGCTCCCACAGGAACTATATCAGTCTCCTGGGGCTCTTATTGAAGTATTTTTTTACTAAGCTTAACTTTATGTTTTTTGCCGTGTTACACTCTGGAGCGCTTCGTAGTAGCCTCCTCGAAGAAGCACCGTATAAATTATGGAATGAATGAATTTGATGGTTTGAAAATAATTTGGAAACGGTTTCTGTTGACAGCGTCGTGCGGAAGATGGCCCGCTACATGGGAGACGTGCTGGAGGAGAAAGACAAGTGGAAGGAGCACCTGCTGGTCAATGGTGGTACGTATCTGCGCCCCAACTCTAATGCGTACATTGACTGTACAGTGTACACTGATCTTCATCTAGTTTCAAACGAATGCACCTCAGTATGATCACAATTACATAGCATGAACGCTTCATCACGTGTTACTATAGGAGTTGAATTTGATTGTTTTTGTCAGCTTTACAATGTATCCATCATGTTCCTAGTTGTACTGCTCATTTTACCATTGCCATCTGCTGAATGGAAGGCTGAGTCTGATCTTTGGCAGTTATGATGATGATGATGATTATTATTATTATTGCTATTACTATTATTTTTTTGACCCGAGGTATTTAGGATCCCTCAGGGACTTTATTACTAACTATTGGTTAAAAACTAGTCCAGAATGACCCTACTCATCGTTGTCTTGATTGTCGAAAGTGCCTCGGAATGTGATCACGTTAAATAGTTGTATCGTTAAAGAAATACGTTGGTACAGGAAATAAGAATTTGAGCAATGAAGAGAGAGTGAAAGTCGATTCCATTCCGTGGGAGCAGAGGCATGGAATGAATGTGAGTTCATAACTGTTCTGCATCGAGGTTCAGCTAAAAGACTGGTTTTTGATTCTTTTTTGTATTTATTTGATTTGTTTATAAAAAGATTAGCTGAAAGACTGTACTGGTTGTTTGTTGGCTGAAATTGATTTAAATTGATTTTTTGTTTGTTAATATGTTTTCCTTTCTGACGTGCATCACCGTTCTTATTTGATTCTGTATCATTATCATTTATCTGTTTTTGTCGGAATTAAAAGCAACAATGATGGGTTATCTGATGAAATTCCAGTGGGACATGGCCAAGTTCCCGACAAAGCAGCCACTCAAAAACATTGCAGATCAAATTGCTAAGGTATTTCATCTACCCTTCTATTATGTGTTATGTGTTATTCATTAACAGTTATCAGCTATGCTTAATCAAGGAACTATGTTATGATACTCATTCACATCTAAAATCATGTATCTACTTATTAATGACCACTTTTATTGTGCCTCTGTTTTGAATTGTTGAATATAGGTTTATAAATTTAGATTATGATTATGAACTCGGCTTAGTAAAGCATTAAATTTATAATAATAACTAAAATAATATTGAATTTACATTTTCTTGTCTGCTTATAATTTTCAAATACTTCATTTCTGATTGTGACTAATACTATGCAGATGTTTGTTTGATATTCTTCTCCATTGGTGCCCCAACTAACTCAACTCTAACCAGTACATGGGCTGTACACTGTTGGTGGGAGGATCTGATGACAAGGGTTGGGACTGGTCACCCGCCATCATATGCTGAGGGCTGAGAAAATGAAGTTGCTAGCACTTCATTGCCATGGTTACCTTAATGGACTACTCTTCTTCTCTTATAGGTGTGCATAGATAGTTACGTGTTCACTGGACCGTGGTATTGAGCGCCTCTGATTATTGTGTATTCCGAGTGTACGCGTTATAAATATCTAAATTTATAGATACAATACAAACTTGCCAATTTATTGCAAATGTGATTTGTTTTCTGCGTTGCAGCAACTTTCTCAGATTGACACGGATCTAAAGGGAAGGTCCCATGCGTATAACAGCCTCAAGGGATCGCTTCAGACCTTAGAAAAGAAATCAACGTGAGTTAACAAGTCCTTGATATGCTTTCTGCCATTGATTTGATTTACCGGTATTATAATTTTATATTATTATTGTTATATTATTTCACTATTGTTATTCTATTATTTGAATTATTTGAGTATTTTGTTATACTTATATTTGTATTATTGTTTATTATTCTTTTGCGCTGAGGTAAATAGGTTCCCTCAGGGACTTTTACATTAATTATGAACAGACATAAAACATCTGGAATGGGACCTATCATTAATAATATTTTTCTTAGTAGTATTTTTGTATCATTTGCTGTAATTTTATCAGTAGTATTTTATCAATTGTATTTTATTATTACTTGATTAATATTTTTTATTATTTTTTTGTTTTTATGATTATTTTTTTACCTGACATAATAATGATCTTGCGGGATTTTGAAATATGTTGTAACTAGAAGCGTAGATAACGTGTCTGAAAAATCAACCCTCGTTCTTAGACGTATCTCAGACAGTCTTTGAATGCATCAGAATTGAATGCTGGGCACAAACAGAAAAATGTTGGGCCAGAAATTTACCTTGCAAAGTAACAAAGGTCTACCATTGATGACCATTGATAACTGTTCAAATGAATGGGTGTTTGATTATTTTGTAGCGGAAGTCTGTTGACTCGAAGTCTGGCGGATCTCGTCAAGAAAGAAGATTTTGTTCTTGACTCTGAATATCTGGTCACTCTGCTAGTCGTCGTTCGAAGGTAAGACATTTGACAGAAATTATGTGTATATATATATATATATATATATGTATATAATTTTATATATATATATATTATATATATTATTATATATAGCAATTGGCAGAATGTAAGTAAAGTCATTGCTATGAAGTGAGTAAAGCCATTGGTGGAAAGTAAGTTGACAGAAACTAAAAACAGCAATATTTACAGAAGGTAAGCTGAGCCATTGGCAGTTTTAAAGTAACTAAAGTCATCGGCAGAAAGTAAGGAGAGCCATTGGTAGAAAGTAAGTAAGGTCGTTAGATGGAGGAAGTGACACTGTTGGCAGAAAGTAAATAAAGCAAAATTGGCAAAATATGCATAAATCGGTTCTTTGAATGAAGTGAAAATGAATTTAAGGCAATAGCTGAAGTGTAAGTAATCCAGTTCACAAATGAAGTTCAAGCATAGACTTTGACAAGCAGTAAATGCAGAGACTAGAATAAGTCACTTGCAGAAGAACATGAAACTGTTGGATGCAAGTAAGCAGAGAAGCTTACAAAGTAATTTCTTTACCATAATTGTTATTGAACACCGCCTGTTGCACCAAAATAAACAAACATTAGGCACTTGAAATGTGTGGCCACACTTCGTAAGCAGCCGTAGCCATTTGAAATATTACTGAATGGATCCAAGTGTTTAGCTTTTTAAAACTGAAAGCGGGATATGCTCAGTAGTTTTTTTACGGTGAAAGATAATAAAGGATTTGTTTTTGCTGAGCTGCTGGTCCAACAACCTTGAATGGCCTCCCTGCTGCGGTTGCGCTGTGCTTATTGATAATTTATATGTCATCCCTTCAAGATCTCTATATCTTGAGGGGGCGCCATATATTGATTGATTGATTGATTGTCTTTTTACTGATTGGATTGATCAATTGATTTTTTGTTCATTGATTGAGATTCAATTGATTGATTGACTAATTGATTGATTGTTTGATTGATGTTAGACCGTCGGTCAACGACTGGCTGAGCAGATACGAAACGTTGACAGACATGATTGTTCCACGATCATCCCAGTAAGAAAACTGCAATTCTCTCGTTTTCCATTGTATTTTATTGTATTAGAACATTTGTAAACGCTTATACTGGGTGAACTGTTTAGAGGCACTCCCAGTGTGCAAGGCAATGAGAGAAGAAAGAGGTTTTGAGGAAAGGAAATGAGGCAGAGGGATTGCCGGCTAGAATTTGAGTTTGAGTAGATGGGGACAGCATATTTCAAAGAGATGGACCAATTGAGGTGAAGGACCAGGACTGAGCGGAATCTGTTCTAGTATGAGGAACTAGAAGATCTAATCTGTTTGAAGAGTGAAGTGGATGGTGTGAGTAGGCTAAGAAAAGGCCGGAGTATTACATATGACGTACATGTTTCAAAAACTGTTTTTGTAACTTTCTTTCCCAGGTGTTTTCTTTCAATCTGTTTAATAGCATCATTTCATGCTTTTTCATCAAATTCTGCTGTAGTAGTGCTATAAAAATGCATGCTTGCATATGTTACAGCTCTAGTATGCATTACCTTTTGACTAAATAGTAACTTATCCAATATCCCTGGTATCTGTGTAATACAGCTTTGGAATTTCACCCATCTGGATATCTTTCAAATTTCTGCAATAACTTTTTAGTGATCTCCCCTTAGACTGATAAACTTATTTATCTGCTTTAGTATAATACAGTAATTTTCAATGAGGTTCTGCAAATCCTTAGTTTATCCCATGAGGTTAGGCTATCCTTAGGTTATCCAATTTTGCAAGTTGCAAAATACCAGTGACGTAACTAGCGTTGGGCTTGGGGGCTTAAGCCCCCCAAACGAAGCTGAAGCCCCCCCAAAAATAAATCAAGCCGTTGTATGCTTACGGCTAAATATTTGAACATATGATTTTGATTAAATCTTAAAATCTCATCTTCTGAGATTCATACAAATGGCTTGAAAATTGTTCTTCTGTCTATTCAAATCTATCTCTACCAGCCCTAATCTGGATACAGCTGCGTCACTCGTTTGACAGTACTTACTTATTTACATCGATCAATGTCCGATACGCAGCAGCTGCTGCCGTTGTTTTTCCGTATACTTTCTATGTAAGAATTCTATATTACAGGACAGGTTACTTGGGAACATTTTGTGGTCATTATTTCACTCTGAGCAATAGATGGCGCTCCACTTAAAACCTGAGTCTCTTTGTACATGTAGTTTGTGATGATTTACTGCTGCAATAATATGTTGTTGCTATTATTTACTATTAGGTGTCGTCCATAAAGGACGTCCGCAATGAGGGGGAATGGGTTCATTCAAATGCGGACAAATGCAGGACATGAGGGGAGGGGTGGTCGTAACAGGTGCGGACGTCCGCATATAAATTTGGTAAATAGACCTATTTCAGTACAATCTGAGCCATTTTAAAGCCTGTTCACACACTAATCACCAACTTCAGTCAGATAAATATTTATTGTTTCAGACTTCCCAAACTATACATTTAGGAATAATTTGCTCGTTGAAAGATTTTTCGTAATGTTTCTTCTTCATGTTATGCCCCAGTGTAGTACCATACACTAGGTAGATTGGATTCATGTACATGTGGGGCGCGGTGGTGTAGTGGTGGCGTCGTTGCCTTGAAGCCGGAAGGTTCGAGGTTCGAATCCACCTGACGTCGTCGCGTAGGGACCTTGGGCAAATCCTTCACTCGCAATTGCTCAGCGCTTCGGCGTGAAACTTCGCTGCAGTGTCCGCTCTGCAGTCGGAAGCGCCTCTGAGTAGTGAGAGAGAGCTTGAAGGGGCGCTATAACAAGTGCACATACATACATACATACATGTATACCCTGCCAGCCTAATTTCGTCCCGAGGGATGCATTATCAGCTGCTCTAACAATCAATCTAACAATCATTTAAGGAGTTTGGCGTGCGGATGTGCAAATGGGGTGGGGGGGGGGGTGGGCGAGGATAAATGCGGACAAGGAGGAAGGAGGGGTTCAAAGTTGGTCATTTTCTGCGGACGTCCTTTATGGACTACCCCTTATTATTATTATTATTATGAATAATTATTATTATTCTGTTAGTAATATTACTTATTTATTTATTAATATTATTTAATATTTTAATTATTGTTATTAGGCTATTATTGCATTGTATGTTTATCCCTATTATTTTAAAGGGTTCACTTTTGAAGTCATAAACCGCGACTTTCGGAACTGAAAATTGATGAGCCGTTTCGTTAAAATGACAGCCTGAAATGCAACTACTGCAAATATGTGCAAATTCATCAAATTTGACCATTGGGGAGGGGATATTTGTTCAACTCTTAAATCACACTGCTGAAAGACTTGATTTAAGAGAGATTTTGCTGAGATGACAGCTTAAAATAATACCATTACAGTTAGGAAACTTGACAGATTTAAACAATAGGAGAACAGACTTTTAAGCCGTAAACCACGACTATCAGCACTGAAATGATGAGCATTTTCGCTCTAATCACAGTCTAACATGCTAATATTGCAGCGTGTAAATTCAAAAACATTTTGATACCAAACCCATCCCTCTCTTAGTAATCGCAATCAATCGTAACCGTCATCTCCAAACTTCTAAAGCGCTACTCAAAAGCCAAACGCGGGGCACCAGCTTATTTACGAGCGCTGCGTCGAGTCAAAAGAGTTGTCCGTAAGTGTAGTCCGAAGGTGGTCCGGGTCGAGTTACCAAAGGATCAGAGGGGCGGGACAGCAACCAGTGGCGGCGCCAGGATTTCAGTTTCAGGGGGCTGAGCCCCGCGGCGAAAATTTTCCATTTTCGCTGCCAAAAATCCTTTATGGACTACCCCTTATTATTATTATTATTATGAATAATTATTATTATTCTGTTAGTAATATTACTTATTTATTTATTAATATTATTTAATATTTTAATTATTGTTATTAGGCTATTATTGCATTGTATGTTTATCCCTATTATTTTAAAGGGTTCACTTTTGAAGTCATAAACCGCGACTTTCGGAACTGAAAATTGATGAGCCGTTTCGTTAAAATGACAGCCTGAAATGCAACTACTGCAAATATGTGCAAATTCATCAAATTTGACCATTGGGGAGGGGATATTTGTTCAACTCTTAAATCACACTGCTGAAAGACTTGATTTAAGAGAGATTTTGCTGAGATGACAGCTTAAAATAATACCATTACAGTTAGGAAACTTGACAGATTTAAACAATAGGAGAACAGACTTTTAAGCCGTAAACCACGACTATCAGCACTGAAATGATGAGCATTTTCGCTCTAATCACAGTCTAACATGCTAATATTGCAGCGTGTAAATTCAAAAACATTTTGATACCAAACCCATCCCTCTCTTAGTAATCGCAATCAATCGTAACCGTCATCTCCAAACTTCTAAAGCGCTACTCAAAAGCCAAACGCGGGGCACCAGCTTATTTACGAGCGCTGCGTCGAGTCAAAAGAGTTGTCCGTAAGTGTAGTCCGAAGGTGGTCCGGGTCGAGTTACCAAAGGATCAGAGGGGCGGGACAGCAACCAGTGGCGGCGCCAGGATTTCAGTTTCAGGGGGCTGAGCCCCGCGGCGAAAATTTTCCATTTTCGCTGCCAAAATTTCTGACGACCTTTTTTTTAGTATCGACCGAAAATCGTGGATATTTCAATGTAAAAAATTCGGATGACCCTTTTTTTAGGGGTGGCTGAACCTCTTGTAGGGGGGCTTAGCCCCCCCAGCCCCCCCCCCCCCTAGCGCCGCCACTGACAGCAACTGAGGTGACTGTCGTCTGGACCGGGAATTGGATGGTGGAGGATCAGATGAGACATAGAAAGAGTTTTTGAAAAGACGTGACTTCATTTTCGAATTAAAAACCCAGGGTGTGATGGATGGAGGAGCCTGAAGAAGGTGATGGCGCGTGATCAGTAAAAGATGGTGGAGGAACTGAAAAAGATCGGAATTCAGGAGACAGATCATTCCAAATGCGTGGTACCATAGGCGTAACGTTCTATTGTGACGGTGGTGTCCAGTCACCACCACTTTTAAAAGTGGTGGTGACAGTCACCACCACTTTTTGGTCCGACAAAGAATTTTTTTAGTAAAATGAAAGCATTTGGCTGTATAAGATAGGCCAATATCGTCTATTCATGATTAACATCGCATAGCGACAATGTTGATAGATCGAGGCCATCACAGTGTGCTCTTGGCCGTAAATCTTAAGGAGGGAAAGGAAGGAATTCCCTTTCCACTTTGAACTTGGGGAGCGAACGTGAAGCATTTCCCTCCCGCAAATCGTTTTGGCTCAGAGGCAGTGGCATATGCTCACACAACCTTTTGGAATCATTATCAAAATAGCATTGGTGGAACACACGTGTCCTAAGTCCAAAAACGTTGGCTATGACTTTAGGCAAGGGTCAGCAAGCTATGTCTCTTGGATTAGATCTATATAATCGCGCGAATGAACGGATATTGGGAACCTTATGCTCTTTGGGCATGATTCAATTACTGAAGACCATAACACGTAATTTAAGGTTGATAGCGGACAGTAAACTTTCTCAGCAGTCGGATCATGGACGGTTTTAGGCGAATTGTGACGTACAATAATCATAACAATATCACCCTATTACGACTGGCTGATCAGATAAGAGATTGAGTGCCTGAGAGGACAACTATAATTATTAGATAGCTGTGTCATAATATAAAATATATTCATACTAATCATAGGCTACATAATTATTATAGACTATAAATGGGAAAAGAATGCTTTAATTATAGAGAGGGAGAAGAGGGTTCAATATTACATTCAATTTCATAGAGGATACATGCAAATTAAAAAAAATATAGGGCACAAGAAAAGTGCTGTGTGTACAAGAGCGCATTTGAAAACACCTGAACAATCTTATCCGCCGTTTTCCAAGTTACTTTAGCTGTATTGGCGTATTGGCGTGATGGTAAGTACAACTAAGGAAACAGTGCAAATACACACGACTTTGAGATAGAATTGAATTGGAGATCGAGATAGACGAATTTAATAGGATGAATCTGGGAAAAAATTTGTGAAAGAGTTGTGTTTTAAACATTGATTTAGGTCTAGTTATCCGTGAGGGGAAAATCGTACGTGGAGCGCACCAGCGAAAGAGACGAAAGGGTTAGGCTAAAGAGTGAGAATGGAGAAAGAATGGAGTGAGAGAGTTCTCATCAGAGTTTGTACTAAATTTATATCGGGGAAGGGGTATAAGAAGCCGAAGAAAAAGAAGGGAAGGGAGAAGTTGTGAGCAAAGTCACCACCATTTTTCCTGCGAAAGTTACGCCCATGCGTGGTACTGTGTTGGATATGGCTCGGTTGAAGAACTTGAGATGACTTGTGACCGACGGTCGAGAAAGAAAGACAGGCCGATGATCGGGTATAGAGCTGATTGGCTGGATGGTGAACAGTTCGCGAAGATATCTGGACTGGCAGCATTGTAAGGAGTTGTAGGTTAAGGAGAGAACTTTGATGTGGATTCGCTGTGGGATTTCAACCATAGTGAAGTGACTTGAAGCTAGTGCCAGTGGCTCAACACTAAGAAATGGTTGCAAAATACACAAAGTATAGGCTAAGCCTTCATAGAATTAGCTTTAAAAAAATTAGAATTCAAATTACACATTTTGGGTGGGCTGAGCTGGTAAAACCCATAAAGGGTTTCCTATACGGTACCCATTATGACAGCTGTAAACTTATAAACTTGTTATAGGCCTAAACTTGTAACTTTTGCGATCATGGTAAAGACGAAACCCATTTCTTTTGCAATACAAAACTTTGATTTTGTTATCCTGATAATCTGCTACTCTGCAAAAAGACTTCTTCTTGAAGTTTTCATGACTTTATCGATCATAAAATAGCTGGCAAATAAGAGCCTAAAATGGACTCTAGTTGAGGTCAACACAGCTAAAAATGCGTTTGTCGCTGGGGCTCCGCCCCAGACCCCGCTGGGGGAGCTTACGACGCTCCCCCAGACCCCCTAGCCGGTATGGGCTTCGTGCCTTCGGCACTCGCAACTTCGCGCCTTCAGCGCTTTCCGCCAAAAAGTAAGAACCGGCAACTTTTCCAAACCACTTTCAGCCCGGGGCTTAAGCCCCCCCAAACGAGAAATCCTAGTTACGTCCCTGCAAAATACTGTGCATCTAAGTCTTGAAAACTTGGATAAGTGAATGTGATGGATTTTGTGGGCAAATAACAGTTTTGTGTAAAGATTTATAGAGCTCTACAGAAAGATTGAGAACCATTGGTATTATGATACATTTTCTTAGAAAGGCCTGACAATCTGTTCTGTTTTGTGTTTTGTCTAGGAAGATAGCTGAGGACCATGACAATACTCTGTTCTCGGTTACAGTGTTTCGTAAAGTAGCAGATGAATTCAAGCATAAGTGTGTTGAAAATAAGTAAGAAACAGTTTCCACATTGTGTGCTTTTCGGCTGCAAAAGGGTTAAGATGCGCTTGAATGCATAATTCATTCATTTATTCATTCATTCAATGGACTTATATAGTGCCCCTTTAAGAAATCTACTCAGGGTCGCTCCCAGCCCAGCAACAAAATCTGGGTTGTACATGTAGAAAATTTGTGCCTGTATTTTGACTGATCAGTTAGTTTTAACATTTATGCATTAAGTCCTGTTTGGCCTGTCTAAATAGAAGAGAGGTGAATCAGTGGGGTTTGGCGGTTGATGGATTGAATGGATAGGGTGAATGAATTATTGATTGATTGATTAATTGATTGATTGATTGATTGACTATGGTTTGGACTAAAGGAATGATTGATGGACAAGATAATTCTGTTTTCGTAGGTTTGGCATGACGGAAAGATGGTTCTGTGATTTGATATGTTGATATATTAAATGAATAGATTAAATTGTATGCATGTATATGGCCATTTATATAGCGCCTTTGCAAGAATCTCATGAAGACACAATCATTATGCAATGATTGATTGATTGATTGATTGATTGATTGATTGATTATTGCATGGACTGAGAGAATGATTGATGGAGGAGGTATTGTGTTTATTTGTAGGTTTAATGTGAGGGATTTTGTTTATAATGAGGAAGATTTGCTGGCTGAAAAGAACGAAGTTACGAAGTTGAATACGGACATGCGCAAACAGTTTGTAAGCAGATTTTCAAATCATATCCGTTTCATACGTTCAATATAATATATCATGTGTATCATTCTAAAATGATTTGTCCCTGTGACATTGGCGATCGCCTATTTTCTCGAATTTAACCCTTTTTTGCATATCTACTACTGCTTGACCTTGGTAGATTGTCAAGTAAAGGTGGGGAGGTCACATATGTTATACATGCAGTGACTCAATCAAATACCATCTTGACTGTGTTTTAACTAGTTATTTCGATGGTGATGGGCATTTCTGTTTGTCATGTTTTTGCGTTGACTCGCTATTGTTGTGTGATGTAGGCGCCTCTTGTCCGATGGCTCCGAGTCAACTTCGGAGAGGCTTTCCTCTGCTGGACTCACGTGAAGGCCCTGCGAGTTTTTGTTGAATCGGTTCTGAGGTCAGTTCTAGCAGTGGTAACAAGCGAAGTGTGCAGAATTATTTGGAACGATGATGATATTTTGATGGGGTGGCGACGACGGTGTTTGGCGATGGTTGATGATGATGATGTCGAGAAGGACTATGGATCGTATGCTTGATCGCTTTTAGAGTAATTTCTGCAGATGGTGTGAAAGTTAATTATTATGAATTGATTTATTTATTGGTAAGAAAAACTGATAGGAACACCGCTATCAGGTACGAAAAGCAATTGATCAAATGGAATATAACCCTCAGATTCTGTAATCGTCTCATATCTCGTCATCCCATGTCTTTTCAGTGCAAATGCTAATGGGTACATTTTGTCATTTGTTATGGTAGTAATGATTAAGTGTTGTAAACAAAATTTATATTATTGTTAAATTGTTTATACGCTTGGTGTTAATGGTTTCTTTTTTAGGTATGGCCTACCTGTCAATTTCCAGGCGATGTTACTGGCGCCTCCGAAGAAAAGCCAGAAGAAGTTGCGTGAGGTTCTGCACCAGTTGTACAATCACCTTGACAACAGTGGCACCGGAGGACTAGGCGCTGAAGTAAGCATCTCGTTGGTCATTCCCTGTTGCCCAACGTATGATGGGTTGATTGTAATTGCAACTGTGGTTTGCATTTGCGAGTTTGTGTTGCACCGCTTTAACTCCTCAGAGTGGGTTTGTTTTTATGCCCCTGTCTCTGCCTATGTGTGACGTCCTTCACTGGCTCCCTGTTTCTCGTTTCTCAGCGCATCTCCTACCGAGTTGCTGCGTTTGTTTGGCGGTGTCTTTTTGGTTGTGCTCCATTATACTTGTTTGATCTTTGTAGGCTACCTGTCTCTGACCTCACAACCCGTCGAACTCTTTGCTCGTCTGCAAGCGCACATCTTTCATCATTTACGTGCATTGTAGTAGGGTCTCTCCTCGGTAGTTACTAAGTTGGCATTTGTTCTCTTTCGAAATCATATTTTGTCTCAGCAGTGTTGAGTGAGTGTCTCAGTTTACTGTTTCTATGTTGGCTGTGCTCTGTTTATTTTGATTCCCTTTGCTTTGTTACTCTTTTCTTTCATCACTGCACGACAGTGCACGTGTACATGGTTAAGTTTAGTTAAGGCCGTCACATATGTAAAAATTTAAATCGATAATTTGGTGTTTCTTGTTTGTAGGACTTTTTTCATCTTGTTAGGGCTACCTAATTAAGAATACACAAATAAATGAATTGTTAATTATTATTATTATTAATTATTATTACCTTTTTTGTAACAGAGTTGCAATGTTATGTAAACCTAATTAGTCAGAGTTATTGATTATTGCTGGCTGTCTGTTCTGTTAGTATAGTTAAGATTTGTGTATTCTGTGATCTGCGTTCTTGTGAATATTGTTGTTTCAACTGCATAATTCTGCCGTGCTAAGCAAAAAGACAGTAACTCAGACTGTAATGGTAAGGAGTTAAGTGTCTTTTTGCTTAGCACGGCAGAATTGTACACTGTAACCGGTTGCGTTCTGTCAACAGGATTGTTGAATAAGCGACAATTATTAATTATTATTATTACCTTTTTTGTAACAGAGTTGCAATGATATGTAAACCTGAATTGTTAAATTTAGTTACAAAATAAACCATTTTTATTGATTGATTGACTGATTGACTGAAAATCTGATGTATCAGCAGATTCCTCTTGCGTAGAGTAGGCGTGCATTTTCTCACCAGTGGTTCATCACGCAGTTTCAGATGTCTTCTGATGCTTTTCAGGTGGTTGACATTCCCGGTCTGAATCTTTTGTCATCGGACTACTACCCGTACGTCTTCTACAAAATCTCCCTCGACGTCTGTGAACAGCTGAGGGTCTGAACTTCAGTCGGACATCGTTGCAGTTCGACATCCGGTGCAACCCACGTCAATTGTCCATTGTCTACTTCGTTTAACTCTGTAGGTCCATCTCCTGAAGCCGTGCATCTGAGCCACCACAGATTTTTGTATCGTGTCGTCTTCTTAGGGACCATCCATATATTACGTAGGCAAAAAATTAATCGTATTTTCGACCCCCTCCCTCTGTCGTACATTTTGTTCAAACCCCCCCAAGCGTACTTACCATACTTACCATTAAGCTTCTCTGCCCATCCTCCGTACAAAAATTAATTAGCTAAAGTCATCTATAAGGCATCTATTTCAATGTAGGCTACTATTTATTTTTGTTAAACTTATTTGCTGGCTAAAATTTGATAATTGTTATTGTTTACTGTTTAGGTCTGAAAAGAATTTAATTACAATGTAATCAAATGCCATCTATAGGATAATACAGAATTATAAATAGGATAATACCGAGTTACAAATAGGTTAATTATGTTGACGTCGTAATCAGACATTTATTTGCGTACATACATTCTGTCTCGACCCCCTCTGCCTTATACACCCATATGATCCCCTCCCTGCATGCGTAATATATGGACAGACCCTTAGATTGCTGGAGAGACCGAAGCGTGCAATAGCAACGAAAGTGGACAACTGATTTAACACTTTGACAATGAAGGAGGTGCATAGGCTTCCCAATCATCACTTTTAGTAAATGCTCATCCTTAGGGCGTTGAAGAGGTCCTTGTCTCTGAAAGTGTACTCACGTAACCATCCGATGTATCTACAGCGCAGTGCTAATGTGTAAATTCTTTTAGATTTCAATATAGCTTGTCATAGTAACGTTAAAATGATGTAACATATGTTTTATGTAATCTACCGTAGGTTTCTGTAGCTTGTTGTAGTAATGAGTTAATGTAAAAGTTTGTATAGTCTCATTTAGGTTTCTCTGACTTGTCACATGTCATAGTAATGGTAAAATGATGTAAATTTTTTAAAATGTGATTCATGGCAGTTTAGAACAGTTTTGGGTCAGTTGCTGTTGTACAGCTGTTAGGTTTTTTCTGTTTCGAGTCTTGTTGTATAGCACCGAAAATAACGCTGTGATGTATTACCATAGGACGTGTACGTCTGATAATTGTTATTCAGTTGCTTAGAAGTATTAATGTGTTTACATGATAGACGCAGAGATTTGGTTTCCAGACAAGTTCATGGTAGCTGTAAAATAATAGAGAGCAACCACCTTGCTCACCTCACTTGCTTCTCGGTTTGATATTTTATTGTTGTGGCTGATTCCTTGCTTGTCCGGTTGTTTACTGGCTGTTTGATTGGCTGGCTGCTTGACTGGCTGATTGACTGATATGCTGATTGGCTGACTGATTTATTGACTAGCTGGCCGAGCAACTGACTTGCTGACTGACTGATAGACTGGTTTGATAACGGATTATTGCAGGCTGCCTTGACTGAATGGATGATACACTGACTGACTCTGATTAGCTGATGGACTCTGACTGACTCTGATTGACTGACTGACACTGACTGACTGACTGACTGACTGACTGACTGACTGACTCAATGACTCAATGACTGACTGACTGACTCAACGACTGACTCAATGACTCACTGACTGTCTGACTCAATGACTCAATGACTCAATGACTGGCTGACTCAAGGACTGTCTGGCTTACTTGTTAGACTGTCTACATTGGTGTGACTGAGTTTTCTTTCATTATCTATAAGACCTATTATTCTGACGAAAACGCTAGACCTAATAATTGTTTGGTAAAAAAATGACCAGCCTTTGATCTAAACGTTAAACCGAGTATTCGTCTTTGCCTCAATGTGCACAGATGTTCTGATGCGTCGACTAATCTGTATAGACATAATTGTCTGACTGCTGTACACCAACGAAGGACCGAACCAGTGTACAAATTAGTGGCTGGATTTCCTTGAACGCTGCTTTGAAGTCGGCCTACAATTTATTCGGTGTGGAAGAAATCCGAGACGGCCTGCGGGTCTTTTTGCGTATGAAACATAATATTATTGCGAGTCATGTCCTGTCTCAATTAGCCATATCTCCGTGGAGAAAGCGTCTCATCCCGGTTTGATGGTGTTCTCGTTAAGACAGTTTCTAGTTGTCTACTTCGGTCAGTTCGTGAGATAGTGATGATTATGACGGCCAATTAAGAGACAAGCTTTATTGTAATTGTATACTCTCGCTCGTAGTCTACACAGTAATCTAATGGTTAGAATGTTGAATGTCGACCAAAGGTTGAAGGTTCGGATCTCTTTCCAAGGCAAGAACAATAAGGCTTCTGCCCCAACGGCGATCTTGGCTAGAAATAAGTACGGTGACCGCGGAGTGTGGTTGAGAGATCTGACGGCATGGTAGAGGGCTGAGCAGCTGTTGCATGTGCCGGGTCGTATAAGATGATGAAGTCTGTAAGTTAGAGAAGCAGTGGCGTAGCCAGGAATTTTTTTATGGGGGGGGGGTTTATGGCCGGAAACCCTGTTTTTTGCTATTTTTTCTTACTTAAACGGAAAAATAACCTTAAAAAACCTTTTTTTCCGAGCCAATGGGGGGGGGGGTTTTGACTCCCGAAACCCCCCCTTGCCTACGCCACTGTAGAGAAGGAACGTTTTATACCCAATATTTGGGGTTCTTCCAAAGTGTTGTCTGCTGGTTAGAAGATGTGAACATTGTTCCCAATCTGCATATATATCCTACCCTCGGAGGTTCGTCCAGAGTGGTGGACCAGATGGTCGAGGTCACCACCAATGCGGACCGCACAAAGGGGATATAGGTTATAGGCTATCCAATGCGAATTATGCATCTCGCTCTGCTGGTACGTCTGTCTGTCTCTTTCTCTGTCTCTCTCTGTCTGTCCGTCCGTCCTGTCTGTATATGTATATAACCTATATATTTTTATATATATCGCTTTCTTCCTTGCTTTCTTCTTTCGCTCACTCTGTATGTCTGTCTATCTGTTAAGCGTTCGGCTTTTTGTTTGTTTGATGAATCGGGCGATTTTAACGACTTTGCATGCACGTGTTTGTCCCAATATATTCCCTCATTCAAGGCCGTAGCCAGGATTTTATTGGGGGGGGGGTGTTTCTTCAGTTTCACATCCGAAAAAACTGATGACCTTGTTTTCGTCATCCGGCCGAAATCTTCAGAAAATGTCATCAATTTCCCTTCCTAAGAAACTGATGCCTTTTTAGTCGTCCGGCCGACATCTTCAGAAAAATGAATGTCACCAATTAATTATATTTTTGGCATTTTCTATTTCGGGGATGTTTTCATGGTTTTATTTCATGGTTTTTACATCATGTGCTCGTAAATGCATTCAAGTATTCTTAACGTTTTCTATTGGGGTGGGGGGGGGGTAAAATATCCTCTAGCTACAGCCTTGCCCTCATTTGCCCTCGGGCCTTACCAAGCTAACAAGGCTAACCTTCCAATCTATACATTATACTTATTTTCTTTTATTGCAGCTCTTTCTTCCAGACGTTTATATTATAGTCCATGAACTGAGTAGCCTAATGTTGCAAACAGTGCATCTCTGAACACTGTCTATTGAGTCTATTTGGTCAAAGTGCTATAGTTTATGGTTGCATAAGAGACTGTTTAGGCCTAGGCCTATACTACTATAGGCTACGGTGTGAAACTATCCGGCTTTTCGTGTAGTCCTTCGGTTATCCATGTATCTGGAAAAGTCTTGTGCTTATAGTACCGCCACTGCATTACTTTGGCAGTGCCAGACCCAAACCTTGAGAAAGGAGGAGGGCGACACAACTTAATTACCCTTGATTATGGCACAGTGTCGTTAAGCAGCAACAAGCACTCGAGATCTCTTCTGTGTAATAATTATGTCCTGATACTCTGCGTTAAACGCTGTACCATTAGGCAACGTTGGAAGAGCTCTGAAGCATACAATCACCCTGCACCACATCACCCCACTTCACTCTTTTCTTCGCTTGCTGATGTAGCCTATACGCAAACAGCGTCTAAGACGATCATCTGCAGGTTCGATCCCAGGTGTGGGAACAGGGACGTCATTTCAGTTTTTTTCAGGGGGGGGCAAAAAAATTTGCAGGTCAAAACCCCACAAGCTTCTTAAGTTCTGTATTGGGCCAACATTTGCAAAACTGCAGTTAAATTAGATGTTTTATTCTTGCTCTTATTTATTTCTTACTATATGTTATTCAGTGATGGATATATTTTAAATGCCTATACAACTTATACAAGTCTACTTTAAATAGGCAAAGTGCTTTGCACTTGTTTATTATATACCATGATATTATTTACCATTATATGACTATAATAGTGCCATTATTCATTATGATATATGATGCCATCATATTGAAAGTGTATGATTTAATGTTAATATTTGCACAAACATTTTTTTACAGCTAAAATAGCAGAAATGGCCTTCCCCAGAGAAATATTTTTAAAAATGGATGATAATGGCCTTTGATCCTGCTTACATTATTGTATTACACAGAATTGTATTACATATATACTCTATCTACCATGATATTAGTTAATACTATATAATTATAATTATATTATTTTCTATGGTAATATATGGCATTATCATAAAATAGAGTATAATTCACTGTTAATATTTGTAAAAAAATACTATGTTTTACAACTAAATGTCTTCTCTCCTCTCTCAAGTGTAATCTTTGAAATTCCAATCTGTCAAATTTCAAAATGTTTTGTTCCTTAAAGCACTTAGTAAAACAACATCATTACTACATATGCTTCGCAATTTTGGTAGTTTTGCACTTCTTGCTTACTTGACAATTTCTGCTAACTGTGTCCTGGTCAGCAATTGAGGACCGTCTTGAATATCAAGGCTAAGCTTATTCCAGCACAATAAAGTAAGCTTACATATTATACTCCGATCTGCCACTATTCATTATAAAAAGTTCAGTAGCAAACGAACTGAGTTGCCTATTAGGCCCTATAACTTGATACAAACAGAAATTATTATTGCAATTATTATTACATTTTAATATTGAAATATTAAACCACTCTTTTTATCAGCATTGAAATAATAGAGTGATTTTGTCAAGATAACATCTTAAAATGCTATGATTACAATGTGTAAACTCAACAAGAAATTGATATTATTTTAAGTAGGCCTATATTTATTGGACCACTTTTATCAGCACTCAAATAGTAGAGCAATTTTTTCAGATCCCAGCTTTAAATTGTACCATTGCACTGTGGAAATTCAAACAAATTTCTTGCAGGCAAGGGCACATCCCCTCCCCACGAGTCCCCAGGAGAAATCCAGGTTAAACCCTGCTTTAATTTGTCATTAATAATTATTCACAAAGCAATATTGCATGCTGCATGCACTAGGCCTGCAATAATTATCATTGGACTAATGGCTATATTATTAACTATGGAGATTATTCAAGTGGTGGTCAATGGCTTGTTTGACCATCGGTTGTTTAAGCCAAAACACTGATATCAGATATCTGGATTTGTCTGAAAACGTAATTTGAAAGTATCCTGGGTGATTATCTCAACCTGGAAAAGATAATACTCAAAGAAATTATTAATATCCAAGACTTCATGTATAAGAAGTAAATCTGTCCAACCACTGCACTATAAATCCAATCAGTTTCTGTAAATTTCAGTTCAATTAGATGTCACATAATATTAGGCCTACCGTGAGTGCTTTAGCCCTTATGCTAGATCAACGCTTTCATGTCCTTTGGTCCGCGTTTATCCTCTCCAGTTCTCAAGAAACTCCAATCATCAGTTCTGCCGACCGCCATTGGTAACACATATCCATTAACCTCCCCCTCAACTGCTGTAGTCAGCCCCTTGTAATCCGTCTTTCTACTGCCTTTCAGAATTTCCCGCTCATTCTTGCTACTTGCCCTAGTGGTCCCTCAGTCCCTGGTGTTGGGAGGCTGAGGAAAGGTGACACCGCTTCAGGCCCCAGCTCCCGGTCAGACGGGGTGGGTGCATGTGGGCCTAATGCTTGTAAGGCTGGAGGGGATAATCTTGCCTGGCTGCTTAAAATGTAACTCGGTGGCGGTGGAAGACATAATTATAATGTGCACTGTGTGGCTCGCATGCAGGACCCACACATCTGGTGACCCTACTGACCTGAGACAAGGTCTTCCCTTTATCTAGCTGGAACAAACTGTGCGGCTTTTGAGTATCAGCCAGAGTTAATCCACGGCCTATATACTAGATATTTAGGTAATTTAGTAGGCCGTGGTTAATCTCTTTAGCAGACAATACACAAACGCCGATATCTGGGGCCTTATATGCTGTGTTAGTGTGCCGATCTAAGCTGCCCTCACAAGGCTCACATACAAAATTACACAGGCCGTGAGGACACAGGCAGTTTAGTATTTTGAACAACGTGTGGCGTTGCAAAAATATGTCACATGTAAGAACAATCAGTGAAATTCAGGGGGGGCAAATGCCCCCCTGCCCCCCCAAATGACGTCCCTGTGTGGGAAGAAGACTTAACTCTGTCACTGGTTGTTCTCTGCCGATGCCAGTCTCAAGCTTGGATAAAGGAGGAGGGCGACACTTGTCATCTTTGATGTGGCAGCAGTGTCCTTAAAACAGAAGAAGAAAAACGATCATCTGCGTATATTTGTGTATGCGTGAGCGCGTGTGTGCGTGTGTCTGTGTGCGTGTGTGTCCCTTAATTGTTTCTCTGTCTACTCCGCTTTATCTCTCTGTATCTCTTGCTCTATCATTCTGCATATTTCTGTCTTGGTCTCCATCTCTCTGTTTTCCTCTGTCGCTCTGTCGAATTTTTCCCTCTATCTGTAGACCTAATATGTCTCTATCCGTCTGTCTTTGTCTCAATCTCTCTGTCTCTGTCTGTCTGTCCTTCCGTCCATTCGATCGTCCGTCTGTCCATTCGTCTGTCCGTCCGTCCATTCGTCTGTCTGTCCGTCCGTCCGTCAGTCTGTCTGTCTGTCTCTCTCTCTCTGTCTCTGTCTCTCTGTCTGTCTGTCTGTCTCTCTCTCACTCACTCTCTCTCTCTCTCACTCTCTCTCTGTCTGTCTGTCTGTCTCTCTCTCTCTCACTCTCACTCTCTCTCTCTCTCTCACTCTCTCTCTCTGTCTGTCTGTCTGTCTCTCGCTTTCTCTCATCGCAAGCTTTATCTGCTGTAGTGCAGACGGTAGAAATGGATGCAATCGTCCTCATATCTGAGCGCACCTTACAGCATCTCCGCATAATAAACAAATAATACACACAGAGACATATGTCTGCTTGAACGTTATCGTCTTACCGACTCTGAATACATACATGCATATACATATATATACATGCATATATATGTGTGTGTACATGCATATATATACATGCATGCATATATATATGCACAATTTCACATAGCCTACAACTTTCAGCGCACGTATTTATTTACATGTAGATTCTCCACACAAATATAATATTAAATATTGTCTTATACATTGCAATCTACAAAGCATCAATATGAGTTTATATTGTAATACGAATATTATAAGAAATGTTACGTATAGAAATGCGGGCATTTGGATATCGTGAGATAAAGAGACGGTCGTCAGTTGAATGCCAGAGTCTCTTTGAAGTATACTATCAAAGATGACTGGACGAAAGAGGGAGGAGGGAGGAGGAGGAAGAGGGGGAAGGGGAGGAGGATGAGGAGGAGGAAGAAGGAGAAGGAGAAAGAAGAAGAAATGCTCCAATGGGAGTAAGAAAAGGAGCAGAATGAAGCGTTTGAGAGTGGGTAAGGAAAAGGAGCATGAAGAAGCACTGGAGAAGTAGGAGAAGGAGGAAGGATGGATGAATGAACGAGGAATGCGATAGAGGGCAAGTGTTGATACAGAATTGGATAACAATAACTGGGGAAGAGGGACAGAAGTCACGGAACAATGGGGGAAAGGAAAAAGGGGGCTCGACGTCCGAGGGGGAAGACGACGAAGAAACGGAGAAGAAGAAAAAGCTGCGGTTGGCATTGAAGGAAGGGGGAAGATGATTAATATAATCTCTGACACTGTTGGTCTGGACAATTACGCAACTCCCTTGCTACGGATATATAGAGGGATGATCCCTTAATTCATAAGTTCCGATTTTGAAAGAACTGAAACTGCGGCTATTTTAGGCCTATGTCAGTCCATTGAAGATCGCTCACCTCTGTTCAAGGCATAGGCTACTTTAGGCCTATAGCCAAGGTTTGATGCGGGTGGGAACGCGTTGGAACGGCGTTCCCACTGCATGCTCTCGAAATTCTCTGATTGCGTTCCCATCCACTGCTCGCCATGCATGTAACCATGCATAGGCGTAGGGGACATTTCGGAAGTGCCCAAAAAATCTGATGACCTTTTTTATTTTTTATTTTTTAGTCATCCGTTCAAAATCTTTGGATTTTCTCGTCCGAAAAATCTTATGACCTGTTTTTTTAGTCATTTCCTGTAAATCTTCATATAAATTATCTTTTTACCCATATGTGCCTGAAAATAATCCGCCTGCATACCTGTTTGCCCGAAAAAATTTCCGACAGTTTTTCCCGTCCGTGCCTCTTTTGCCCGAAAAACACATTTGCCCGAAATTTGGGGGGCATTTGCCCCCTCTGGTCCCCCGCCTCCTACACCTATGCATGTAACCCTAGAAACATGGGCGTTCCCAATAAAACTCTTCTTAGGCGTTCCCACTGCTCACCCATTCGGCGTTCCCACTGCTCACCCATTCGGCGTCCCCTCTGCTCACCTAAACCACTTCAGCCCCTGGTGCCTATAGGAAGGAAGGACTTGATATTGGAGAAACCTTCAAAGAAGTTTAATAGCAGCGCTGTCGGCTTCTGCCTTTTAATACAGACCTGTATGCACTGCTGAAGCTACAGCTGCGACAACAGTAGTAATACTATTTTGCCCGCGAGGAACATAGGATCGCTCCGAAATTAAACATCCGGAAATATAAAAATCCACGCCGGGAAATTCTGGAATTATTATTTTACCCGAGGCAAGTGTAAAAATCCATTATCCGATTATTATTTTATGCGAGGTGCTGATAGCGAGATCCCTCAAGAGTCCAAAAAATATACCATCGTTTCAAGGATGTCTGAAAAAAAGGCCTAGCCCTCCGCAACATAAGTGATTTACTTATAAGCTTACATCTTGTGCCAGTTGTTTTTCAAACTTTTGGACACATCACTTTACACACTTTCTAGGCTTAGCTCGCGGAGCCAAGCATTTAGGAAGTAAAATATCTTAATGAAAATACATCACTTTACACACTTTCTAGGCTTAGCTCGCGGAGCCAAGCATTTAGGAAGTAAAATATCTTAATGAAAATATTTTCAGAACGCTCTCGCCATATCCGTCGCGAAACCCTATAATAGTTTCTCCGAATACAGTTTTTAAAAATCCTGCCTTATAGGATTTCCTAATGAATTGTCATCCTCCGATGCCACCTCTTCCTTTAGTTTCCCTTCCCCGTCCATTTTTCCATCTCCATCTCCATGTCCTGTTCTCCCTCCCTCCCTCCTTCCCTCCCTCCCTCCCTCCCTCCCTCCCTCCCTCCCTCCCTCCCTCCCTCCCTCCCTCCCTCCCTCCCTCCCTCCCTCCCTCCCTCCCTCCCTCCCTTCCTTCCTGCCTTTCTTCCTCTTGTCTCATATATATATATATATATATACCTCATGCTCTATACGTTCATCGTCTTACGGCTTTTCCTCTTCCTCCTCTTCTTCTCTTTCCTTTCCTCCATTTCATATATTACCACTTCGCTATCCTACTCCAACTCCTTCTCATATCCTACATCCGCTCCTATTCCGACTCTCCAACTGTACCTCAATCCACCTTTCCATCTCATCATCCACCTCTTCCACCATCCATTCCTCTGCTACCACACTCCTCCAACTCCTTCCAACCACTTCCATGCCTTTTGTCCGAATCGGCGAAAGCATTGTCATTGCTCTTAGCCGGCTTCTGTTGCCGTGAGCACGGCGGCCAATCAGGTCACGCCTTCAACGCTGACACGGCGGGAACGAGATGATCTCGCTAACCGCATCCTCTTGCCAGCATCCGCAGCTCCCTGCCACGGCCTTCACGTGCTGCTGCCGCCCACGCCCTGACAGATGGCTTAGAACCTGGAACACTCGACGATCTGGTTTCGCCTCGAGTCATTAGACTCATCGTGGATTGAGAGAAAGATTGAGTTATAAAGAAAATCATCGTCATCGAAATTCCTTTCAAGTATATAGACTAATCCGTTAAAAGCGCAGCAAGTAAAAGCGATCTTTACGAGAACGATTACCATACTTTACAAGAGCGTGACGATTCAGAATGTATGGCCGCAGTCTTTTTCTAGCGCCAGCATATAAAACAGTTCTATAAGATCACTCACTATGCGTTAAAAAACAAATTGATATCTAGCTGTAGTCGATGGTTAGGTTTTTTGGGAGTGGATCCACAGTTAGACGACAATCTATGACAACAGAGTCGGATGACTTTGGCAGAATTCAGTTTGAACTGATTTCTCGTCGCTCGAACGGCATAAAACGGATCTTCGATAGACAATTTATGCGTTCGAGCGTTCTCTATGAAGTAGTATCTAGTGCTGTTAGGCATTACGTTGGCGATACCCAGACTCGCATAATCAGGAGTGCATCGAGTCAGTGATGAAGAAGATGACCGTCTCAGCAACCGACCCAGCAGCTCATCTCTAGAGGATAGTTGTTGCTCACAGCATCATCATCTTCTTCTTCTTCGTCGTCGTCGTCGTCATCATCTTTGTCTGGAGTCATGGCGGGGACTGTGCTTGCGAAACGGGGAAACCGCGCATTGGATCCATGGCGGAGGAGGAGGAGGGGGCATGGAGGAGGAGTGGCAGAGAACTTTCTTCCGCTGTCCCTTCTCTGTATGGTCTTCATCTTACTGCTGCTTATCGTCATGGGTAAGTACTTTTCGTCATGGTGAAGTGCTCATCATCATGGGTAAGTGTTTATCGTCATGGTAAAGTGCCTATCGTCATGGGGAAGTGCTCATCGTCATGGGGAAGTGCTTATCGTCATGGATAAGTACTCATCGTCATGGGTAAGTAGGCTACTTATCGTCATGGTGAAGTGCTTATCGGCATGGGTAAGTGCTTATCGTCATGGGTAAGTAGGCTACTTATCGTCATGGTGAAGTGCTTATCGTCGTGGATAAGTGCTTATCGTCGTAGGAAATGATTATCGTCATGAGGAAGCGCTTATCGTCACGAGTACATTGTAAGTGCACATTGCCATGGATATGAGCTTAATCGTCATGGGAAACTGCTTGTCGTCATGGGTAAGGTTTATCATCATGATTTTTTGTTTTATTTCTTGGGAACTAAAGGATTTGATCTTCAAGCATTTCTTGGCTTCTTGGAAGCTGTCCTTTAGTTCTTGCGTCCAGTGACGGCGCCAGGATTTAAGCTTGGGGGCTGAAGCCCGGAGGAAATTTTCCATTTTTATCCGCCAAAATTTCTGACGACTTTTTTTGGTCATCCGGCCAAAATCTCATGGAAATTTTCATCCGCCAAAATTTCTGACGACCTTTTTTTAGTCATCCAGTCGAAAATCGTGGAAATATTTCAGTTTCGCGTGTAAAATACCCGGGAGGCCTTTTTTAGAGGGGCTTAGCCTTTTGTAGGGGGCTTAGCCCCCATAGCCCCCTAGCGCCGCCACTGCTTGTGTCATAAAATTATTGTGTCCGAATTTGATAATTCCTAACTTCTATAATTTTATAATAGGCTATAAGTGCCATTAATGACAGAATGCAAGGGAAGTTTTAAAAAAACGATCTTTCATATTAATTTTTGCACGTATCGACTATCGCCAAATAACCTACAAACGCGGTTCCGCCTTGACACAAGTCATCGACTAATCTTTCTTGTTCGGTAGGCTAAATAATCATGAAATCGGCATGCAAAAGATATTTAAAAAACATTTAAAAAATTATATTGTTTTTCCATAAGTGCGAAATCATTGAGAGCTCAACTATAGGCTGTAATCAAGTTTGCATTCTCCCCATCCATCATATCTCGGGATTTTCATTCGAAACTGCATGAAGTCACACCTTTTCAAGTAAATCTACTCGTAGGCTATAGCTTACCCTGTCTCCACCTTCCGATTCCCAACCCCGATGACACCCGCTGTTCCGCCCCTCTGATCTCGACCCAAACCACCTTTGGACTACTCTTACGGACAACCCTTTAGACGCAACGCAGCGCTCGTAACTAAGCTGGTGCCCCGCGTTGCTTTCGAGTACCGGTAGCGCTTTAGAAATTTAGAGAGTAGCACATATATAGCCTACGACTACGATTACGATTCAAGCAATTTTAAATCATGGACTAACAAAATAGTCTTGAAAAGTCATCGGTTGACCTTTATTTTCCGGTAAATAATCGAGAAATCGGCAGATTTACATAATTATATTGAAAAACATGTTAAAATTTATTTCCATTTACTATAAGTAACCTACAAAATCATTTAAAGCTCAAATAGCCTAGTCATGGTTTGCACTCAATCAATTTTAAATCATAAACCGAAGAAACTGTGGTCCAATATCGAGCTTCTTCAGATGAGAGATGTCGTTATTTTAAAATCTATTTTATTCTCTGTGGAATATTGTTGGTTTAAAAGTTAAAATCGTGTGAAAGATTTCAAGCATGCCTGAAATATTTCATTAAGGTTCTTGAATGTTTTTATGCTATTCAATAATCGGTCGACATCCGTTGTATGCTCTTGAACTGTTGAGGACAGAATTGTTTTCGGAATTTGGGTTATTTTCTATAGGCTATTTCCATCACTTTCGAGAATGCGTGTTCACATTGTCACGAACTTACAGTGTTTAATCTATATTCCCCCGTTTTTTGGTGGTCATTCGGGTTTCTGGGGGGGAGGGAAGAGAAAAAGTCCGTTTTGGTGAGACATCTTGCGCGGACAGCTGGGTCACCGAAGAACCTTCACCGGTCAAATTTCTCTGACGACATATTTTTTAGACATTTGGTTCAAATTTTCTGAGGTTATATCTACCATTTCCGCTAGTGAAAAAACTGATGACCTTATTTTAAAGTCCTTTCAGTTTTACCTAATTTTGCCACCACGATCCATGTGTGCATGTGCACAACAAGGCCGGTCGGGTTTTCAGCGTGAAGGAATTGTTACACGTTCACTTTTTCTGGTGGAATGGTAGGCTACGTAGTTACATGTATAGGCCTATACAACACCTCTCGATTTTTCCAGGGGTAAATTCATTCCTGGGCGAGGACCCCCTCCCCCAGAGACGTCTAGATTAAGCACTGGTCACGAAATGTCCCGGACTTCTTGCCTTGGTTTTGGTCTTGGAAGTCAATTGTCTTAGTCTTGTCTCGATCTTGTCTCGGTGTTGAAAAATATTAAGCCTTAATTGCATACCAGTCTGGAACCAGAATGCATGGTAGCCTATGTATACAGAGGAAGAGTTAGGCTTTCGATCGTGAGTAGAAACTAGGTTGAGGATAGTGCAAGTGGTGTGTGGGTGAAATTAAGGAGCCAGAGAGGAGGATGAGCAAACTGGCGCAGGTCTTTCGAGATCCCGTTTCAAAACGTTGTTACGTATTTGCACTTGTTGTCGCGCCCCTTCAAGAAGCGACTCAGAAGCGCTCCCGACTACAGCACGGACACTGAATCGGAGTTTCACCCCGAAGCGCTGAGCATTGCGAGTGAAGGACTTAAATGACCGTCGTTCTATATTATATGGACTGAAACTTTCAGTCTCTTCACGTCTTTGAGGAACCCCTTGAGGAGCCTCTTGAGGAACCTTGAGGAACCCCTTGAGGAACCTTTGAGGAGCCCCTGAGGAGCCTCTTGAGGAACCTTGAGGAATCCCTTGAGGAACCCTGAGAAACCCCTTGAGGAACCTTTGAGGAGCCCCTGAGGAGCCTCTTGAGGAACCTTGAGGAATCCCTTGAGGAACCCTGAGAAACCCCTTGAGGAACCTTGAGGAATCCCTTGTGGAACCCTTGAGGAACCCTTGAGGAACCCTGAGGAACCCCTTGAGGAACCACTCCATGAGGAACATCGTATACACTGCACATGCAGTTAACCATGCAGCCAGTCAATGCAACACCAAGACTTTGATGATGACGGTGACGGTGACACCATGATGATTGCGTGTACACTGTATGCAGTCCATCGCAATCTGTTGACAAATATGATGATAAAACGACGACGACGATAATGATGATGCAGCATCCTAAGCAGCCAATCGACCGCAATCTATTGCCAACGACGCGACGACAATGACGACGACGACGACGATGATGATGATGACATTTAAGAAGAAGCTTTTGCGTGAGCACTAAATAAGATTCGGTTTTTTACCACCTTTATTAAATAACCGACTTAGCGACATCCCTCTGCAGCACAGGCCCAATTTTTCCTGATTATATGCACACGCATAATCATGTATAATTTTATATATATACTATATAATATTATATATGTAGGCCTATACGTAGGCCTATACGTGTCGATATATGTATTAGGCTATATATTACGTAAGCGCGTCGATATATATATATATATATTATATTACGTAAACGTGCCGATAAGTATATATTATATATTTACATAGATGATTCGCTCATGCTGTAGGCTGTCGGCTGGTGATAGCAAACAGAGACTGCGGCTCTGATCCACTGAATGATGCTCTGTGTATAATTGGATATTTTCTCGGAAGATCATGATTTAGGTCGTAAGTGGACGGACTTGCGCAAACAGATGGTTCATGGTTGCCGCCGGGGTTCGTAATTGGGGGTGGGGTGAAGTGGGATCGTAGGGGAACGGGTGGGGGGGGGGGAGTGAGCATCCGGGCGAGGCGTTTAAGGCCGATATTCATGAGTGCAGGAGTGTCTGGAGGATGTCTGTGATGGTCGTTTGACGGAAGCTGACGGGTCTATGCATGACTTCGCAGACAGCGTTCAAATAATGTCTTCGAGCGACCAATTGCAAAATGATTTCGATGAATTGCACGAGAACCACCTTGTGGTGTTCGAAAAGCCGGCGGTTGGCGTGCTGGGCTGTCAAGGTCATTGGGTCAAATCCAGGCTAAGAGACCCTTCACTTAACTGCTCTATGCTTTGAGTTGTTTTAGTGAGGAAAGCCTACAATGGGCTTGCACTGCAGACTGTCGTCGGTGGATGACGAGACGACGAGGAGAGGAGTGTCTAAAAGCGCCCACAACTCAACCAACCGATGGCAGGTCAAAACAAAGTCGCTTGGCAAGATATGGAAGGAGAATTGATACGACCTAAAAACTAAGATTCGCCTGTCCAATGCACCATGGTAGTGAGCACACTATACTGTATGGATCTGTGACGTGGCCAGTGACGGTGCACGATCCCAAAAAGACTGAAGGCAGCGCACCATAGGCGGCTGATTAGGATTCTACAATCTGCATGTGGACTATATCGTGGCGGGACAAAAATACAAACAAAATCATAAGAAAGTAGACGGGGAAAGAAGATGTGGAAAATATCATAAGAAAGAGAAGATTGAGGTGGATGGGTCATGCTATTCGTATGGAGGATCGAATGGCCAAACAGGTGATGCCATAGAATGTTGGAAGTAAGCGGAAGAGAGGAATACCACGAAAGAACTGGAAGGACGCTGTCAAAGATAACTTGAGATGTCTGGAGATGTGATGCTAAGAGGCTGGACAACTGGCGATGGACAGGGATGAATGGAGGAGATGCGTTGCCCGATGTGCAGAACTGCAAGGGAGGGTGTAAGCACTAAGTAATGCACATTGCAGATCATTCTCTATAGAAGAGGCTCTATAATCCGTCATTATAATCTACGCCATGTGAGTGGAGGAGATGCGTTGCCCGATGTGCAGCAGAGCTGCAAGAAAAGGAGTAAGTTACTAAGTATACTAAGTAATGCACATTGCAGTTCATTCTGGAAGAGGCTTCATAATCCATCATTATAATTTACGCCATGGGCTTCTTCTAATCTCTGTACTTCTATTTCACAAACCCTTTGCTCGATCGTTTCATATATGTTATCGGGTCGGGAGCAACTCTGACGAGCTTTATTGAAGAGGGGCTGCATAAACAGAAACCTACAATGGCATTGTGTTGTATATTGTGTAGGCTATAGATACGGCGCGGCGCCGTCAAGGTAGATATGTTTTCACTGCGACAGGAACAGCGATGCCGCCAAAACCTCGACCCGGACCACCATGGACTACTCTTACGGACAACCCTTTTGACTCAACGCATTTGATCCTGATCTATGGTAACTCGACCCGGACCACCACGGACTACTCTCACGGACAACCCTTCTAACGCAACGCAGCGCTCGTGAATAAGCCGGTGCCCGGCGCTTGGCTTTCCAGTGGCGCTTTAGAAATTAGGAGATTACGATTACGATTACGAACCTTAGAACGTTTATAATTATATTGCATGTGAAACACGAAATATGTGG
>OX457041.1:54091240-54093740 GCA_949752735.1 Lumbricus terrestris
CAGTCGAGGATTGGGTGGCTATTAGTTCTTCTCAATGAAACCAGTACGATAATATTGTCGTTGAGCCGATCTCCTTTCGTCAACGGCATGTTATTCTCTTAATTCTCAATTTAACTCGTAATTTCTCTGCTCTCACTATTCATCAGAGTAAGTGGCGATAACCTTGCTCATGAGGCGTCTGAATACACATTTTGTCTGTCATTGACACCTTGGCCATTTTCATTATTTTTTTTAGAAATTTGAATTTCATTGCTTTAATAACACTAAAGACATCTGACTGATTCTTTACTTACCAACTTGATCATCGTCATCTTAGTGACCTCACAGTGACCTGTAGCTAGGCTGGTACACAGGTAGGCCTACAGGTCTCTTTTGACAACAGCGATTATCTGGCAAAATCAAGTTCATTCGGAAACAATAATTGTTTGAGATGTGACTTACTAATCGTTTTTGCTACTTTTTGTTGCGCTACGTTTGGTTAGAGCTGCCGTCGGCCTGTAACGCGGAGAGTGCGGGTCCGATCCCCGTCCGAAGCGATTACTGCTTAGAGGCTTAGAGCAAGTCATTCGCTCGCAATAATTGCTCTGCAATACAATTGCAGCTGTGTCGTCGAGACGTGTATAGGCCTATGCACTTCTGAGCTTTGTAAGAGGGCGATATGAGATTTTAGTAAGTTGTTGTATTGTATTGTATCTATTGCATTGTATTGTATTGTATTCATTGTATTGTAACGTATCTATCGTTTTGTATTGTATTGTACAGCCCTGATTAGTGATTATTACATCACCATGTCCATGCATGTAGTCTAATATTTAGCGCATATGTGCAATACATCTTACGACATAGGCCTACTTGCATTGCATAGACTACAATTATTGATATATTGCATATACATTATACAATTATACATAGGCCTACACCTACATGTACATAGAGAGTGAGAGTGATAGAGAGACGAAGAGGCAGCGGAAGACAGAGACAAGACAGACAGAGACAGACAGACAGAGACAGACAGAGAGAAAGAGACAGAGGGAGAGAGAGAGATAGTGGTATACAGTGATTTTGATCGAATGGCAGACGTTGTGTGATAAATGCTAAGGCAATTTCTTCGATTGGCTTTATCTAATTCCCACCCTCTCCTATTTATCCTATTTCTTCTCTCTCTTTCTCTCAGCTTCTCCATCTTCTCTTCAGTCTATCCCCACTTAACGAAATGTCGAATGGGCTTTCGACGCTCCTCCTCTTTTCTTCTCCAAGCACACAATTAACTCGTGTATACGACTTTTCCTGTCTTTTTCTTTATCGCCTAAATAATCAGATCTTTCTGTCTGTCTCTATACATGTCTGTCTATCTGTCTGTCTGTTTGTCTGTATATCCTTCTGTTTGTCTGTCTATCTGTCTGTCTGTCTGCCTGCCTGCCTGCCTGTCTGTCTGTCTGCCTGTCTGTCTGTCTGCCTGTCTTCTGTCTGTCTGTCTTCTGTCTGTCTGTGTCTGCCTGTCTGTCTGCCTGTCTGTCTGTCTGTCTGCAGTGGCGGTGAAAGATATTTTTAGCCATGCAGGGCATAGTCAGGGCAGCCATTCAAGTAACCAGGGCAGTGAGCGATCTAAGCAAGCGTGCGCAATGCTGACATAAGCTTAAGTCCTATATATGATGCATGATCATAATTAAAATCACGCGTTTGTGCATCTGATCAGTCATAACTAGTGTCCATGAACGTGTGCTAGCCTATTGTGACTGGTCAGAGGGTCAGATGGGCAAGGTCGCTTAAGCTGAAAGCTTTCTGATGTTCGTAAAGCAAGTTTAGTAATTTACCTTGGTGTAGCGACGCCACAGGAGTCAAGGTTATAGGTCTATACGGTCACCATTGAAAGCATCCAGAATGACATTTAAAATCTAGATAGTTTGCTGCTTACACAACGATTGGGCATTCATTACTCCTAATTCCAAACTTTTCCATCTGTCTTTCCAACGCACTACAGCACACGTCCGTCCCTTTGTCTTGCACCGAGGTGTGTTTATAAGATGGCCTAAGCCCCGCCCTAGGGCCTATACCGAGTGACTGCCTGTCTTTCTACTGGATAAAGAAAAAAGTTCTGAATGGTAGCCATTAGTGCAGACAGCGATAGTCAAGAATTTTCCAGAATCTATTATTGGGAAAAACAAAGAGGATGGAGGAGTAGAGGACAGTGTGTGTTTAAATTTTACATCATGACTATTTTGTTGATTCTGGATTGAAGGTCGTCGTGTATCGTAGCCTACTCGTTGAAACAAGGAATTTCTAACTCTCTGTTTGAACTATATTCTAGTGTAAACTATATTCAGCTGATTGCTGACCAAATATAAGATTGCCCAAGGCCCTCTCTCTGTCTCGGTCTCCCTGTCTATCTGTCTCTGTCTGTCTATCTGTCTCTCTGTCTCCTGTCTCTGTCTGTCTGTTTCTTTCTGTTTCTGTCTGTCTTCTCTGTCTGTCTGTCTCTCTGTGTCTGTGTCTGTCTGTG
>OX457041.1:54098740-54361240 GCA_949752735.1 Lumbricus terrestris
AGCCAAACAACAAGTTGGAGACAGGTAGGCTAGTATATAACATCTGCAGCGGATGCATTTTCGCTTTGATCGACAGGCGACTGACTGACTGTCTGATCATCAGTCAACTTATACAAAATCGAAAATCATTGATAATCATCGGACAGGTCGAGTGAAGACTGAACAGAGTATAGGCATAGACAGCCACAGGAAGAGAATTATTATTTAAACGGACATAAGCAGGAAAAGAATTAGTAAAACGGACAGAGACAGAAATGTTATTTCCATGTGAAAGTCTAACGAGATGAATGTTAAGTAGCTTACGTGTTTGGCCTAAGGTAGAGTTAAGGCGCCGTATCCCATGCTTGATCGACGTGTATACGCTATTAGATTGTACAGGAGCCACTTGTGTTTTAATTACCTTGCCATGGATTGGGACAGGGCCTTTTAGCGTGCAGTTCTTGGATTTATGCATGCAGTTGTGGAAACACTTCTGTGAATTAAGCTTGACGAAGTAAGTAAGGTCATTGTCATCCGATTGGGAGTAATATACCATGGAGGATGGGATGGGAAAGAAGGGGTTGTGCACCGTGTGCAGTTATAAAAATTCCTTTAGAAAAACCCTGGATATGAAGCTATGAGCCGTCTGTGAGCGAGTCCGACGGTCCTGGGCATGTGACCATAATTGAACTTGCTTTTAACTTTTCCGCATGTCTGGGTATACGGCTACCAAAGTTATCTCCCCTAAGGGGTTCGAAATCGCACCTTACACGCGCCTCCAACAAATTACGATGAAGCAGGGTCACAGAGAAGCCACATGTGAGCCCGACCTTAAGCTCTGGTGGCTCTTTTTTCACTCTTTTTCTCATATTTTGTGCTCTTGTTCTTATAATTGCGTGCACATCTGAGTTCATATTTGAGTTCTGTTCTTATTCTTGCTGCTAATGCTGTTGTTCTTGCTCATGTTCATTATTATTCTTTCTCTTCGTGTTCCTGTTCTTGCTCCTCTCCTTCTTGCGCTCATTGCTCCTGCTCTTATTCCTGACGTTCCTGTTTTGTAAGAGCATGATACTAGACATTACTTTTCTAACTGTAACAAATTCGTGTTTTCCAAACTGGTTTTCTTGATCTTAAATCTCAAATCAGTTCGTCGAAACACGAGAACATTTATTACCCACCGGCGTTTCCCGCCACATATTCTTCTCTTCGCAACCGGTTTAATTATCTCGATTCGCTGATTTAGCGTTTACTCCGCCGCCGCCGCCGCCGCCGACGCCATCCTCCTCCGCGATGTTTTTGTAGCGCTGCGTTCTTTTGATGGCGCTGGTTACCAATTGATTTGGTTTGTGATTCAACGAGTGTCGATCGTCTGCCTTCGCAGCCTTCGGGGCCGAGATAAGACGCGACTTGAACACGCCCTCTGGTCAATTAGATCCTCCTTGACTGCTGCAGCTCATTTCCTGACCGACCACTGCATGCGACATGGTATAGAACCGAACGCAGCAAAAGATACACTTAGATTGCGTCAGATAAGAGTGGAACGGAGTCGCGTGATTTATGAGGCGCTCCGCAAAGTGGCCAACACCGATGGACGAAGCAGCGCGCCAATAGGTCTGCTCGTCGTCGTCTGCTTGTATGCCTTCGTGTCTCTGTCTGTATCTGTGTTTGTCCCGATTTGTCTGCGTGCCTCCATCTTGTAAATCTTTCGCAGACGCCGCGTGACATGCGTGTCCTCTTTCTCGCGCTCTTTTCTCTCTTTCTTGCGATCTCTCTTAATGCTCATCTGAATCTGAAGAACATGCACATCACACACATACACACACAATCTCACACACACAATCTCACACACAGTCACACACACACACACACACACACGCACTAATACACACTAACACTAACGCACGCGCGCACACAACCACACGCACACTAACACACACACACACACACACACACACACTATTTGCTTTCTCTGTATCTGTCTCGCTACGTATCCTTCTTTTGCTTTGTATGCTTCCACGTATCTATAGCATAGGCTGTCTGAACCCTCTGAGTTGCGTCACTACACATTAGCACTCTCACCACGAAAGTGTACAATTGCTGACTAGAAACCAGAGCGTATATGATCAATTATCAAGGAATTAATATTGTCCCAATAGTGAGATCGGGAATATAATATGCCTATTATACCTCTGAGTAGTTTTCGTGAACAACCTGCAGGATGTAAATACGGTTGCATTCACAATAGGCCCAATACACAGAATTTACTTTATGAATGCGCTACAAAAATTTGATAGAGTCATCATTGGTGTTTAATGTTTTCTGTTTGATAGAATGAGAAAGAGCAAACCTTCACATGTCTACTCGCCATACGACAGGTCGGTCATTCAGACTTTGATCTTACTTACTTACTTCTTGCTTTTCTTCTTTCATTGCTTCCTTCACTTCTCTGTGTATTAGTTTCTTAATCATTCCATCACTTCGTCATTCCTTTCTTTCGTATAGTTACGTGTAAATCATATGTTAGCCCATGGCAGTTTGAGAATTGTGGAAAAATAACTGGTGGGGGAGGGGGTTGTCCTATGATAGACTTGGAATTGGGGTGTGAAAAACAGAGTTTACTATGGGGTACTAAGAAAGACTGGGGGTTGAAATCCCCCAAACCCCCCGGCAATTCTCACCCTGTTTTAGCCTACTTCTTCCTTCTTTCCAGTCATCCTTCCTTCCAGCTTCACTTACATCGCTTCTTACTCTTTTTCGTCCAACGTTCCTTTATTCCCTTCCACTTTACATCCTTCCTTCATCCATGTCTTCAATTCTTCCTTCCTTCCATCCTTCATTCCGTCATTCCATCCTTCACTCTTCATACATGTACGCATATCTTATTAATTAACGCACCCTTACTTTCTATCCTCCTTGCTTCCGACCGCACTGACCTCTTTTCTTCGTTCCGTCCATCCCATAATCCAATACCTTCCGTTTTCCTGTATTCTCTTCACTTGCGTCTTTCACCCATCTTTTCCTCCTTCCTTCGTAATTCTCTTTCTTCCGTCCTTCCGAGTTGTGCTACTTATGGCTAGTAGCCTACTCACCACTTTGTCTTGTGTACAACTCTTCGCATCAATCAAACAACGTCAGATGACGATGCTGAAGTCTGGTCTGTTATCTCAGCTGTTTGAAGCAGATCGATGAGTTGTACATCGGATGGACCATTAGACCTGTCTGCCCGTTTTATGCTAAATAAATTTGCTTTAATATATGTCGACCATAGAATACATCTCAAAACCACCTCCCGCCTACTACACCATGTTATGCTTCAACCGTAGCCTATGCAATTCAAAGTTATTTGTTCTGGTTCAGTCTAAATTTCTCTGAAGTATATTAAGCTTAATAATATTATATCATTGTGATCTCGTGCTTCGTCCCTCTCCGCCACTTCGCTGCGGCCTCTCAGTTCCTCTGATTGACTTGTCCTCTTTTTGTTCCCCACGTTCGGACGGCCATGGTTCAATCCAGGTGCTTTGCCTGCATAGGACGGTCTCTAAGGAATGGACCAGTGGCGTATAGCTAGCTTTTCATGGGCCCATGTGCAGAGGTCCCGTAACCGTTAGGTTCATAGAATTCAACAATATAGATCTGTGCACGGGCCGTGGAGCCCGTGGGCCCGTGTGCTTTGCAGACGCTGCCCATATGGTGGCTACGCCACTGGTATGGACTTCCACCATCAGTTCGCTCCGCCTTTTTCTCTCGTAGTTTTCCTCATCACAGATACCGGCACCGGTCCTTCCCATGGGCGTAACTTTCCCCTGAAAAGTGGTGGTGACTATTCCTCTGCTCAAAACATCCCTTCTCTTCTCTCCATCGGTTTTCTCCGTCCCCTCCCCATATACGAATTTAGGATAAATTCTAGTCTAGTGATAACTAAGTCTTCCTCCATTCCTTCTCCATTCTCACTCTTTTCCCTCTTTCTTCTCTTTCATCTCTCTCGCTGCATGGTGCGCTCCACGATCTTTCCATTCGCGGATCATTAAGACAACGTTTAAAACAGAGCTCCTTCAAATTATTGTATCCAGATTAGGCCTACTCATATTCTATTCGTCTGTCTGGGTAACTAATCAATTCTATCTCAAAGAAGTGTGCATTTGCACTTTTTGCTTAATTGTAGCTACTCACATCATCCCAATCCAGCTGGCAACTTGAAAAATAACGGATAAGATTTTCAAATAATTTCAAAGATGCTCCTCTAGATGTATACACATAGCACTCTATTAATTTATTAATTTTATTCATTTCAAATTTACTTATATTCATGTATGAAATCGAATGTAGGCTAGTATCGGGTTCTATAAGCTGAATGCGTCGTACATCTCTCTCTTCTCCCTCTCTAAAAGCGTTCTTTTCCCATTTTGATGATAATTTTATGTATGAATCTACACCATGCTTCAATAAAAAAAAGTAAGCCAAACTGTGTTTCATATATCTTTAATGCCTTGATCAGTCATACTGAACTTTTCCCCATATTTATAGAACTGAACCAAGAATATGACTCCAAAACATCATGTCATAAATTTGAACGGATAGAAAGATATGAATCTTTCAGCTTCATCTGCCAAAATTTAAGTTTTCAGCAAGTCTGTTATGGTGTTCGTTGCGCTTTCGACGCTTAGTGTTCAGTGATCCTGGAGTAAAATTTAACGGAGTCTATTATCGCAACGTTCTGTTGTCGCAACACCTTCTACCTGTTATCTGAAATCTATAGCCCCAGAAGGCTGTTTTCCTTTTCAACAGAACGATGTCATCCCACAGAACCAGGGGAACCATCGAAATGCTAACAAAACAGACACCATATTTCATTTCTAACCCATTATGGGTTCCGAGCAGTTCAGCTTTAAATCCTGTTGCCTATGACATCTTCTTTATTTAAATAATCAACCAATACTACTTAGAGTTTCTTCACAAGCATAGTAAAGACTGTTTTCATGTTTGAAGTAATTTATTACAAAATCCAAAGGAAAAATTGCTCGTAAACTTAAATTTCGGCAGATGAAGATCATGAAGTTGAAAGATTCATATCTTTCTATCCGTCCAAATTTATGACATGATATGGTGGAATCATATTCTTGGTTCAATTCTCTAAATATAGGAAATTTTTTTGTATGATTGATTATCAGACATTAGAGATAGGCTATATGAAAAATAGTTTGGTTTACTTTTTATTGAACCACGGTGTATATTTTATGTGTCACAGCTGTACGTCTTAATAATTAGTTACCCGCTCTCTTATCTGATGACCAACCTGTCTTAATAGGATGATATATTATTGTATGTCACATTCCTCCTAAAACCACCCATGCTCCTACTGCGCAAAAGTTTGCTGTCAGCGACCAACTTTAAATAATTATATCGTCGTCTTCAGTTGAATCATGTAATTCGAGTAATTATATCGTCCAGGAGATAGTTGTTTAGCTTGCTGGCCCTTTTCCTTTGGATTTTGTAATAAAATCACCAACACTTTTGGTCCGGTAAATAAATAATTTTTGAAACTTGAAAGCATTTGGCTATCCAAATATTATGCAATTGCGAATTTGCGATGTTAGTGACGAATAGCCAAAATTATAGGTTACCGGTATATATATTACGTTAGACAGGTAAATGCCATCATGTTTAAAAAATATTCATTTGCCGGACCAAAAAGTGGTGGTGACTGTCACCACCACTTTTAAAAGTGGTGGTGACTGGACACCACCGTCACAATAGAAAGTTACGCCTATGGTCCTTCCATCACACCACGCCTTTTAACCGGTGCAAGCGCCAAAACATATAAACTTATACACATTACAATTACAATTACAATTAAATTAACACAGTTGTTTTTGTCTCAATTCAAAAACTGTACTTTCTTGCCTTGCCGTAGTTGGGAGCCCTCTAAGCAACCACATTGATGAAGCACTGTGGTAATTTATGAATGAATGAATGAATGATTGATTGAATGATTGATTGATTGAATGAATGAATGAATGAATGAATGAATGAATGAATGAATGAATGAATGAATGAATGAATGAATGAATGAATGAATGAATGAATGAATGAATGAATGATATATGTAATGTATTTGTTTGTCAGAGGTGGCGAGACGAGTATTTGACGTGGAACGCAACGGCTTACGATGGAGTGGACACGATTCGTGTTCCTGCGAATACCATCTGGACTCCAGACCTCGTCATCTCTAACTTGTAGGCCTATAGGCCTATATGTCATCTACAATTAGTTATAATAATTATTAAAATGATGAGTATCAGTACTAGGTAGGCCTAACTCTGCCTGTCTACTGTATGCGTGTCTGTCTATTGGAGTACGTATCTGTGTGTGTTTTTGGTTGCCTGTCTGTCTCACTCTCTCTCTCTCTCTGTCTCTCTCTGTCTCTGTCTCTGTCTCTGTCTCTCTCTCTCTCTTTCTCTCGTTCCCTTTCTTAAGTTCTTATGGTTACCTTTCCAGCGAACTTCTTACACTATCCAACAAAGGCGGTCATTATAACCTGTCAGTGTCAGGGAGATACAGACACACACAGACAGAGACAGAGACAGACATACAAACAGACAGACAGACAGTGGCGCCACCTGGTTGTTTTCGCGGTCGATGCATCTGACCACCTTGACCACAGTCTTTCTCCTTCGATCGTTTCGTCACGGACGGTGTGCTGCTGGTGTTATTATGGTGCTCTGTTATTATGGTGTGCAGCTGACTCGGTCATTACACGAACGATGATGTCCTCCATCTTCAACTAATTCAACCGACTTGTTCGCTGCTATATAGCCTATAGTTGAGCGGAAACGTTTAAATGCTTCTCGGGTTGGGTTCGGAGCTGATCTGCGTCGTATACCGAAGACACTATAAATTTGTTAGCTACTTGAGACGTTCTGCATAGCGTTTACAATTAGCGCTTCACTGTCTGTTTTGCCGAATTTTTTTCTCCTTGCGCTTTTTTCTTGTTCTTCCCTCTCTCTTCGAAATAATAATATTTTTTATTATATGCGAAAAGTAATAAGCACAGAATTACCAGGATAACAATAACAGTGATGATATTATTAAAGACAGTGATAATAAGAATAACAATGATAGTAGTAGTAGTAGTAGTAGTAGTAGTAGTAGTAGTAGTAGTAGTAGTAGTAGTAGTAGTAGTAGTAGTGGTAGTAGTAGTAGTAGCAGTAGCAGCAGCAGCAGCAGCAGCAGTAGCAGCAGTAGCAGTTGTTGTAGTAGCTGCAGCAATAATAGTGGTGGTGGTAGTGGTGGTGGTAGCAGTAGCAGTAGCAGTGGCAGTAGTATAGTAACAGCAGCGGCGGCGTCTACCGTAGTGGTGTTGGTGGTGCTAGTGGAAGTGGAAGTGGTAATAATAGTCGGAGCAGCAATACCAGCAGAGGTAGCAACGGCAGCAGCAGCAGTATACACCGTGTCTCAAAAAAACCTGTGCAAAATTTGTTTCTGTCAGAACTTCGTCAAATTTCCACCAATTTTAATAACTTTTGGTAGGTAGACGGGAAAATGGCTGAAATTTTATGCTATATGTAAATTTTCCACCTCACCTGGCTTATTTCACCGCACTACCTTGTTAAACACAGATGTACCAATTTTTCATATAACGCTTAGATTTTATTACCTGCAACAAATTATCTGATGACTGAATTAGCACGCAGTAAAGTAAAATATGGTTTTCTTAGCAGAGTGTTTTAATTGCTATGACAGATCTCCTTAATAGTGTTAAATTTGGTGCTCGAATACATGGACTTATAACCAGGGCTCTTAGACGGCGACGCAACTCGCCGATGCGGCATCAACGATCGACTGGTCAAAGCGCGCCCACTCGTCAAGCAGGAGCGTTTTCAGTTGGTCGATGTTGGTCATTCTGGACCGGTAAACCTCCTGCAGCACACTCCATAATTATGCTATAATCGACTGGGTTAAGATCCAGAGAATTTGGTGGCCACAGTGTTGGAGGGATGAAGTCGGGCGTCTCTCGCTCCAGGAAAGAGACGGTTTCGCGCGCTTGATGCGCCGGGGCGACATCCTATTGAAAGACAATAAACTCGTTCTGGGATATTCTGCGTATATCTGATGGTATTTTCTGGGCAAGAAGGTTGTCGCGATAGTAAGCCTATGCCCTATTCACTTTGACATCCGTCTCGATGCAATGAATTTCAGTGCAGCCAAGATTCGAGACACCGTTATATGAAAAATTGGTAAATCTGTGTTTAACCAGGTAGTGCGGTGATGTGCGTCAGGTGAGGTGGAAAATTTATATATAGCATAAAATTTCAGCCATTTTGCCGTCTGCCTACCAAAAGTTATTAAGATTGGTGGAAATTTGACGCAGTTCTGAGAGAAACAATTTTGCACAGTTTTTTTGAGACACGGTGTACATTAGTAGTTGTTGTAGTAACAATTGCAATAATAACGGATCCTGCGTATACAGCGTACTGCATATACAAGGGTCCGCAGCTGTGCTTACGTATATTGTATTGGTTAGCGCTGGTGACAAATTCAATGACTACATGGTTACGAATACGATCGTCTTTTCCGACGGTCTCGTCCTCTGGCTGTTTCCCGCGCTCATCAAGACCTACTGCACCCTCAACGTCAAGTACTTTCCGTTCGACACTCAGGAGTGCAACGTCACGTTCATCTCGTGGACCCACAGCGGCGATCAGCTGGACGTCGTCTACAATTCCACCTTCGTCAACACCATCTACTACAACTCGGAGAACCAGGAGTGGGCCGTCGACAACATCTCGGCCGACCGTCACGTCCGGTACTACGCCTGCTGCAAGGAACCCTACCCGGATGTGACGTTCACGATCCACATGAGGCGGGGCAGTCTCTTCTACATCATCAATCTAATCGCTCCCTGCTTCCTCATCTTCCTCATCTCCTTCCTCGGCTTCTTCCTTCCCGTGGAGTCGGGTGAGAAGGTAAACCTGGAGACGACGATCCTGCTCGCTCTTGTCGTCTTTCTTCTCATGGTCGGGGAGACGATGCCGCCGACACCGGACTGCATTCCAATCCTAGGTATAGACAATAACTAGACATGCTAGATGCTATATATATATATATATATATATACTATATATGGATACACTAGATACTATAGATCTATCATCTTTGCCGTTTCATACCAGTCTATATACATGTATAACATGCATAACCATGCACTTTGAATAATGAAGTATAGATGCCCGCATATCGTTTTCCATGTGTCCCTCTTGCCTCTAAGTGCGGGCATCCTTGCAATGAAGCCACCAATAGGGTCTACAGCATTCGTTTAAAAATTGCGATTTTCTATACTTTTGAGAGATAAGCATTTAGGAAACTTAACCCACCCATCCACCTATATATATATATATATATATATATATATATATATATATATATATATATATATACCTATTAAGGGGTCCCGATCTCACATTGTGATGCATGCGCGTATTATCGAAGCATTAATTCGTTACCGCAATCTCGAGATTTCTCTACTTCGCCCAAAAAAGGATGAAGTGGCAGGAAAGAACCAGGTCTATTCAGAGGCGATTAGTCAATACAGAATCGACAGGTGGTGGTTTCCAGGTCACGACCCAAACGTTTTCATTCTTTTGAATAGACAAGCTATGGATGTATACACGAAATGAAAATGGAGGAGTCAGAAAGCATACCGTGCGCAATTAACAGAGAGGACTCATGAATTAAGTATAATTATTATTATTTTGCTAGTATTACTATAGCCATGGAGCAGCCTATAATAGGGCACGAATAGTTAGCTACTTAATTTTACTCATAGGTTTCAGTATATATGCACTTGAGGGCGAATTTCAGTCCTCCATCGCCGTCTTGTTTGTTTGTATGTGCACTTGTTATACCGCCCCTTCAAGCACTCTACTCAGAAGCGCTCCCGACTGCAGAGGGGACACTGCATCGGAGTTTCACGCCGAAGCGTTGAGCAATTGCGAGTGAAGGACTTTCCAAGGTCCGTACGTGGCGACTTGAGGTGGATTCAAACCTCGAACCTTCCGGCTTCAAGGCAACGACGCCACCACTACAGCACCGCGCCCCATACTGTCTTGTCTTAACACCGACAGTTTTCAGTCCATGTATACCCTTTATAGTTGAGTTGACTATAACTATAGACGATGCAGGACTTTGCAGGTGATGCACAACTCTCGAAGCAAATCTCTACCGTGGCGGGGATTTGAATCCCAACCTCTCGATTGACAGCACACCGCTCTAACCACTACACCATCGCGCTCGATCAGCAATGCATCCTAGATCATTATATGTCAGTATTATCCAGATGTCTTTCGATGAACAATAACAGTTGGAGGTCACACGGTATGAGGCAGTGTGGATTTTGGCAGGACGGACAATCGGTATGCCATGGATACCGATGCGCGCCTGTGAATAAGCTGGTTCCCGCGGCTTCGCTTTTGTGGGCGCCGTTGAAATCTCGAGATTACGATTACGATAATTATTTTATTTGCATGCTGACGCATCCGTTCTCAGCATGTCAAACATATTCATTGCATCGTGTGAAGCCATATTTACTCGTCCGCAGATGCGCAGGTTTTATTCTCTCATTCCACTGGCATCTTGCAATGGGGTGGGGTGGTGGTGTGTGGTGGGATTGGGTGTGGTGGGTGGGGTTGGATGTGGGGGTGGGTGGGTGTGGTGGGGGTGGGTGGGCGCAACAGAGTGTCATGGCTTCCGCGTTGACCTCAGAAGCACGTGTCTAATTGAGACTCGGGGTGCAGACATCTTCTGATATCTCAAAGTCAGCGGGGAGTAGATACTGTCTGCCTGTATGTATGTCTGCTTGTCTCTCTCGCCCTCTCTCAAAGTCTCTCTCGCTATGCTTTACATCTATTCATCTATTCATCCATCCATCCATACGCCCGTCCGCCCGTCTGACTATCTTGTCTATCTATCTATCTATCTATCTATCTATCTATCTATCTATCTATCTATCTATCTATCTATCTATCTATCTATCTATCTATCTATCTGTCTGTCTGTCTGTCTGTCTGTCTGTCTGTCTGTCTGTCTGTCTGTCTGTCTGTCTGTCTGTCTGCCTGCCTGCCTGCCTGCCTGCCTGCCTGCCTGCCTGCCTGCCTGCTGGCCTGCCTGCCTGCCTGCCTGCCTACCTACCTACCTATCAGTCTGTCTGTCTGTCTGTCTGTCTGTCTGTCTGTCTGTCTACCTATCTATCCAAACAGCCAACCATCCATCCAACTAATTATCCATCTATCCACAAGTATTTATTCATCTAATCATCTGTCTGTGTATTTATCATAATGGTGTTGTATCATAATAGTGCATTATTGCGTTATTGTGTAGCACAGTGCTGTGCATAATGTATATTATGGCGGCTTATTGCAAAGTATATTGTCGTTTTTCATCACTATGCGTACTGCTATTGTTTTCCTTATTCTCCACAGGGATGTTCTTTGCTTCGACCATGGTCATGGTAACCGTTGCCCTGGTGATGGCCGTCATAGTGACCAACATATACGCCAAGAAGGACACCCCGCAGCGCTGTCCGAACTGGTCGATCCGCCTCGCATCCCGCTTCTACCCAGCCCACTTCTTGCCCGCTCGGCCAAAGTCCCGTCTCTCGCCCATCAAGTTCGACTACCCGTCGACTGGTGCGGGGGCTGGCGGCGGGTCAAGGCGACACGTCAGCGAGACCCTGGCCATCACGGACACGGACCTTGACTCGGCCGGGTGCATCTGCTGCTGCCTGTGCCACGGGAACCACAGGAGGGACCCGGAAACCGGAAATGGTGGTGGTGGTGGTGGTGGTGGAGGTGGAGGATTCCAGTTGGCTACGATCGACGCACTGAGGGAATCGTTCGACTTCGAGAGGTCGGAGGCCGAGTGGCGGATGGTGGCCAAGTTCACTGATCGCGTCTTCTTCTGGTTGTTCGTTGTCATGAGCACCTGTACCCACACGACCCTCTTCCTTCAGATGGTTCCGGAGACCAGAGCCACCGTCAACTGAAGGGGGACCCGGTCCCGGAGACCAGAGTCACCGTCAACTGAAGGAAGACCCGGTCCCGGAGATCAGAGCCACCGTCAACTGAAGGAGGACCCGGTCCCGGAGACCAGGGCCACCGTCAAGTGAAGGACCAGGACCTGGTCACTCATCCTAGAATTCGCATCTTCTCAGCTCGTCGTTGGATTCGCATTCAGAGGAATTATATAGGTCGGTTGATAGGTCCTGACCTCATTCCGACCAATCAGAACGGATGCCAGTCCTACGCTGTTTCCCCGTCGTCCGTTGTCATCTGTGCTCCTCTTGTTCGTGGTTCTTTGCGTGGTATATTACCCTACCTTAACGTCTGTAATATTGACCTTGAACAGACTATATATCAGTATTTGTTTCGCTGCTGCTTATTGCCCAAACTTTGACGCCGACAGCAATGACCTTGAGCGATGACTAAACATGCATATCCGTGTTTGTCTCATCTTGAATAACTGCCACTCGTGATCCATTTACCCTACCGTCGTTGACCTCGTTGTAGCCATTAGCGAACTAGACTTACATCGTACGTTTTTATTGGTCGATGTTCTCTGCCCAAGGTCTTTAATTTTGGCTTGACCTTGACATCAATGACCCGGAACTGACTAGGTCTATATCATCATGTTTTGTTTTGTCTCGGTCGCCAATCCGAGGTCGTTTATCGCTTGACCTCTAATCATATCACAGGTCCTTTTTGACCTTAGCTTATTATAGTGTCTAGTTCTATTATGTAGATATCTTACTTACTCCAGCGGTCCAACTAATAACGTCATATGACTTAGACGAATGCGTGTATGAAGAAGGGGAACGTTGTGTTTTGTTTATTGAAACAGGTGCAAACAATTAACGAATGCACGAAACTGTTTACATAAGAATGGTCGCAATGGATGCATCCTGCACATTGGTTCTCATTAGTTCATTCAATCATTCAGTGAACTGTGAATGATCAGTCGGATAGATCGGCAAACAGATGGGTATACTCAGGATGAGAATCGTAGAGAGATATCCTGTGGTTCAGACTTGGAGTTGGGGTATGCAAAGAAGACTTTACTGTGAGATCGTATGAAAGACAAGGGGGTTGAAACTTCCAACCTCTCCCCTCAAATACTCGCCCTATAGGTAGACTGATTTACAATCATGCAGTCAGTCAGTCATTAAGTAAGTACGCCAGTCAGTCAATCAGTCAGTCAGCAAGTTTGTCAGTAAGTTAGTTAGTCAATAAGTCTGTCAGTCAGTAAGTTAGTCAGCCAATAAGTCAATCAGTCCGTAAGTCGGTCAATCAGTCAGTCAGTCAGTCAGTAAGTCATTGTAAAAGGAAATGCACGCTTAAGCTGCGACAGAGGTCTGCTTGAATCGATAGCGCAGGCGCTATATAAAATAATAGCGTAATATCCATGCAGACATGTGGATTGCTTTGCAAAGACCAGAATACAGAGGTAGAGGTTGATATTCAGGTTATCATATTTAGCTGTATCTAGATATATTTAGAAATATCCATGATGCGCAATATGAAATTTGGTATACGAACAATTAAATATTTCTTCGTTTCGTGACAACAAACTGCATAAGAGAGATTGCGATTGTCTTGTCTTGTATAGTTGCAGGATAAACGTTATCTATTCAGAGATATCATTATAAAAGATATGACTCTTCAGCCCGTCTTGAGTTTCTCAGCTTTGTTTCTGCTTACTTACTATTAAGAAAGCTCGAGTAGGCTACCGGTAGCCTGCATAATGCTATAGTCACATATCAGGAACTTTATTTATTTATTTATTTATTTATTTATTTATTTCAAGTATTTATATAGCGCCTCTTCAAGAAACCTACTCAGAGGCGCTCTCTGCGCTAACTAGCCGAAATGATGTTAAGTGTCATAACAACAAGAAAATTCCATCAATTAGCAAAATAAGTCACAGTGAGCCGGAAACAGTCATCAGTGGCGATCCCTCGCAGACACGTAGAATCATCCAACGGAATCCCGTCAACAGCTTTCAGATGGTGTGAATGTTCAGAGTCTCTGGTATAGGTTGCGTCAGTAGAGTAGAGCGGCGACAGATGACAGGGTTCGCAAACACGAAACGCTGACGAAACTGAAGCTCCTCGCTGGTAGAAGATCATGCGCGTGTCCGGCCAATCGTCGGGCACAAAGTTTGCACAGTAGAAGGCATTTGTCGCTTGTCGGTCGGTAGTTTTGAATGCCACCAGCGACAACATCCGATCGAGTTAACTCCACTGACCTGCGTGAACCGTCCTTCGGCGAGATGTAAACAGCAGACAACAGCGGTGAAGCCACACGGTCTTGATGGTTGAGCTCGACCGTGTGCATCAAGAGACGTCTAACGTCAACACGTGGGCGACACAAGACGACTTGCGAACCAAATCCCTTCCAACGCAAAATCCTTGACGAACCCGACAAATAAGTTCGGTACACGAACCTAGAACCAGTAAACTCGAACGTGTGTGAAATTACTGCGCGAATTCTGCATAAAGTTGAAATAATCCACCGAAATGACGGAGTGGTCTAATAAACAACCAATATGGCCGCTGACCTGCGCATATAATAAATAGGCCTACCTAGGCCTGTCGTCGTCGCCCTTCAGTAAAGATCATAATTGTATTGTAGGCCTATTGTACTGCATTTCTCAATTTATAGGCATATGTAGCACCTCTTAAATTATCAAACTATTCAAAGACACTCCATGCAGATGCTGATGATGACGATACTGATGATTATGATGATGCTGATAACGATGATGAAGATGATGGTGAATAGCGATGTTGCTGATTACGGTCCTGCTGATGATTATAGTGAAAATGATGATGACGACGACCGACGACGATATAATAATGACTTTTTATTTCGATAAACGTCATTAGTCCTATGACGATACAGAATGTCCTGTTACAGTAGGCTAGGCTATTTCTTGTCTGAACTGAATTTATTGTTCAGAAGGTCTTAATTAAGTCCGGCAGAGGCGGCAGCCACTACTATATAATTATATAAAGTCTATAATTGTAGGATAAACCCAAGAAACCATTTAAATTTTAAACACAAGACACTTTGTTATTTATACTGTGACTGGACTCTTCTATTTAACGTCGTTGCGAAAGTTTTTGGACGATAATCGGGGTAACGGAAATTTTATCAGGCTGTTTACATAAGAAAAGCGCTCAATTGATTAATATAAATTCATGAAGGCAGATTGACGAATAATCATATTTTCAAAGTAAGAAATTGTCTTTGGAGATTCAAAACACAATCTTTAGCTCTATAAGCGCCGCAGCGGAATTTTAAGTGGGGCGACATCTATCGTTGAGAGTGAATGATTGGACCATCGATATATATATTTACAGCGGAATTAAACGATAGGCACGTGATCAACTTGAGATCCGTCATTGGACATTATTATTTTGACGTCAATGATATTGCGAAACAAAGAGTATACTGATGACGTAATAGCATTTGCCATGGTAACGTTTTCTGTGGAAAGTGGACTTTCGCTCATTTTAAAGTTTCTTCTTAAATGTTCAGTGAAAAAAGTAAAATTTAGATTTATTTTCGAGGTATTTGTTGCAAAAATTATGCGCCTGATGGTCAGAAATAAGAAACTCGAATGCTGCAAGGTATAAAAATCTTATATTATCAAATAATCGAAGGAACTACCCTCACGACGCCTAATATGACCTAACCGACCCTCACGACGACTAATCTAATCCTAGCCGATCATCACGACGCCTAACTTGAACCCTAACCGACCCCACGACGCCTAACCTGACTCTAACCGACACGTCGGTCCCCGATACTATAGTTATGCCGGAAGGGCAATATTAGGTCAGGACTTAACAAAGTCATAAACTCAGAAGGCTCCTGTACTCAGTACTAAGAGCATTAATTACTTGGAGTATGGACATAGATACTGTTTAACGATTGCCAAATATAACCTAGATGTTTGTTTACTATACTCTTTAACTGATTAAATAAAAAAACATATTTACTTGAAATCTATGCAGAATTTTTTGCATACTTAGGCCTACATAAATATATGGGATATTTAAACATGCATACACAAATACATATTATACATTTGCATATAAGTCATTTTCAATTGTTTCAGATTCAAACTATATACCGATTACCGAGATCATAATTATGCTGTAGCAGAAAACTAACTCCAGTTGACTGTGAGTTGCAACAAATAAAAATTCAAAGAGTCAACATCACTATGGACAACGCTAAAGCAAAACCGATGAAACAAAGTTCAGAAAAGAAGACATAAGGCATTTGAATTTCAGATATTTTGTTTTTTTTGCGTATTTAAATTAGACTTTTTGTGCTGTTCTATCTTTGAAGTAATTGAGGGTTGAACAAGGGATGTTTTCAGCATATACACATCCAAAAAGTCAGCATCATTATGGACAACATTAAAGCAAAGTCAACAACGAAGCTCAGGTAATGAAATAATCAGGTATTTTCAAATTCGGATTCTTCTGTGCTGTTTCTCTAAGAACAAAAACTTTACAAATAATTGAGCTGAAGACTATAGTAATTTATAGTTTGTTTATTTACACTTAGTTTTTTCAACCCATTCTATCTTGAAGGCAGTATATATCTAGAACTTTGTAAAGTAATTGAGAGTTTAAGGTTTTTTCAGCATATAGAAATCCGGAATGTCAACTTCACAATGGACAACATTAAAGCAAAGCCAAATTCAACAAAGCAAAACTGAGCAGAAGACACCAGGTAATTGAAATTAAGATTTTTCTGTTTTGTATGTGTGTTTGAACTTAGCTTTTTGACTGTTTCTGCCTTAAAGTACTCGAGGGCCAAAAGGATTGTTCTGAACAAAGAAAATCTAGTAAAGTTAACTTCACTTTGGACAGCATTAGAGCAAAGCCAACTCAAAAGCTCAGAAAAGAAGACACCAGGTATTTGAAATTCAGATTATTCTGTTTTAATTCTTTGTGAAAGTTTAAGGGTTGAACATTTGCTTAGTACATGTAGTGATAGTCTCTTTTATGTCCATCTTCTGCGAATATCATTTGCATCATCACCATGAGAAACAAGGTCAACTTGAAAGCAGTGACATGGCCAGAAGAAGAACCGACATCTATACTTAAAGAGAAATGCTGTGTTGCAAAAGACAATTAGAGTTTGCAACATTCGACATCTATACTTAAAGAGAAATGCTGTGCTGCAAAAGACAAATTTTGGAGTTTGGAACATTCGACATCTATACCTCAAGAGAAATGCCGTGTTGCAAAAGACATTCGACATCTGTTGCAAAAGACAATTGGAGTTTGGAACATTCGACATCTTTACTTCAAGAGAAATGCTCTGTTGTGCAAGACAATTGGAGTTTGGAACATTCATACTTCAAGAGAAATACAGTGCTACAAAAGACAATTGGAGTTTGAAACATTCAACATTCATACTTCAAGAGAAATACAGTGTTATGAAAGACAATTGGAATTTGGAACATTATCTTCTCACAGGCAAACCTGGTTCAGAATGATGATAGTTAACTGTTGGCTTTCATAAAATGAACGGTTTAATAAATTTTGTAGGACTTCTAAAAACGAATGGGACTATATTAGGCCTATTTGTAAATCTACTAACACCCTGTGTTGGATCCACGATATTGTAAATGAATCTAATATAAATATCAAGTATACCCCCAAAACACCAATAAAAAATATGTAGCCTTTGGTTTATAGAATTTAAAGTACTCCTTTTTAGGCATACAAGCACAAAACATGTTCTGATGATCGTTCTCAAATATTGTCATGTCCAGCTGCAGCTCTAAAAATTTAGGACACTTCAAAACCTTTTAGCTTCATAGAAATTTAAGAAACTGTAAATTTGTGTACAACTTTTACAACAAATAATTTATGCATTTTCACGGTTTTAAGATGCTTTCAACTCTTAAAGCAAAATGTGTACAAGTTATTTCACTGCTTATAATAATTATTACTACAGAAGGAAAACTTAACCGAAATGTTCACTAAGTTCAGATGACCTAAAGAATATATGATAGAAAAGTTCAACGAAATTCTGATTTTTAGAGTATTGTTCAAAGAAATTAATTCAGACTATACTTTTTTGTGTTTTTCACAATCTGCAGTTATGCTGATAACCTAAGGAAATTTTGCTCATTTGCTGGAAAATTCTAAGAAAATTTTTATTTTGGCTGTTATTAACCCTCTCCCCTGGCCTGTGGAACTGGCACAACTAACATAACTTATCTGATAATGTTGTTACTAACCCACTAACCCCTCACTCGTTGGCCAGGACCTTGTGGTGAGTGGGCTTTCAACCAACACTGGCCAGAATTTGCATAGAAACTTGTGTCTAATTCAATGTATCATTTTGCTACTTGACAGTTAAATGCAATTCGTGTTATTTGTCTCTTGGATGTGATAAGTTGGATCGTTTAACACAAGACTGCCAATGCCTGTGTATAAAAACGGGGTGGCATTCGCCATGCATGGCATAAGCATTGTGGCTCATAAACTCCTTATGATTAAAGTCAAACCACATCTGCTATGAATAATTATCGGCACAAGACCACTGTCTCATGAATTTATGGATGACAACTTACTAAGTTGGTGTCCAGAAAAGTACACCAGGGGTCTTAACAAAGCGACGCATCTTCAATCATTTACCATTGAAGAATGTCAACAGTTGACAGTCATTGCTTTATAAATCAAGTCCCGACAGCAACGTCTATAGATAGTGCACATGAAGTCCAGATGACAATATATATTCTCACATAAAAACCAACAGTTCATGTGGTTCAAAAAACAGCAATCTATCTTATTAGGCCTACTACTATGTAGAAGTTAAAGGGGAATAGCCATGTTTCCTGCATCACTACGATTATTATCCACCAACAATAAAATCAACTCTACAACGCAGCTGATGAAACCAACCAAACTTCAGGCATTGGGTTTCACGAGCGACTCATTTTTACTGCCTATAATAATAATATTATGCTCATTTTAGATTATCATCATAATGTAAACACGCAGTTCAAACGGATTCACTATACTTACTGTCACTGATGCAGGCCAGAAACAATTAAGCTTAAGCAAGGGTGGGCAGGTAAGAGAAAATAATGACAATAACAATAATTAATAATTTATCGAATCGCATCTGAACGCTTATAAAGCGCCTCTTCCAATGTGTTGGTAGGAGTGGGGCTGGGCGGGGTGGGTGAGTGAGAGACTAGGATGGGTTAGGACGGGGTGAGAAGGTATGGTGGGTCGGATTGGGGGCTGCGTGGGGCGGCATGTGGGTACAGAAATGGGGTGGGGCAATGATCTTGTTACATTTTTAACTACACCGCCATATCAAAGATGATTAGATTAGTGTCGCCCTCTTTTTCTATCCAGACCTGGGACTGGCAGAGTGCAACCAGTGGTGGAGTTTGAGGCCGCGATGGAAGAGGAAGGGGTGAGAAGGACCGATCGAGTGGGAGCGGGGTGAAGCGTGGCGGGGGGGGAGAAAGCTCGAAATTTCCCGGGCAACGTCGGATATCTCAGCTCGTTGCTAGTTGCTACCATGATAATTACTTCATTACAAACATCAATAATTGTCCCACACATGGATGCATGTGTATAATGTCTAAATCAGCTAGATCAGTATTAATATGTTTCAAAGCCCGCATATTCAGATATTCCTCATCTAGGTGGAATATAATAGTTGCGTATCAACTCCGGAAATGTGCATTTTTAGCCTACTTTGAACCTTCTATTTTAGTAGCCTATGTTCCAACTTGAATTGTTTGAAGCCTCTCGCTGCAAAGCTTTAAAATATGTTTATCTTGATGCTGTGAAATTTTTGTTTCTTATCCTCCTCACTATGAAGCAAAACCGTATCGATTCAATTCAATTCTAATTAGGCCTAATAACCGATTGCTTCCTAATTTGCTGTTATAGTTTCTGTTAGTTTAATTTTTGTCTGTCTCAATTAATGTACCAGGACGCGGTATTTCAGTCTGCTTTTTCTAATTAAACCAGGCATCAATAAACGAATACTACATAATTTATTACAAACGAATTATAAGCGAATTATAAACGAATAGTTATAGGCTACTAGACAACACACTAGACAACCATGTCCTGACTTCTCTACTATTATGCCCAGAAGCGAATACTTGCGATAGTTGCATTGGATTCGCTAGGTGGCGCTGTTTCAGTCTTGTTCTCGTTCTTTTTATCCAATGAATGACTTAATCGAGATCACGTGATATAATGGCCGTTTTAAAATTTCATTTTTCTTAAACGATAACAAGTATTCGACTCAAAATAACGTTCGACAGACACGTTTACGCGCCAGAAATTGCTTTGGAACCTATAGGTGAACATCGGGTCCTGACTTTTAGGCTGGATTTGTGTTGCGTAGTGTGTGGATAATCTTGAAGTCGGTCCGTCGTACATTGACTGCTCAGACCCCGATAGCACTGTCTTGGCGGCGCCAACGACACATGGATTATTTATTTTAGCCCTACATCTGGTCCAAAGAAATCTGCTTTCTCTGATTTCTATCACGGTTGATTTAGCAAGACGTTAGATTTGCCTGTGGCTACTGGTTAAAGTTTGTTCATAGTTGGCATTGATCAACGTTTTTGCTGTATTGTTTTGATCGACGATTCTGACTTGAGTACCTGTGACAGACCCCAATTGTGCCCTTCACAAATTTAATGGCACTTTAACGTTAATGTAATTCTGTATGTCTGTACTGTAACAATAAACGCCAAAGCTATAGTATTGGGGACTGAATGACAACTTGAACCGACCCTCACTACGCCTAATCTGACCCTAACCAACTATCACGACACCTAACAGACCCTCACGACGCTTAACCTGACCCTTAGCGACCCTCGTGACGCATTACCTGACCATAAACGACATGTCCCCAATTCTATAGTTATGCCCAATAAGCAAGGGCTTCTAATTTGTGCATGTGGTTTATGACTTGAATCTAGATTGGAAGATAATCTTGTTCCAAGATGGGAGATGACTCAGAATGGCTAAAGCTACCAACAGACGAGAAATGTCAGCACAAGGCAAGTACCTGCAGCGTACCAGTATTCTGAGTTCAGCATGTTGTAGGTGATTCTCGCTTTTAAAAAGGTACACTGTAGGTGTTACCACTAAGTTGCTTTACCTTGTGCAGTGGGATAATTCATGCAAAGTTCAGTGTGGCAAAACAGATCATAGCTCTTGATAAATAGCTGCTTTTTGAGGACATACTTGTAAACAATATGGCCACCGCAAACTATAAGTGAGCATAGAACAATTTATCATCTATCATCAACATTTACTTATGCATTTGTACCATCAACTAAGACTAAACATTTGGTGATCTAGCCATTTGGGTTGCAGGTAAACATGTCTGGAACAGGAGACCAAACTTTTCATGTTTAAAAAAGTTTTGCTGAGAGATGACAGTAGTCTTCAACGCCCTGCACAATCATGCCTCAGAATGCTTAATGGACCCAATTCTTCGGGCATCACTGAGTGTCCTTCCATCTTCCTCTTCACTCTTCTGATAGTCATGTATGACTTTCTGGTTCCCTGTTGTAGAGCTGCCGTAGCTCAGTTTCGATCTTTTGCTTCAAATGGTTCGCGTTTTGGAATGCACTTTTTCTTTCTCTTCACGCTACAATTCTTTCAGGCAACCTCTGTCTGTTTTCACAAAACCTGCCTCGTCTCTCAGGGTCTTGCACTTTGGAAGCGCATCTGATTAGTTTATCCTACAATGGGCACTTTATAAATGTTTAGCTACATTGCTGTAAACTACTGTAGAAGTAGTGTGCTACCGACGATGCTGTATAAGTCATCGTAAAATTACGATTGCAAGATTGTGGATTATGTATGTGGCAAACTACGCATTGTCAATGCATGTGCTGCGAGCTGATTGTGGCAGTTTCGGTTCTCTGAATGGAAAGTGTAGCAAATCTGGCTGTTCATATAAAACATGCAAGTCGTCAGATGTTGCAATCTAGATTTATATTTAAACTGTCTGTGCATTTTCAGCTGTGGAAGGCTCGACTGGCAGGCTACGAAGAAGTGATCAAAATCTTTCAGACGTTGGCCGACGAAAAGAGTCCCGAGTTCTTCAAGTACCTCGGTCTAGTGAAGAAGTTTGTTGTCGACAACAACGCCATTGCGCAAGAGAAAGGACTTGAGGCAACGCTGGCTTTTGTTGAGAATGCGGCCGTGGCTGGGAAGTAAGTTTCTGTCATGTCAGTTTATTAATCATGTCATAGTCTGTATATAGAGTCATTTCCTAATCATGTCGTAGTCAAAGGAAATGATTCTAGATGCAGAGACTATGACATGATTAAGGAAACGAGTAAATTACATAAACTCTTGAATATGTTTTACGTTGGAAACACTGTCGAATGCCAACATCTAAATTGTTTTTGCTGGGGAAAGCGGAGTTTCTATATGGCCAACCAAAAATCAGATAACCGGTTTGAAATCGAATTTCTGGAACTGAAAACTTGTTTGCAAAAAACATATATTGCCAATCTTATTTGAGTATTTTACAAAGTGCTGAAAGTGGATGTTTCCAAATAGGACTCTATTCTGTGTTTAAACAGAACCAGTTGGGAGGTTACACTTTAACGAAAAGGGTGTTCTTAACACTGGACAGTGCTTGTTTACTTGCTTACTGTATGATTTGCTTAATTAATCTGCTTTCAATCTTGCATTGTAAGTTGTTTTGATTTTGCAGGGCGGCAGGCGAAGTGTGCGGTGGCGTTGTTGCCAAATGTCTCAACCAACGAGCAAAGACAAAGGACTTGGGTCTCGCTATTCTGATGGCCTTCATAGAGGCCGAAAAGCAGGAAATTGTGCAGGTATGTTCACTGCTACTTCTTGACATTTCTCAAGTCTTATGAAATTGATGAATGGTTGGGAGGTACTTGGTGGTTATTGAATTTTATTCTATGCTCTTTTGGACTTTTATCATTCAGCTGGTCGTACTTGGGGATTGAATACTGCTTCAGCGGGAAATGATAGCATTTATGCTGGTCAGTGATAAGAACTTTAAGTTTGACTACATCTGGTTCGGTTCTACCCTCATCCCTGTGCTGCTTGAAGTCTTTCTTATTTCCTTTGGGAGCTATCATCCTGTGCAGTAAGAGGTGTTTTGTAACTTCTCAGATACTGTACGCTCTGGCAACAAATTTGTGCAGTTGCTGTTAGTGCTGCTGAGAATTGTGTATCGATCTTGGTAGTTTGAGCAAAATTGTTTTTTAATTTCAGGATGAGCTGATGAAAGGACTGGCTAATAAGCAGCCAAAGATTGTTGCTGTCTGCGTGATAGCTTTACGCGAGGCGCTTCGGTAGGATTAAAATTACTCGTGAAGGAATTATAACATTTCTATTGTAGTCTAGGTCCAAGAGACATGTAGAAATGTTCTTGTCTTGAGTTCCCTCCATTTATTAATTACATGTGGGTGAATTGATTATTTTCTCTTATTAGCATAGTTGCCTTTAACTGTTGTTTCTTTTCACTTGTGCTTGTACCCTGTCGGTGGGGCAGCAGCCTTTAAAGGTTTTTCTTCCTTTTTTTGTTAGTTCCAATATCCATTGAATGTTCTGTACAAAGATGTAAACTTGGATTTTGTTATTGTTACTTGAAGCAATAAAAGCTATTGTTTATGGTTAATAATCCAACAATATCTTGATGTTTACTTTAGAATTTTCCATAGTGCTTTATTTGTCTGTAATTGGTAATTTTTAAGATCATGATATTGAAAGGAGAGCTTGTCTAGTTGCTACATTTTTTGTCGACCACTTCAAGCATATGTATTTATAGCGGTGTTTACTTTGTTCACTCAGCTGTTGCCAAATTTTAGTTAAAGCATGTATATATAAAAAGTGATTTACTCCAATCCAACAGCTGGCCAGATGGATTCTGGGTTTCTGAGTCAGTGTTTGGAAAAGGAATGCTGTATCGCTAAGCTGTGGCGATACAACTTAACGTTTAAGTTTGGAAATTTTAAGGGAGAGATGCAGAGCATGTGTTAAAAAAGTTGGGCATTAAGTTGACCAACTGAAAAACTGCAGCCATTTTTATCTCATATATATGTGAGATGTTACATATATCATATATGTAACTCTCCAGATTCAATTCCTGGCATCTTGCCACAGCTCCACCTTTTGATTGATTCTGTTTTGGTTATGGTCTTCGTAATCGTAATCATGAATTTATATAGTGCCACTTCAATTGAAACTCCTCAGAGACAGCACCAAGTCACAACCAAAGAGAATGGTTTTCAAATGCTTGCGCGGAAATGGGGCAAAGAATGACCAAGAAGGTGATTTATTTTGGAAAGATGGATGGATCGACCCTACCAAGGCTTTTATGCAGCACTGGATGTTTGAATCATAGGGACAACCTGGTCACCTTGCGAGGCAGAGCGAATGAATCTAGACCTGGTTTTGTGTTGCTTGACCGAAAGTAGAGGTTCTGTAGAAGTGGTACTACAGCCAGTAGTAATGTTGCTGTTTGTGGTTGTTCTTGTTTAGGGACTTTGGCACCAAGATCATCAGCATTAAGCCGATTTTGAAGCAGCTACAAGCGCTTCTTGAGGATCGAGATAAAACCGTACGAGACGAGACAAAGCAGCTCGCGGTGGAGATCTATCGATGGATTGGACCGGCTCTTAAGCCACAACTGTCCAATCTGAAACCACTTCAGGTGCGTGCAGCTTCTGTTAATATTAGGCAATTGGCTGCACAAGTGCACATCTTAATATACAAGACATTAGCTGATTGTAATTAGAAAATAAGCCATATAGGGCTAGAGCTTCATAATTAATTCTGTTCAGGGCATTTAAGTAATTGTGTCATTTCAGTAATTTGGTCAGTTCAGTGTTTGGGTCAGTTCAGTAACTGGATCAGTTCAGTAACTGGGTCAGTAATTGTTAATTAATTTTAATTAATGGATTAGTAATCGGGTCAGTTTTTCAGGAGGTACGAAGTGGGTAGATGTTTAATTTTGCTTAATCATATAGATTATAGACCTAATTGAACTCTCTGTGAAATTGATTACTTTGATTTGATTCCGAAAGTTGATTGGTCAGTTCAACGTAGTCACTCAATGGTTATCTACATTTTTTAATATCAAATGAAAAATCACTTGCCATATTCTTTTTAGTCAGCCTGACAGAATCCATAAGAAACTGAGATCGTCTTTTGATTTCAGGTGACTGAATTGGAATCGGAATTTGAGAAGCTTCCACCTGGAAAGCCTCAGCAGACGCGATTCCTCCGGTCTCAGCAGGATCTCAAGGCGAAGATGCTCGAACGAGCTGCGGCAGGGGCTGACGAGGCCGCTGCGGAAGGTAGCTAGCTCTACTTCTCGTCCCTGCTATTTCTCTGCGCGGGTTTATTAAGGATCATAGAATGGCATGTAATTAAGATCTATATCTTACTTTGCATATCATATAAAATTTATTGTAATCGATTTAGTGGAAAATACATTGACAATGCACATTTTTTAGTACAATTATTATATACATGTTAGTAGGTAATAAACTTTACCAGACAAAGTCAGGTGGGCTTGAGAATGTTGTTACATCACAGAATAATGTCGATCGACTCATGATGAGGAGAAGCTCAAAGGTTTATCTAGTCATCCTCACTATAGTAATACTGAGTGGAGAAGTAAAGGGAACATGAATCAACACAGTGTAAGTTGTAGTCGTAGCTTACATTGAGATATCAGGCTCTACATAAATGTTTTTTTCAATGATTGTTGCTGTTATCTTTGTTTCAGATGTGGAGGATGGTGCTTCTGCTGCTCCCGATGTTGACCCGTACGAGTTGATCGATCCGGTTGATATTCTGTCGAAGCTACCGAAAGATTTCTATGAAAAAGTGGTTAGTAGACGTTACTCTGTCCCACTCTCGTCCCATTTTCTGAGTAAAAGTGGTAGGCGAGCAATGCTCCTCTCCATCCATCCATGAAAAAATGGTTGCTGGGTACTGTTTATTCCCAATTTCATCCATCTATCTATGAAAAATGTGCTAAATACTCCATAAAACTTTCATTCATTCTCTCGATGAAGAAGTACTAAGTAGTCACTGCTCCATCACACTTTTATTCCATCCATGTACGAAGATGTGGTAAATAAGCTCTAATTGATCCAAATTCTATACCATTCATCTCTGAAAAAGAGGCAAGCAGGCATTGCTTCATCCTACTTATGGATGAGTTCGTCTTGCAACCAGTGGCGGCGCTACCTTGGGTTGTGACAGTCAAACTTTGCTCATAGTCTGCCTTATGACCGGCCGAATTCTGTTTAAATTCTTAATATCTTCTTTACATTTAGTTTCCTCGACCTACTAAATAACTACTATAACCTTTATGTGACCTGCCTAAACTGTATGGCTGGTGCCGCCACTGCTTGCAGCAGTCCTGGGAGGCATTATTTTCCCTTAAATGCAGTTAATCAGTCTGCTGGAAAGTTGGAATGCTGTTATGGAATTTGCTCATTTATTGAACAATGCTATCTGCAATTGCTGAAGGAGACATAGCAGTTATGTCCTTCAATTGTGGAGGTAATAGATCAATAGGGTACTGAGTCATCATCTATTGGGGTGTAATGATCTAAATTCTCTGTTACTGTTACAGGAAGAAAAGAAGTGGCAGGAGAGACGAGAAGCTTTGGAAGCTGTTCAGAAGTTGGCGGAAGCTCCAAAACTCGACCAAGGCGACTACAGCGACCTTCTGAGGGCGCTGAAAAAGGTTTATTAACACGTTGTCCATTTGGAGTTCTGTCTTATTTTAAGATTGCTGCTGTAAGATGTGCCTAGTGCTGTATTAAAGGTGGTGTTGTATGGCCAATTGTGCATGTTGTATTCGTATTCTACACTCCTTGCTTTTGTCATGATTATAGACTTGTAATGTCACCTGTAGGTAATGTAACTAGTAAATGATGTAATGTGGCAGTTGGTAATTGGTGTGATTTAATAATTAGTCAATGTTGTTGTGTAATAATTGGCAAATGTTGTATTTTTATGCCACACACTGTTTTTGTTATAAAGGTGGCAAGTTTAAGATTACGTTGTCACTGAATCTTTAAATAATGATTAGTTAGAGAATTGTTCTGCTTGTAACTTCGTTTTTATTTCCTGATATTCTCTTTCTATTTTGTGTAAAAACTGTATTTTGTTCAACAGATCTCCTGCCCAGGCAAAAGTTTTCTATTTGAAATTGCAGCGTTTAATTGTTATCAATTCACAGAAGGCTAGTGTGAGTTAGCGACAAGTATTTTTATTTTTACTTTGTTTAGATTAACAGAACATATTATGTGTGTAGGTCGTTGCAAAGGATTCTAATGTTTTGCTGGTTACGATGGCTGCCAAGTGCATTGCCCTCCTTGCAACTGGACTGCGGAAGAAGTTCAACCCATATGCAGTTGGTGTAAGTTACAAATTTATGTTAAACTGGTCATGTAGGCTTTTGTAAGTTTGGTAGTTAGGAATCTTCTCTGTTTTGTACCATATTTGTTTATTTATTTAATTTTTATTTATTTCTCGCATTTTCTAGAGCGCTCCTTCAATATATACGTTTAATATAAATCAGATCAATGACAAACCTCAACATGGTTACAAGTACCAACCTCTATAAGTGTAAATCAATTAATTGCTTCATTCTCATTCTGTTCAGATAATGATGCCAGCATCACATGCGGCATTTTCTAAAATACTAAATGGTCCACATGCGAACCTGTCTGAGCATTTTATTATATAAATTGAAGTTGCAGTTGTAATGTAACACGACAAACATTTATATAGCTCTTTTTAATTGAAGATGCCACTACTCTTGGTCTGGTGATAGCAGCGCGTCATCAAGTGGTATGCTTTAACTTTGTTGAATGTTGATGCATTGCAGGCAGAAGAAAGGAAGTTTCTAGCTCGCTTGAAAATGCAGCATAAAAAGAATGTTGTGCATAGAAATATTTTGATTCTGATTTTGTGTGTAGTGCATCGAAGTACTGATCGAGAAGTTTCGAGAGAAGAAAGTATCCGTAGTTCAGACTCTGAAGGAGGCAGTCGATGCTTGCTACGTCTCCGTGAGTTCTACCTTGGTTGTAGCGTCTTCGTTTGTGATATAATTAGTCTTGGAATCCATTTACCCGAAGGCATTGTAAGGCAACAGATGGCGGCCGTTTGAAGTTAAGTTGTAGTCATGACTCATATTCCATTGGAAATTAAACCACAATGGGTTTTGTGATTGAAAGTAAGTGGTAAGTCTAGCAGGTTTTAAGTATAATAGGTATCCAGTGTTGTAGGTTGCAAGCATTGTAGGTTCAAAGTATGGTTGGCTTTAGGTATCATGGTATAGTAAAAGTATGGTTGGCTTTAGGTATGATATTATAGTAGGTTTTAAGTATTTATGCATGTTTGTGTTTATGTGTATCTGTTTTATGCATTTTTGTGAAAAAATTAGTATGTCAGTTTTTTCTCTTTTTAACGTCAATGAGTTAATTATTTTCACTGAAGGTTTGAGATTTGAAAATGCATTGTATTAATTATTGTTAAATGTTATGAATAAAGTCAGTTATTCAGTCAAATCTGCATTAATGAATACATAGCAATTCCTTCTTCATTCATTGAGTAACTATTCGTAATTGACTGCTTTTAACGATGAAAGTGCTAAAAGTGACTTGGAAGCCAAAATGCAACTTGTCGTTAAAGGGTTAAAACTAGAAGACACACTATCATGATTTATGAGTTTGTGTTTTCCCTTCTTCAATTAAATTATGTTGATGGTTTGCAGACGACTCTGGATGCGATTGGTGAAGGTTGTGTGGCAGCACTGGACCACAAGACTCCTTCAGTTAAAGCAGAGACGGCGTCTTTTCTAGCTCGCTGCTTTGCTCAGTGTACGCCAGCAACTCTACCGAAGAAGACGCTGAAGATGTACATTGCTCCTCTTCTTAAAGTATGTTGTTCTGCTCCAGTTGTTCGTTTAAATCGTTATTTGGTTGGTTATTAAAATAAATAACAGTGGAGCGTTATGTAGTGATTGTTTCACACGCCTCTTGAGATTGAGATGATGACGATTATGATGATGATTTTAATGACTATGATGATGATTATTATGATATGATATCAAAAAAATAAAAAGAATAAAAAATCATTTATTGATCCCACAATAAAACATAACATGCAGAAAATAATGTAACACAATTGATATTTAACATAGTAACACATTCGGTAGAGACTTTAGATACAGAAGGTAGCAACAGGCCCTCCAGAAGGGACAAGCCCCGCTTAGTAGGGGGCCTATATACCATGATTAAGTTAAACAAGATGGTGGGGGTATGATTAAATGGGGAGAGAACAGATGCTTATGGTTTTAGACATACGTGTACTGAGTTGCTGACCAATGTGTTAGACCATAAATTACCTTGTAATGCAATGGTTTGGATGATCACTTACCTTGTAATGCAATGGGTTGGATTGCTTACCATCTGATGCAATGGGTTAGATCACTTAGCTTGTAATGCAATGGTTAGACCATTTACCTTGTAATTCAGTGTTTTAGATCACTTACCTTCTCTTCTGATGCAATGGTTAAATCACTTACCTTGTAATGCAGAGATGAGTTTGATCGTCTTCGAGACAGTTATGTTTTCACGGACCTTGGCCAAGTCCGCTTACAAGTGCTGTCCACCATTGAATTTGATTGGTAATGATTAGAACTGTTTTCTATTGTAGGCTGTGAATGATTCGGCCGGTGAAGTTCGTGAGGCAGCTTTCGATGCCCTTGGAACCGCAATGAAGGTCATAACAGAGAAGGCGATAATGCCTTTTCTGCCAGATGTCGACAGCTTAAAAATGGCCAAGGTATTTAAGTTTTGATGATCTTCAAAACGTACAGACATTTCATGAAATGTTATCTATCAACAGTGGGACAGATGTAATGTCAAAAGGGTGGTTGGATTTGAGATTGCTGATCAATGCAGTGCAAAGCTTGTGGTTTCATGAAAATTTAGTTACAATGAAATTGGTGTTTCGATTGTAAAGGCTTTAAACACCTAAGTGATATGTGTGTGACATTGGTTGTTGTTTGGTGAAAAAGATCTTCTTGTGTCTACGTTTATTTAGAGTTCCACACAGCATTTTTAAAATTTTTTAATCCATGTTGGGAATAAGTTCCTGCTTTCTTTGTTTTGTCAGATTAAAGAATCCTGCGATAAGGCAGTTGTGGTCGGTAAAGGTGGTGCCCCAAAAGCGTCGGCAGCGGCAGGCAGTGCTCCTGCAAAAGCAGTGGCACCAGCAGCGCAGAAGGCGGTGGCACCACCTGGGAAAGGAGTGCCAGGCGCCAAGCCAGCTGCTAAGAAAGTTAGTATCATCCACTCGATCATTGTTTCGGTGCACTTGGCTTTGTCTGTCTTGTCTGCTTTTGTTCTCACGTCTCTTAGAGTGCAGTCTTGAAGTATATGCGTGTGGGTTACTTACTTTTCGATCTGATTGTCATTACTTTTAATTGTCTTTTAGATTTTTTTCAACTGTAGTCTCCGTTTAAACTTTAAATTTTTTTGATTAAGTTGACTCAGATTATGCAACTTTTGCCGCCTTGCCTGTCAGGAAATGTGGACCATCCATGTTGTGCTTGTGCTGTGAATAGCATCTGTGAAATGATAGAGCTATGGCAGAGTGAATGCTTTCTTGAGATCAACACTGTTTAGAAGGGTCTGTCTGCTGGTGACCCCTTAAAACAGTTCGGTTGACTAAAGCATATATGCCGTTATGCATTGGTCCGTAGAGACTGCAACTATCAATCAATCAATCACTTAGCTTCAAGTAAAGTTGGTGTGCAGTCAGTTAGAAAAAAAATTGCCCATTTCACATTCCTTTTTTAGAATTGAGTGCTGTGTATTCTTGTATTTTTTCCTTTCTGTAAATTTTACATTTTTAGTAGATGATTCTGATTATGAATGCAAGGTCTTCGTTTATGGAAGCGATATGATTTTCGTTTAATTTTCTTTCACTGTACTATTTTTGCCATTTTCTTTGGTCTATGATTGCTGCAGCATTCACTGTTTCATCAAATATTATATAGCTGCTTCAACATGCTAATGTGCACCTTCTTACTGTTTTGTCCAGTTTCCTGCTTTTTAATCATCGAAATGCAAATTTGCTGGTGAATTCAGCAGTGCAATTTTAATTTTATTTACCCGTTCAATGATGATTTGTAGAAAGAACAAGCAGAAGTTAAGTTGAGAGATATTGAAATAAGACTAATTGTTTTTTTTAAATTAATGATTCTTTACAAAGTTTTGAGTATTTGATCTAATTTTGGAAGTGGCGATGTTTAAAAAAAAGTGGACTTGAAATTTGACGTCAAGTAAAATAATTGCAGAAAACGCTTGTTCACTTATTTTCTTTTGTTTTTTACTGTGTGGATTTTGCTTCATGAGTGCGTAGTCAATTGTGCGTTGTGATTTGCTTCCGTCACGCACTGATTGTCGTATGGTTTGCTTACGTGCGTGGCTGATGTTGTGCGTTTGGAACCGATTGTTCTGTTTCAGGGCCCAGACTCTGCTGCTTCATCTTCCGCAGCCTCCCAGTCGACTGCGGTACGTCCCTTTCACCCTTCTGTCTCGTCTTCTTTGTCTTTTACTCCGTCTGTTTTCCCGCCTCGTCTTCTGGAGTTTTGCAATATCTTATCTGCTTCTTGCCACTTTTATCGCCGAACGATAAATTGGTTTTCTCCTCTCTTCATCTTACTGACAATGTTTTTAGATATCTGGATGGAGTGAGGTTGGTTTCTTATCTATCGTTGCCTACAATACATTATCTGTTCACTTATCTACTGACTCAAAAGGTAGAGTAAGATTCGTGTAGAAGCAAATTCAATGTTACGTAAATATCTTTGTGCAGCAGGTGACTGTGCTTTAAAGAGAATTAACTAAGCTTGTGTGCTTCTAAGTATTGATCTTGATTGATTGCTGTATGAATTTGATTGTTTGAATGAAACAATCAAATTCACAGCAGCAGCAGCACCACCAGTGTAATTGCACAGCCATTATGATAATTAGTTGACAATTTCCATTGAAGCAAGTGAGCGTTCTAACCCCTGTGTGCTATATAATTATAATTATATGCTTATTGCTTGATCCAAACTAGTGATAAGTGGTCAACCAGTTAAATCATGGGTTCTCATAGTTTTCATTAAGTGATAGGCATGCAGTGATGTTCTGCTGTACATGTGTACTATTGAATGGCTTCACTTTCTTGTTTATGCATACGTGAGTAGTGAACTGATTTGGAGCTCAGGTGATCATGAAAATAATAGAGGTGCATTATTTGTTAGACACATTTACTGTAATTCACTTATGTTATTTAACCCATTGCAGAAGAAGCCCATTGCAAGCAGAGGTACCTGTTACCTGTTAGAAACAAGCTTTGTTCATTGTGTTGCTATGTAAAAATGATATGTCTTCAGCTTCACTCTACTAGATTATCTTATCCAGGGTTGAAAGTGGGTGGGAACGCAAGGGAACAGCGTTCCTGCTGCTCTCGAACTTCTCTGCTTGTGTTCCCACTGCTCACCATGCATGGAACCATTTAAACCATGGGCGTTCCCAATAAAACTTCATCAGCGTTCCTACTGCTCGCAGCTGGCGTTCCCACTGCTCACCCAAACCACTTTAACCACTGTTCTTGCCTCTGCTTCGATTTTCACGATGGTTGTTTTCATTCTAGGCTGGAAAGAAGAAACCTGGAGCAGCCAAGGGAAAAGGAAAGGCGGACGTGAAAGAGGAAGTCATGGAACGAGAGCTTTCCGTAAGTTACGATGCCTGGAAGTTGTACGTAGTTTACCTGACATAATCAGTTTTATTACATGTAAGTGAAAAATGCGATCAAATTGGTGAAAAGGTAAGGTAAGATGCCTGTGGTTTTTTAATGAATGTTTTTTATTTCAATTTTTATTGCTCATTTTTTTTATTTGTTACTAGTCTATTTTATTTATGAGTAACTTTTAAAATTTATTTATGAGTATTTTGATTTTATTTATATTTATGATTGACCTATTTATTTATTTATGACTAATTTATTTGTTTTATGCTCTGATTGGCATCACTTTGAGTCAATCTATCTGAGTCTAACTCAATTGAGCGACGTTCTTTGTAAAAGCAGCGTTAAAGAGCTCTGCATTATAAGTGTCAGTGTAAGGACTTTTGGTTGGTTGAACTTTGTAGGATGAGACTGTGGAAGAGAAGATGGCGGAATTGTTTCCCGCTGGACTGGCTGGCTTGGACAATGCCAACTGGAAGGAGCGACTGGGTTCTGTGGAAAAGATGACGGAGGTCCGTACTCTCTCTGTCTCTGTCTCTTCCTTCTGTTGTTAAAGTTTCCACTGGCTGTGGTGATATCAAATTTTTTACGAAATTTGCAGGGGACAGAATGGACACTTTTATGAAGGATAAAAGGTGTTGAATGATTTGTTAGAATCCATGATTTCACTGGTTTAGGTTTCCGTAGTAGTGGTTTAGGATTGGTTAGCAGTGTGTGCCTGTGACAGGTTTATTCTTTATGAGAGCTCATGTACAGCGGCATTTCCTTTGTTTTATAGCGAATTGTCTCATAATTATTATTATTATTGATAATGATGATAATAATGATGACAGTGACAGAGGCAGATACACCTGCAAGACCATGCACTTTTCCCAGTATGTGTCTATTTTCATGCGATGTTTTAACACGGTGGCATTTAGAGGAACTTTCAGACCCTACGTTGAAGACGAGAATATGTAACTTAGTTTTAATCTCTTATAACCTGAGGGATCGTTTCTACCTTGGTTAATAAAAAATAATAATAATATTGGAGCTTTTGTCTTTGTTTTTCCTGGATGTTTGAAATATACTTTTCTTTCTGTGGTATTTATCTGCTGTTTTCTTGAAGGTTGTGAAGCGCATGGCGAAAGATGATATTCCAACACAGGCATTCGTTCGAACTATTGCCAAGAAGCCAGGATTTAAGGATAACAACTTCCAGGTAAAGTTGCTTTTGTGTGAAGTTGATTATCTTGTTAAACATCAGTCTGTGAATTGTTAGATATGTGTGCTAAGATCTGGTCAAAATCACAGCTTTTGTATATTGCCAATCTGTGTTGATGTATATATATTTAGACATGTGATGTAGTGCCTTTCAGTATTTCACATAACCATTTCTTTGCATATGTATGTGTGATATATGTTTACCAACTCTAAGATCATCACGCACAGTATAACATTCTGTTGTGATATCTCCTTGTTGGTATTAGATGCAAGGATCTTGAGCAAATCCTTCACTCACAATTGCTCATGCGCTTCAGTGTGGAATTCAGATATAGTGTCTGCGCTGTTGTTGGGAGCGCTTCTGAGTAGAAATCTTCAAGGGGTGCTATAGCAAGTGCGCATACATACATGCAGTTGCTGCCCATTCACAATGTGTTGGTCGCAGGTGACAGTGATAATAATATTTATTATTTTACCTAAAGTAAATGTTATCTAAATTGGAAAATGGAAAAAATGCATTTATGTACAGATTCCTGGAAAATCAGACATCATTCGCCGTAACATAACGTCTGTGAACATGCTTCTAAATGCCATCACACTATAGCATGCATGATCTTATGATTGATGTCGTCATCAGAATAATGATTATAATATTAATAACATTTTGTAATAATAGCAGTAAAATTATTTATTGTTAATTTTCTGGTGATAATATTTACTGTCAGACACAGGTGTTTATCTAGACATAGTGGAGTTTTTATTTGGCAGTCACCTCTGATTGCTTAAAATCGTTATGACAAGAGAGAGCTAGATGCCAGTTATTAAACGGGTTTTAATCGTATTTCTTAAACTAGAAATTTCTAACGCGCTACTCGAAAGCCAAGTGCGGGGCACCAGCTTATTCACGAGCGTCAGTAGTGCCAACTGCACTTTTGTTCTGATGATTTTTGCTTCTTCGTGTGTTGGCATCAGGTGCTGAAGTTGAAGGTTGAACTGATTACTTTCCTGGCGCTCAACAGTCAATTCACGAAGCGATCGACGCAGTATTGCCTCATCGATCTTATGGACAAAATCAGCGATGCCAAGAACGGGTCTCACGTCCAGGAAGCGTTGTCGGCCATTGCTGAGGCAACGTCGCTCGATTTTGTTGCCCTGCAGGTACGACTTAATGTTTGTTTATAATTAGGAAATTTTTCATTTGATTTTAATAGGGTCTTTGTGAACTGTTATGTGAACTGCACATGTTGTGGAGAAAGACATTTTTGTGCAGGAGTCACATATGTTGAAGTTTGGTTATAGTGGAGGAAAATGCATGTTAGCTTTACTTAACATTTTACTTCACACATTTTCAACATGTTACTGTATGGTATTTGTGCTTATATATCTTCACGTGATTAAAAAATATGCTTATGTTGAGCTGTTTTGATTGATTAGTAATGCTTTGGATTTTGTTTGTTACTGTATTTATACTGCTTACGTGAAGTTTAATTCACTTTGAACTTTATTGATTTTTTGTAGGTGGTGCAGTTTGCCTTCGAACAGAAGAATCCCAAGAATCAGTCAGAATCTCTTAACTGGTTGGCAGCGGCCATTAAACAGTTTGGATTCAAGTGAGACTTCAGGCAGCTTTGATTAAGTTAAAAATATATAAATATTGAATGTCATGTTAGATTTCTGCTAAGTGCTGTAATTTTCTCAGTTGGCTCTGCTATGGGATATTTCAATTTCCCGTTGTAGCGTGAACTTATTGACTTGTGCATGTACAGCTGGTGTCTGTGCTTCAATCCAGGATGGTGAGTTTAGATAAAGTAGCATGATGTGTGTTGTGTACCTTTGTGGATGAATGTGTTCAAAGGTGTGATATATCTCTCAACTGAATGCAAGACAGAAAATGGTTAGCCATAATTATGTGTGTTCTGTTTTGCTTGAAGATGGTGACTCCTAATTCCAAATGCAACTTTAGATTAAAGGCTGTTACATTCACAACTCTGGATGACATGCCTGTGTGCACATTGTCATTGTACATGCGGCTGCAACATTATGCTGCTGCAAATCAGTACTCTGCTACTGGACTGCATAAAAAATATTTTCAGGGTAGTTTGAAGATCTGTTAAATAGTAACTCCATATACAGTTCCTTTGAGAAAGGAGCAAAGTGAGAACAAAATATAAATGCATGTAGGATGTTAAGCAAGTAGGCAAGTGTATTATTTATGAAACCACATATCTGCACTCTAGTGTTCATGCGCCTTAAGTGGTATTTGCTTCAAAACCTGATTTGAAATGAAATTTGTGAAAACCTGTTTTAATTCTTAATGGATGGGTGTGTGTGTTCGTTTCCAGGGTTACCGTGGGACCACTGATGGAGACGATTCGAAAGGCTCTTGCTGCGACCAATCCAGTCAGTTTTTATGCTATTTAGTTGTAGTAGTGGCTTAGACATGAGAGATTTCTTTATTGGTAAATTTGTGTTATGTGGATATTTAAAGCGTTTGTAGGTACCTCCGGGTTGTGTTGTTAAAATATATTTGCTTTTGTGTTGGGAGTGGCATGAGAAGTGATTTATTTTCAGTGGTCTGCTGATATTTCGGTGTACGGACCATTGCTCATAGGCTGATTGCTCATAGGCTTATTGCTCATAGGCTTATTGCTCATACGGCTTATTGCTCATAGGGTCTTTTGCTCATAGGTCTTTTTGCTCATACGGCTCATTGCTCATAGAGCTTATTGCTCATATGGCTTATTGCTCATAGGCTTATTGCTCATAGGCTTATTGCTCACATGCTGTCACAAATAGTCGAGTGCAGTTATAGAAAAAACACTGATTGAAATGGAAACATTTACTAGGTCATGTAATTGATCAAATGTAAAAACAGTTAAACTTTTTAACTACAAGAGTGTTCATTACTAAAGATGTCCAATACAGGATAGTTCACTGTCTTACATGTTCACTACTTCAGATGTCAAGAGTGTTCACTCCGAATTTCCCTTCTACATCCATACTAAAACTTCGTCTAAGATTACTGACTGACAAATTTAGGTGTACTGTATGAAAGCTGTGTCTATCTCTGCAACTAGTTGTCTTACTCTGCTTTCGTGGACTTTTATATCTGAGCATCCGATGGGGTCGCACAGTTATTAGTTCGCGCCTTCAATTGTTTGACTTCATAATTTGCTTGATTAACAGTTAATGTCTTGTTTATACCACCTATATGGTGTTCTGGACTTTATAATTGAGCATTGTATTAGTCTACCAACGCTAATTGTCCCTAATTGATATGCACAAGCTAAGGCGTGAAGAGGGTCATCGATATAGCAAACGGTAGGCCTATATTTGTTTTAAACCTAGGCCAAAGTTCGTTTATTTTGGACATATGAGCAATGAGCCTATGAGCAAAAGACCCTATGAGCAATCAGCCATATGAGCAATAAGCCTATGAGCAATCAGCCTATGAGCAATCAGCCTATAAGCAATGGTCCTAGAGCCGATATTTCAGACTTTGACTGTCATCAACAATGGTTCTGACTTTTTTTCACTTAAATCACTTAGGAACCAAGGTGCATCCATTGATCACTCTCGCAACTAACACATCAAGAGCAGTGTATAAATGTATGTATGCCTCCTCAGCCTGGTGAGGACTTGGTAATATAAAGAAAATTCCACTTTGGATGCTTGATGAATAATCTTAAGCACTTCAGATTCATTAGCTCTAACGTTCTCTTCTTTGAAAACACTTGCTAAAGAAGCAGACACTTCTTTGTTTAAAGCCGTTCTTTCTGTCCAATGAGAGCCAGTCACTCAGATCCTTTTTTCTGCCAACATTCCACTCCATGTCACTTTGTGGATAGACCTGAATGATGATTTTAACCTCTCAGATGAAGACATTCGAAACATCATTTCTGGAATGTTAGTTATAAAGTTTCATTAAGCTATCATCATTATTGTACTGTTTCTCCATCTTGTACACCTATGGCATTTTTGCACGTTGTTGACTAAATAGGCAAATATATGCCGATGTTTTTTGTAGGCGGTCCGGACGTCAGCCATTACGCTGCTTGGCATCATGCACATGTACATGGGAGCAACGCTTCGTGTCTTCTTTGAAAGCGAGAAACCGGCTTTGCTTCAACAGATTGATGCAGAATTTGACAAGGTCTGTTAATATTATGTTGTTGTTCTTTTCGATGTCTTCAATGATTTTTGGGATTGGGTTTACGATGCCTTTAAGCTGTTGCTGAGCTGAACTGTGGTCTGACACCTCTTAACTCATTAACTCTTTGATGACGAGCTGCAAATGGTTCCCAGTCACTTTTAGTGCATACTTGTTGTTGATGTGACCAAGTGTTAATGGTCGTGTCGATGTAGTTTACCAGGGCGAGTCTTTTCCAAAGTAAACCAGGTCAGTGGCAAGGTGGCCAAGTTGTATGTATGTATGTACATAGACATTTATATAGCGCCTTAGAATAACCTTATGAAGGCGCTTAACGCAGCTATCCGACAGTTCTAAACAAGTGCCTCTTATGTGACTGAGAATGTTTCATGAGATACATGCAATGCGGTATAATGAATTGTTAATGGAAAGGCTGTTACAGCATGAAGGTCTAATACGTGAGAAGGCACAGTGGGCCTGCATCAATGTATGAGAGCGCAGTACTTTCAAGTGTCTTACTCCTGTCACATGTTACTATTAACCTTTATTTGAGGAGGTCTTATTTACGATATATGAATGTGTTAAAGTATCTAGTCGTGTGTCAATCAGTGACCGTCATTATGCTGTCGCAATTTATAAGTATGCCATACTGATAATATTGTGCTGCCAATGGTGTCAATTGTGAGAAATAATTCGACCTGATCGATACATTTGAGTAATGGTCTTGTTGAAAGCTGTACATGTAGGTACGTGTTGACGTGTGATTGCAGGTGAAAGGTGAGAAGGCGCCGGCCCCAACACGAGGCATCCAGCCAGCTGATGAAGCGGCTGAGGATGCGGAGGATGGAGAAGAGGGTGGCAGCGGTGATGCGGGTAGCGTCAACATCGCCGATCTCATTCCTAGAACCGACATCGGGTAATCCGCTGATTTGTTTAACTTTTCAGCCAGCGATATTTTCAGTACTGCTTGATATATATGTGCCATTATCTGCCAATGGCAAAGAAGATGTCTGAATATATATAGATCATACTTAAGTAATAACCTCTTAACTAAAAAACTTGAACAACTATGGTGCAGTTGCGGCTGGTTGTTCTCTGCTGCATAGTCAGTCAGTTACTTGTATGGTCATTTAAAGTTAACTTAGGTTATCATTTAACCAATGCAATTATAATAATAATTATGACAATTTATATGGTGCCGTAGCATGGCCATGCCATTATATGGGCGCCTCACAAAACAGATAATAACAGGCAGGATAAGCCCTAGAGAAGAAGTGCGATTTTAACATAGATTTGAAGGAGCCCACTGAGTCATCAAATCGAATAGCGGGAGAAAGTCTGTTTACCATTTGTTTGGTGGTATGTGATGTAATGTAACTAGAAACAGCACAGTAATGCTGTTAGTTGGTGTTTTGATGGTGACTTGGATGTTTAAAAAGTTTACTCTGCTTACTTACTCGCTGACTTCATGTGGTGATGTATAGCGAGCGGATGACGGAAGATCTAATGAACGAGCTGGCCGACAAGAACTGGAAACTGCGAAAAGAAGCGCTGGACAAGGTGCAGGGCATTTTCAACGAAGCCAAGTTCATCACGGCCAACGTTGGTTCACTGCCGGAATCTCTCAAACTTCGACTGAATGACTCGAATAAGATCCTGGTAAGAAGTTTTGTCACGTTTACTGGTAATGGTGCTAACTGATATGAATGTTTGTATGTATGAGCACTTGCTATAGCGCCTCATCAAGATTCTACTCAGAGGCGCTCCCGACTAGAGCGTGGACACGAAATTGGAGTTTCACGCCGAAGTGCTTGAGCGTAAAGGACTTGCTCAGGGTCCCTACGTATCGGCTTCAGGTGGATTTGAACCCACAGCCTTCCGTCTCCAAGACACTGAGCATACCCCCCACACCACCGTGTCCCACGTCATGAACTCATCAATTTGAAGGCCTAATATCATAGATTATGAATTTAGAAATATTTTGGCTACAGACCCAAGTATTTTTTAGTTCTCAGGATTAAGAAATAAGCGTAAAAAATTTAATTTACAATGACAATTTTGCTTTTTTCTTAGGAATTTAAATATTAGCTTGGTAGAAATTATGAATTTCTTATAAATATTTCTTGTCAAGTAATTGTTTTATAATCTGTTGTTGGCCTTATATATTTATTGTTTGCTTTGCTAAATATTGTCATTTTTCTTCTGGCATTTAATGTTATTTACATAAGAATTTTATAATTGTTTGCAGTTTTTTCAACAGTAGTTTAAAAATAGAACTTCTGAGAATACTTTCTGCATGGGGTTTTAAAACATCTGCTTTACTTGATTGACAGGTGACAGCCACACTCACGATCTGTCAGACGCTGGCGACATCTATGGGTCCAAACTGCAAGCAACACGTTCGTGTCATTGGTCCTGGACTGATCAGCAACCTTGGCGATTCTAAGGTCTGTCTCTGGGTCTTTTGCTTCTAAAGGTCTTGAAGTGTAATTTATTCATCTTGGGAATATAATGCTGAGGAGGTTTTCATTATAATTAGTTGTAAAGCAGATGGCATGCATGTCAAAAGTAAAGTTACTTATTGTGTAGATTTGAAGGTAACTGTTAATTATATGGCAGGTTTTCTTTGATAATGAGTTGTTGTCGAGTATGACATTTATAAAGCGGCAAAGCTAAAGATCTATGGATCATTTAGTTTTTCAGGCCAAGTCAAATGTTCCTCATTAATTGAGCTGATTTTTGCAAATAAACTGCTATATGATAATTTCTTGCGTATTGAAGCTAACGGCAAAATATTTAAATATATTATGAGTTTAATTGACTTTTGTCGTACATATTCATAGAAATTTTTTAGTGAATGAACGAACGATTGTATGACCAATTATAGAGTTGCTTACAAGTATCTTGCTGCTTAAAACGCTTTTATGTATAACATTGAACACCATTTCATTGTCTTTCACGCTACTGGAATCTTTGAGTTTTTAGGTCGTTTGTCTTCATCTTTTTAGCCTGCCATACGTCAGCAGGCAGTGTCAGCTCTGAACGCGTGGCTTGAGCAGACGGGTATGCTGGTGTTTGTTGAGGCGGAGATGTTCAGCGACGCCCTTAAAATCGAAAATCCTAATCTTCGTGCTGAGGTAAGCAAGACTTCATTGCAAGACTGCATTTGTGACGCTCTAGCACTTAACAGTTGTGGTCTAGTAATAATTAGCTTTCTCCGGAGATCCGTCTCCTCCCCAGTGTCGCATCTTTGCCAGTCACTTCTTTTCCACCTGTGTTGGGAGTGCCTCCGTGTAAAGATCTTGACAGGACGCTGCGTAAATTTAAATTGTTTGATTGAGTTATAATCTGTCCACATTTTATTAGGAAATATTCTACTGAAATATGGTTTTTGATCTATTGCAATTGCTCACAGTTGCACTTCAAAGTCTAGAATAGGTGTTGTATGTGCATTTTTAAAGTTATATCAATTGTTTAGCATGCATTGTTGTTTCGTTTGCATTGTTTGTAAGACAGTCACATTATTAGAAAAGGTCTTGAAATATATTAGGTATAAAGTGACTGTTTTCAGACAATTTTTCCCGGGTTTTTGCACAGATCAGAGTTTTAAGAATAGTTTTAATATGAAATTATTATGTGGTGTTTCTTTAGCTGCTTGGCTGGCTGGCGGAAAAACTGCCAACGTGCAAGAAGCTTCCAGCGGAACTGCAGGAATGCATTCCCCATCTGTTCGCCGGCATGGAAGACAGGAATGCCGATGTGAGGAAAAAGGCGCAGGATGCATTGCTTCCGTTCATGATCCACACCGGGTACGACGCAATGGTGCGTCACGCTGGAAAGCTCAAGGTAATCATGTCGACAAAGATCCATCTTGCGTCGGTGGTATCGTGTGCTACATGTAGAATTGTTGATTTACTCTTTAGGATTGCTACTTCTTTTGTGTTTTGATCGACCAGCCGTCACATCTCTGCTGCAGACTGTTTGTGGTTTTCTGTTTGTACTCTTGTTGAGGCATGTCTCCATGCTTGATAGACTGGTCCCCTGTTTTTCTATCCATGTGGGTTTGTTTTTATAGCTCATCCACTTCATATTCTGTTTTGCTGCTGATCTGGAAGCATTTGTGCATCTTGTGTAGTCTGTGTGTTGTATGTTTAAGCCGGTTTGGTTCTGTTTAGTTGTTTTGACAGATTTCTCTCTCTGTCTTTGAGCTTTTTTTGCCAAAGTGTACTTAATAATAGTGCCAGTGTAGTGATAATGGTGCTATTTGTTATTCTTGCGCAAATTGTCATTACTGCAGCTTTACAAACATTTATGCATATGTTAGGTACGTATGATGGTCATTTTTAGCTATTTCATGGAGAGACAGAGAGAGAAAGAGAAGTGTATGAACAGGAGAGTAGACAGTATTGAGATGAAGTGCCCTGTGTTCATAAGCTTTGGATTTTCCTGATTATATAGTTTCGTTTACTAGATCTGTCGTAATGTCAAACCACAGCCTGTTACAGTGCAGACAAAATTCAAGCAGATAGGCGAATAGGATGGTCTGAATGAGGAGTTTTGAGGTATGGCTACAATGGTTAGCTGTTTGTAATTGATGTTATTGACGAGATTTATTTTATGTGCTGTCAGCTTTAGGGTCATTTAGTCAAAGATCATGATGAGGTAACAGTGTATGAACTGTGAAGTAAGTGGTTGTAATATTTCTGTAATCGTTTATGCTTTCTTTATTTCAGCCTGCCTCCAAGGACCCGGTCATAAAAGCGTTGGAAGCAGTCAGGCAGAACCTGCCGCAGAAGCAGCCAAAGGCCGCAGCACCGTCTCAACCAGTCTCCATCAAGGGAGGCGGTGGAGCAGCGAAGGCGAAGGCTCCACCAAAGGTTGACTATGATGAGGATGAAGCTGATGATGCTGGGTCCAGGGCGTCCTCTGCAACTAGCAGCAAGACGATTGTCAAGGGAAAGGCCAAACCAAACGGAGGCGCAGCAGGCGGAGGAGGAGCGGGAGCAACTGGTGCAGGCGCAGCGGCTGGCAAGAAGGTACGGTATCTTGCTTTCTGTGGTGATAGTGTTTCAAAGGTTCATGATAGTTGTTATCACGTTCTCAATCACTGATTTATACATAAACGCCTTTAAAGGGCAAGCTCCTCACTCAGAAGTATTGTATTTGTATTGTATGTATATTGTATAATTTATATGGCACCTCTAAACTAATCAGTGGTGCTCCGACATTGCTAGACAGGCGTAAATAGTTGGCCTGTGGTACATTTCGATGGATTGAGATTTTAGCGCAGGTGTAAAGAGTATTTTTCATGGCGGATGATATTAGATTCTTGTGGATATGCGGTGGTGGACTCACAGCAGCTCCACTCCTTGTTCTTGTGCTGATGGTGCATATCTCAGACATATATTACTGCCCAGTTTGGATAAAATGAATGTTAATGATGTTGTTTATTTCTTTTGATGCAGGGAGCACCAGCAGCTGCAGCAGCCACCAGCGCCGCTGGACCTGGGAAGAAGAAGGGTCAGGAGGAGGAGGACACGTCTCCTCCTCTCAAGGTCTCCAACGGAAAGGAGCAGAGGTTCAAGGACGAGAAGAACCTCAAGGTCGGTCGTTTGTGTCCGCTGATTTACGGTGGTGTATCTGCGTTCAGATTTACGTTACTGCAGATTACTTTACATGAGGTTCTTTTGAAGACCATGGTACCTCTGGTGTGTGTATAAAGGGATCTCTGTTCGTCTGTGCATGCCAAGCATCTTGTCTCTTGCTAATGCACCGAGCCGGTCCGAGCCTTCTCGGTCGCTGATCCTGCAATCTGGAATGAGTTCCTGTGACACTTCATCTAGTGCTTAGATGGTTTTCTCACTGTTTTTTATGCCAACTTTACGACCGTCTGTTTAGCTGGGGGTTGAGTTTGGAGTGCTCCTGAGTAGTTGATTGTGGAGTGGTGGTATATAAACCTCCTAATGAGTCACAAACAAATAATCAGGTGTGTTATGGGGTGTACAAGGCAGAATGCAGACATTGCCAAGGTCTTGTGTCACTAAATTGCCCGTGATAATATGACATTTCATTATGAATTAGGCCAAAAAAAATAATGCTGTGTTTCCGGTAACAGAGCTAAAAAAAATTGGGTAGGTAGGTCGAAAAATATTTTTATTTTGTAAAATATTTTTATACAGTGATTATCCGAAAAATTATACCCAACTACTCTTTTTTGCATAAAGGTACACACTGCAGCAAAGTACGTGTTTTAAGCAAGTATAAACTGCCTATTTCCTCGACTGTCTGCACCTAAAACTGCTCTAGAAAACAGTTCTATTAATTTCATTTTGTTAACATCTTTTCTGGTAAGATAAAGTGGTAAGGGAAGGGGAAGATGAGTGCGAACAGAACATCACTGCTAGGGGTCGTTCCAGACTAGCCGAGCCAGTTACTAGTTACACCTAGAGGTCGCTAGATCTATTTTCCCTAGTCAACGTTAGAGGTGGCGCAAGTGAGAATGATAAGGCTAGAGGTTTCTCAAGACTGGCAGCCAGGAAGTAGTTAAGCAGGCGTAAAACTCTAATGCAGTGTCCACACTGTAGTTGGGAGCCCTTCTGAGTAGTTAGCTTGAACAGGTGCTATAGAAATTGAGAGATCAATAAAATAAAATGAGACATTCTATTCACTTGAAAACTGTTCTTTTTGGCCATGCTGGAGTCGGGAGCCCCTCTGAGTAGTTTCCTTGAAGAGGTGCTATATAACTACTTGAATGAATGAATGTTAAATCCTTCACCAAAGAGTGCTCGAAATAAAAGAGAACTGCTCAGTGAGCGGAAGAGAGCAGAGTTAGTAGAAGAGAGCACTCTGAGCTCAAAAAGGCACAATAAACACAAGAGCACACTGAGCAAAAGAGAGCAGAAAGAGGCAGAGAGCAAAGGAGGGCACAGTGATCACAAGAGAGCCTAGTCAGCTTAAGAAGTTAAAGTGAGCAAAACGAGCTACCGTGAGATGGATGGATCCGATTTGACCAGGGTCTATGACAACAGAGGCCGTTACCCTGGACAGAAATTTGCTCAGCGTATTACAGCACTCAAGAGCTTTCCTTTCAGATCTATTACTCTCTCCCCCATCCACCCCATAACCGCCTGCCTTGTCAAACTACGTGGGAAACTATTGATTGCTCTAATTAACAGACCATTATATACCTTGAAAGACGGCTGCTTACGATCGTCGCCTGGCTTAGTGAATGCTATGTACATCTCATATACGGAAGACAATGCCACTGTAAAAAATTCCATTAAATTTTCCGAGTCGTGGCAATAAAAGTGAGACGGTCGAGTTACCGGAAACACATTTTTTTGTGCTAAGATCCAACTTTATATGGAAGACAATGCCACTGTATTATGTTAATAAAAAAAATGAAAAAAAAATGGAACAATTTTTTTTTAAAATTTTTTTTAATAAAATTTTTGTTAAATAAATTTTTTTTACAAAATTATTTGAGTCGCGGCAATAAAAGAGGGTCGGTCGGGTTACCGGAAACACAACATTATTTTTTTGGGCCTTACTATGTATGGCCTAAAGAGGAGGAGCTAAACATACCGGACACGTTGCAGTTCAAGTCATGGACTAAAAATGAGCTGGGTCGTTGCCAATTTCATTGAATCCTAGATATGTCGTCTCTCAAACGGTGGCACTTTGAATGTTGCACTCCATATTATTCCGCAGCTCAGTGTTTAGTGTTCCTTCACGCGACATTCGGAGTCAAATGATTCGGTTTTGTTTGCAGGTTCTGAAGTGGAACTTCCCGACGCCACGACCCGAGTTCCTCGACCAACTGAAGATGCAGATGGAGCCGACGTTTAACCGGACTGTTATGGATCAGTTGTTCCATGTCGACTTCAAATTCCAGATCCGGGCCATGGACACGCTCATCAAGGTTCTATCCGATCATTTTTAGGATTATGTAAATTCTTTGCTGCAGTTTTCTTCAAGTCTAGTTAGAATTGTTATGATGCTTTAACGGTACATTTGCAGTGCTTGAGTAGAGTGATTTCTGTCATGTGTGTAAAACAACGTTAGAAGTCGAACTATTCACTTTAAGGTGACGTAGATATGTGGAAGCATGCAGTGCTTAAATTGCACTGAGACAAATTTCTTTAAATGGGATGGATCCAAATTTGTGACAACAGAGGCCGTTGCCCTCGAAAAAATTTGTTTTACATTATATATCTTTAAATCTATAGTTTCAATAGTTTCATCAACAGTTATATTTAGCTATGCATGAGTGACTTTAAAATCTGCTGTTAAATGTGGTAGCTTATTTCTTATTTAGAATTTATATAATCGTTTTAATCGTTTCTACTTATGCAATGTAATGAATTTTTAAAAAATTTCTCACATTTGCTGTAACGCCTCCTTCAAGCATCCTACTCAGAGGCACTCCCGACTACAGCGTGGACGCTGCATCAGAGTTTCACGTCGAAGCGCACAAGCAATTGCAGGTGAAGGTTTTGCTCAAGGTCCATACGCGGCAGCTTGAAGTGGATTTGAACCTGGAACCATCCCCTGCCTCAAAGACACCGTACCCACCACTACACCACCGTGCCCCACATGTGCGCTTGTGATATGCAAACAATGGCTACTTACCTGCTTAGATGACTGTTTCTCTGTTTAGCTGTGTGAAGCAGGGTCGGAGTCAACGATCGCGAATCTCGACCTGCTCCTGAAGTGGGTTTCGCTGCGTTTCTTCGACACGAACACGACCGTTCTGATGAAGGCGCTCGAATTCCTCCAGGTCGTCTTCAACGCCCTTGCGACCGAGGACTACCATCTCCAGGAACTCGAAGCCGTCTGCTTTATTCCGTTTCTCGTCAACAAGGTCGGCGACCCGAAGGACAACATTCGCCGAGACGTGCACATCATACTTCAGCAGATCTGCCGCGTCTACCCATCGTCGAAAATGTTCAACTATCTGCTCGAAGGAGTCAAGTCGAAGAACTCAAAGCAGAGAACAGGTTGGAGTTTTTTTTTTATCGGATTGTTGAATAATGCAGAGAAATGCTCCTGAGGCTTCTTTTGGCAGATGTGTCTCGATTTTCAGTTTTCGGTGGAGTTGTTATTATTTTACAGTCGATTGCAGTAATGATATTTGGTGTCAGATCGGTTTGTGGATTAGCGGCAGTTTTGCAATGCTCTGCATTTATGTACCGCATCGCTAGACACTATATAGACCCTTTAGAGACAACCGTGCATTTAGATCAAGCAGGTTGACCGAAAGCCTGGAAATTGCTCCAGGAAATATAGACTTGGGATGCAGAAGGTGATAAAAAGTGACAATTTAAGTAAGTAAGTAAGTAACCTGTTGCATGCATGAGACATATTTCTGCTCGTACTTTTCAGCAACTATGCATACAGTGGCAAAGTGTAGTTCAGTATCACCTGTCTGTAATTTACAAAAGACAAAATAAAAGCGATGGATAATAAATATTTCAGGATTAATAATGCAAGCTTAGCAGGAAGCTGTTGACAGTGAAATTGATACGAAAGATAATTATAAAGTGATTGTTTCCAACAGAATGTCTGGAGGAGCTGGGGTGTTTGATAACGTCCTATGGCATCAACGTCTGCCAACCGTCGCCAGCCGTTGCCCTTCGTTTCATTGCAACACAGATCAGTGACCGTGACAACAGCGTCCGCTCAGCCGCTCTTAACACAATTGTTGCCGCTCACAGCATTCTTGGCGACAACGTCTTCAAATACGTTGGAGCAGTGAGTTCGTCTGCTCAATCTATTTCTCAATGTGTCCAGTCCTCTCCTTTTCTGTCTGAGCTTTCCACGAACAGTGTACAGTTGAGGTACTCATTGTAGCCGAGTCACCTATGAATCTATGGAACTTGTTGCAGCTGGTCACTGTACTTCAGAATCCAACGTTGATAGTAACTGTTACTTAGTACTTAGGTTGGTGCTCAGGATAAATACTTAGAGACATAGGGTCATGGGTGATTTATTTAGGTTTTATATAGGACTATGGGGATAAAATTCTTATAATCGTTTGCTGGAATTTATGGGGGTTGAGGATTGAGCCCATGCCCAGTAGGGACACTTTCTCTTTCTGGCATAAAGGCCGTTTTGTCTTGGCTGCCAGAGACTGCAATCATGTTGAGCTTTTGTTGTATGCCTAGCCACATCATGGAAAGATAAAGCCAAGCTAGCAGTGTATTGCATTCTACTTTGCTTTGAAGAATTTTTGAATTTTATGGTATGGCAAGGTTATGCTGACAGCTTCTACTTTTGGTGATGGCAGTTTGCCAGTCTTACATGCAAGACACAACTAGTCTATGACACACCGAAGTATTAATAATTGAAATAATGCAGTAATGACTATATCTTTTTGTGTGTAAATTGCCAGTTGAACGAAAAAGACCAGAGCATGTTGGAGGAGAGGATTAAGCGTTCGGCTAAGACGCGACCTGCAGTGATGCCATCTGTTGCGGCTCCACCGCCGAACTCGCGAATGTCACCGGATGAAAAACCGAAAGTAGCAAAGAATTTGGCTGCCACAATGACCAAAGTACCGTAAGTTTGTTACAGACTTCACAATGACCAAAGTACCGTAATTTTGTTACAGAGTTTCAAACTACCAACGTTGCTGCAGTTACCAAAGTTCAAAACCGACTGAATCACATTTTTTGAATGGAAAACTGCATGGTTAAAGCAGATATAGGTGTCTCAGAACTGTGTGTAGACAGGGTAAATGAGGACAGCTTCATCTTTTTGAGCTGACTTTGATAATTGGAAAATTGTATCGTTCATTACAAGGAGTTATATAGCACCTCTTCAAGGCAACTACTCGGAGGCACTCCCAACCCCAGCACAACTTAAAAGGACAGTTTGAGATGTGCTTGGAAGAGTCAGAGTGGACCCTGGGGAAGAAGTGCAGTAACAAAAACAAAGCATAGGGCCAACCACGGAAAGACATGGAGGGGGCTGCTTGGTGGCTGTGCAGGGTTCTGCTCAGTAGAGTGTCGACCCCGTGCGCTCAGGGTCGAGCAGCAGGGGGTTGATGGGATAGGCTGGACCAAGACCCGACAAGGTTTTGGATTGGTTTCGGACTCAGAATTCAAGCTGAGAATGTTCATGTGACCTACTGACGCTGCATTGGTAAGTATTTAACAGCGAGATATAGTAGAATGGGAATATTTGACTGCACCTATCTTTTTAGCCATGGCTGGGCTGGGAGTGCCTCTGAGTAGGCTTCTTGAAGAGGCGCTGTATAAGTTTTCTGAATGAATGAATCATTAGCTGTAGAGCAAACAATGCATGATGTGGTTCTGCTTTCCATTGTCAGGGCTGCGGAACCAAGAAACATGATGCCAGCGGTGGCAAGGTCGAAGGGTCAATTCCAGCTGGACTTTGAGGATATTGAGTCGTGCGACAACTATGTCATGCCGAAGCTTATTGAACCGGATCTCAACGAAATCTTAGACGAACCTGTCAAGCTGCCGGTCACAAGGTGAGTCATTCCTGTGGGTTTGGTTTATTATTGCTCGTTATTGATGGATTATTTACAGAGAAAACGCTTAGCGCTAAATTGATCTGTTTTTTTTCTTCAGAATATTGTTTCTTTCTCTTTGTGTGTGTCACTCTCTCTGTCTCTCCCTCTCAATGTCTTTCTCTGTTTCTCTGACTCTCTCCCTCTTTGTCTGCCTGTGTCTATCTGTTTTGGTATCTCTCTCTCACTGTCTGCCTGCCTATCGGTTTAGCAATAATTGATATCGGCTAAATAGCAGTAATTGATATCGTTTTAGTGATAATTGATATCGGCTAAATAGCGGTAATTGATATCAGTTTAGTGATAATTGCTATCGACTAAATGGCGGTAATTGATATCAGTTTAGTAGCAGCACAAGTTGATGAGCAGGCACGAAACTGATTTTGTTGTTGATTTGAATATTGATTAAAATCATTCGTTGTTTTCTTCGTCGGTCGCAGGATGCGTCCTCCGTCACCCGCCATTAAATTGTTGCACAATTCGGCCGACGCCAAATCTGCCGTTGACCTCGTCATCTCACAAATCGCCAGCAACGATCTGACGACGAGTCTTCAGGCTCTGCGCCAGGTAACGTGCATCTTACTGTCTTTCTAGTTTTGTTTTCTACGCATTGTGATGTTTGTAAAAGACTGCGTTGATGACATGCGTTTTAAGATGATCGTGAAATTGTAATGCACTTGGAGAGTAAATGCAATTCGTTTATAACGGACAGGAATTCGGAAAAGATGCAGCTGAATTAATGCATTAACTAAGATAAGAAATTTTCTCTTTCAGCTTTCCTTGCCCTCCATTGCCTGCCTTCTGGTTTATCTGACTTAGTGCCCATCCACAGTATTACGTATGCAAAAATTGTATTTTCTACCCTGATGCGACTCCTACGTTTTGTGGAACTTTCATGCATAGGTACAAAGCAGCTTCTCTCCGCCAGTGCAACAGTTTATTAACTAAAGTCATCTATGAAACATTTATTTTACCATACGCTACTATTTATTTTGTTAACATCATATTTGCTAACTTAAAATGTGTTAACTGTCATGATTTTCTGAACATTAGATTCGAACAGAATTTAATTATTGTGTAATCATATTATGTCACCTGTAGGTGACTGTACATGATAATACAGAGTTATAAATAGGTTAATGTTGTTATAATTAGACATAAATTTATTTTGCATATATGTACATTTTTTAAAGACCAACCGCTGTATGCACCCATACGCAAGTCACCTAAATTCGGTGACCTCTTGCTGTGTAAGTACGTAATATAGTTTGACCTTGATTTTTAATATGGTTTCACTTGAAATGTCCGTTGATTGAGGCTTTGTCGAATGTTGTGATAGAAGCACCATTAAAGTTCATAGATTAGATTAATTTGCTATGTTTATATATTTAAATAGTAGATAAAGAATGATTTCTATGGTGTAAAAAAAGGACTAATAACAATTATGAATGTCATTTGGGAAATTAGATTTTTATGATGCCTACTGTATTGTAAGTTGCATTTTAATTGTTGAATTCAAAGCTCGACGAAGTCTTGAAAGATTCAGAGAAGTCGGAGGCGTTGCACGAGCATGTTGATCACTTCCTGATTGCGTGCACGCTCCAACTGCGAGTCACTTACTCGAAACACATGAGTGAAAATGCGATGAATCGCGATGTTATCCGACTCTATCGGTGTCTACTCGCCACTCTGATTTCTGTGAGTTTCACTTTGATTTCCATTTTTATTATGTCTTGTGGTTAGAAATTATTCTTTCTACACAAGTCTCATGTTTCATTTGTAATCATGAATTTATATAGCACCATTTCAAGAGATACTCAGTACTCAGAGGCAATGACGGCGCCAGAGCACCAATGCTGAGATGGTCAAATGTGTGCAAGACTGCGACTGTAAATATATGGCCAATTCTAACTAAACATGCATTTTGTTTAAAATTAAATTTTATGCGCAATTGAAATAAGAAATAGTTTGAATGTTTGGTGTTTATTGTGGTAGCTTTGGCTGCTTTGAAATTAAAGTTTGCCACAGCCGTCATATGTAAAAAAAACTTCACTCGTGGAAAATTTTGGTCAGACTGGGATTTATTGTTGAATAATTTTTTAATTTGACTGATTTGTTGTAATTAAATTTAATTAAATTCTGAATCATTGTCAGAATAGAGTATTCTGCTATATCAGACCACACCTGTGTTTCTTATATGTGTGGCCAGTTTATTTGTTACTTCTTTGACATCGGGTGATTCCTTATGCATTAGACTTTTCTGCTTTAGACGTCTTTCATTATTATTATTTGTGTGTTATTTACCTCTGTTTATGAATGAATGATAAGTTTGGCATATTCACAATATTTTTGCCATTGTTGATTTTTAATGTGCTTTGACGTGTAACTGGGTGCAGTGTGTCACCTGGATTTGTCTCTAAATTCCTAAATTAAACGAAGATTATTATTATTATGTCTGTTGCAGTTGTGCAAGTGCAGCAGCTTAGTTCGAGAAGCGACACGCGATGTCCTGAAGGACCTCATCTACAATCTGATAACGATTCTTCTCGACAATCGACTCAACGAAATCGAAGACGGACAGGAAGTGATACGCGCCGTCAATGTCACCGTCGTCAAGTTCGTCGAACAGGCGGACGTGACGAATATCATGAGGTAAGAGTAACTGAAATGATAGCGAATGGGCTACAGATGTATTGTCTTGTATCTATAAATTTATATAGCACCTCTCGCAGTTCACAATAATCAGAGACCAAGGTTAGTGTTAGTGTTATGACTTGTCACTTTGGAATGCACTGTCACCTTTTATTTGCCCTCAAATTTTAGCTCGTAACCCCTTGTCCTTTCTTGCTTTTCTGAAAGCCTATTTCTTTTCTCATTGCCTTGGGCACTGCCAGTGCCTGTGAACTTTTTACCCTTCTAGAGGCACTTCATGTATGCCTAAAACAAAATACAGTATTTGCACAATGGTCGGCCGCTTACATCATGAAATTTCATGGTCAAGTCCATGGTCACAGAAATTGTTGTGGACATTGAGATTGTCAGTTACTAATGTTGCAACTTGTTAGACGGGTCATTCCATGTCAAATCAACCAGCAAAGTGGCAATTTGCCATCACACCCCTTCAGATTTTTCTGAAAATTTTTGCACATAAACTACATGCAATATAAGGAATAACAGTGAAAATTTGAGCAGAATATCTCAAAATTTGACCGAGATATTAATTTTTGAACTTAATGACCAAAAAACGAACCGCGAGAAAACGGCATGATACACCAAGTTTAGACTGTTATATCTCGGCCATAAAACGAGCAAGAGGGCTGAAATATTTTATGTATAATCAGTTTTTTGTGCTCTTTCCAAATATGCAAGAACCAGGATGGAGTTATTTTTGGTTTTCAATTTAAAAAATACTAAATATCGCACAGACGCCAATTCTCACTCAAGTTGTGGACATCATGTCAGCAGGCAGGAATGAGCTGTAACAAAACTTGTACTTGTTTTATATTGAGGCACATTGGTACTCATCAGACATATAGTTAGTACCTGATTAGTTTCATCATTAGTGTGTTTTCCACCGACGTTTTCTTTGTCGTGATCGTGAAAATAGGGTCCATAGCTTGTCAAAAAAGTGACAATGTGTATCTTTTGAAATTGATGAAAATTTGCACATATATTGAGGACATGCAGATCCTTCATTGGTGCAAAATTCAGGATGGTGTTCAGCTCCGTTTCTGGAAAATTATTTTTTGAAGTCGACCAATAATTGCTATGTCGCGAGCAAATGGCATGATCCACAACGTTTGGACTGTCATATCTAGACCAGGAAATGAACCAGAGGACTGATATTGTTGTCATGTAATCAGTTTCTCATGCTCTTTCCAGGTATGTAAGAATGTTGGTTGTATTCCCAGTGATTTTTAGTTTATAAGTTTGTAAATATTGCACAAATACCAATTTACATTGATTCGGACATAAAAACTGCATGATCCACAATGCTTGGACTGTCATATCTAGGCCAGGAAATTAACCAGAGGACCGATAATGTTGTCATATACTCAGTTTACTGTGCTCTTTCCAGATATGTTATAATGCTGGTTGCATTTCTTGTGATTTTTAATTTATAAATTTGTGAATATTGCAAAAATTCCCATTTACCGTATATTTCTTCGGACATGCATAATTGTATATATCTCACTCAGATATATCCTCTTTCACATGATGATGACTCACTTAGATAGCTAGATATCCTCCAGATAATTTTTTAATAATACTTTCATCTATTTCCATAATTAACATTGTGTGAAATGGAAAATTGTGAGTCATTATCATATGAAAGAAGTATGTCTGAGTATATCTAGAATAAAATATACAATCGTATGTGTCCGAATAAGTGCAAGTTTGCATTTGCGCAAAATTTTCAAATTAGAAATCACTGGGAATACAACCAACATTCTTACATACCTGGAAAGAGCACAAGAAACTGATTACATGACAACAATACCAGTCCTCTGATTCATTTCCTGGTCTAGATATGACAGTCCAAGCATTGTGGATCATGCAGTTTTCATGTCCGAATCAATGTAAATTGGCATTTGTGCAATATTTACAAACTTATAAACTAAAAATCACTGGGAATACAACCAACATTCTTACATCCCTGGAAAGAGCATGAGAAACTGATTACATGACAACAATATCAGTCCTCTGGTTAATTTCCTGGCCTAGATATGACAGTCCAAACATTGTGGATCATGCAGTTTTCATGTCCGAATCAATGTAAATTGGCATTTGTGCAATATTTACAAACTTATAAACTAAAAATCACTGGGAATACAACCAACATTCTTACATCCCTGGAAAGAGCATAAGAAACTGATTGCATGACAACAATATCAGTCCTCTGGTTAATTTCCTGGCCTAGATATGACAGTCCAAGCATTGTGGATCATGCAGTTTTCTTGTCCGAATCAATGTAAATTGGCATTTGTGCAATATTTACAAACTTATAAACTAAAAATCACTGGGAATACAACCAACATTCTTACATACCTGGAAAGAGCATAAGAAACTGATTGCATGACAACAATATCAGTCCTCTGGTTAATTTCCTGGCCTAGATATGACAGTCCAAGCATTGTGGATCATGCAGTTTTCATGTCCGAATCAATGTAAATTGGCATTTGTGCAATATTTACAAACTTATAAACTAAAAATCACTGGGAATACAACCAACATTCTTACATACCTGGAAAGAGCATAAGAAACTGATTGCATGACAACAATATCAGTCCTCTGGTTAATTTCCTGGCCTAGATATGACAGTCCAAACATTGTGGATCATGCAGTTTTCATGTTCGAATAAATGTAAATTGGCATTTGTGCAATATTTACAAAATTATAAACTAAAAATCACTGGGAATACAACCAACATTCTTACATACCTGGAAAGAGCATGAGAAACTGATTACATGACAACAATATCAGTCCTCTGGTTCATTTCCTGGTCTAGATATGACAGTCCAAACGTTGTGGATCATGCCATTTGCTCGCGACATAGCAATTATTGGTCGACTTCAAAAAATAATTTTCCAGAAACGGAGCTGAACACCATCCTGAATTTTGCACCAATGAAGGATCTGCATGTCCTCAATATATGTGCAAATTTTCATCAATTTCAAAAGATACACATTGTCACTTTTTTGACAAGCTATGGACCCTATTTTCACGATCACGACAAAGAAAACGTCGGTGGAAAACACACTAATGATGAAACTAATCAGGTACTAACTATATGTCTGATGAGTACCAATGTGCCTCAATATAAAACAAGTACAAGTTTTGTTACAGCTCATTCCTGCCTGCTGACATGATGTCCACAACTTGAGTGAGAATTGGCGTCTGTGCGATATTTAGTATTTTTTAAATTGAAAACCAAAAATAACTCCATCCTGGTTCTTGCATATTTGGAAAGAGCACAAAAAACTGATTATACATAAAATATTTCAGCCCTCTTGCTCGTTTTATGGCCGAGATATAACAGTCTAAACTTGGTGTATCATGCCGTTTTCTCGCGGTTCGTTTTTGGTCATTAAGTTCAAAAATTAATATCTCGGTCAAATTTTGAGATATTCTGCTCAAATTTTCACTGTTAATCCTTATATTGCATGTAGTTTTTGTACAAAAATTTTCAGAAAAATCCAAAGGGGTGTGATGTACACCCCTGGTTGATTTGACGTGGAATGACCCAGACATGAATCTTAATGAGAAGATGTTACTGGCGGGATGCAGTTTGCATATGGCACTGATTAAGTAGGCTATCGGTAACCAATGCTGCTTGAAAAAATCCAAAAAAATTTGCAGTCCTTCTACGAGAAGCCTTATGGAAAATGCTTCATGTTCAGAAGCTTTGTTATTATTGTTATTGTTGTTTTGAAATATTGAATATGATTGATCCTTTAGACAACAAGTCTCAATAGCAATATTGATATGAAGAATAGCATGTGAATGAATTATATGACGGCCAGTTTTATTCCATGTCTCTTGAACTGCAAAACTGATATTTTCAATCAGATACTCGGGGCAGGTGCCTTGTGATGTCAAGGGTCTTGCTCATAGTGGTGTCCCATTTTTTCTAAGGGCAGGAGTCAGTACTTAGCAGTTATATGTAGTTTCTAGGTTTGCTCTACTGTTTTGAGTAGCTAAGAAAATATTTTATGAATTTTTCATTTTATTATTTGAGTATCGTGTGAGTCTGACAGATGAAAGAAGTTTACCATTCGATGTTTCTTTTTGTCTGTAGTGCGCTAATAAAACTGCTCCATGAAACGGTGGGGATCGAAACTTGCTCGCCTCAGTTCCTCGAACTTGTTATGAAAGTAAGAGATTTCTCTCCTGGTCTCCTCATGTCTTTGTTGGTATCTAACTGACTAATGGACTTAATTAATTGCTCCTCGGTAAGTTTATCATCGACATATATGAGAGATGTTCATTTCGAATTTCGACGCTGATATTATATGAACTTATCATTTCACATAATTCTTCAGGCCAACTGACTACTGTAAATTAATTAATAGTATTTTAAATTTTCCTGTTTTTTCATAAATTATTTATTGGCGCACTTTTATGTGCAAAGCAATAAAACTGAATTTGACACGTGAAGGCAAAATTGGATAGATGGACGTCCTGTTTGCTTGGTTGGCCTGGCTAGATGTAGAGCTTTTTTAAGTGACTGTGTAATGTATATAACTTATGTTATCGTTGCATTATGCTCTAGTAAGATTTTATCTGTGGGCTGTGTTATGAGAATGGATTTGTGTGAATGGTTGTGCGTAGTGTCTTTGGAAGATGGTTCGAATGCTTCCAACAATTATCAACGATCTGAATCTGGATCGTGTGATCGCGGACACGAATCAGTTCCTGAAGGCTTTTCCCAGCTACACATGGAAGAACAAGGCAACGGACATGCCCCTACGGACGATTAAGACGATCCTTCACTCGCTGGCCAAGATCAAGGGAAACAAAGTAGGCTCAGGGCCAATATGCTGCCTTCTGTAAAATTGTCGTTTTCTCACAAAGCCCTGTCAATCATCTCATTGTTATGTAAAAAGTGAGTGCTGGCCTTGCTTTGAAATGTAGTCAATTAGATATCTGTAGTTCACTTTCACTGCATCCACTATTAATAAGGTATAGTAAAATTATAATCAATTATATATCGGTAAATATATTGTTTGGAGATTAGTCGCTGGAAATAACTGTGCTGTTATTTTCTCTCTGCTGCAGATTCTTGGCCATTTGACTTTAATCGATCACAATGACCATTCGGAAGTGGAAAGCTACTTGCGGAAAGTGCTTCGTACCAGCTCCGATACGGAGATGGTGTCGACGGCAAACACGCGAAACGAACAGCTGAATGGAGGCATCGAAAATGCATCTTCAGCCGCCATATCACTCACAACTGAGGTGGGTTTTGACCTAAGTACTGTGTGATTTCGGAATTATGGGGATCAGTTGCATTGCAAAGCCTTTGCTCATGGCTTAGCTGTGTGCCCATGTAAGCTGTGGCCCATGTAAATTGTGGCCTATGTAAGCTGTGGCCCATGTAAGCTGTGACCCATGGCTGAGTTACGGAAAGTTATGGTTCGATATTTCAGTTATGGTACCTGAGTAAGTTGATGTTTTTGTACATGTATGGATTAGGTTTGTTGTTTACATACATGTGTTGGTTGAGGTTGGGGACTGACTACCCAGTATGCTTTTGCATTTAAGTAGGTTTTTGTGAGTGAACGAATTTGGTGTTTAGTTTTTTTTATCTTGGCTTCTTTCTAGTATGGGTATGCTTGGACTTGGTAAGCTTTAATAGGTTCTAGCATGGATAATGGATATTGGTGTCTGATTTAAACACCTGATGACCTTTAAGCAAGATAATTCTGAGTGTTATATTTTTATAACTCACTGGTCGATTGTTTTAGGGATCTGAATCTGGTCAGAAATCGCCGAGACGTATATCTCGATCGGTGCACGATACTTTGGCCGACATATTCAAGAAGATCGGATCGAAAGAAAACACACGTGAGGTAGTTAGAGCTGGAAGGCTTCAGAAAAATGCTAATCCAATTCTTTTTTGTCACCTGATCATGTAGATGTGGCAGCCTACTTACTTACTTACTGCATAGAGTAATATTAGGAGAATGATCAATTTTGGTGACATCAATTTTTTGTCAACTGAATTTATATTCTGTGTACTAATAAACTCACAGAGAGGTCAACAAAAGTAAATTATACAATTTCTACACCAAATGTGAATTTAGGGTTATGGAAAACAACCGGATAGACACAATTTAAGGAACAGTTGGTCAGAATCCCACTTTTAGGTGAGACTTCCGTTTTAAAGACTATTTTCTGTTTTTCGTGTTTGGGGATATAAAACGTGAGTTGTTTTTCATGGATCAGCTGTCTGTGTGGTTTTTTCTTTTATTTTGATTGTTGAAGAAATTTCTTAAAGCATTAATTGGAGATTAGCTGTTGATTGTTCATCAACTGTTAATCGGTAATTAGGTTTTTATTTTCGGTTAATTAGCAGTTAACTCTTGATGTTTGATGATTAGGATGATATCTTTATGAGTACCTTGCTTTGGTATGGTTTAAATGAAAGATTGATTGATTGATTGATTGATTGATTGATTGATTGATTGATTGATTGATTGATTGATTACAACGGTTGGTGATCGTTTAGGGACTGAATAACCTCTACGACTTCAAGCTGAAGCATCCAGATGCAGATCTGGATCCGTTCTTGAAGAAGTCTTCACAGTTCTTCCAGGACTACATAGAACGCGGTCTGAAGAACATCGCACAGGAGAGAGATGGAAAGATCAAGGCCCCCGTCTCGTCTTCAGCTGTGCAGTCAGGTAAGCGCTAATCAATGATTTTAATTTGATTAATTAATTGTGTATCTGGTCATGTGGCTGCTTTGTTTTCATAATCGTTAATGAGTGTGTATTGACCCTGACATTTTGTATTGTATTGTATCTATAAATTTGCATAGCACCTCTTGCATTGCACACCGATCAGAGGCATGTGGCGGTGTGTCACTTGTTCAAGTGTGAAGTTAGCTTAGACCAACTAAAACTCTGTACACACCCAACCACACATGTATATTAGCAACTGGTAATGAGTTGGTGCAAGGTAACAACAAGTCAATCCTATGTGCATGCATTTTGTGTATGCGCATATGCCATAGGTGAAATGTACATCACGGTGTACACTGTACAATGTGTACATGAACCTTACGAGCTTTCTTGAAGAGGCGCTAGATGAATTCTCGGAATGAATGAACGAGTTTGTTTTTCATAGACGTAACGAGCGCAGCCCCAGTGTCTGGTTCCGTTGACAATCGCTCGAACAACGCAAGCGTTGACGTGAGCGCGGCCGAGTACATGGAGCGACTGAAGGTGCTTCGAGCACGCTGTGGCCTCGACAACTCAAAGCTCGACTCCGACGCAAAGCAACGCACGGACAGTGCGTCGTCGTCTGAGTCGGTTGGCGCGAAAACGGATGCGGGTCGGATGCAGTCGTCGAACATCACTTCCAGTTTACCATCCCAACTGGTAAAGCATTGAAAATAATTTATCTCAAGGGGGTGGAAGATACTTTATTGCTTATTGTTTTAGTTAACATATTATTAATGTCGAAATATCAATGGGAAAGGCCTACAACACCACTTTAGAAGAACCACCTAATCAAGCCTGCATTAAGATGCTAAGAGTGCAACAGCACCTGTGCCTGAAGTTTTGAGGGCTCTGTAGTTATAAATGTGTGCGTGGTGGACCAGCGGGGGGGAGCTATCGGAGGGTGATCACAGCACCCGGTTCACACTAACCTTAATGCGGTCCTGCACCTAAGTGCTCACTAGTAATTTTTTATCTTGTTAATATTACCGGTATTTATACCATGTGTAATTGTTGCTGAAATATTTTTTCAAACGATTGGATGAGTTGATAGTTACAGCCTTTTGATGGTTAGTCTTGTTTTCTCAGACTGTTATGAATGAATGTCTCGGTTTGTTATACAGGCCTCGGGTACGTCTTCCACTCAAGATGGACCTCCTGCCTCCGACGCGCCTAGTTCAACTCTGAATTTGGAAGAACTGAAAAAGAGATTGGACAAAATAAAAACGGCCCGAAAGGACTGAAGCAGTTGTCGCTCAACTTTTTTGCCGACCACTACTTCTGCTCTCTGCGACACAGAGAGCTTTGAAAAACACTGCATATAGTATTTGGCTGTTGGCTGTTTTAAATAGTGCTCTGCTAATGTTGTCGTGCGTTTCCACTTGTTCTTATGTTCCGCAGAATGCACCGCTGCATTGGCACCGAAGGCCGCGTCTTTCTGGTGCCTTCTGTTTGAATCAGGGTCTTCAACCGGCTGCACGGTCTTCATGTGCACTGCAGTTGAATCGCACGACACTCGATGTTTTAGGTCATGTTTTTAAATGTTAATCGTTGCCGTCACAGTAATTTGCGTCACAGTTGAGCATTTTAACGTTGATGTGTAGGACTCATTCCTAGGTTCGTCTTGCGTTCAGTTCCTTCGTCGTAATGCCGTTCGGTTCAGCTGCTGGTTTTCTTGCGTTTATTCTGGAGCGTCGCTCTTGTTTCTACGTTTGTTAAGTCCGTCAGAATTCTGGTTTCTTGCTTTAATTTGTAGCATCACTCTTGCTTCCACTTTTTTAAAATTCCTTCTCGAACCCGGTTCTCTCACTTACTGTTAGGTTTCACGCCCCCTTTCTGCATGCATGCGTCTTGATTTTATGTTTCGATTGACGTGATAAATCGTGTACAGTATGTTTCTACTTATTTCGACAGACATTTAAGTTTTGTAGTTGACCTCACTGAAGGTTATTAATTTCTGTACTCGTGCTGGCTGTAATGACGACTCAGTTTTTGTTCAAATCGAACTCTTAATTACTGGTAAAATAGAAAATAAACTGTAAAAACTAAACGAATGTCATTTCTTATGTTCAACATTAGAAAATATAGTCACTAGTTGAAATATAAAAGTGCATGCATAGACTATATGTATTGGATGTTAAATCCTTTATACTGGGAACCACCAATGCTGCTTGGCATTAAATAGTGCAAGAAATTGTCGAATTCAGATAATGCACTTGTAAAACCGATGTAATCCAATTGCACTCCAGCCTTTTGCCTAAAATTTGTATGCGCTAATGGTCAGCAACCTCATCAGATGTTTTGCTATTCTTCTGCCGCAGTTCCTTGTCAAGGTCACACAGCTGTTGCAAGAATCCTTCATTTGGGCAGATCTCTCGTGAACTTCGAACAGTTCGTACAGCATCCTGGACCGTCATGCCTTCCTTCAGCATCAGATATGCCAAGACGAGGGTTGCTGAACGACTTACACCCTCTCGACAGTGAACCAACACTTTACCTTCAAACACAACCAACAGCAGCAGTTTTGTACTCCACAGCAACACCTGGATTGCATTTAAAAAATTGTAGAGCGCTTCTCATGTTTGCATAGACTACTCAGAGGCGCTCTCAGCACAGAAGCCCCAGGAAAAAGAAACGTCTTGATGGAGCATGAGGATGCATGGAAGAGCCAAGACATGAGCTTATCACATAGAAGAGGGCAAGGCCATTCCATGTGGAGGGATCTATCACAGCAAATAACCTGCTTTGAGCCAATGCGCACCAAACATGAGGAACAAAGAGATCAAAACAAATATAGAAACAAAGCCTGTGGTTTGGTTTGAAGTTGCACATGCAGGCTCATTGTAGTTTCAACAATTTGCTTCCTGGGCATTGAACTTAACATTAGGCTGAAAAATTGCAGAGCTGTTCATGGGTTATCATGTATGTAGTTACATTCAATGATTGAAGTTTTGGACAGATTTATATGTTTGAGAAGGTTTGTGATTTTTCCATAGACCAACGTATCAACTATATTAATTATGCGGGCTAAAATTCTCATCACAGCTCAAATATACTTGCTTTTATCAGTCGGCAGCTGATTGTACAGCATATTTCTTACAATTTTTATAGTTTTATTATGCATGATTGCGTGTGATGACAATTGTCACGATCAGATGTCTCAAAAATGTAGCTACATTTCCTACAGTACTTATTATTAAGTCAAATTTAACCACTACAATTATCAGAGAATAGACAGATTGAACTGTCGTGGCTCAATTCAGATGCCCTGCCTGCACAGATTCCCTGAAGCTATGGAATAGACTTCCACCATCCACCCTTTTCTCTGGTGGTCTTTCCTCATCTTGTGCCTCAAATCCTGCTTCTTCTCTTGGGTCAATTGCTCTGGGAGTGCTTCTAAGAGAGTTTTGCTGAGAGAAGTGCTTTATAAATTGACATATACAATATTTAGAAATACTTTTCAGATTGTGCTCACCTCCAGAAGCAAGACCCTGTGTTATGAATTCTGCTGCTTTTTCAAAGTACGGACGTATTTTGAAGTGCAGCGCATCAAAGGCCTTGACAGACATGAACTGAATCTTATCGGCCTTGTAGAAATCCTCATTTGTGTTGACGTGATATTTTGTTTTGCCTTTCGCTGCGTTCAACACGTGCGTTATTTTCATCTTCTTTAGGAGCTTCAGGTTTCGAGCCGAAGACCTTAATGCAATCATTAGAAAACAGCTTTTAGTTCCTTTCTTACCTTGCTCATTTAGCAAACTCTGCCACAAAATGAGTATATACAATACAATACAATTAAGCATTTATATCGTGCTTTAACAAAACAAAGTCTTGCACAAGAGTGCGCTTCACTACAGATCTAGTCATAACGATAAAGTATGTGTGGTAGATGGTATTAACAGAGAACTGGCCAGTGACCACCAATCCTCATATGCCAAAGCTAAAAAATATAATCACTACAACTCCACCCATGGCTACCAGGCTTAAAAGAAAGTCTTCACAAAGCACAAAAATGCCTAAAAATTTTAACAGGATCTATGAACAATGTACTGCTAGTCTACTTAACAATGGCCAATTAAATATGGCACGATAACACAGCCATGCCCTTACAAGGGTTCTATACAGCCTCTACAATTTGCATTCATGATCTGTCATTTGAAAGCAGGAACAAAGAACATAAATTCACTATTGTCGAATGCCATCTCAATGCATCTCAGATAACAATTACTATTATGCTAACAATTGTTATGATTATTTTATCATGCTTAGTGTTATAGAAACCTATCACGTTCAACTGCGATGAAGCTGCAGAAACTTTTTTCATATTCGTATTATGAATAGTTAATAACTCACTCGTCTCCGATGAAAAGATTTGGAAAGACTTCGTCAATTGCATCCCCTGGAAGCATCATGGATCCTCCACTAGGAAACGTCAAAATGTTCACCAATTCCTCTGCAGTGCAGTCCATTCCTTAGTATTGTCCAACTGAAACCCCACACACAATGACAGTAACATTAAATTTCACTAATTCCTTGCAGCAATTTTCCCATTACTGCTGCTATTAAGAGTAGTAGTAGTAGTAGTAGTAGTAGTAGTAGTAGTAGTAGTAGTAGTAGTAGTAGTAGTAGTAGTAGTAGTAGTAGTAGTAGTAGTAGTAGCACCACTGCAGCAGCAGTACTTGGTTACACTTTCAGCACTTACAATACCAATAGTACCACTTTTACTAAATTCTCTGAGCAGTAGCATAGTGAGAAAATATCTTGGCAGAGTATTTTGGTCATCCCACAGCAGAAACTTAGTGACCATTTTTACTAGTCAAAATGGCACAAAATTAAATGTAGTTTAGTGTTATGTAAACTGAGCTGCAGCAACCTACCTAGTATATGGCAGTGGCACAAATTCTACGTCAAGTCTGATGGGTTGTCCATTGTCAAATGGAGATCTAAGTCCATAGATATAGGAGGCAGAGATAATGCAGGTTTCGTTTAGACCAAGAAATGTTGGAAGTAGGAGGACCAGATGGGTCGAGGTAGGGATTCTTGAAGAGGTTGTACCTTAGTTTGAGTGAGAAGTCTGAGGGAGTCGAGGCACAGTGCGGTAGACCTAGATGGATTGGTGGAAGAACTTGAGATACCAACTCAACTTCTCCAACCCAGTCATATAGAATTAAATAGAACGATAATCGAGAATGGGTTACTGGATGCTGGAATCAATACTGTTCCTCTTCCTGTCTTTACCCTAACACTGCTCCGCCCTTTCGTCACACCTGCAGCGTGAAGCAAATTCAGTGCGTCACAGTTTATCTAATTCCTGCATATTCATCCCATTATTGCGCATCTCAAATTTTCATAATTTATTTAAGATCTCCATTTTTTGAAGCAGTTCGCAACGAAACCTCTTATACCTACTTCAAAACGAGTCGCAAACTAATTCCTTGGAACTCATGTGCACGAACGAGGAACCCGAATGTCTTATTGTTCATCGACGATGTACGTCGATGTTATTGTCATAGATATAATATCTATGGTTATTGTTAGCCTATTGTTTATCTTCAGGCTTATCTAATAATTATCGTTGGTTGTGGCATTTTTAATATATTGCTAAGTAAGTAAGATACGTATTAGTATTTCAAAATCAGTTTCTTTTACTACAACACAAGCAACACGTTATTTGTACACAAAAATGTAGCACATAATTTGAGCGAGTGATCGAGCTAGTGATTGAGCGATTGAGCGAGTGAGTGAGCGAGCGAGTGAGTGAGTGAGTGAGTGAGTGAGTGAGTGAGTGAGTGAGTGAGGGAGTGAGTGAGTGAGTGATCGAGTGAGTGAGTGAGGCTAATTAGACAATGAAAGAACGGTGAAAATTCAAACCAGATAATAGTTATGAATGTGCTAGTTTGTTTCTAAGTCACAATCAATCAATAAAAAGTTTTATTTTATAGCCAAAAGAGACAAGATTTGCAAATAACTGCATTATCAACATATCATTGTTACAAAAAGATAATGCAATTTAGAACGAGAATCTTCTTCTCTTCTTCTCGTCGTCTCATAATCGACAGTGTACGTCCGATCAGTGTTGGTCTAGGCCTATCCGTATTTCTACCACGGTGATCGTTGCATGCCCACCTGAAAAGGTATGCAGTTGAGTTGGTTAATTTTGATTAGTCGTAAACCGACTGTTGGCTATAGGGCACCGAAGAAACAGAAATCTTTAAAAAAAAATTGTCCAGTTTTATAGGCCTCTTCTTCTTCTATCTTCTCTTCCGTCATCGATATGACGATGAGGCCTGTATGAATTTCCTCCAAACTTCTCTGCTTCTGATGATTTCTCCGATCTCGACCAAGCTGGTGCCCTTCTCTCTCAGATCTCAGATCTTCTTTGATAGGCCTAACGATTACTAAATATCTCTGCCTACTAGGTCTGGGCACAGTATAAATAATCAATTATTTATACTGTGGTCTGGGTCTTCGATTTAATAATATTATATAAGAGCTCGAAATAAATTAATTAAAAGATTTTCTCAATGTTTGCCCATTTCATGCTATTTGTAAACCTTGACAATACAACGTTCTCAATTTCGACATGCTTCAAGGAAAATCGTTCCAAATACGCATTATTTTATTCTAAAATGCATTAGTTTGCAATTGTGCTTATTTAGCTCAATGTGAACGACCGCAGCGCCTCGAGCGAACAGCCATATAAATGACTCAGTAATTTAAAAAATATTAAAAAGTATACGCATGAGTAAATGAATTCTCCCTGATAAATTATGCTGAAAAATCTGTATGCAAACCAATCAACGCGAGCCATTTATTGACCTATTTGAAAATGGACCAATCAGAAGCGCACAATTCAAACTTGCCTATTTCTTTGTCCAGGGTCGTTCAACATGTACAAGAGGTGTTGTATTTTTCCGAATAAATCGTTTAAATTACTGCGCTAGCAAAACGTAATTTAATATAATTTTTGTATAAATATTTTACGTTTTTTACGGAGAATACGTTGTGATATCTGGATTTGCTTGACGTTTCCTGGATTTTGAGTGCGGATCGTCAAAATTAGGGCACGTTGACTGCCCTATATAAAAACATGGCGATCGACCTAGATTTCGGGCTAATGCAATGAGTCGTTTAGCTTTCTCTACCGATAATGAAGCGATTTTTGCGAATTTTCGGATGACTTCTTGACGGTATCGAACGTAGCATGCTTAATCCAGGCCGATCGGTCGTTGTTGTGACTGTATAATCGAGCAGGAGTCGCGTCGTGAGCTCGTATTTGGGACGAGACCGCGTGAAATTTGAAATTGCGCGAAGGATGTAGAGCGACATTTACGAGGGTATTTCCCGATGACTTGCTTCGCTTCCTCCTCCCACTCGCCACCGTCCTAATTTCTTTCCACGTGCAGCTTTCAGTTCTAGCGGCGGGTTTTGCTCGGTTTGATTGACGGACTTTGATGTAGAATGCTGTTTTTGTTATATAGAGCGCTTAGATTTATGATTATGGTAATGAGTTTGATTAATACACCGTTGATTGGTGCAAAGTGTTTGCTTCAGAGTCTATTTAACTCTTGTGTCTATTTCCGGGCAAGACAGTCCGCGAGAGATTAAGAATATGTATCCCTGTTTGGCTTAGGCGCTGGCGAGCTGCCATGGTTGTGAGTTCCCACTTTTTCAAACTCCTTGGTGTTAAGATCCTTTGTTGCTTTCTGTTTCTGTATTGAGTTTCTGAACTGAATTTGATTGATTGCTTAGAGCACTAACAATTGTGGAAACTATCCAATGATGACCCCCTCGTGCAAGTGCTTGATCTAACTGGCTAATCCTGGTCAAGAGAGCAATAAATCAGAAGTATGCATTTGGAATTATAACTTTCCCAAATGAAGCAACATGTTGCTTGCCTGTTTTTGCAGGGAAATGGCACTAGCCTTTTTACAGTGACAGTGGAGATGGCAACTTCAAATAGTGCCCTAACTTTTCTCTTTGTTTAGTTAATTAGACTTTGTCCTTTGACATGATGAAACAGAGGCATGACAAGGTCGATGATTTCTTTGGTTGTAGGAGTGTGGAAATGTCCTACAGACATCCATTCTTCGACACAGAAGGAATGCCTTTTCTCGAGCAGATCGCACACATGAGTCGCAGCGGACTGGGAAGCGGTGGCTGTCTAGAACAGGAAAATCCCAACAGAGAAGCAGTGGATTCTCTGAATACGTGGACTTCGGAGTGTCTGCTCTATTCGCCAAACGTGAAACACGAGAGTTCCAACGGATCATATCTCGGAAGCTGGAATCTTGGTACGTCGTGCGAACTGGAGATACACGCGACGCTGGACAGCGATTTGGGAATGGTGATGCTCAATCCGCTCACCATGGTACCCGTGAAGGTGGAAAACGAAGCCACGGATGACCCAGTCGACATCCTTGACCTTCCGTCGTCGCTGGAGAGCCTGGAAGACATGCCGGAGTGCAACGACGAACCTTACGAGGAACCAGTGGTTCAGCAGAATCAGCAGCTGCATCAGAATCCCATTGTTATACAGCCGGAAAGCGCAGTTCCTGTTCCACCGGTTCCACAGCAGACGAGCCTCGTTCTCGAGGAACAGCCCTGGAACCACGAGGTCGTTCTGATCCAGATTGCGCCGACGACGAAATCGAACGGCAGCTCGACTCTGAAACTAAAAAGCTTGGACTGTACGAAAAGCGTTGTCACGCAAACGAAGCCGACGATACGAGAGGAACGGTTCGAGAAACCGCCGTTCTCATACAGCTGCCTTATCGCGCTCGCCTTGAAGAACTCCGAGTCCGGGTTTCTGCCAGTCAGCGAAATCTACAGTTTCATTCTGTAAGTAGTTTTCTGCTCAAAATGATTATTTCTTCAACAAAGCGACGGATTATGGTTTAAGTTCAATTAAACTGCTCATGCATTTCTGGAGACGTGATTAGTATGCGGTATGCATTAGAGGGGACGGAAGGGTTGTATGATGCTGACTAGGAGGAATTTAATTAATATTCGACACTAAATTTTTTGGATGGCCCAGTGGTCTGGAATGGCCTTCCTTTTGAGCTACACCTGGGACTCTACCAGTGTCTTTCCTTGCTAAACTTAAAATTGTTCTTTTGGGTGCGCTAGAGTTGGGAGTGCCTCTGAGTAGTTTTTCTTGTTGGGGTGCTATATAAATTTCAAAATGAATGAATGAATAAGATTTTGGGTTGAGGTCCCACTTTTATCTGTCCGCCGATTGCCAACATTCTTATTCACTCGGGGTTGTCACGCTGAGAGTGCCTCGTAGTAGCTTGTACCGTAAGAGGCGCTTTCTAATATCTAATATCTCAAGATACGATGTGTTACCCTATGTAAAAGTCCGGAAACTATATTCCTGGGGACAATTGTATGAATTTCAGGGTTTATCTTGAATTTGTTTAAAGCCAGGCACTTGACACTTGCATGTTACGGGCCATTGGTTCATTCATTCCAAAAGATTATACAACACCTGTTGAAGAAACATACTCAAGAGGCACTTGCAGCCACAGCTAAAAAGCCTGATTTGAGAAACAAATAAAAAGCAGGCAAGTTTAACCAAGGCGTCACAATGGTGGGCCATTTCGGCTGGAGAGACATATAATCAAAAAGGTCCATTGAGCTGTCTAATAGTAATTTGAGCTCACTGGACCAAAAGCTCCCTACACCCCATGCCAAAGAGCGAAGAATTCAGCAGGCTGTGAGGTCCCATGCCAAAGAGCGAAGAATTCAACAGGCTGTGAGGTCAAAGGACAGTGGCATTACGCAAGAGCCACAGTAGCATAGGCGCAACCACCCTATGGGACCCACGGGACGCGTCCCCCCAACTTTTGAGTGGTCCCTTAACTTTATTATTATGGTCATTGGTCCCTTCCCAACTTTTAGGACGTGATTCATTATGGTCCCCCCAACTTTTAGGACGTGATTGCACCTATGCACAGTAGCAATAAGAGAGGGATCTTAGGTCAGCTTGGAATTGACAAAGCTGGTAGTTGTATCAATTATGAGTGGCCGAATTACCTGCTATAACTTGGGAGAGGTTTAGACAAGGAAAAGCAGGAAAGGACACAGTGCTCAACGATGTTGACAATGAGGGAAAGTTGCAGAATTATCAAATTAAAAAATTTCACGTGTTGTCAACTGAAGTGGTTGAGAGTTGTCTGTATTTGTGTATTGTTGTATTTAAAATATAGAATGTCTGATGGTTGTTTTTTTTTCATTGCAGAGAAAATTTTCCATTCTTTAGAACTGCACCTGATGGATGGAAGGTTAGACGAATTGTTTTGTTTACATTTTAACATTAAAACTATTTGAATTGCAAAGTCTGTTACTTGTCAGTGTGAATTGTTTCGGATGGAGTCCTGGCTTGAGATTTAATAGACCATGCAAAAACCTGGAGATCAGTGTGAAGTCTTGTAAGTTGAGAAGTATTAACAAATGCGATTTTGAACAAGTATGCACAGTAGTCCACAGTTTGTTAACAAGGGTACAATGACTCTGTTTGTTAACGCCGCTTAAAAAGTTCTGTGGTGTATAATGTATAAATGTTTAGCTTTGTTTGTTTGATGTGATCAACGCAGAATAATTATGTACAGACTTTAAAAAAAAATTCTTTCATGATCCTATAAGTAGAGTTTGTCTGCAGCTAATTTTATATGTAGTTGCCTGGAAGACGGCTGTTGGAAGTTATAAATAGTGCAGTGCTGCCCATTTCAATTATCATCACCATTTTTTCTTATTCAACAGTGATGGCATTGTTCCCTAGTTTGTATCTGATTGTAATCACGATTTGAGAATGGTCTTCATATTTCGTGCGCTGTAGAATTCCATTCGCCACAATCTCTCGTTGAATAAATGTTTTCAAAAACTCGAGACACCGTCGTTGAACGGGACGACACGAAAGGCGTGTCTGTGGGGTCTCAACGAAGACAAGATTGCCCGGTTAGACGAGGACATCCTCAAGTGGACGAGACGAACTCCTGACTCAAAGCATGGTCAGTTGAGAAACGGTCAATTTATCCAGTTGCTCATGACTATTGCATCGTTCAAATATTATGTCTAAGGTATTAGTCGATTAGAGCAATAGTGCTATAAAAATGTTACATTTAGAGGTTTCTTCGCTAGTTTTTGCAAAAATTGATTGAGTGTGCAATAAAACCTTTCTTTAGTAAATGTTAATCTGTGCAGTGATGTTGAGATGTATGCTGTTAAGATACTAAGTGTCCGATGCATACCATACATGCACACGAGTACATGCGCAGTGTGCACGTGCATAAAGGGCTTCAAACTTAAGACCAATCCATATGTTACTTTATATATTACAATTACTTTGTTTAGTCTTGATAGTTTTTGATGTCTTACGTGAATTTTATATGTAATTCTTGTTCACCAGAGTACTGTTTTGCAGCTGGTTATATTAAAGAATATACTTACTTACTTATATTATGTAAGCAGAAATTGTTATGCCTATGACATGTGATTATAATGTAATTAAATACCATCAGACGACTAACTATATAGGATAATATGTGGCTCTAGTTATAAATAGTCTGATGTGGACGTTATATAATTACACATTTATTTTTTCGAGACCCCTCCCGCACGCATATCACCTAGGTTTGTTGACCCTCTCCATGCATACATAATTATATGGACAAGCCCCTTACCGATTGGTGACTTAGTCTTACAACAGGTGACCAGCGCAATGATGAGCGAAGCAACAGGTGACCAGTGCAATGATAAGCGAACGTTGTAGTTTGATGTTCTCTTGGCTCTGTTATCAGCTAAAAGCTCGGTGTTTGTATGTACTTAAAGTATATGAGCAAAATGTTTTTGCTTCAGTGCTGTCTAGCTATAAAACGGAATGGCACGAAAAGGTGGGGAACAACGGGAATGTGGGATCGACTGTCGTAAGTGAAGAAGCCAAGGTGCCTGTGATCGCACCATCTTCAAACCCACGGCCGACCGCCTACATCAGCTCTCTTGCAGACCAATCAGACGTGAAGGTGTTCAAGATTTACAAAGTTACGCCGGAGAACAATCACGTAATTATTCTCTCTTTTCTTTAACAATTAGTTCAAAATTGTTTTAGTAATTGAGAAGGTGTGTTATTCTAGAGCTGTCAATAATGTTTACTTATAGATCAGTCCCTAGAATGAATGTGTTTTCTGATACTGGTTGTGAATATCTCTTGGGAGTTGTCTGAAGTGATCACTAGTTAATTAATACCTTAGAGTGAATGACTAATTTAAATGCTAGCTGAGGCTTTTTTGTCGTATATTGTTTAGATTAAATATTCATTAAAAAAACGTAGTGAATTTGCTCATTTGTTGTAGCAGCAGCAGCCATGCAAGCCACCGGAGTTTACAGTGAAGAAGGAAGCTGAAGTTCTGGTTGATGTTGATCCCATAGTTGTGCAACCTCTCATTCCTGACCTAGACCCAAGTGGCTACAAGACCTGTGATCCAATGGTCGGAGGTCTGAATGCACAGGTATATGCAGTGTCATTATTTTCACCGATAAATGCTTTTCTTGTCTTTACTCACATGATCAATATGTACAGGTGTTTCAAGTACTCTTGACGACCAGCAATAACTAGCAGTAATGGCATTCACAGTTGTGCCGTAATGGCATTCACAGTTGTGCCGTAATGGCATTCACAGTTGTGCCTTGTGCTGTCTGTTTAGATGACCACGCACGTAGCACTTATATTTTTTTAGTGACTATGTGACTATTTTCATGTTCAGTCTTTCTTTTTTGGATGTTTTTATGTGAAATCTGCAAATTTATTCCAAAGTATTCATCCTTGAGCTGAGGTTAGAAAAGTGAGGTAACTGGGTTTCCTACTTATTCCTGAGATTTGTTTAAAGGACTTACATAAGTGCATCTTTGGTGTTTTTAGCTGAGGTACTATATTATGATTCATATCGTAACATGATTGCAACAGCAGTTAACCTAGTCATGGTTCCATTTGCAGAATTTTTTTTATGTCATTGCTTAAATTGAATGTGATAATAGCAAATTTGGGCAAAGCTTTTGTAGTCACTTGACTTATAGATGTCGGTGTTGACAATCTTGTATGTTCTTCAGAACGGTCTTTATGATGGTCTTGTTGTATGTTCTTCAGAACGGTCTTTATGATGGTCTTGTTGTATGTTCTTCAGAACGGTCTTTATGATGATCTTGTTGTATATTCTTTAGAACGGTCTTTATGATGATCTTGTTGTATATTCTTTAGAACGGTCTTTATGATGATCTTGTTGTATATTCTTTAGAACGGTCTTTATGATGATCTTGTTGTATGTTCTTCAGAACGGTCTTTACGATGATCTGACCGAGACGGGAGAACTGCGAGAGGCGCTGAAATCGTTCTCGACAAAAACGACGCAACCATCTCCGCAAAGTGTATGTCGTCTTTCCAATGGCATGTACTCCATTGTTCTCTTCTAGATTTAGCTTCACCCTTTGACTGTTCCTTCGAACTGGTCTTCTATTAACCCTTTGCTCCACACATTTGGGCTCCTTGACCCTGACCCCTCCCAGCAAAATTCTCAATGGTTTTTAAATTACTGTTTATCTTTGGTTGTGTATGAGTATGAGATTCAGATGTGAACTTTGTACTACCAGCTTCAGTGCTGCTTGCATATCCTAAGCAGCTGTATATAGTTGCAGAGGTGTGCACATATGTTTGGCTTGCTTGCCAATTTATTAAAAGCAGGCTGCTGAGTAGCATAACTTCTGGACCACAATACGCACTACAAGTTATATATTCATATTTGATTTTAAGAGACTTCAGCTGTATACGAATAAATCTATCGAGAACACTAAACAAAAAGGGTGTTCTGGATAGATTATTCGTATACAGCTGAATAGTTTCTTAAAATGTTCAGAATTCGACTAAAATTTTGGTGCTATAGCTCTAGAGTTCTGATTGTAACACAGCATGTAATTTATTGCAGCCGACGTAGTTCGAGTTTTGTCTTTCAACTATTTTTCTCTTTTCTAGAATCATCGATGACGCTAAAGACGCTGATAGGATTTGCATAGTACCCGGCGCTCTGCACACCAAGGCAACAGCGGCCTTTTGTTCGGTCAGCATTGTCATCTGCCTCTCTGGAACGCCAACTCGTGGAGGTGGTGCGGTTGGCGACGATGGCGTTGGCTTTGGGAAGAGCGGCGTCCATTCCAAGCCCTCAGCCGTGTTTGAAGGAACTGTATCTGTACATAGACCAAATGAAATTCGCAGCACGTGTAAATGATCTGTTGATGATGTGATTATGGTTAACGTTGGTCGCCTGTGGAAGGAACGGCACAGCGGTAGGCAAGCGAAGATTTCGCTGAAAGCATCTTGTTTTGATGTCCTACAGACTTTTATGTGCTGAGTGCTTATTTTTGTTTCCCTAATCTGTATGTTTATCCCAGCACAAAAGTATCTCACGTACTGGAAGCTCAGCTACACGCGAGGATTTTGCAATGAGAATTTTTTCTAACGATGTTGTGTCTTTTAAAGCGTGAAAATGGAGAAAGAGGTTGAGCTGTTCTGAAGGTTTGCATTTGTGAGAATTGTGGCATGTTCAATGTTCATTATGTTTGGCTAATCTTGTTGACCGGTCTCAATCTAACGTCCGAAGCAAACTGGTTTTATGCGATTGTGTTTTGGTTGAAATTGCTCAAACAGTTGTCGTCGCAGGCTTGTGGTGAACTTGTTGATTTTCATGCATTGACGATTTTAATTTAAGACTGTTGAGAATATCGGTGAAGAATGTGTTTCATTTCTGTACGATTCCCGTTTTGCTTTTTACCCGTTGCCGACGAAAGTGTAGTAAGCTGTATGGGGAAACCTATTCTATGCTCCGTTGGTAAATGGGCAAAATGATTTTAACTGTTGTAAACGGAATGATTTCAGCAGGTGATTATGTTATCATGAACTCAGGTTCTTGTTGGACTGTTTGTTTTTACAATATAATTTTATTGTATTTATTGTGAGTTTTACATTTGCCTTTTGATAATTGTTGGCTGTCCTTAAACGGCTTTTCAGCAGACATGCTACAATCCTTAGATCTTTGTTTTCATGCAACCAAAGGATTTATGTTGATATTAGAAACATTGCCATATATGTAAAAAATTTCATTCATTCTGGAATTTATATAGCGCCTCTTCATGAAACTACTCGGGGTGCCCCCAACTCCAGGGTGCACCAAAAAGAACAGTTTTAGTTTGGTGTAGAGCAATTCTTGTAGTCCCCAGGTGTGGGCATAGCTATGAAGGGAGACTGTTCCAGACTACCAAGTCCACCACAGAGGAGATGCTATTCTTTATAGGAAAACCATTGTTTACAGGAGATGCTATTCTTCATAGGAAAGCCATTGTTTACTGTAGAGTCATGCTTGTTTTGCCTTTGTTGGAGAATATTGTGGAGGCATATGCTTTTATTTAAGCCATTATCTGATGCATCAGCTATCTTGACTATGTCAACTGATCTCATCTGTAATTATCTGCAGAATGTTCTTACCAGTCTTTGGAAGTAACCATTAGTTTGTTAAATGCCTTCTGCATGTGAGATTTTTGAGCATAATTCGTGTTCAGAGCACAACTCAATGGCATTAGTATAGCAGCTGGAGAAGTGGTTGGCTTTTTAAAATTGGGAATACAGTAGTTAATTTGCGTGGCATTGGTCTTTTCAAGCTGGCAGTTGCATCTTGGTGGAATTGCAACAACAGAAACTAGCAATTTTAACTGTTTCTGATATATTCCTTCTTCCTAATTATGCTTTTACTTGGTCTGAACGATGAATCAGGTTGTGGTTTTTTGTTTGGTTAACTGAAAGATGTTTCTAAACTGACGATATATGGTTCAGCTACTTATTTGAGCTTTTTGCTATACCAGATTTGTTGCTGGAAGTTAAAATGTTGTGCAAAAATACAATCGGGCTTAAATTCTATTGAGGAATGGAATTTTGTTGTTGGATTTTCGTAATTCTTAGCATTTGTTTTTGGATACTTAGGAGTTTAGCTGGCGTGATTGGTTTTGTATAGTGTGTGTGGATGTATATAAGAATAACATGTCCAAGCCACTCGGTACTAAATTGAAATGCTGTGTGTGTGGTTTTATGTTACATGTGGTTTATTATTTTTGCATGTTTTAAACGTGTTGCATTATGTCGTAATCATCATTTCAGTTGACCGAATATTCTTAAAGATTCTTTTGTCCAAAGGAAGCAGTTCAATGGAATGGTTATGGTGTTGGAAAATGAATTAAAGCATTGAGTATTGGCACTACGTCCAGGATAGTTTGCTAACCTGTTAGTTGGTTTTAGTGCGTTGATAGCCAATACTGAGGACATTTAAATTTGTCGAAATCGTACCACAGAAATATGGTTTGGCAGTTGGGAGATGGTTGGGTTATGGAGAAGTTTGGCATGTTTTGAGTTGGCATATCAGAACCTTGATTAAAAACTAACGATAAAAGTTGTAGACAGAATTGTCTTCAAGGTGACATTACCGGCTGTAGTTTAGATTTTTCAGCATGAAGTGGCTTTAGTGTTCACTTGAAGTGTTAAGTGACTGTGTGGTATTCATGTTTTTATGTACATATATATATAAAATGTATCTATCTAACTGAACGTCTCTTAAACAGGCAGCAAGATTATGTACAGACTTTTAGATTTTTATAGATTTAGATGTGACTGTAGTCGGCAAATTTTATACGGAAATGTACAGTTTGTAAATTCTGTTGCAATAAATGCTGTGTATGTATGTCTGTAGCATTTGTCTTTTCAAGTTACAAGCTGTATCTTAGTGAAAGTGTAATAACAAAACACTTGGTCCATATGATTTGTGTGGATTACTCGTTTCTAATATCTTACAATTTAACACTTTGAACGCGAGGCACGAGTTAACTCTTCATTTGGTTTGCTGAGATGCGACATACGAGATAACTCATACTTCAAATTCAAGATATACAGCGGCTGAAGGTGGCATGCTGGCAATCAATGAGACAGAGTTGACTCAAAGGATAAGACTGCCGCTTAGGGCTCTTCATATATTACACATGCAGGGAGGGAAGGGATCACTGGATTGGGCGATTTGCATAATGACGAAATGTAGGCTACGTTCACAAAATAAATGTTTCGTTAGGACGTCCACATTACAATTTTATTTATATGTATTGGATTTGATTACATTGCAATTACATTCTATTCAGATCTGTACAGTTAACCATAACAGTTAAAAAAATTGTAGCTAGTTGATCATAACAGCTAAATATTACTGGAACGCGTGTTTCGTGTTTAGTTCATGGAACAGAATAGTATATAACATGGAAAAGTAAACAAGATCGAGGGAGGGATGAGGAAAACCTGGACAAAAGGCTGTTAAGAGCCATATTTCTGGAAAGCTGCCCGGATGCGTGGACAGGGGCCTAAAAAGACGACGTGTCCATGAAAAAACGGACGCATGGTAACCCTAAACTGACATGAATTGGAAATAGATTTATAATTGTGTTCACCGAGTTTTTCTAGTCCTTTTTTGCTGTAGGAATTGACAATTACATGTAGGTGAAAGCACGACTTCATGTTACATTTGATTAACAAAATTTTGCAATCAAAGCAATCACCACAGAATCCTAAGCAGAAGTTCATGTAATTTATATCAAATAAACAGAAATCAGATTTGCCTATATACTTATTCACAGCACAAAATCCACAAACCAACTTCTTTCAGTCTTAAAACATTCATCATAATTTTAGCATTAATAAAAAATATATTTATATATAGTTCAAAAACTGATTCAGGTTCTACTCACGAGTGAGTAGTTAAGTGTTTCATACCACTTTCTTACACAATTAAATCAATTTGTGAACAGGTTACATAATTTCTGTTACAAAATGCTACAAAACAGAGTCAATTTTTCAACAAATCCCAAATTTTCAGGACATGACAATGGAATCGTCTAAAACAGCGGTTTTCAAACTAAAGTTTTATTGAACCAGCAAAGATCTGATTAAAACAACAGATGAATGAGCGTGTAGTAACTGCAGTTATTTATTAGGTACTGGTTCTCTGGCAGAGTCTTGGGACAGGTACTGGTGTTCTAGAAGCCACCAGAGGTAGGCTGTGACATTTCTAAATCAAAGATACCATAGAATAGCTAGAAACACATACATGGTATAATATCTGATCAAAGAAAGATGGGCATAATTAGAAATTTATTAATCCTTCAAATTCTTTCTGTACCACTAGTGTATGCAAGCCACTTTTTGAAAACCGCTGCTCTAAAAGTTCCATATCCAATGCGTCCATCCAATTGCCACAATGGTTTGCTACTGACTTAGTAAAAATTACACAACCAGATTTCAAATACACATCTCTTCAAACTGGAAAGTAAAATGGAAAGCTGGCCAGCTCAGAACTGTAGAAACAAAACAATCTTCTGCAGTAATCGAGTAGCTAGTTTCCCTTGTGCACAGAAAACACGAGGAAGGAACTAAATCCCGTCAATCATCACAGCACAGCGACCAATAATTATTCATGGCACCTTTTCAGAGTCTTTTGTAAGAATGCCACACTTTGAACATCACTCTTAAATAAACACTTATAAGATACATTCCTTACTCCAGGGAACAACGTCAGCTATACCATCTTGCGCAGGTCGTGTCAGGGTCATCATAGGTAGAAGAAGCAAATGTAATGAAGACAGGGCGTTAAATTTTTTTTAGAACTGCACAACCTTTCCCATCCCATCCTCCATGGTAAATTAGTCTCATTGGGAGAAAAACGACTCCTTTAAACCATTTTTGATTGCATGAAAGTGCTCCTAAAAATGACCAAAATCGATTTTCAGCACTGCATATTTTGGGTCGGACCGCACACTAAAAAACCCCGGAAAGAAGATATTAAAAATTCGAAAGAATTGTTGGCAGGCCACACAGCAGGCCATGGGTAAAACAGGCAGTACCTCAAATGACCTGCCACGACCTGTATGGTAGCGCCGCCACTGCATGGGGGGAAGCAACATTTCAGCCCACCGAAAAGAACGTCACACTTTTAAATACGAAACCAATAAACAATATTACACACATTTTGCTCAACTTAATAGTGTCTACAACAGCCTTGTAATTTAGGCATCTGAGAACAATGTCTCCACACAATGGGCTACAGAGATGCCAAACTGGGCTTCACAAACAGCCAGAACAATGCAGAAATAGATCAATCCACCAAAGACGGGGGTGGGTACTGACCCCCCCATATGAAGCCAAGGTTAAATGTGCATAATTGGGTTAAAGCAATATTATACAACCTGCCTGCCCTCTGAGAAACATTTTACATCAAGCACAGACATGCAATCTACACCACGAAAAGGATTAATAATAACAAGTTCCGACGGCAACCATGGCAACCACGAATCACACGGCAACCGATTGGCAACCATGGCAACGACGAATCACATGGCAACCGATTACAGAATGACACACTTCCTTTTCTTCTTCTTATTCGGGTTCTTGTCTTTCTTATCCTTCTACAGAAACAAACAAAACGAACACAGGATAACAAAACCTGAATTTAGTAAACTAAACCAAGTAAAAGTAAAAAGGCAATATTCAACGACTATGTGTATAATGTGCCATCTATGGAGACACTCACCATTTATTTATTTATTTCTTGCATTTGCTATAGCTATATATTTCCTAATTTCTCTGACAAAGACATAATAAGCCTACATTATTTCCTAATTTCTGTGACAAGGACATAATAGGCTTACATTATTTCCTAATTTCTCTGACAAGGACATAATACGCCTACATATTTCCTAATTTCTATGACAAAGACATAATAGGCTTACATTATTTCCTAATTTCTCTGACAAGGACATAATAGGCTTACATATTTTCTAATTTCTCTGACAAAGACATAATAGGTGTACATATTTCTTAATTTCTATGACAAAGACATAATAGACTTACATATTTCCCAATTTCTCTGACAAGGACATAATAAGCTTACATTATTTCCTAATTTCTCTGACAAGGACATAATAGGCTTACATTATTTCCTAATTTCTCTGACAAGGACATAATAGGTTCACATATTTCCTAATTTCTATGACAAAGACATAATAGGCTTACATTATATCCTAATTTCTCTGACAAGGACATAATAAGCCTACATTATTTCCTAATTTCTGTGACAATGACATAATAGGCTTACATATTTCCTAATTTCTCTGACAAAGACATAATAAGCCTACATTATTTCCTAATTTCTCTGACAAGGACATAATAGGTTTACATATTTCCTAATTTCTCTGACAAGGACATAATAGGCTTACATATTTTCTAATTTCTCTGACAAGGACATAATAGGCTTACATATTTCCTAATTTCTCTGACAAGTGTGTAGAAGGCATCATCGACGCCCTGTCGAGTTTTCGCCGACGTTTCAATGTACGGAATAATGTAGGAGTCGGCCTTCATCTTTCCCTGCTTCGTCTCCACCGTCCGCGATGGCAGATCCACTTTGTTGCCAACCACTGTCAACGAAAATTTACACAAAAAACCCATTTATTTATACTCATGATTTTGAATGTTCCCAAACATATGTAACTGCCAATCATGTATTACCCTGTCAATCACCAAACTGCTCTGTCAATCAATGAACCTCCCTGTCAATTACTAAACTGTCCTGTCAATCAATTAGCTGCCATCAATGAACTGCCCTGTCAATCACTAAAATGCCCTGTCAATCAATTAGCTGCCATCAATCACTAAAATGCCCTCTCAATCAATTAGCTGCCATCAATGAACTGCCCTGTCAATCACTAAAATGTCATGTCAATCAACGAACAGCCATTAACGAGATGACCATTCGTCGATTGGTTGCTACGTGTCTGAGTGAGGCAGCTAGCGGAGGCCACCTCCAGCTGCATTGCATGAATATTTTAAGGTAATTGGAATATCTAAGGCTTACTGGAATATCTCAAGACCAATGGAATATATAAGGAAGGCTATGAAAGAATCTGACAGGTCATCAGAGGAATACCTAAGACCACAGGAATATCTACAGACCACTGGGATATCTTAAATCCAATGGAATATCTAAACTAAAGACCATTTATGTATCAAAAGAGTTTGAATTATCCAAGGACAATAGAAAAGCCACAGGAATTTCTAAAGATCACTAAAATTAAGGATCGACTAAAGACCAAGAATTGAATTTCTTGAACACCAAAATTGCAATACTTACAGACCATTGGAACCTCATCCGCGTCCTTGACACGTTTTATCTACGACATGAAAAAGTCATTTAAAAAATTAATCAAGCACGTCTAGCAAAATCGTAAAAGAAAAAGTCAATAGAAAAAAACACAAAAATGCCACCCACCAGCAACACAATCTGTTTGAAACTTTCATGTTGTGTCCTCATGGCCAGCTATTGTATTGTATTAAAACATTAATAAAGCGCCACCAGTAGGGTGAGCCAATTAAAACAATTTTACTTCATACTCGCAAACTAAAGTGCAGTAAAGCTGCCACTTGACAATGTCATCCTATCGTTACCTTGTCCACTTCACTCACCATTAAATGATAACTTCTCGATAGAATATATTTGAGATTCAAGTTTCACAACATCTAAACCAACAATAATAATTCATTCATTCAGAGCATTTATATAGCGCCCCTTCAAGAAACTACTCAGAGGCACTCCCAGCCCAACCACGAACAACAAAAAAAGACTTGAGATACTTGTAGAACCCAGCCGGATGGACCACGAGTAGAGAGATACTAATGAAACACTGAAAGATCTGATGCTTTAAAACATGTTCTGGCAGCACTGACTTGTTCGCGATACTGGTTGATGTCTTCAAACGATTTCGTGTTGTTGACTGCAAAGACACAGAGAAACCCTTCGCCCGTTCTCATGTACTGATCCCGCATCGCACTGCAAACAGACGAACAAACGGCTCTGAACATTCTCAGATGGCAAACACGTGTATCGTCAAATGAAAAAACCAACAAGTTGGTCGGTCGGCCTAATTCTGATCAGTCTTGTTACGGCGGTGATAGATAGGTCAGCTAGACATCACACCCACCACCACGCTTCTCTCTCCGTCTCAGCAAGACACCAAGTCAATCACCACCACCATGCTCTTCATCCCCACCCTATTCATCAAGACACCATCAGTCCATCACCACCACATTACTGGGTGGCAGCACCTCCGACTATGTCTCTTGAAGAAGTGCTGTATTAACACTAGCTACCCAGACTCTTTTCTTCTCATACCCATCAGCATCAGTGTGCTTGTCGACATCAACATAATAATAATTTCCCTTTTCGTTCTCACTACGCCGACTTATTTATCCTTCAAAGAAACAAAATACCACATTCCACGACTTTTTAGCACGCATTTCCACACAAAATGTGCAGTTCTAAATGGATTTGTGCAGTTGTAGAAGACCCCTAGAGGCGCAGCTAAAAACAGTTAAACAAAAGGCTATTGTAATCCGATTGGGAGTAATTTACCATGCAGGATGGGAAGGTAAAGAAGGGGGTTATGCAGTTCCAAATATTCCCTTAAAAGCCATTCCACGGTTCAACAACACACGTAACGAAAGCTTTCATTTGGGTGGCTACCCACACTGACCCCCAATCTCCCCTGCCCCAATGACCACTTTGAAATGACCAGTGCCACTGACCTGTACTCTTCTTGACCTGCTGTGTCCAGAATGTCAAGTAAACACGTTTCGCCGTCGATGACGACCTGCTTACGGTACGAGTCCTCTGCAGAATAACAAACAACATTTCTTGCTCTTGAACCCTAATTTTATTAAGCTGTGGCTGGGCTGAGAGGTGCTATACAAATTCTCAGAGTGAGTGAATGAATAAGTATCACAATAAAAAGATGACAAAGCATCAGTCAACTGTTATCTTGCTCCGATAGTATCCATCTCAGGAGGAGGAGGAGGAAGAAGAAGAGGAGGAGGAGAGGAGGCTTGAAGCCAGACACTACTTGTTACATGAGGATCGTTCAAACGAATCCGCCATCATCACAAATATAACGTGACCTTTCGGGTCTAATTTTGAACAGCTGCTGCTCGTTCGTATAGCATGGTCCTGTGGCAAGGTACAACAGGATCTTCCAGCTAATTCACAACATTTGTCAACAAACTAATACCTGAACAACTTTCATTACATTGGCATTTGTTGCTAGTCTTAGTTTGAGGCCAAAAGCATAATCCACATGAGCATAAATGAACACAACCCAAAAGAGCATAGCTCATGAGCATAATCCAAAAGAGCATAACCCACATGAGCATAACCGACATGAGCATAACCCACATGGAGTCAGAGCTCAGCATCTTCATTTCCTTGGCCTCAGCTTATGACAACAAGAAACCAACAACTTCTATTTTCTCAGCCTTATCCCTGGTCAGTGACTTTCTTAGTCCATTGTCAGCCTTCAACCAAAAAGGAACCCAGATAGCATAAAATCATAAAAAAACTAAGGCCGAACATCACTTGATCGTCATTTTTCGGCCGAATGCGAATAATTGGACCAACGATTCGGCCGAATATGTATACAAATATGTTTATTTTATTATTTATTTCAGAAATTTATATAGCGCCTCTTCAAGGTAGGCTACTCAGAAGCGCTCCCAGCCCAGCCACGGCTAAATAAAACAGTTTTTAGGTTCTTAAGGAACAGAGCGGAGTGACCCCTGGGAATTAAGCGCAGTGTAACAGGGAGACCATTCCAAGCTGTAGGACCTGCAACAGAGAATGAACAACGCTGTCGGATAGCAGTCCGTGAGCGGGGAACCAGAAGCTCAGCGTATATGAATTGCACAAATAGGTCTACGGACAATATTAAAAAATTTCAAATGTAAGCAACAATTTCAATTCAGTAAATTTAACCCATTATAAACCAAAAAGTAAACGGTTAACTATATACCGGTATGCAATTTTTGCATCCTTAGAACTAACTGCCAGTTTGTGAACACCCGCTATAACAGTCACATATGCAGAAACAGATGTCAAGTGACCACTATTCACATTGGTCCAACTACTATTATTCGGCCGAATACCAAATAACTATATGGCCCCGAAACGCATACGAAGCGAACATTCGGTATAGACCTAAAAAGCAGGATGAAAATTGGTCTATTTCACTTGTTAGTAAACAATCCAAGATCCTGTCCTCTAGCCTTCTTCCAGAGCCCAAGAATTCCAATCAGAAGATAGTTCAGACGGCCTAATAACTTGTTGACGGTCGTTTAGCGGCCATAGATCAATGATAGAACAATAATACCACTCTCAGCGGTCTCGTTTTTTCACATTATCCTCAATGCTAACAAGTTCTTCTCCTTGTTATCTTCTGAACTTGCTGTTACAAAGCGTCGTTGCCTGCAGCTCTGGTAGTGGCACTGAGGCAATCAGACAAAAACCCAGGCCGGGAAAAAGGCAGAGGACTTAGAGAGGAGGGAAGAGTTCGGAGATAGTTAAATACGAGCGTCAGCAGAAACTGTAAAAAACGAAGTTGAATGCTCTTAAAATTAACTGCAAGTACACATAGATTAGAAGCCAGACAAAAAAAAACATCAGATAAGGGTCCAACCTTATTAGTCTGAATTGGGAGGGTCACCTAATTAGTCTTTGATTGAAGCCGCCCATTGACACAAATATATATATATATATATTATATATACATATAAATGTATCATAGTATACATGTATATATGTAAGTGTGTGTGTGTGTGTGTGTGTGTGTGTGTGTGTGTGCATATTGCATTTATAATAAAAAACAAACGATGCAAAAAAAGCAACGTAATAAATTTATAAAAATAATTATTACCATCTTCACACTTAGTCAATCATTCATCTTTCTTTACTTTTAAAAGTCATCTCTCAAAATGTACAATTTAATTAAAGCCTAACGTACAGAAAGCGTCTCATTTCTGCGTACAAACCTACGATACAGAGCAAGCGATGAACGCAGTCAGAGCTTACCGATTGTTGGGTCATATTCTTCGACGAAACTAAACAGAAAAGAAAACCGATTTAGAATTTAATGTGTCGTGCATAGGTTACTAATAATTACCACGAGCGGCTCATTAAAAAATGATGCAACAAGCAACAGGATCGACGTACAGAGCAACAGAAAACAAAAGCAACTGATTAGGTAACAGCATTTTTTTGGTCGAGTCAGCCTCTGTTTCTAGGAAAGCAGACCACACATCACATCACACATGTCCTTTGCAAAATATTAACTGAAACCCAGGTGTGCATCCTTCTACTGTACCAAACCACTCTCTTTTCTCCAGGTCTTTCATTCTGGGCACAGATCTCTGATTGGTTTGCGCTATGAGAAGCGCTTCATAAATTTACAAATCTACAATATTCGATAGCGTCATTCATTCTCGGTAGCTGGTCAAGACTATAAACTGAAATGACCTCCCTGTTACACTGCACTTAGTGCGCAATGGTCACCCCACATCGTTCCCTAGGAATCTCAAAACTGTCCTGTTTAGCCGTGATTGGGTTGGGAGCGCTTCTGAGTAGCCTACCTTGAAGAGGTACTACATAAAATATCCTAAGCAAAGAAATAAACAATAAAACATGTCAAGACGGCAAGAAATTCTAAAACATCAACGACATTCAGTGTGCGCATACAATCGCCTGCTTTTCTCAAATCCGCATAAAATTTACTGGAGACAGCCTTCAAAGTCTATGGTCGAAGATCCTCCGGCAGAAGAAATAAATATTAAACACAGGAAACAGAATTTGAACCGTGGATACAACAGCACAGGGAATAGGATGTGGCAGAAAAGCAGAAGAAACAGCAAGTCAAAAGCAATGTTTGTATACTGGCATGATAACAAAATCCAAGATACATCAGATGGCGCTGCAATGAAAATTTGTCGATGGTGTTAACTGTGTGGGGGGTGACACAGGAGTAGAAGCAGGATAGAACATAGCTTGAAGAGCCACAGAGAAGCTTGTGTGTGTATGTGTGTGTGTGAGGTTCTACATGTACGTGAGAGCCTAAAAGAGTTGACTTCTACCGAGCCGAGTAGCATCTCATTCACCTAGTCAAAAGTTACCAACGAGGTCAAGGTGACCCACTTGTACAGAATAAATACGTAAATAAAAGGTACTATGCAAAGTTCCAATGCAGTCATGGGAATACATTACATGTGATTAAGACTGTTTTAAAACACGCACATACTGCCGTGCTAAGCAAAAAGACAGTAACTCAGACTGTAACGTTAAGGAGTTACTGTCTTTTTGCTTAGCACGGCAGTTAATACTCTACTGGAATTCAACCGTCTTTTGCACAAGGACCACTTAGATACACACGACTCATTACAAGTTGCAATTCTTCTTATATATCTCTTGGCCGCCAGCCACTTTCTACGTTTATCTATATACATGAAATATTCTCCAATCTGCTACATAGTTAAAGTCTCTGTTCCACAGAGAAGTTCTTTAAAAAAACTGCTAAACAAAGCCACCCACACACACATACAAACATGCATACAAGCACACACACACCCACAAACACTGATAAAGCACACCAGTCCATCAGCTCGGCTCATAAACTCTGTGACAGGTCAGGTTTTATGCAATCATAAAAGTCAATGCCAAACTTATTGGCCAGACAAGTGGACCATTGGACGACGCTACAAACACAACCACGACAATTCCAACCAATTCCATCGTCGTCTAAACATATCGACTGTGTGCAATGGTTATCGCTTTCCTGCCTGCGATGAATCTTCGAATCATCGCACGAGTGGAAGGAGTCTAGCAAAGTCTGCCACACTGCATAAACCCATCTACTTCAGGACTCGGGACAGACATTAAGTTGTAATAACTCACATACAACCAACTTCATGCACACACACGCATGCACAGACACACATGCACGCACATGCATGCACTATGCATATTCAGCGCAAACTTCAAATACTATAATTATATATACACAATTTTTTTACACAATATACAATAGATATTATATATATATATATATATATATATATATCATTATATCTTCTTCTTTGGTTCTCTGCCTATCAAGGCAGGTTTGTACATCCAATGGCGCCATTTGCCACGATTTCCAGTTCTCTTAGGCTTCAACTTGAGCACTGTAACCCTCCTTCATCATCTATTCCAATAACATCATCATTCTGTCTTCCTCAAATTGTCTTTTTACCCACAATTCTTCCATCAATACAATGGTTCTTAGGAGAGAGAGTCTCCCTTACGATGTAGCCCAACCAGTTTGTCGTCTGCCTACCTCTGATGATTCCTATCAGGGATCTTCTTTCGTTAACCATTCACAGTATCTCTTCATTTAATCTGCGGTTATATTTACATAACTATACATACATATATAAGTATATATATATTATATAAACATATATATATAGATAAACATATACAATAATATATATATGAAGTTTGTAATTGTAATTGAATACTTGTATAGCGCCGCTCACAGATTCAGTACTGTATAACTGCAAGGCTGAGACTCTTCTAGCCTTATCCGTGTATAGGCTGACCTGGTTAACACACTATATCACAATGCAGGTCCGTCTCTGACATTGCTTGAAGGGATTCACACAGTACTATACATACAGTATTACATATACAAATGTATATAATTATATTTTCATAAAAATATGAGTTTTAGAGCACTCACTGGTTTTGGATGAGCTGAATTGTAAGAGCACTCTTGCCAACACCACCAGCTGTTACCCAAAACAGAAAACACAAAACCAGAAATAAGAACACACTTGAAAGCGATCAGAATTTGTGGCAAAAACAACGATTATAATTATTCTAACGCGAAATTGAAACTTAAAGTCTGTGAAAACGTCAAACAAAAGAAGCCACGACAGGTCTTCAATCTAGAAGGAATCTCCAAAAAAGGTGCTACATAAATGAACACTTACAATAACAGGCCCTACAATAGTCTATGCTATAACGTCTCAAGTCATTTCTTAAGTTTGAACAGCATCTGTGATCCACAGTCCCACACCCACAACTACTTTAAGCCAGAACCGAAGCTGTAATGGAGAACGTTTAATTGTTATAAAGTGTTTCATGTGTACTTTGTGGTAAAACCAGGAATAAACGGTATGCGCTGTTGGCACGGCAGATTAAAAATAAATACTTCCGACATGGTTCTGATATTTGAACAAAACGTAAAACTGTAACATTAAAATTACAGTCAGCAGTGTTGCTGTGTATGTAGGCCTATGTATAGGCTTAACTTGTGGATTGCACTAGACTTTCTATAGTTTAAACATCATCTTATAGCAGCAATGGCCATTGAATAAAAAATTATTCTGTACAGTTTCACCTTTTATTTATTGTAAATTACAGCTTAACTTGTGTTAGGGTCATTCCACGTCAAATCAACCAGGGGTGTACATCACACCCCTTTGGATTTTTCTGAAAATTTTTGTGCATAAACTACATGCAATATAAGGAATAACAGTGAAAATTTGAGCAAAATATGTCAAAATTTGACCGAGATATTAATTTTTTAAGTTAATGATCAAAAATCGAACCACGAGAAAACGACATGATACACCAAGTTTAGACTGTTATATCTTGGCCATGAAACGAGCAAGAGGGCTGAAATATTTTTTGTGCAATCAGTTTTTTGTGCTCTTTCCAAATATGCAAGAATCAGGATGGAGTTATTTTTGGTTTTTAATATAAAAATTAGTAAACATAGCACAGATGCCAATTCTCACTCAAGTTGTGCACATCATGTCAGCAGGCAGGAATGAGATGTAATAAAACTTGTACTGGTTTTATATTGAGGCACATTGGTGCTCATCAGACATATAGTCAGTACCTGATTAGTTTCATCATTAGTGTGTTTTCCAAGGACGTTTTCTTTGTCATAATCGTGAAAATGGGGCCCAAAGCTCATCACAAAAGTGGCAATGTGTATCTTTTGAAATTGATGAAAATTTGCACATGTATTGAGGACATGCAGATCCTTCATTGGTGCAAAATTCAGGATGGTGTTCAGCTCCGTTTCTGGAAAATAATTTTTTGAAGTCGACCAATAATTACTGTGTCGCAAGCAAATGGCATGATCCACAACGTTTGGACTGTCATATCTAGACCAGGAAATGAACCAGAGGACTGATATTGTTGTCATGTAATCACTTTCTTATGCTCTTTCCATGTAGGTAAGAATGTTGGTTATATTTCTTGCGATTTTTAATTTATAAGTCTGTAAATATTGCACAAATGCCAATTTACATTTATTCGGACATGAAAACTGCATGATCCACAATGTTTGGACTGTCATATCTAGGCCAGGGAATGAACCAGAGGACTGATATTGTTGGCATGTAATCAGTTTCTTATGCTCTTTCCAGGTATGTAAGAATGTTGGTTGTATTCCCAGTGATGTTTAGTTTATAAGTTTGTAAATATTGCACAAATGCCAATTTACATTTATTCGGACATGAAAACTGCATGATCCACAATGTTTGGACTGCCATATCTAGGCCAGGAAATGAACCAGAGGACTGATATTGTTGGCATGTAATCAGTTTCTTATGCTCTTTCCAGGTATGTAAGAATGTTGGTTGTATTCCCAGTGATTTTTAGTTTATAAGTTTGTAAATATTGCACAAATGCCAATTTACATTTATTCGGACATGAAAACTGCATGATCCACAATGTTTGGACTGTCATATCTAGGCCAGGAAATTAACCAAGGCCCAATATATTGTTGCCATGTAATCAGTTTCTTGTGCTCTCTCCAGGTATGTAAGAATGTTGGTTGTATTCTCAGTGATTTTTAGTTTATAAGTTTGCAAATATTGCACAAATGCTAATTTACATTTATTCGGACATAAAAACTACATGATCCACAATGTTTGGACTGTCATATCTAGGCCAGGAAATTAACCTGAGGACCGATATTGTTGTCATGTAATCAGTTTCTTGTGCTCTTTCCATATAAGTAAGAATTTGGTTGCATTTCTTGTGATTTTTAATTTATATGTTTGTAAATATTGCACAAATTCCAATTCACCGTATATTTATTCGGACATGCATAATTGTATATATCTCACTCAGATATATTCTCTTTCATATGTTGATGACTCACCTAGATAGCCAGATATCCTCCAAATAATTTTGAATTTCATCTATTACCATAATTAACATTGTGTGAAATGGAAAATTGTGAGTCATAATCATATGAAAGAGAATATATCTGAGTGAGATATATACAATTATGCATGTCCGAATAAATATACGGTGAAATTTGTGCAATATTTACAAACATATAAATTAAAAATCACAAGAAATGCAACCAAAATTCTTACTTATATGGAAAGAGCACAAGAAACTGATTACATGACAACAATATCAGTCCTCAGGTTAATTTCCTGGCCTAGATATGACAGTCCAAGCATTGTGGATTATGCAGTTTTCATGTCCGAATAAATGTAAATTGGCATTTGTGCAATATTCACAAACTTATAAACTAAAAATCACTGGGAATACAACCAACATTCTTACATACCTGGAAAGAGCATAAGAAACTGATTACATGGCAACAATATCTTGGGCCTTGGTTAATTTCCTGGCCTAGATATGACAGTCCAAATATTGTGGATCATGCAGTTTTCATGTCCGAATAAATGTAAATTGGCATTTGTGCAATATTTACAAACTTATAAACTAAAAATCACTGAGAATACAACCAACATTCTTACATACCTGGAGAGAGCACAAGAAACTGATTACATGGCAACAATGCCAGTCCTCTGGTTCATTCCCTGGCCTAGATATGACAGTCCAAATATTGTGGATCATGCAGTTTTCATGTCCGAATAAATGTAAATTGGCATTTGTGCAATATTTACAAACTTATAAACTAAAAATCACTGGGAATACAACCAACATTCTTACATACCTGGAAAGAGCATAAGAAACTGATTACATGGCAACAATATCAGTCCTCAGGTTAATTTCCTGGCCTAGATATGACAGTCCAAGCATTGTGGATTATGCAGTTTTCATGTCCGAATAAATGTAAATTGGCATTTGTACAATATTTACAGACTTATAAATTAAAAATCGCAAGAAATATAACCAACATTCTTACCTACATGGAAAGAGCATAAGAAAGTGATTACATGACAACAATATCAGTCCTCTGGTTCATTTCCTGGTCTAGATATGACAGTCCAAACGTTGTGGATCATGCCATTTGCTTGCGACACAGTAATTATTGGTCGACTTCAAAAAATTATTTTCCAGAAACGGAGCTGAACACCATCCTGAATTTTGCACCAATGAAGGATCTGCATGTCCTCAATACATGTGCAAATTTTCATCAATTTCAAAAGATACACATTGCCACTTTTTTGATGAGCTTTGGACCCCATTTTCGCGATTATGACAAGGAAAACGTCCTTGGAAAACACACTAATGATGAAACTAATCAGGTACTGACTATATGTCTGATGAGCACCAATGTGCCTCAATATAAAACCAGTACAAGTTTTATTACATCTCATTCCTGCCTGCTGACATGATGTGCACAACTTGAGTGAGAATTGGCATCTGTGCTATGTTTACTAATTTTTATATTAAAAACCAAAAATAACTCCATCCAGGTTCTTGCATATTTGGAAAGAGCACAAAAAACTGATTGCACAAAAAATATTTCAGCCCTCTTGCTTGTTTCATGGCCGAGATATAACAGTCTAAACTTGGTGTATCATGCCGTTTTCTCGTGGTTCGATTTTTGATCATTAACTTAAAAATTTAATATCTCGGCCAAATTTTGAGATATTCTGCTCAAATTTTCACTGTTATTCCTTATATTGCATGTAGTTTATGTACAAAAATTTTCAGAAAAATCCAAAGGGGTGTGATGGCAAATTGCCACTTTGCTGGTTGATTTGACATGGAATGACCCGTTAATGAAAACAATGCACTTACAACGAAAACAAGCGCTGCATTTAATATGCAATATATTCCACAGATTCCACTGAAATGAGGTCATCCTTGAAGACAATTGAAAAACAAACTCTCCCTCCCTCCCTATTGTCATCATACACCATCCCATATAATAGGCTACCTGTTGCATCTAGCTGGCACAGCATTTCCACAGCTGTTGCACTAGACAAGTACAATGTCTAGTGCAACAAACACTTTGACAAATTTGTCCAGTGTTACAACTTGGTCATCAACAACACTCAATTGGGAGTTGGAAGAAAAATACAAAGCCCGTGTTCACAACACCAGCACACATAAATATTTCAGCATGGACACGGAAGTGGTGAGAGGGAAAACCCGGTCCACCAGATGGCTCTCTCCTCTCTCTCTCTCTCTCTCTCTCTCTCTCTCTCTCTCTCTCTCTCTCTTTCTTGCTGGCTGGTCAGTTGGACGTAAATGCCATAGGGTACCAAGAAATTGCAAGTGGCACTTCAGCCGTGGCATCAAAGAACCACAGTCTCCCATAAATATGGAGTAACTTCAAAGCAAGTGCAATTCTTCATTACATGCAAACACACACACACACACACAAACAGACATGCATCCCCCCAGACACACAGAGAAATGCACCCCAAACAAACACACCCACATACACACACACATACATACATACACAGCAACAGACACGCAACCACACACACACACGCACACACACACACACACAATTTCTGTCCTGGCAGGGACCTGAACCCTGACTCCCGATTGACAGTACAGAGCACTACCCAAAACACCATCATTACAGATTTAAAGTTTCCAAAGTCCCAATGGTGGTTCTCCTTACAAGCTCAAGTGCATCTTAAAGTACTAATCATCATCATCATCGTCTGTGTACACAAGTCGTCTGACGGTCAAGCACTCAACTCACTCAAGTGCTCACCTCATCTAGACATCCCACACAGGATTGATCATATCATGCCAGAAAAAAACAAGACCGTACTGATTTCTTAGATAAACATTGCATTACTTGGAAAGGCACTGGCAGACTAAATTTTGTTCCTTTCAATTTCGTCTTCACAACCGCTGTCCAAGCGTCCATTTGAATTGACACTACACAGACCAGAATGGGTGAACACCAGAGAGACCCGAATGAGTGCTAGACAGACCAGAAACGGTTGTAGGACATAATTCCCCTCCCTCAGACAAAAGCCCTCCCTGACAAAATTCCCCCATTTAACGCAGGACGCATTTATCGTGATGCCTATAGCATACAATATACACCACAAACGCATTCTCATGGATATTTTGGATGTATAATTTTCATGTATAATATACAAATATAAACTTAAATATATTCTTACAATATTCCACTAATTAATGTCTAATGTATACATATTGACCTTAACATATAGGCCTAGGCCTATTCTATAATAATATATTCTTTGCATCATTTTTAGGCAATGATATCATAGACTGGGAGATAGTGTCGAACTCAGGGTGGGGGGGCAATGTCCAAGACGGATAATGTCCGGGGGAATAATGTCCAGAGGGATAATGTCCGTTTACCATTAAAACAAATACCAGTATCTGTTAAGGTGTAGGATACATAACACACACATGCACATGCACGCTAACATGCATACACAGTTACACACATTATATGAAACATAAGAAATCCTACTACATATACTGCAAAAACGGCATACCACACATACTGCAGCATAAATACATATATAAATTATATATATATATATATATATATATATATATATATAATATACATGTGTATACGAACACAAATCATACAAAAAACATTTGGTGTGGCAAAGGACTCCATTACCATAATGAGAACTGATAAGGGCCGATCAAGTGCAGATATTGCTAGGCAAGATTATCGAAGAGATGCACAGATACAATGAAATCAGACACAGCCACATTGACAGACATACTACATCCGTCCACGAAGAGGACAGAGCAATCAAGATAGACAGGCAGGCAGAAAGACGGACAAGGTCGGACAGACAAACACAGCATGTCCCAGAGAGTTACTAATCACAGCACTGACACCTGTGCTGCTGCAAAGGAAATTGGTACTCAGGAACTTTATAATGGCCGGGACAGGGGGGGGCTCAGATTTCCACTTATGATGATACAACCAATGGTTGGAGATGCAATATTTCTATTTGATAGCAGTAGTGGTGCCAGGTAGGTATAATATAATCTCAGGAGGGGGTCATGTCAGGGTCATGGGAGTTACTGGGAAGGTCGAAGAAATTGAATGCCAAGAAGATATTAAAAATTCCAAAGAATTTTTTGCAGGTCATAAGGTACGTCAGAAGTAAAAATGGGCTGAATGTCAAATGGTCATCTGCAACGTCTGAGTAGAGGTCTTGAAAGGGTGCTATATAAATTCATGTGATTTATGTGATCCTATGATGGAGCCACCACTGTTTGGGAGGAAGGCTACATGGTTTTCCTCTGATGCTATACACCTATAATATCAGTTTTGAAAGTCATTAAAGAAATGGCTGCAACCAAGGATGCTAACCAAATTGCACTGTGATTAGTTACAATCATGAACTGTGATTAGTTACAATCATGAACTGTGATTAGTTACAATCATGAACTGTGATTAGTTACAATCATGTTACTATTGTTTATTCCATAATCCATTGTGACTTAAAACACTGGCCAAAGCAAGTCATCATAGAACTTACAAGTTACAAGACAGACAGATCAGTATGCTTGTTTGTATGTGCACTTGTTATAGCGCCCCTTCACGCTCTCTACTCAGAGGCGCTCCCGACTACAGAGCGACACTGCATAGAAGTTTCACGCCGAAGCACTGAACAATTGCAAGTTAAGGACTTGCCCAAGGTCCCTATGTGGCAACTTGAGGTGGATTCGAACCTGCAACCCTTCGGCTGCAAGGCGACGAACATACCCACTACACCACCATGCCCCCCCCCCAATGTGTATAATACATATAATATATATAAATAAATATATATAATACTTTTACAATACAAAATTACATATATATACAGCCGTGTAGTCAGAAAAGATTTGAGGTTTTCATATGAGGGATTTCCAATCAACATTGACCTTAAAGTACACATAATATAAAAAAAAGTTTAAACATTTAGGAAATTACATACTTTGGGGGGGGGGGGCGTTTGAACCTGTAAACGCCCAAAATACAGCCAAGCATATTATACAAACACAAACACACGTGTGTGTGTGTGTGACCTTGACCAAGAACAGGGACCACTAGTTGCCTCGAGATCGACTGGAAAGGGAAGGGGTCTTTCACCACAGACCATTAACATTGATTTCTGTATTTAGATCTAATAAATACATCTGCATCAGTGGCTCACCAACTGCAAACTGTAAATTATGCAGCATGATGTATTAGGGTCAACCTACATTATCAATTCATCAGGTGGAGGTTGGAGGAGGGTTAAGTTTTATGTGCGCATGATATATTGGGGCCAACTTATGCTATAAACGCATCAGGTGGTTGAACCTTGCTGCACATTGTCACGATAAAAGTGGGTGGGAACGCGTAAGAACGGCATTCCCACTGCACGGCTCAAAATTCTGTGCTTGCATTCTCACTTCTCACCATGCATGGAACCCGGTAACACATGCTTTACAATACAAGTCTTCTTCAGAGTTCCCACTGCTCACCCATTTGGCGTTCCCACTGCTCACCCAAACCCCTTTACCCCCTGAGGTGAGTGAAGGTTTAAGTTTTTATGTTATGTTCATTACTATCAAGTGATACTTTACATGGATGCAAAAAGTAAATCAATTTGGACAACACGCCCTAAGAATCTTTTAAGAGAAAAAGAGCAGTCCAATGAGCCAGCCCTCAGGCAGTCATGGGTATGACATGCCAGCAACTTTCTTAACCTCGGGATATGAGGGTAGGTGGAAAATTATCTCCCTCGCTATCCTATCTTCCCAACAACAGTGTCAGTGTATTCATTTAAAGCTAAGTTGGCTAACCTTATGGAAATTTCAATAAGTTCCTTCCTGACAATCAGTCCATTTACTCCATCGAGGTTACAAATATAAGCGTATTCGTAATGAACATGGACGAAAGCTCTCACAGTATTCGACTGGTTATAATGCTTATAAATCTTTTAACAAAGATGATGAGGGTTCAAAACTTGCTGCACATTGCCATTACGAAGGGACCTTCATCAAGTCCCTCACTCACAATTCCTCAGCTACATTGATTGATACTTGTAAGCAGTTAATAAAAATTGCACAATGTTCTGCACAGGTTACTCCTGCAACAGCGAATTGTTTACGGTATTTAGGGTTTCGGCACTGGCGTAGCATTGCCTTCACGGTACGGTCCCTGCCCATCTCAACGAATATCCCAGGCAGCTTTGCCACTCCACACATTCCCTTTACGCCTCTGAACAGAGCAAACTTCTTGTTCCCTACGCGTATACTTCTATCAGGCAGCGACAAACTTTCTCTGTTTTCAGCCCTGTGGTCTGGGATGGGTTATCTCCAAACCTAGATTATCTACAGTGCCTGCTGCCAAGGGTTCCTCTTACATGCTCTATCGCAATCTTAAAACTGTCCTATTTAGGTGAGATTGGGTTGGGAGTGCTCCTGAGTAGTAACCTTGAAGAAAAGCCATATAAATTTCTGCAATGAATGAATGCATGAATGAATGAATGCAAAGCAATAAAAAAATAACTTCTCTGCATTAGTAATAAACTTGATTAAATGTTCAAAGGTCTTTGGCTAATGTTTAAATGAACAACTTTACCTCTGAAAGATCTTTACTGAACATTCATTGACTCATTCATTCCTTCATTCATTGACTCATTCAGTCATTCATTCATTCACTCAATTACAGATGAACTTCATCAGATTAGGTAAGCTTTAAAAAATACCAGATGGACAAGCTATCATGCAGCAATGCACTTTCTCTGTTGTTGGTCCAGTGGTCTGAAATGGACACACTGTCTTTGTTGACAATTTACTCACTGCCCAGTAAATGGATCCTGTCAGTGTTAAAGGACTAAAATGCCAGGGCCAAAGAATCCTCTAATATCCAGTTGAAACATGTGTACCAGGGTCAGGGGTGGATCAAAGGGGGCAAATCCAGACATGGCCCCTCATTTAGAAATTTCCTTATTTCTCATCAGCTATTTTACCGGGGAAAGTGGACGTGGCCCCATCAGTCTCGCAGACCCCTCCCCATAAGGTTTGTACACGCTGTCAACAATACAGTGCGCAAAGGTGAGAGAAGAGAGAGAGAGAGAGTAAAATGGTCAAAAAGTAGTTTATAACCAAGAATAATATCTCATTAAATGATATGTGGTAATTCTTCCACTACACATAGAAAACTGCTGATTAATATCAAACAAAATTATTAACTACAACTGTCAAATGATATAATCTTATATGACCTGGATACCACCAGTGTTCATGAAAGACTAAAATCCTGGATATTATGCCAGATCAATATAGCCATATACAAAACATATACAGAAATATTCAGGATATACCAATTTCTACAGATATTACTACTTAACATTGTTTTCAAATGTCAGAACCATGTCACAGAATTTGAATACACATTACGAAAATTTGCATATCGCCTCTTCAAAGGGACTAATTGGATATGACCATGATGTTCAGTAAAATAACTTCTGAACTCGATGGCAATTATTCTCCGTTAAATAATAACAATTACACAAGTGTATCAACTAAACCAGTTCACATGGTCTCTCTTCAGCTTGAATTAAATGACTGTCAGTCTCTGTAATGATATCATCTAATGTCAGCTTATCATATCATCTGCAAATTTATCTCGAACTATCTGGTCTTTTTCCATTTCTAAAATTACCTGAGATTTGCTGTTGTTATGTCAATAAACGGCTGATTGATTGATTGATATTACATTACACCTGACATGATTATAACTTACCGCCAACGACGACAAGTTTGTATTCCGTCATTGATTAATTTCGACGATACGATTAAATCGAAAAATCAGCTGGAGTTAGGTCCACAGTAGCTTAGACCTCCCTATTTTCGCCCTCTTTAGGCGTAACCCAGATGATTCACCACGCCCTCGAGACCGGTTAACTGCTATATGTATATATGGAGGGCGATACAGGCCTACTACGTGTCCAGGGCTTTGGCCTTGACTCACTTTCCGTCCTCAAGACACGTTTAGTCACGATCCTATCGTTTATTCTTCCCAAAAGAAAACAAGATCCTTAATAGGTACCCGCTTCGACTGGCTAATTTATAGTGCCAATCTGCACTTCTATACTATTATCAATTAAAGTAAAACAACTTAAGCTGTTAAGCACCAATTTTCGCCCAAACCCCGAATAAAGGGTATCGATCGTAACAGATACTCGCACTTAATGTGCACAGTGGCGCCGCCTATAACACTGACGACGGCTTGAAGAAATTACCAATTATTAATTTACAAACAATTCAATTCGTTCACGACATAATTCTTTTGTCTTACATTTATCTAATTTCTCTAAGGATTTCATGGTTTAGTCACAAAATATCTATTGGACTTATTCTTAGGCAGTTGTATAATTTCTATGCATGCTTTAAATATAGGCCTACTGTGATATAAGCAAAGATATTAGAGTTTTACTCTAATATCTTTGATATAAGGGTCAATAGATTCAACTCCCGTATCCGAACTATTATGATAGTCTGCCTCCCATCTTAACATAGGCAGTTATAATTTATACAGCACAGAGTATAGCGACTAGCGAATCTATGGGAACAAGTTTGTTCACAAGTAGACTAAGTGTTTAGAATTGAAACAGAGAGGTGAGATTATAGGATAGATCAGAAATTTTGGCATAATTCTGCCGGGTTTGTTCCAGAGAGGCGGAATCCATCATCCACAGTAGCTGCGACATAGAATGTAGACAATATCTTTTGCAGATATCTGCAAATGACTTTAGGACTATAACATTGACTGACAAGTCATAGGCTACTAAATTCATATACACGGAAAGTGGATATGGGAAGCGGAAGGGGAGGGTAGGGCAATGGTCACAACTATTCGTTGGTGCCCCGCGCTTGGCTTTAAAGTAGCGCTTTAGAAATTTTGAGATTACGATTTATCTTGTGGGGCTAAGTTACGTCAGTTTTTATCTCGGTTAGACAAAATTTGCACAGGATCCACCACCACATCAATTAAACAATTCACACCACCAGCCAAATAAGAAAAAACACAAAGCAGTGCAATGACTTTTAATTTCTTACGTAAAATATTTGCTGCTGGCCCGATATTCAGCACAACCATGTCGTTTTGTAAGTATCAAAGCGCACGAAATGCATCTTGCGGTGCACTTTAACTACATTAATATATTCATAAGTATATACTGGTAAATAGTTGAATACACTAAAAACAATCGGGGGTTAAAAACAATCAGTGATGAACACAGAGAAAGAAAACTTAGGTTTCGTTACACATTTAGGAAGAACGACACAAATGCCAGAACCTATGTCTATAGCTCACTCACCATTAACATTAGTTGGGATACCTAAGGGCACTATACGTGTCCCATTCAAACTTCTAGTATTCTCCACCCAGCCTGCCTGCCTGCACAGGCCAGCAGGCAGAGAAAAGTTTAAGAATTTTGAAACTAGAGCTGTACTGAATATCCTTTTTTACTATTCGGCCAAACACAAAAAATTGGCCAAACTATTTGGCCGAACAAGAATAGTACTGGAAGGTGACAACAGGGAGGGCTACAAGTTAAAACTAAGCACACGTAAATGTATTTTGAAAGTGCGTAACACAACACACTTTTCACATAGAAGATGACTTATATATGCTGATTTTGCAAAACCAAAAATATATAAGATTTATTTACCTCAGAATTCAAAGACAGGAATCTTAAATGAGATTTAAAATCACAATGGAAACTATGCAGTGAAGCACTAATTTTATGTCGGTCGAATACAAATAGACTATTCAGAGCACCATTCAGGTTCTAAGCAAATCGAATATATATATATATACTCAGCACAGCTCTAGTTGAAACAAAGACAGACAGACAGATAGACAGAAAAAAGCAAGATACTGAATGAGACACGAAGAAAACTGGGACGTTATGCTATCAAGAAAGACAGCAAAATTCACAAATCAAATAATATAACAATTGGAAAATGATGACAACACAACCGAAATGAAATGCAGCACAATGCAGATGGGTAACAATAGTTAATATCAGTCAGTAATATATATTATGTAGTTAATATCTGTCTTCACGAAAAGCACGTATAATCAGATATCAAGAATCTCTGGAGCACGCGCTCCTCTTCGAAGCCGGCGTTCTTCAGGCCAAACCAAACTGAAAAATTCCGAACTCTAAATGTAGATACCACGTCTTACAGAGCATCTAAAAATTTCAGATCTCAGAAGCTTGCATCTAATCTGAATACGAAGAGGTCTCCAATAACACAACATTATTGGAGGACATACCATATGATGATACATGAAAAACATGCCAACACTGTATTTTTAAGCCTTTAAAAGCCTTTAGCCATTTAAGAAAACCTGCACAATTATTAAATATCTTAAACTGACAACATAAGATAGGCGAGTTTAATTCAACAAATACTTTCACTCTTCAAAGGGTGATTAAATTAGCATACTGATATTAGAACAAGCTTTGAATATATTTTCACCCCACGCTCACTAAACATTACTAACTGTCCGAATTAGCAAATATAGTGCCAATCCTTAATACATACGATGATAAGACATGAACCAACAGCATATCAGAAACCAAGCCGCAATCAGAAGAACTTACACCCGAAACATTGAACACAAAACACGAATGACACGAATATGCAAAAACAAACACAGTTTCAGCAATTATTTAATTACTATTATTATAATTAAATCAACAACAAAAATCAAAATTTTTATGACACCCCTTGAAGACAACTATCACTATATTTTACGAGTCTCTATCTAATGACCGAGCAAAAATCGAGGGTACTGAGCAATTGTGAGCGAAGGTCCTACTCAAGGTCTATAACAAAGTTGTCTCAGAGGTGGGTTTGAACCCGCATTCACTGCACCTCAAGGGCAGCGCTCTAACCAGTTGGCCGCCAAGTCCCTATAACCCACTGCACACATTTTGCATTGACCAAGAATGATGCGCTTCGCCAACTAAACGGTGAAAAATAGAAATTATTGAAAGACCATCTGTGTCAGTAATGTGGCACAACAAGAAAAGATCGTTGATGCCCGTAACATGTGAGCATGGTCAATACCACTTGTAAATATCGTATCGTAACAACAGAAACAATGATGGTGAAATACAAGATGTTAAATCAAACCGGGGCGACACTTACGTTGAGGTACAACTAAAACCAAACACGTGTGGCACATATAATAACGTCAACAGGGAAACATAGCGATATACAGAAGTCTTTACTACAATTGTAAATGTAAAGATTCAATGAACGGATGTATGGTTCATCGTAGCGTTGCCAAATACACAAGACAATGGATTGCCAACAATAATATCGAAGGCGTAACAATACACTCAAGAACAGGCGGTCTCATGATGTTCCACAGAATGAACACAAAGCGCACACATTAAACATTAATATACCACATTTCACATATTCATCGCCCAGTAGAAATATCCATACATAAAGAATTCAACTAAAAACAAACATGTACAAAGACTGAGCAGGACCCAGATAGGCTGCCAATAGAATCAACAATTGCGAACAAATTTACTGCATAACCTTGTTAAATGTTTCTGCTAACCAGAGTGAAGCATCGCCAATAGCAACCGAACAATTAGTCGAAAATAGCAGACAACAGTTCCATGGTTCCAAAGAAATGTACGAATTTTCACAAAGCACCGTGACGCAATTCGACAACGCGGTACAAACAGACGCAAGCCAACAACCATGAGTTACCATCAAAGAAATCGTGCAATTTGCTGTTTAAGGCGATCAACGCTAGAACTTTCTTTATCTATATGGCCACATACCATACCACGAGTACTATAAAAATTCTCTTCAAATTTACATCGTCATCATCATCGAAAGCATAAGAGACATCTCTCAAATAAAACACAGTTTATGAAGAGAAATGCCACACGAAAAGGTCACATTTCTTTCGAACTTAACTTGCCGTTCCCTTCATGTTTATTGCTTCCTTCATATTTATAACAGTAACAGTGCCAGATACAAATGCCATGAGGTGTTTCTTAAATGTAGCCATACGCAGTATTACCGGTAGTAGGTTCAAAGCATACTCCGGGTTTCTATAATAAAACCACCTCATTGAAATGCCACTCCTTCAATCCCAGGTCCCATAAAAGAGGTTGTTTGCCCAATCACACATAATGCACAGCTCTGCCCTCATATCAACACCAATATCATAGACAAACCCAGGTATATTCTCATAAAAAAATACGAAATAAAGAAATCGTCATAAATTGAAAGCAGGAGAAAATTTTGAAGTAGGCAACTATAGCCGTGGAATTGAATTAATGCAGCCGGTCGAAACGAGCACAGCACCAAAGTTGAGTCAGATCACAGAACTCCGTAGCACTGTAGGTCAGCGTAGTTTGGCCAAAAAAGTTCAACCTTGATTTCGATAAACCCACAATCTATTTATTTGACACAAAGATACAACAATTGATACAGAGCCCAGGTCTAGCCAGACGCTCTTAGAATCCACCAAAGAAAATCAAGAATCAGGAAAAGTGTATCACAACACTCTTGCCACTTTTTCACGCTGCCTCATGTAAAATAAAAAAATTCAATATCTGTTTTGTCAACACATTTAAACATTTCCAATTTTATCCAGTTCCGCATGTGCAACTTTAAAATCTGATCCTGCGATCCGTCACAGCTCATTTTAAAATACAAGCAATAATTTTTTTAAGCAACGTACGCGTGCTCATCAGAAACAACAAAGGGCTACTTACTTACTTAATTTACATCACCGGGTTTCCTTCCTTTACCCACCCACACCAAGGAATGCTTTCCCCCCCCTGGAAAAAGAGAGAGAGAACCTTAAAATGCCACAGCCAACAAAAAAACGAAATTACAACAGGAAAAACGACAGCGATTACTCTGCCTACGAGGAGCTCCCCAGCGCGCACAGAAGCGCACGGTCACGAGCAGCGTTGTGCGTTCCGACCACGCACGGCCGCACAGCTCGGCAGCCGAGCAGACGTATCGCATGAGCTGGAGCTACTGCTGCGACTGTGTGAGCTCGCCGTTCCCGAGTCGTCGCGACTCGTCCGTACGTTGGCGACGGAAGAGTTGACGGGCTTTTCCATGGAGCTTCCACCGGCCGAGGGAGGCAGAAATGGCGGAGAGATGGAGAAGACTCTGATCTTCATGTAGTCTGCCATTTGGAGGCACACCCGTACGGAGTAGAGGGTGAGGTCTATGAGGCAGACAGCCTGGACAAAGAATAGCAAAACCATTGTTGTAAAAGATACTTGTGTACAAGGGTGGATACAGAAATTTTCGAAGGGGGGGCCAAAATGTTTGGTGTTGCCGGCGAAATTTTTTTTTTTTACCGCTGAAAAAACTGATGACTTTTTTTTTTTTTTTTTTTTAGTCGTCGGCCAATTTTCCGGGGAAGACATACCATTTCAACCGCCGAAAAAACTGATGACTTTTTTTTTTTTTTTTTTTTTTTTTTTAGTCATCGGCCAATTTTTGTGAAAAAAAGTACTTGTTGAAACCAAATGGGGGGCCACGTCCCATGCAATTTTTAAATGGGGGGCCATGGCCGGATTGGCCCCCCTGGATCCGCCCTTGCTTGTGTAATTGTAATTTTAATGATAATTTTAATAGAAGTCGTAATAATAAGTGTAAGAATACTGTTGAGACATATACTCTGTTCAGAAGCATGCTAAAGTTGTCTCAAAATGCTCTTACTAAGACCAGTTAGAAAGTTGTACATGCAGTTTCTTAAAATGCTTTATATTAAATATGTATGCATCAAGCAAAGCTAATTTTAGGTGCTTTATATCAGCGGTTCCCAACCCGTGGCCCGCCAAGCCTAAAAATGTCCCTCATCTCTCAAAGAATTAACAAAAATATATTTAAAAAATTGACATTTTGGACAGGATAGAACACATAATTATTTTCTATTGCAACTTATTTTATTTTGACGTCTATAAATAACATCAACCATTCTATTTAATTATAGCAACTTTATATGCTTTTAGTAAACTAAATTTTAGCCTTGTGGCCCCCTAATGTCCTTCAACTAAGAAAAAGTGGCCCTCGTGTCCTCCAACTTATAAAGAGTGGCCCTAAAGTCAAAAGAGGTTGGGAACCACTGCTTTATATCGCTGATACAAATCTCCCAAACATAAAACCGACAATATTATAGGAGTCCTGCTGCGGTAAACCCATTCTCCAGTAAGAGGCTGCCTGAAAACCTATGACATCAACACTTCCAGCCTCTCTCTCTCCCTCTGTCTGTCTGTCTCTGTCTGTCTATTTTCAACAAAAACCTTTTAAGTCCATTTGGCTCAACCACAGTTTCACCAAGTTAGGTCGTAAGCAAACTCCGATCATCGACTCTTGTAGTGGCGATATATTAATCTGAAATTACAATTACTTTACGATGAGCAAACAGTTTTCTATTTTCATCTATATCTATAAGCATCGATGAAGAGACTGACGAGGAAAACCCAGAGGACGAAGAGTTCGTCGAAGAAGGTGTTGAAGTATTGGTTGAGGAAGAGAAGACCCGGTCCAAAGAGCGACGAGTCAAGCATGTCCATCTCCGTGCGTGACATGTGCGCCACCTGGCAACATATAAATCAACTGAATCGAATCAAGAACCATCTAGGATGACTCAAAATAAAGTACGTATGCATCAGAATACCTAATACATTGCATATTCATGAGCCACTGAATGATGAGCCGGATTGGTCTCCTAGTCATATTTAGCGCATTCTCATCTCTTGTACAAACCACGGATACTAAACTACAGATTCTTCCATAGTGCCAGTCTCAAGTTGGAGAAAGAAGGGAGGTGCCATTCATCAATTATAATTTTCGTTTATTCGACAATCCGGTTTACAGACCGCAACCAGTGTACAGTTTAACAGTCATCTTAATTAACATCAATCTTAACTACTAACACAACAGACAGCCTGCGATACAAGGGCGGTAAGAGCAGCCTACAAAGCACGTCTATCCTATACGTGGGTTTCGGGAATCGAACTCAGCTCGAGTGATCTCAACGCCGGTGTCTTATCCAATTGCCACCGGGCCCCCAATACTTCTTCCCTTTTGACACAATGTCATTAAACAGACACTAGTGCCTACAACTCAGTTTCCATTATTAACATCTAGATAAAATTAACGGGTACACATCTGTGGACTGCTGTACCAAAAAACAGCGGAGTCAACACTGAAACCTTTAGCAGTCAGCGCTGAAGCAAACGAGACGGCCACTCCACTCACCACCATTCGTACGGAAATCTTCGACGACGCCAAACCAAAGCTGATTATGTATAGAACGATGTTCTGCGGGAAAACTTGTGTCGTTGACTTCGACCAGATGGTGACAGCGAGAACGATGAGAACGCCAATCGGAATGAATGGAGACAGAACGCTCGTGCCCTGAAAACAACATTCATTGGACTGAAATGGTGTCCATTCAAGATATAACTACTCAGTGGCGTTCCACGTCCACCTCTGCCAACAGAGAAAAAAGACTTTGGATGCTTTAAGAGGTGTTTATATAGGGAATCTTGCTCAAAGCACACCAGATAAGAATGAGGGTCATACCAGATGGCATTTGTAAAGGTATGTTGCTACCACAAAACTCTTAATCATTGACTTCATCACACTGAAGTCTGGCGTTAAACCCAACAATTTGAGTCATTATTTCAACTGAAAGATTGTCATAAACTCAAATTTTGAGACATTAACACATTGACCACCTACACGCCATGTTAAACGACAGGCTGAAGTACGAGTTAACTCGTACTTGACGGTCAATGTGTTAAAGTCAACACTTTGAACATTAACCTCTAACTGAAATCTTTAGCAAAGGCTCTGGAAATTCTTGCATTAAAGCCAACAATCTGAGCTATCATTTCAACTGAAAGATTTGGCACAAAACTCCGACAACTCTTGTGACATTGAAGTTGACATCTGAGCATTAACTGTAACTGAAAATCTGCATATTAATCTCTGGAAATCTTGGCAAAAGAACAGCTAATTTGAGCTTTGACTTGGAAAGTACAGCAGATTCTGGCAAGCCCTATAGGCAATTAAACACGAGTCAAGCACCTAACGTAGCCACTAGTGAAGACTTAGAACTTCTGTCGCACAGCACACAAAACTATCACACAAAACTATCTAAACAAGTGCAACCAAAGCCTTTTAAAAGGGTCGTTAGAATTTATTCTCAACAGAGTTAATTGAAGCAGTTCATACTGGAAAACTAATTCTCTCCACCTGGAAAAAAGTTCATCATCAGCACTTACGGCAACAGTAGATCCATTCCTTCCCACTCCTCCTTCCATAAGGATGATGTTGAAGCTGGAATGGAGCGCAAAGATGGCACTAACGATGGCGAACGTAACTGGAATCACCTTTAACTCCAATCCAATCCATGGTAGCTGGTGGATAATAGCAGCAAACAAAATGCAATGTAAAAGACAAATGCATTGTTATCACACTGATCTAAGGTCATCACTTTTTCTCATGCATCAGAGCTGACTTGGAACAATCCATCTAATTTTTTAAAAGATTTTATGAAATGCAAATTAAAATATAATTAAATATACATGTATGCTGCAAATGCACAAACATTATATGCGACCTCGGTCGAGACCAGGGACCGCTTTCTAGATCAGCCAGAAAATGGATTTTCACCTAAAACCAAGATTATTGATTTTTGCATTTATTTCATGCAGCTTTGTGATTTTGGCTCACTGTTCTTAAACTATATTACACCACCTGATGCGTCAAGGCCGAAAAATGTGATTTTTGCATCAGGTAGAAACAGACTGCACTCTTATTTATGATTTCCTGTCAAGTGAGCTTTTATGTTTTCATACAAATGGCATAAACTGTGGACCAGTGTCATGAATTTCGCCCATGACTTTCTTTGTGTATCAGCATGCATGTACACGTTATCTAATCTAATCTAATCTAATCATGTGCACTTGTTACCTAATCTAATCTAATAAAACATTCGTAAAGCGCTTCTCACAGAAGAGCTATTCAGAAGCACTCTCAGCGTTGCAGGTCAATGAAAAGAGAAATGTCTTCAAGAAGCGAAAAGATGCAGGTGAATTTCCTACAAGAATTCTGCCACGAATTTCAGACGGAAGGTGATTTCAAGTTAAAGGGCCAACAATGGCAAAAGCCCGATGTTGGGTTAATGAGGTTCGTGATCTAGGTGAAAATAGATCAAAGCGGTCAGCAGAACGAAGAGGGCATGAAGATCTTACAGAAAGAGGCTTACATATTAAGTCGCAGAGGTATTTAGGCGGTAAGCCCTGCAGGGACTTAGTAACTAGGAGTAAGACCTTGTATCTGATGCAAGAAAATGAATATATTCAATACACCATCGTGCCCCACAAAGCGTACAGAAACTTAATAAGTCCATTCCCTCGGCTGAGGTCACATATGAAAATATAATAATAAAATATGTGGATGGCTGAGAGAGGGTCAATTGTACAATGTACAACTAATAGCACGCTATTTGAATGAATGAATTTGTTTATTTCACACAAAAGGTCACTCATCTGCTGTGCTGGTACATTTTTAACTACATGAAATGTCTCATCCATGTTTCACAGACCAACAGCTAGCTATTCACAAGAAGGGGAGTAGTCCCTTCAGCTGGCCCGAGAGACAGTCATTTAATATGAAGTGTGAGCAACTTCATTTTCTTGACCTTGGCATACAAGTGTGGGTGGTGGTGGTGGCTTGTACTCTCACTCACCACCTGGTTAATTTAATTGCCAGCGTAGGGTCATACGAATTGGTAGTGGGTTGCAGGTGGAGTAGAAACCTTGAAGCAAATTTTTGCCCAGTCGGGGATTTGAACCCCCAACCGCTTGGTTGATAGTCCAGCATGCTAACAATTATACTAAATTGCACACCATGCTAGACCATTGTACAGCGGGGTCAACTATGGGCCCAATTAAATCAAGCAATCAGGACTGTGATCTTGAACATTCTAAGGCATGTCTAAAGAGGATGCATGTCAACAAGCACATTATCTGACCTCCGCACTTAACAATAGCAACATATCTATTGTAGTTTGGCCTACCTCTGTACTCCATAGCGCTGGGCCAAAAATACCAGTGATTAGGTGCAACAGGATGATACTCAGCTCTGCCTCTGTGACATCAATTCTAAAACAGGTCAACAAATAGCTCAGGACATACTGAGGGAAATTCGTAAATCTGGGCTTAAGAACAGTAGGAAAGATTTACAGTTACAATCACCTTAAGTAGCACCTTTGTCTTAATCACATCCATCACCATTTGCCTTCATTGCATGCCTTTACCACTACCATTCACCACCAGCATCACCACTTACTGTTACAGTGTTACCACTCACATCTTACTATTTAACCATTACCATTGACCATTAATACCAATCTTTGCAACTTATCTTCACCATTACAATTCACCTTTACTGCTTACCATAACCACTTACCTTGACTATTTACCTTTGCTATTTACCACAACCATTTTCCTCCACTGCTTATCATTACAACTTACTGATACTATTTACCACTAAAATTTCCTGTTGATCCTGACTAAATTATCATTTGCCCAGTCCATCAATCCCTACCATATATCTTTGCCATACAATCCCTACTATTTGCCTCAACCATTTATCCCTTTACCTAAATAATTTGTCTACTTTCCATCAGTTGCTCAAGACCTTTCTCTTTCGCAACGGTGAGAAGCACCTTTGAGTAGGTTTCTGAAGGGTGCTATATAAACTTTCTGAATGAGTGAATGAATGAATGAATGGGTTTCATTGTCTGCAATTTACAACTGGAATAATTTAGTCATTGGTTGCAAAAACATCGAATACTCACGTGCCAAATCTGAGCTGACCGGAGCAGTAGGCCTGCCAATGAGCCACGTAGAAGAGAAACATCGTCACGAAGCATTTCAACAGCATGATACGCGGCGCCATCCCGAGCTGCAACGCGATACACGCTCCCGTGATGATGAAGACTGAGCAGAGGAGAAAAATCATCGAAAAACAAACATCAGGAATTTATGCAGTTCTGTTTGCAAGCAGTTCCCAGTATGACGTTCTGTAAGTGTGAAAAATTTATATAGCACCATTTCAAGAGGGACTTCACATCTTCTCTGACCTAGCACAACCAAATCACATTCTGGCAGAATGATCTTCAAAGTCGTCCAGAAAGAACGTCTGATTCAATGATCGTCCGATTATTTCTTTTATTTAGGATATTTTTATGGTAGCACCTCTATCAGCTTAGGTTACTAAGAAGGGGTTTTCCATTTCGAAGTTGTCCAACTGGATCTGGTCGCAAAATACACAGAATTGCAAAAAAATTCTGAATTATTCACTTCAGGAGGTATGAACTCAGAAACCCGTAAATACGATCAAATGGCCTTCCCCCAGCACTTAAAGTGTATAAAAAGGAGTGCCTGGACGCTCCTTACCTTTTCAAGCTGTGCAAGCCAAAGTGGCAGGACGGCGCTTAGATTTAAAAACAAGTGCCTGGACGCCATCCATGATCGTCCGGGCATACGTTAAGCCCTGCTTCCAGGGTTTCTGAGCTGAAATCACCTCTGAATCGCCAATGCTGCAAGGGGCACTCTAAAGTTTTTTAGATATGATACGACAAATACGACAATGATCTCAGAAAGTCATGCATGCAGTACTTTCTGAGGTAATTAAAAGGAGCTATATTAAGTGCCTTGATACCTACACAATAATAAATGCCGAATGGAATTGTACGGAAGACTTCCAATTCGTCACCTACCGATAGACAGAGCATCACAACCGTGATCAAACAGTTCTCCAAGCGGAGAACTTGAGTTCGTTTTTCTGGCTTGCTTCCCGTCGATCGCGTCCAGAGTCATGTAAATGAAAAGACCGGTGCCACACAGAAGAAAACTCCAACCTCTGGGCTACAGAGAAACAATACAAACCGATCCAAACACGTGACCTCGGCCGAGAGAACGGATCACTTTTCGGGAATAGAATTAACAGAGCTCTTCTTTACGCTGATATCATGAGAAAGGTACGCTAAAAATTTAAGGCCATCTAATCCGAAGTTTATACCATTTGTATATGAAAACAAAATAATAATGTAGTCGGAAATCACTAATGTCCAATCTATCTAAACCTAATGCAAAATGACATATTCTGGCCCTAATACATTATGTGGCGCAATATAGACTTTTGTAAAAAGTGAGCGAAAATCCAAGGTCAAATATTATATATACATAATTACATATATTATAAATATATATCATATATATACATCACAGTAGACACAACAGAGCATCCAGAACACTTGAATATATGCACAACTGCACATATGAATCTGGGCTTTTATCAAATGCATCTGAGGAACTTCAAATGCACTAAATTTATACCTCAACACATCCAAAAGTTATCAGATGAACCTGGGTCAAGCAAGCAAGGCTGCATTTAAACTTGTACATTAACATGACTTCTTGTGTAACAAACAGTGCTCCATTAAGTCACACAATAAATTTTACGCACCCTTGCTTTTATTCTGTGCAGCATACATTTTCAAACTGACTTAGAAGCACTTCGATAGATCAGCTTCTTGCGGCCTGCTCTATTCTGAGATACTTTAAAACATGCTAAAAATTATCGTGCCATCCATACACGAGAATTAGTAACGCATAAAGCATGATCAGCTGCTTTTCTTTCCAATAAATAATTTTTTGCTAAACTGACATGGGCAACGCACAATTAACGGCATTAACCTAAACGTATTTTATTAAGTTACAATACATTTAAAATTAACAGTCGGTGGATTAACCTAAAATATCCTTATGCTAAATAAATACACGGTCATAATTTATCTTAAATCGCCGGTACACGATTGATAACAAGGGAAGATTTACTCGATCGCTTTCCTACCTCTGCTATGCCGTCAGGACTAACGACCATCAGCAAAACGGTGGTGGCTACGTTGATTACAAGACCCACGAAGGTTAGGGCGTTTGGAGCCCACCAGTGTGGTATCCGGTCGACCACCCACAGCCAGAACGGTTGGAAGAAGGGTTCGACGAGGGAGACCCCGGCCACGTTGTACTTGTGCTCGATGAGCCGCTTCAACTGCGAACGGGAGAGGACGTCGCGCATTTTCGCTGATGTGTGGCGTACACTTATTTAGTTTTTGGTTGCGATCCCTGCAAGATTTAATTATTCCTTCATACTTGATTCCTTCCAATGCGCAGAATATAAACGAAAGACTGTGCGCAAGTTCACTGTTCGCTCTAAATAAACCATTTGACGACCATCTGTGAAAGTATAACGACTTCTTCGGTTTGCTGGGCCCGGTGTTGCCGACCCAGTTAAGCGTAATATTTCGCTGTAAAACCAGACAATCAAGTTTCTTGCGCGTGTGGTCTGACTAAGCGGCTTAAGCTGTTAAACTGCCGGCAAATCGTACGTTTTAAACATAGACTATATTTATATTTAAGATCCATTTCTTTTAGATTAATCGGTGATCTATAGTCTTCAGAGGAATCCGGATACGGACACCCTGACTCCCATATTTCAGCAGGTCTAAGAATCAAAGTTAATGCGGATACATGGGCGCCCGCAGAAATTTTTGCAGGGGGGGGGGCAAAATTTTTACGATAGTTACCAAATTTTTTAGTATAGCAAGAGCTTGAAAAATGTAATACTGGAAATTAAGAATAGCCCTACGGATATTTTTCAAAGAGGTTTCTTATGCAAATTTCTCAGTTTCATTTTGTGTATAATTTTTAATATGAATAGTTTCCTTAGAAATTTGTTAAAAATCAAAAAGCAGATGTTAAAAAGTAGTTTCCTAAAGGTGCGCACTATATAAGTCCATAGAATGAATGAATAATTGAACGAAAAATAGGTGTTAGTTTTCAAGGGTAAGTGCTCCTCTAGCTGCTTCTAAAGCACCACTCGAAAGATAAATCGCAGGGCACTAGCGTTTTCACATGTGCTGCATCGAGTCAGAAGACTATTCCAAAGAGTAGTCAGAAAGAGGTCCGAGTCTGGTAGCCAGAGGGCCAGAGTAGCTGTTAATGCGGGTGTCATTTATGAAGGTGGAGGATCCGAGGATCAGATGATTGTGGGTATCAATCATTTTGAACAGATCTCTTTGTCAGTTTTGGGTGTAAATCCTGAGGTGTGATAACCAGAGCCAAGTTTAGGCCTATCTACAGTTTGACGTCCCTGGATTCTGTAGGGGCCTACTGGCAGCTTGCAAAATGGACAAAATGAAGCCTGGCTTATAGCAGACTTGGTTTATATAATTACAATGCTGGTGAATAAGCAGCTCTCCTTGATGTAATTTCAGTGTACTTTGAGAAATTTTCAACTTTTTGCATTAGTGTTTAATTTTTTGCAGTTGTGATTATTTGCGCTACAGCTGGATTCCACTCAAGTAGGCCGTAATCGATAGGCCTGCTGATTGCATGGGCGCCTGCAGGAGGGTTAAAAACCAATGGTCATTGTTACAGTTTTTAGAAAGAGCTTGAATATGCAAGGCAGAAAGTTATATGAGCATGTTTATTTCTATATCTAAATGTAGATTTCTGACTGTATAATTCATATCATTGGTGCATTAAGGCAAAGAAATTTGTTAGAAACCCAAAAGTAGCAGTTAAAAACATATATGTTTCAATTTTCCAGGGGGGGCAAGTGCCCCCCCCCCTTGCCCCTATGTGCGGGCGCCCATGTGCGGATAAGATATCAAAATTCCACTGGCAGGTCATAAGGCAGATAAATAGTAAAATAAAAAGTAATGTATATGTAGGTAAAATGTAAAATGACCTGCCTCGACCTAGGCCTACAGTATAAAATAATAACAATATTATTTATACTGTGCTCGACCTATGGTGGCGCCGCCACTGGAAATTACCAATAGCCACAAATTTTATTTCCTCTTCTAAATTAATATTAGGCCTAAGCCCAAGTCCTTGGCCTAAGCCAAAACGAAGACAAAGAATTGGAGCTAGACCATTAAGGGGTCGAAGTCCCGCTAGCAGGGTAACCCAAGTAGGCCTATAAAAGAAATAAAATTAAATAGCCTACTTCTCTTTGTTTTTTCTTAGCTCATCCTAATTAAGCCATCCAGTGCCTAAAGTGTGGAAAAATAAGCGCCTGGACGCTCCTTGCCGCTCCAAAAGAAGTGCCTGGACGCCCGGCCCTTACCTTTCTAGTCTGTGCTCGCCAATAAGTGGCTGGACGGCGATCAGATTTTAAAACAAGTGCATGCATGGACGCCGTCCATGACCGTCCAGGCACACTTTAAGCCCTGAAGCCATCCCAGCTAATATAAATTCATTAGACATGGGCAAAGACAATCTTGAGAAGCCTATTCCACCGAGACCGAGACATGTGAATTCCGAGACCGAGATCGAGACATAAAAAAACCTGTCTTGAGATCGCGAGTAACTCGACCGAGACCAGGCAACTCTGAAAACTAGGTGCTAAGCTTATAAATAATTCCTCTTGCGCATATATTGTTGCCAGTCGCATTCAAATAAACGTACGCGTGTAGAGCACAAGCTATAGATGACAATTAAGTGACTGGTGGGATCGATATATGTGGGTTCAACCCCCACCTACAGCCTTTCTTAAGAACCCATAATAAAGTTTTCCACACATCAATCAATCAATCAATCAGATTTTAAACGACGGCGCCCCTTCAAGATGTATATATATATATATATATATATATGTATATGTATATATGTATATATGTATATATGTATATATGTATATATGTATATATGTATATATGTATATATGTATATATGTATATATGTATATATGTATATATCCTCACTGGCGCTTCCGGCCCACAGGCCAAGCAAAAAACCAGTCTTCAACGGTAATGAACTAACAACAGGTTAAATTGGGAGGTGCTGTATAGTAACGGGAAACTGGTTCCAGGCTGTGTTTGATGGATCAACCCAACCATAGAGAAGGAACGGCTCGCATGCATGGTCGCAGAGCGGGCGTAAGGGTTAAATAATTCACTGTCAACAGCGGAGCGCAGACTGAGTGTCTAGAACCCGCAATGAGAGTTCACGATGTTTCCCCAATTTATAGTCAGTTGTTTTGGTTGCTTGTGGACGTGCTCACAGTCAAGTAAAAAAAACACCCAGATAGAATCCTTGCTGCAGCCTTATTCAGTCATATAGCTTTCTATCTCACTAAACAATTCAAATGCTCAAATTATCAATCTCTCTCATTCCCCTTCCCATGGACTAACCGTTCCCCGACGTGAGTTTTGGCTCATCTCTGATTCCCTGTGTTCACTGTACTCAAGTTACGCTCGCCCAGTAGAGGCTTATAGGGATAGAGACATCTGGGTTCAGATCGACACTGACCCCAGTTATATATCTATTTACAATTTTCATAATTTTAAAGCATCCTAGCTATAATTATGTGGCCATCTTTTGTCGTAACTAGGCCTATATTATAGTCCTCTTGGCCTACTATTACGATTTTCCCCCTTCTATTGCGTCCAAGCCATAATTATGTTAAAAATACCCAATGGCAATTTTAGTGACATCTGCAATCTACATCGACTAGAGTCGATGTTGGAAGCGCTTTACTTTACAAACACTAATTATAAGTAGAGAAAACAAAATTTATAAGTTGAAAGACCATAGCCTATATATCGCTTTTGCAAGGGAATAGGGCCTACAAGCCCTACATGTTATTGAGAATCTTGGTGCATGGACCAGCAGATTTAGAACATAATAGAAGTGTAGGACCTATTATAATGCCGTGGAAGTACCCAGAACTTTTATAGCGTCACGATCGCGATTGTAATTTGTAACATGTTATAACTATTAGAACACGAACCTGGGTTCATTCGGTTAAAGCACACCGCTTTCAAAGAGGCAAGTATAACTCAATGCATAAATGCTTTAAAAACAGAATACAATAAACACAGATATTATATAGATCAAAGTCTGCGATTCGTGTTTTTAAGTGTGAAACGTGCTCCACATTACAGATTAGTTTGGTATGAAGACCTAGGCTACTCTGCAACATGGAACACGCACCTGGGCCTACAAGTAGAAAATAGCGACGTTGAGATCTCGAGAGGTTTATGGTAATGGTACGGCACGCAAGCACTCTGACTCGAAGAGTGCACGGATGCCGGATCGCTTCCCGCTACAGTAGGGGCATACCACTTAAGAAGGATAAGCCCACTTAAGCTTATATTCGGCAGATGGCGTTGGTAAATTTAGCAGATGGACTTGATGACACCTTGCAAGGATGTCGTAAACGGTTGAATTCGATTCCTGTAATAACTTGTGATCATCTGTTCATTACGTAAATATTGCAACCATAATATTATTATAGGCTACTGCGTTGTGTCAGTTTGAGATGAAACGAAGGTAGGCCTAATTGATCTTTTTATTATTGAATTTGTCATTATAATGATTACTGCACTCTTTGCAATTATATCTTCTTACATAAGTTGTTTGATGTCGCAATCCGCAAATTATGACGTAGCCCAATCGCTAAATGACGTCATTTGTGCATTGTTCAAATCGGTCTTCGCCGGTTTTCTATTCATTTCTGTCAAAAGCTTGCAGTCAGAGAATGTTGGAAGGAAGAGGCTAAAGAAGATGAAAACGACCAAAATACGACAAATGCGACAAAATTCGACGACTAGGTTGGAGAAGGTTTGACTTCAGGGGGCGTGATGAGACTCTCTGGTGTTTTGGACTGCGGTCTTTCTGCGTGTGCAGTTTTGTTGTCAGAGTTCTCCTTAACCTAAGTTTACTTAAGGTTTCTACTCGTTAGACCTACACCCGACGGATTAGGTTAGTTAGTTAAGTTCAGGTCGTCGTCAGCCTTTTGCTGCTTAGAAGACGTTTTTGTCGTGTGTTCGCTGCTGAAGGAGCGTCAATGTCGACTTCAGTTCTGTAGGCTACTTCAGTTGTTAACTGTATCATTTCAATTTTTCTGTTGAATTATACCTCTAAAACGAGACACGAGTCTTTTATTTGAGCTTAACCTGGGACATAGGCTAACATAGGCTATATGTTTTGAACTTTTGAGACAATCAAGGAAGAACAGAAGTGACACCAGATATAGCATTTCGTAATCGTAATCGTAATCTCCTAATTTCTAGAGCGCCACTGGAAAGCCAAACGCGGGGCATCGGCTTATTCACGAGCGCTGCGTTGAGTTAGAATCGTAATCGTAATCGTAATCTCGAAACTTCTACAGCGCCCACAAAAGCCAAGTCGCGGGAACCAGCTTATTCACAGGCGCTCAATCAAAACAAAATCGATAGGCAGCGGGTCAAGTCCGGAGAGTCAGGCAGGCAGATAGATGGACGGCTAAGGTGGGTGATGTTTAGAGTTGAAGTGGCGGGGGATGTAAGGAGAAGAAGAATCAGGATAGGATTTTTGAAAGAGCAATGTTTTCAGTTTTGAGTGAAAGACCTGTGGGGAGATAGCGAGAGGTGGAGTTTTGGTGAGTTCGTATGATGGGTCGGAAGTTTGCCGAAGTGCTGGCGGAAGTTTGTTCCAGAGAGGTGGAACGGCAATGGCTATGGAGCGGTTTGCGAATTTCAGTGATGAAGTGATGGGAGGGCGAAGCAGTGTAATGGAGGATGAGGAGCGTGTTGAACGAGGTGGCTGGATGATGAACAACTGACGAAGGTAGAACGGCTGGGATGATTGAAGTGTATTGTAAGTGAGTGAGAGGACTTTGTATTCGATGCGTTCAGGTATTTTGAGCCAGTGAAGTGATTTCAGGACAGGAGTGATGTGGTGACGTTTGGGGGTTTTCGTCACTGCACGGGCGAGGGCATTCTGGATAGCTTGGAGGCGGTTAATTTGGGTTATATCAATGTTTAGGAAGAGAGAGTTGCAGTAATCAAGTTTCGCATGAACTATGGATGTGGCTATTGTGGATGCAGTTTTAAAGTCAAGCATAGGTCGGATTCTGCGGAGATCTCGTATGTGCATGAAACAAGTGCGGGAAAGTTGGGTTATGTGGTCGGAGAAGCTAAGATGCTGGTCAAAGATTACACCTAGGTTTCGGACAGGAGAATTTGCGGAGAAAGTGTGGTTGGAAGAAGAGTCATTGTTGAAGGAAATAGAGGGATCAGGAATTTTCTTGAGTTGCTCTCTGAGGCCAATTAGTATAAATTCTGTCTTGGAGGGGTTAAGGCAGAGGAGATTTGAGGTCATCCAAGAGGTGATTTGGGTGACCACAGAGAGAAGATTATTTATGGAGTCAGAGAAGCTGCTTGGAGAGAAAGAGATGAATAATTGGGTGTCGTCAGCATATAGATGATGGTCGACTGTGGATGCTTTTATGAGTGAACTGAGTGGAGTGGTGTAGAGGATGAACAAGAGGGGCCCGAGGACAGAACCTTGCGGAACACCACAGGTGAGGGGGCGTGATTGAGATGATGTTTCAAGTGTTTTGACTGAGAAAGTGCGTGATGAGAGATAAGACTGAATCCAAAGGAGAGCAGTGTCGGTAAAGCCAAAGCAGGAAGACAGTCTTTGGAGTAGTATGTTATGGTCGATGGTGTCAAAGGCTGCAGAGACATCAAGGAGGCAAAGGCAGGAGACTTGTTGATGAGAGATGGCAGAGACAAGTTTATTGTAGAGTGAAGTGAGAAGTGTTTCGGTGGAGTGCTTTTTAGTAAAGCCGGACTGGTTTGGGTTAAGGAGTGAATTTGAAGTCAAGTAGTCATTGATGCGAGAGAGTACGACACGTTCTGTTAGTTTAGAGATGAATGAGAGGTTGGAAACAGGTCGATAATTAGAAAGGATTTCCTTATCAAGTGATGGTTTTTTTAGAAGTGGAGTTACCAAAGAATGTTTGAAGAGGAGGGGAAAGTTGCCAGTAGATAAGGAGAGGTTGATTATTTGTGTGATGATGGGGACAATGATAGATGCGCACTCTTTCAGTAGGGCGGTAGGTATAGGGTCGAGTTCGCACTGCTTGTTTGGGAGAGATTGTAATAAATTGGACACTTCAGACTCTGATGTTGGGCTAAAAGCAGATAGTGATGATTGAGGTGGGGAAGACGGAAGGTCGTGAGTGGAGGAGGGTGTATCTGCAGGTGAATCGATGGTAGATTTTGAGAGGAGTGATTGCAGAGAGAGACGGATAGTAGTTACTTTGCCAGAGAAGAACGAACAAAATGAGTCAGCGATTGAAGAAGATGGTAGAGAGTTTGGAAGTGGGCTAGAGGAATTCCGATGTAGGAGTTGGTTTACCGTTTTCCAGAGAAGACGAGGATTACAAGATCGGGATTGAACTAGTGAGGAGTAAAACCTCTTCTTGGCCATTGCCAGAAGGTGATGGTATTTGTTTGTAGCAGCTTTTAGAGCAGAGAGGAGTTGAGGGTCATGGGTTCGTTTGTAAGTACGCTCAAGGCGTCGACGGAAAGATTTGAAGGCCTGGAGGTAGGAGTTATACCAAGGGTTGTTAGAGTGAGAACCAGATTTGGTAATAGTAGGAGCGTGTTTGTCGAGGATCATGGAGAGAGTGGTGTTGTAGGAGGACAGGAGGTCATCTAGAGAGGACGGAGGATTTAGGATGAGGTCTGAGGAGGCAAGATCGTGCTTGAAGGCTTCAATGTTTATGGAGCTGATGCGGCGGAAAGAATGAGAGACGGGATCAGGACGCGGAGTAGGTAGTATGTTAAGTTGTGTGAAAATGGGGTAATGGTCAGAAGGAGTATCAAAAGAGAAAGATATGTTTGGCGATAGCCTTGAGAGAGACGATGTGATGATGAGGTCAAGTGTGTGGTTGTGAGAGTGGGTGGGAAAGTTGACGTGTTGGACCAGATTAGTAGATGACAAGAGCGTGAGGAAGTCGGGAGCAAGTGAGTCAGATGGGTTGTCAACATGTATGTTGAAATCCCCTGTGATCAAGAATTCATGAGGAGTTGTGGCAGCAGTGGAGAGTAAGTTGGTAAATTCCTGCAAGAAAACAGAGTTAGGTTTAGAGTATGAGGAGGAGGAGGGAGGGCGGTAGACATTGAAGATGGTTAGGATTGAGTTCGGGAGTTTGAGAGTGATTGAGGCGCATTCAAAAGATGTGAAACAGTAGCCAGGTGAGTCAAGGACAGTGGAGGGCTCTCGGGTTAGAAATGCAATCCCTCCACCTGTGGTATTCCGGTCGGTTGTCAATTTTGAGGGACGAGGGGTGCTGTACAAGTGGTAACCAGAGGGGATACAATCTTGATATTGAGCATGAGTTGTGCCTGAATGGAACCATGTTTCGGTTAAAGCAAAGAGGTCTGGAGGATGAGAGGAAAGAGACAAGTCGTTTATTTCAGCAGCGTGAGCTGGATGAAGCAGAGAGCGTATATTTAGAGAACATAGTAGAAATTTGTTTTTGTCTTGTGTAGGAGGAGGAGAAGGAGGAGGAGGGGAAGGATGCGGTGGGAGAAGAGGAAGAGGAGGAGGAGAGGTAGCGGTAGACACAGCAGCAGCAGTAAGAGGACAGCTAGGCTGAGGAGGAGGAGGAGGAGGAGGAGGAGCAGCAGCAGCAGCAGCAGCAGCAGGAGTGGTAGTAGAAACAGAATAGGGTGTAGGCGGGGGAGAGTGAGAGGCGGAACACATATTGATTGGGCCCGGATTTGCATGTATGTCGCCAGAAAGTAGAATTAAGATGAAGAATAGACTATTGTGAGTACGGTGCTGAGATTGTATTTTGCGTCGAATTGCTAAGAAAAACGGCAGAGGAATGTGGGCCATGTAACCATTCTCTTGTATAGCGGTCAGAAAGTGGGCGGGGTTATGATGCCGGGGTGAGAACGGTATGTAGGTCAGTGAGAGGCTGGAGGGGTGAAACTGGATAAAGCGAGCAGTTTGGATCCTTAATGAGACCAGGAGGAGTATGATTGACAGATTCATGCTGGGCTTATGAAGATGGAGGGAAAAATGGCTGGCTATATGGGATGAAAAGTTAGACAAAGGATGAATGATGCGGAATGAATAATGTGGAGGATCGTGGATGAAATGAAGCAAAAAGTAATGGAACGAACTCACCGGATGGAGAAGAGTGTTCCAGAAGAAAGTTAAAGTTATCCAGATTGTAGAGACGGAAAGATTAAGGAAAGATGAAGAGAAGAGCGCACTGTACGTCCACTAGCTCCCGCTCCCGCTAGAAGGGTTGTCCGTGAGAGTAGTCCGTGGTGGTCCGGGTCGAGTTACCATAGGATCATGCGTTAAGTCAAAAGGGTTGTCCGTAAGAGTAGTCCATGGAGGTCCGGGTCGAGGTACCGTAGGATCAGAGAGGTGGAACAGCTACTAAGATGGGTGTCGTCTGAGCCGTGTATTGGAGGGTTATTTGAGCTCAAGTATAGGCTAGATGGAGACAGCATATTCCGAAGAGCGGTACAAATAGGAATAAAGAACCAGGACTGAGTAATATGGTTGTTCTAGGATGAGGAATTGGATTACTAGAAGATCAGGTCTGCTTGAAGAGCGAAGTGGACGATGCGAGGAGACTGCAAAAGGTCAGAGTTTTACATCAGCTATCGATATTTCTAGACGAGATCCCTTTGTGCTTTGGAGACCAGAATCACGGTTATTTTTAGTTTAATGCGTACAGAGAGAGTGGACTGTAAGTTGTAACCTAACAGTAAGAAAATGCTATGGTGTGCATCATGGGCGGAGTTTGGTTTCCGTTCTTGGAGGGGCTAAATTTGTTGGGGCTGAGACTCGGTTCAGAAAAAGAGAAATATTTTCCCGCCCAAAAAGTTGATGACCTTTTTTTTAGTCCTCGGGCTGAAATCTTGGCGAGTTCCAAAAATTTTTCCGGCTAAAGAGTTGTTAACCTTTCTTTTTAGTCATTCGTATGTTTCGCGTGGGGGCTTGGCCCGAGAAAAGATACCATTTACACGGTAAAAATTACTCTGGATCTTCTTGGGGGCTTAGCTGATAAACTCTGCCCATGGTGGCATTCCTTTTTTTACCGCATCATGCTTCTGGATTGTTAAATATTTTTATAGCAAGTTTTGAAGTAAATTTCAGGACCGTTCAACGTAAAAGTGTAAAATCGCCTCCTAGGATACGATTTTTTTTACAGAAGGTTAGACAAAGTAGGTCTACAGTCGATTGAAACGGACAACTCGTCCGACGGTTGAGAGACGAGTTGATGACAGACAGAGAAAAACGGATACAGACAGCATGCATGCGCAGACAAATAGTTAGACGGAATCTTTTTCATTGTTTGCGTGTAGGCCTATTTCTTCTAATCTTCTGCAGTTCCCACATTTGAAAGCAATGTAACGTTATTTTCATAAACGTATGCTTATTTAAGAAGTATATATATAATTATTTTGACGTCATGTGTTTTCGGACCATAGACTCGAATTATTTGTGTAGATAAAAGAGAATGAAGTGCATTATGACGTCATTGGCATTTATGCCTTATGACGTCAAAGGATAATTTGGCCATACTAGGTTCTGTGTCCATGTAGCGGCGTTGCTTCGCCTTACTTCTACTTCATTTAAGTAACCAACGTGTATCAAGTTGAAAACACACAGAGTCGTATAATAGAGGAATGGTGTTTGAAGTGGAAGAACGTGGACGAATTCGCAGACGTACATGTGAGTGATGCCATTAAGCCTTAAAAATCTAGGCTTCAAGACAAGAGTAGCCTATACAAGAGTATTCTTTGGTCTTAGTTTAGAAAATTCGTTTCATGTCACTTGAGCATTATAATGCCAACCTGCATTAGCTGATTATATGATTTAAATAATATTATTTATTTCCCTATACGCTTTAATAAACCATGGTATTAATCATGTTGGTGATACTAAATGGGTCTATATAAATTCCATAATTATGGGCCCATTTGTGCTCTATTGTTATGATGATGGGTTCTCTGTCCGAAGGTAGGTTCATTGGCTGTTTAATATGCCCCGAGGGATGTGTGTTCGAAATCATATTATTGGTTCAATATGGTTCAATATCGACCCATATAGGTTTTTATATCGGCCACATATGGATTCTATTATGAATCCTACATGGGTGCTGTATGGACCCAATATGGATTCCAAATGAACCCCATAATGTGCTCTGTATACGTCCCATGTAGGCGTGCTATAGTCGTCATTTTGGCAGCATGGCTGTGAGTCAAGGTATACAATAGCAGCTTTGGTCGACTTTCAGCTGCCGCGTTTGTCGTATAGGAACATAATGATGCTCAGCCAAATGGATTCACTTTCAAGTGTCCGATGGTCCGTAAAGATGGTCCGTGAAGTGTCGGTTGGTACTGCTGTTACGGCCTGATACTGATCAATGATCTTCTTGGTTGCCAAATGTTTGCGGACAATTGCGGGGGACGACGCTGCAAGCTAATGACCATTTCTCTGAAATTTCTCTGATGTTTATAATACCCCGCGAGCCGTGAGTCGGAAGCTCATGCTCTCGAAAGGCACTTTGCACTCCTCACCTGGAAGTGGCACTTCGAAAGGAGTGACTCCCACTGATGTATGGGCAACGGGAAATGATTGAAATGATTGAAATGATGCTGCTGCTGCTGCCTGTCTGCAATTATCGTCGATTTGCGACATTCTATGGAAATGATGATTGGTAGAGATTTGCTATTTATCGACAGTGTGTCATATCAAGGATAATTAATGTCACCCTCCTACGTTCTCTAGGCCTGGGACTGGCACTGTCAAAGTATACGTGCTGTGATGTGGCGGCGTTCGTGATTGGTATAGACTATATAGAGTGAGTCATGGATACTTTTTATAGCGTTGTCATTTATCACGAAGTCGATTAAGTTCCATTGTTCGTCAATCACAGTAACGTGTAGTTCTTCATCAATACTCAATACTCATCATTAGTTGCAAGCTAGTAGTTTGTCTAATAATTATAGAGATAACTAATTAGCTAATTGAAATAAATAACCCAGACTTAATTAGGTCTATACTTTTACAAGCTTGAGACGATTAGGCCTTTTCTAGCAGGCGTAGTCCTCCTATCCAGTCTGTGAGAATTGTGGAAAAACAACGGGGGGGTTGTTGGACTATGATCCACTTGGATTTGGGGTGTAAAATGCAGACTTTGCTATGATGCTACACGAAAAACTGGGGGTTTATACCCCAACCCCGGGCAATTCTCATCCTGGTCTTATCGGGTTGTTTCTATAATAATTCTTACCATGCGATAAAAAGGAAGTTTCTTGTTACTTTGTGAACCGATTAATTGAAGATCAATTTCAATCAACGACTCATTAGTACTTTTCTTTATTGTAACTTTTCTTTTTATTTTAGACGTTCGTACAAGACTCAATCTTTAGCAACAGCCACGACCTGTATGAAGCATCTAGAAATTGTTGGATACTAAACTACAATTGGACTACAATTGGTTACAACATAGATTGCCGCTCTAAACGCATGTTTAAGCGCTTATCAAGCGTGATTGAAGGCCACATGGATACTTACTTACTTACTTAAAGCGTAGACGCTAAAACCATCGATAAAACAGTGACAATTAAACCAATTCAAGGCGTGCAGCGTAAATTTAGTCATAACTGCAGTTCTATCTAATTCTAAGGAATGTAGGTCAATGCGAATTTTGCATCTGTCTGTAGACTTAATTTTGTTTATTGTAGGGACCTACTTTATACCTTTGTGGTGAATAAACGTAGGCATGGGCGGAGTTTAGTTTCCGTTCTCGGAGGGGCTAAGTTTTTTTGGGACTGAGACTTGGTCCAGAAAACGAGAAAAATAGTTTTCCCGTGCTAAAAAGTTGATGACCTTTTTGTAGTCCTCGGTCTCAAATCTCGGCGAAATCTAACAATTTTCCCGGGCCAAAAAGTTGATGACCTTTTTTAGTCCTCGGTCTCAAATCTCGGCGAAATCTAACAAATTTCCCGGTCAAAAAGTTGATGACTTTTTTAGTCCTTCGTATGTTTCGCGTGGGGGACTAAGTCCGAGAAAAGATAAAATTTACACGGTAAAAATGACTCTGGGTCTTCTTGGGGGAGGGGGTTTAGCCCCCCCCTAGCCCTTGATAAACTCCGCCCATGAACGTAGGTCTATCTGATTCAGAAGTCCCAAAAAATAAGCAGAACTTATAATATTATGGTGCTGACACGAGACCACTCTAGATACGTGCGCACTGCACACTGCACACATTAGGTTGTGTACTATATACGACTGGGTGATAATAGATGAATTTCCTGATCTATTCGTGAGACAATAATAGTTAAGTGTTATTGTCTGGACATTTGCTCATCCCATCCTCATCATTCCCACTCCCCTCTGCAATCGGGGACCAAGGATGTTCTGGAGTCGCTTCGACGCTGGCATGATGGCGTCCACCAACCGACTTGCGAAGGCATTACTCGCCGCCAGTGCCTGGTCGTCAAGCTCCTCTTCCTCTCCCTGTTGGCTGGGATCATACTGAGGCTGGTAGCCCGGAAGTAAGGCCCAGCGTTGACCGGCGGTTCTCTGGCGCCCGCTTAGGCCCGCAAACCTCTGCCTTGGATCGAAGCCGAGAAGAAGCTGACGGGCGGATTCGCTGATGGGTAGCCGGATAGGGTGAGTGTCCGGATTCGATTCCCACTTTCCTCCTTCGGCGAATTCCTCCGGGTCTGACGCGGCGTCGGTTCCATCGATCAGCAGAAGAGACAATAGAGCTACAGCAGACAATAGCAGCAGAATCGACAATAGAGCTACAGCAGACAATAACAGCAGAACCAGTAGCGGCGCTAGGGAGGCTAGAGGGGCTAAGCCCCCCTAAAAAGGCCATCCATTTTTCCCCATGTAAAAATAAAATATTTAAACGATTAACCCCTCTTTAGCCCCACCAAAAAATTAAAGCAAAGGTACGCACGAGATTTGTCAGACAGTTTGGCGGCTCGAAAAAGGACCTCTCCCAAGATTTTTTTACCAAATGACTAAAAAAAGGGTCATCATCAGAAATTTTGAAAAAGGTCATCAGAATTTTTGGCGGTTGAAAACGGAAAATTTTCTCACGAAAATTCAGCCCCCCAAAAAAACTGAAATCCTGGCGCCGCCACTGAGCAGAACATCTTAGGAATGAAGCATGAGCATCCACAGATATCTTTGCAAAATACAACTTAATGGACGTGGTTTAAATTTTCAGCAAGAGCTTAAAAATGCAAAGCAGGAAATTGTGAACATCGGTATTCTTCGTATTGATTCAGACCTGCAAGGCGTGTCCGTGTTTTGTCCTCGTGACAAAAGCTGCTGCATCAGTGCGAAGAGATTTGTTAATAACCAGGGAGTTGTAGTGTAAAAATTGGTGTTTGTTTTCCAACGGGGATGAGCAAATGCTCCCCCAGCCCTATGTGTGGGCGCCCTTGGAATAATTTCTTCATCGCCAACTAACTTTATTTCTGACATAACCACTTTGATGTCGTCATCACCATCGCCGTTGTCGCCCTGTTATTATGACTCTATTACAATAAATTGTATTCAATAAATAAATAAAAAGTCTGCTTTTTCGTGATAAGAAGTGCGTCTCTTTATGATCAACATAATAAGTATATGCGGTACTTTAATTATCTTCATTATGATAAGTAGTACTTAATTTCAACGCAGTACTTACTGTACTTCCATTATCTTCGTCATGATCAGCTGCACTTAGGATCCATGCGGAACTTTCAATAGCTTCATCACAATAGGCGGTACTTAAGATCAATACAGTACCTTCATTTTCTTCATTACAATAAGTAAACTGGTACTTAGGATCAACACAATACCCTTATTATCTTAATGCAAACTTAATATATCATGAACTTCTTTGTCTTTCTTTGCGTCCACTTCACAATAATTTGAAAATAATTTTTATCAGATACTGATTTCTCATCGCTCGAAAACATCCCTGATGCGACTCTATCTTAAGGAGGCGCTATATAAATTTTTGAATAAGAAATAAATGCAAAGCCACGTTCTGAATTGTTCCGCTGGTCGCAAGTGCCAGTCTTCTGTAGGAACAATAGCCTAATATTAGTCCAGCAACTGGGTACACTATTGTAAGGACATAAATGAGCACAACAAATGTGGTTGTCAAGGTTTCCAATTGCTACTGGGCAGGCGCTGTTTAGAGTAGAGACAGTGGTTTTTGTCTGGAGGCACATGACGCTGACGCAGAACTATATTCTATTGTTCTGTTTGTCTTTGTCATGGATTCGTCAGCTATCAGATTGTCTCCAAGTTTTGGTATTATTGAATGAACGAAGAACCGAATGAATTAATAAATGAATGGACGAAAGTATGAATGAATGAATGAATGAATGATTGAACGAAAGTATGAATGGATGAATGAATGAATGAATGAATGAATGAATGAATGAATGAATGGACGAAAGTATGAATGAATTTATGAATGAACTAAAGTATGAATGAATGAATGGACGAAAGTAGGAATGAATTTATGAATGAATGAATGAATGAATGAATGAATGGACGAATGCGCAAATGAATGAACGAATGAGCGAACGAAAGAAAGTGAATGAATGTCGATGCAAGAAGAGTAGGTCTATTTGGTGGAGGTGCAAACATCTCAACGTTCATGAGAAAAGCAACGAGTTGACTAGCTGCTAGTCTGGCCACGGAAACAAAAGGCGCTACAGTAGTAGATTTTCTGAAATCACTTCAGCCCCCCCCCCCACACTTACGCTGCATTCACTGGCACCACTCAGACACATTCTGCGTCGAGCAGAGCAAATTACTCCGTCAATATATACATGTATGATATGCTGTGCATCAATGGTACAGCCTATTTTTAGACTTGGTCAGTTTTCGAACTACTTGACCATAGTTATTATAGCCTATACATTGTTGCCGGTGACCTGGTCATTTCCTTTTGTTACCAGACCTGTGCGGTGCTTTATTGTCTTTTAAAGTGGCGCCTTATTGTCTTTTAAAATGGAACAATCTCTTTAGTAGCTGACGTGTGAACTAAATGGACTTCGAATTCTTTTGCTCAATTATATGAAATCGGAAATAGCACCTGCATATACTGCTTATAACCGTCCTGAAAGCCTTTTAAATCGTAGCGCCGCAACCTTAAATTCTATAAAAGCAGTTATCTAATTGCAATTAATAAAAGATAATTCAGATATTACAATTTACAATGGAGTAGCCTATAGCGTATCAGCGATTTTTGAAAACTAATTATTTGTGTAATCCAAACCCGGCTAAAATTTTCCGACATTTGCTGCTAAATGCAGGCTTTTTAAAGCAAAAATGTAACATCTCATTTGGCGTGAACTCGGAACGAAAACCTGAACCTGTCTGCACCTATTGCATTGTTAACATGAGCTGGCTTTAATGCATCATGCGGTATAATACAGTTTCCCGTGGACCCGATAGAGTGATAATTGAAGATATGCAGATGCATTAAGTAGTTGGCACAATCAATATTCCAGGTCTTAGAGGGGAAAGATCGCTTTCCGGCTGGTCAAGGAATCAAACAAGTGGCCACCTATCGCCGCAACACACACACACACCCACACCTACACAAGCGCATGGATATAATTATACTATATTTTATATGCACGTATACATATGTAATTATGTATATAATATTATATATGCAGGGCCTTTTTAACGTGCAGTTGTACACAAAATGTGCAGTTCTAAATGGATTTGTGCAGCTGTAGAGGCAGTTCTCTGTCACAAGTTCTGTGCAGTTGAAACTAGCAAAATAGGTCATTGTCATCCGGTTGGAAGTAATTTACCATGGAGGATGGGAAGGGAAGGAAGGGGTTGTGCAGTTCTAAAAATTCCTTAAAAACAGCCCTGTATATATGATATCATATATAATGCCATAATCCTGACTATTGGTTTGCGCATTGGATTCTGCCAATGCGTCAACGGTGCGTACGTAGCCTACGTCGTGCAGGCTATTATTTTCAAGACTCCCGTTCTGAGACTTAAACTGGGAGAAAGCATGCTCCGGTTCCATATAGATTTCCACGGTCCTTTTGCTCAAAAACTATCAATACGCGATTTCATTGTCCTGTTCCATATATATTCATGCACCTTGTGTCTAGCTGTCGAACGCAATTGCAGAAACGTTAAGTGTTGCGGATCGTACAGAGAGACTCAGTCTACGTGCTTCGGTGGCCATGCGCGCATGCACTGAAGCACTTCTGCGACCCAGAGAACGCGTAGATCCCTCTATAGGAAAGATATTCTCGACAATTCTACCGTCAACTAAACGCCGAATTGTCTAATTGTCTAATGGCTTTGCCATTTCCACTGACATTCAAAGCTCTCGCGAAACGACAAATCAAATTGTTAAGTTTATTGGCAAAGTACGAGGTCTAAATAGGCTATTCGACGATATAATTATAATGGTCGTAACCTGAAGATTTCTACAGCGTTCAGAAAAAGCGCAATCTCCGAAACCAGCTCTTTCACAGTGGAATGAACTGAAGAACTGTAAGCTGGGTGTGGTGATTTGAGGGAGAGAGAGAGACAGACAGACAGACAGACAGGCAGGCAGACAGACAGACAGAGAAAGAGAGAAAAAGAGACAGACAGACAGAGACAGAGAGAGAAAGACAGACAGACAGAGACATAGAAAGAGAGAGACAGAGAGAGATGGATGGATGGATGGATGGATAGAAAGAGAGAGAGAGAGAGAGAGAGAGAGAGAGAGAGAGAGAGAGAGAGAGAGAGAGAGAGGAAGGGAGGGAGGGAGGGAGGGAGGAAGACAGACACACAGACAGGCAGATAGACAGATAGACAGACAGACAGACAGACAAAGAATTGTATTAAATAGAGAAGCAGCTTTCATACTGAACGTAACCTATAGAGAACGTCGACTTTCATGATTGTGCTCAGCAATATTTTTTGGTATGCTAATTTCACTACAGTCAAAACAATATTAAAAATCTGACTAATAAACGAAATTACGAAATCACTATTCTTCCCTTTTGTCTTTCCTTCTGCTTAATACCACAACTCGCATGACCACACTAACAACGCTATCTCTACCAGTGGCGGATCCAGAACGTTTCGAAGGGGAGGGGGGGCAAAAATGTTCGGTGTTGGGCAAGGCCAAATTTCATCTGTAGTCGCCGGAAAATCTGATGACATTTTTTTAGTCGTTTGTCCGATTCTCACGGAATATATACCATTTTCCATTTTATCCGCCAAAAAAGTTAACGACCTTTTTTTAGTCATCACAGACTACTTTTGTAAAGGTCTGCTGAACTGATAGGGGAGGGGTGGGCACGTCCACTTTCCACGCCAAAATGGCAGGTGAGAAAGAAAGAATTTTCTAAATGGGGGCCATGAACGGATTGACCCCCTGGATTCGCCCCTGATCTCTACCAGTATGCTCCACCTAAAGACCCCCACTATCCGTGTTAAATTGTACTACTCATTAATATATCCTTATCTCTCATACTGTAATTTAGTTTGGGCATCTACATATAAATCCAGGCTCAATAAATTAGTACTTCTCCAAAAACGTGCAATACGTATCATAGCTGGAGTTAAGCCTTTTACTCACTCAAGTCCTTTATTTCAATCATTTAATTTATTAAAGTTTCACCAAATAATGACTTTCCAGATAGGAGTCTTTATGTATCGGTTCACCCATGATCTTCTTCCCCTTAACTTTGCAGGGTATTTCCAAAAAGGATCTGAAATTCACTGCTATTCCACCAGGAACTCCTCTCATTATCGAGCCATATCCGCTCGTTTAAACTCAAGAAGATTCCATATTAAATATACTGGACCAGGTATATGGAACTCGTTTCCTAGTCATGTTCAACAAGCTTCCAGTTTACAAAGAGCAAAAACATTACTGCGCAACTACTTGGTTAATGACTGCAAAGATATTTAACCTTGTAGGCACTGATTTTATTTTACTTTATTATTATTTGTTGTGTTTGTTTTGCGTTCTTTAGTTAAGTTTACTACATTAATTGTCATCTCATGCTGTTCTTTTAGCCTATTGTTCAATTCATTATGTCAACCGTCTAGCCATCTGTTAAAATTGCATATGTAATTAGGTGTCCCTGTTAGCGGGATATTCATCCCTTAGGGCCTTCCTTGTTACCATCCGATAATGTGAAGCATGTTATACTATGTCTATTGTGTATGTTGATGGTTGGTTACAATAAATAAATAAATAAATAAATAAATAAATAAATGAAGACCAATGACCATACTTGGCTTGTTATAAGCCTGTGTACTGTAGCAACGATGTTAGTCCCGTCTCCTAGAAACAAAGCTTGCGTGACGTTGAACATTTTTATTTACATTACATTGCCGTGATGATGACAACAGCGTCGACAATGATCGTAAATTTTACGAGGACGCTGACGCAAACGATGAAGTCGACGACGAAGAAGAGGGGAATCCCATGACGACCTGCGCTGTCTTGTACAATGTACACAAGCAGCCACTAAGATGGACGAGTCTACCTTGTATATTTATTGTATACTGGCTAACTGGGGCGCTTCTGCATCTCACTAAGACGTTTTTAAGTTTTATGGGTTTGCACCGATTCCTTTTTCTAGGTATCTGAACAGTGCTTGATTAATTATTGATAGGCTTTCTGTTCCTAATCATACTGCCACTCTTTCGGATCACGTAGTGGAAATGACCAATTTTTCTACTCCAGATTTTAACTATGGATGCATTGCTAATTTGTTTGGTATACATACGGAAAAGCATCAAGGCACACTGGAATTTAGTTTTATATCTGAACTGATTAACCTTCTAATTAATGGTTTATTAATTGCACGGTCTGTTGCGTGATCCATTGTCGTAATTGTTGTCCTAATCGTAATCGTAATCGTAATCTCGAGATTTCTACAGCGCCCATAAAAGCCAAGACGCTGGAACCAGCTTATTCACAGGCGTTTAATCAAAACAAAATCGGTAGGCATGCTGCAGCGGGTCAAGATCCGATCCGGAGAGTCAGGCAGACAGACAGACGGTCGGCTAAGGTGGGTGATGATTAGAAATGGCGAGGAATGTGAGGAGGGGAATCGGGATAGGATTTGTGAAAAAGCAGTGTTTTAATTTATTTTAATCAAGACGAATTTTTATTATCATTTCCGTTCGTATAAGAAAAATCCCAAAGGAACAGCCGCGTTGTGAATGACGGTTTACATGCGGAGACAGACAGAGAGAGACAGACAAAGACAGACAGAGAGACAGAGAGGGGAATGGAGAGGTCGGTGCAGGATGCGGGCGGCTAAATCCTTCTCTTACCTGAGGGCGAATTCTCCAGCGGAATTCCCGGGAATTCGCGTTCCCTCATCACCCTCCACACACAAAGTCTAAGGACTTCCGAATACTTCCGAATACCAAACGATGAAATTGGGGCCACTAAAGTACAGACGGTCTTTCATATGAGGAGTTAAGGTGACAAGCCTTTAACTTAAAACTTAAAATAACGTGCATTTCAACTGCGTGGTAGAACGAGCCTTTTAACTGTAGAGTTGTAACGACGAGTCTCTGTTCTGTCGAGTTAAAATGACGAGTGTTTTAACTCTAAAGTCAAAATAGTGAGCATTTTAACTGGAGGTAGATGGATGAGTATTTTAACTCTAAAGTCAAAATAGTGAGCATTTTAACTGGAGGTAGATGGATGAGTATTTTAACTCTAAAGTCAAAATAGTGAGCATTTTAACTGGAGGTAGATGGATGAGTATTTTAACTGTGGAATCGACGAGTCTTTTAAGTTGCTGTTGGAGCTAAAATGAGGAGTCTTCAACTTTTAATGACTGGGTGTTCATGCAATAAACGTGAAGTTGGTCATGACCACCCATGACATTTGGAACTCTGCAGTCTGATGTTCACCACCCTCTTATCGTCACTGGTTATTTTCTCATTTCTTTCAGCGTGCAATCGTGCACAAAATGTGCAATGGTTCTAAATGGATTTTGCGTAGCTCTAGAGACACTTCTGTGCGCAGTTAAAAATTATTAAAATACGTGATTTGTTATGTGGCTGGGAGCAATGTACCTACCATGGAGGATGGGAATGGGAAAGAAGGGGGGGGACTTGCTGTGAAACTAAAAGGTCATACGATTTTAAACTGTAGGATTTACTATAGGTCTACTCTTCGTTTATCTGGAAATGTGAACAGTATTTAATATACCTCTCAGAAAATTTGAGAGAAAGAATAACAAAAGTCTTCAGATTTTAAGGTATAGAAATTCATTATGTTTGTCGCGAAACCTAACAGATGGACTTAAAAAAGGTCGTCAGAAAAAATCGCCGGACAAATGGTGTGGTCGGTGTCTATTGGGGGTTGTGCAGTTCTAAGGATTCCTTTTTAAAATGCCTCTGAAGCGCACGTGACTACACGATATTACGCAGTGTAATCACCCGTTAACATTGTATTGTATTGTACCGTAGGCCTACTGCATATAATGCACAGTTAAATTTAAGGTACCCATGAGGAATATCTCAAGATATTGAACAATTCGTCTTTGATGAATTTGGGGATTAATTCGGATCCCTCGTTAGTTTTAGGTTTTAATAATACGCTTCAAATAAGGCCAACAGATTAAATTACGTGATTTAGGTTTTCGTGGTTCTCAAATACCGTAGCTAAATAAATGTCTAAATAATGCATTTAATGCCAATCAGACCACCACGTCGATTGATTAACAGAGCCTTTCGTCGTTAACCATATTCGTCATTTAGCAACAGCCAGCATTCATAATACTTATTAGAAATGGCGCTAGGCAAAGGTAGCCTAACACATAGATATGCAAAGGACTAAGTTTCGTGGCTCACCAAACAGCGAAAGCAAGAGACTCATTCTGTTCTTCATCATCATAAGAAAGCGAAAAGGTTCCTCGCCGCCTGAAGTCGATTCGCCACCGACTGACTGCCTTCCAAGTTTGAATGCACGCAAATGGCTCTTTCCTTCCACTTCCTTCCCTGATTCCTCCTCCTCCGGATGTTCAATGGAGGTCTGCTTCCTCCCTTCGTCCAGTCAGGCGATGCCAGAACAGGTGCCCGTGCGCTGCCTTTATAAGGGCGCGAGTGATCACGTGATCGGCTCGGACGAGACAATCAAGTGGGATTTATCGGGTAATGGCGTTTCCGTCTTTGGTACGGTGCGCATGCGTGCGAATGCGTGCGCATGCGAGACTCTAGCTCTAGCTCTCTGTGCATCGGGTTATCTTCTTGTTATTAAAGGATCTCCACAACGGTAATATATTTCTGTTTCCGAAAGAGCTGTATACTTAATGCCGTCTGGCTCCTTCAGCTGACAATGCCCTGACTCTTTAGAATCATTATTGATACTCTGCTGCAGCTGATATCAATCATAACTTTGACCATGCGCTGCATGCTGCGTGTATTTATTAGTTGTCATATAAAACGCATTTGGTTAAATCCGTTTAATTGCCTGTGTGGCATGGACGACCGCACATAGCGGGAAGAGCGGTCACTTGCCACCCCTCTGGAAAATTGACAAATATTTTTTAACTATTACTTTGGCATAGGCGGAGTTTGGTTTCCGTTCTTGGAGGGGTAACTTATGAATCTGCGCCTTCTTGGGGGGGAGTCAGCCCGGGAAAAGATACCGTGTACACGGTAAAAAACTAAATCTGGGTCTTATTGGGGGTTTAGCCCCCTAGCCCCTGATAAACTGCACCCATGTACTTTTGTTTTTCACACCGTTCTTCGCGCTAAAGCAGTAGCCTACTGATACTAGAACGATTTTATATGTGAAACTGAGAAATATGAATGTAGATTGTAGACATTTCTGTGAAAATATTCATGTTCTTAATTTCCTGCTTTGCATATTCAAGCACTTGTCGTGACAATTGTGTCTTGCCCCTTCTGCAAAGATCTGCGGGCGCCTCTGCATGGTCAGTGGCAATATTCTTCCAGCAAGTGGCAGGACAGGTAGGATGCCGAATGCGTCCATGCAGTTACAATGGGGAAAATTGATCATGGAGAGATTGCTAATAATAAAGAGCGATTAAATGGAATAAGCTTAATCATGTTTAATTGTTTATAGCACGTAGGGATAGCACTAGTGTGTCAAAAGTTAGGTTTCAAATACCCTGAAGAAAACAATAATTGAGTCGTCTGTGTAAATAAACACAGGAATCAAGTCAGTCGAAGATACATTCGAATTAGAATAGGTTAGACTAGAGTCACTACACTATACAGTATACATGTACCGGTAAATGCAAGATTAGATTAAATTGAACGCGACTAGACAAGATTCGATTATCACTGAACAAGACATATCAGATAAGAAGCCGCAGTCAGAATCAACCGAAAGTTACGTCAGCGCCGACTGGCGGCCAAACCAGCCAGCGATGAATCCAACAGCGCAGCCAATCAGAAGCACGAGCACGAGTACTATCACCATGGTAACGACGTTGTTATAGCAACAGCGCGTTGTCCGACTCCTGTCCTGTCCTCCTGGCACGACTATCGAGTCCTGTGATCCGCCGAATCTGGAACCGGAAATGACCGACGCACTGGATCCACGAAACGGAACCGAAACGAAAACCGGGATATCGTTTCGAACACCGGATGTGACGACAGCTTGATCGATACCGTTCCTATGGTTACCGTTGTTCAAGCGACGTGCGTTGTCTTTACTGTTGCCATGGTCACCGTTGCTAGGTTTTGCGACGCGTGGCGACGGTTCGAGGTAATCACCGGACGAGTAGTTTGGCTGATTTGCGGCGGACTGTTTACGAACCGGAAGTGCGTTTGGAGCGCTAGTTCCGCCATCTTGTTCTCGTTCGACGTCGCGTCTACCTTTGAGAACGAAGTTGTCAAAGATGCCCGGATGCTCAATGGAGACCGGTCTTAGCACGACGTCTGGCCGGAAGTCCTTCGAATAACCATGCGGATATTCCTTCGGATGTCCCTGCGGATGTTCCTTCGGATATCCCTGCGGATATTCCTTCGAATATCCCTGCGGATATTCCTTTGAAAATCCCTGTGGATGTTCCTTCGGATATCCCTGCGGATATTCCTTCGAGAATCCCTGTGGATGTTCCTTCGAAAATCCTTGCGGATATTGCTTCGAAAATTCCTGTGGATGTTCCGTCGCAAATCCCTGTGGATTTTGATTCGTAAATCCCTGCGGATAGTCCTTCGAAAATCCTTGTGAATAATCCTTCGGAAATCCCTGCGGAGATTGTTTCGATACTCTCCGTTTCGAAGTCTTTTTAGCTCTCGCCATATTTCTTCGCTTGTCCTTAGGGGGCAGGGGTAGGAGCAGGGCTTCCGAGAGGTCGCTATGGCAACCGGAGTCTGCATCCGAAGGCCTGTTGTGGGGGGTGAGACTGGCCCCCGTGTAGAACACGTGACCATCAGGTGGCGAATGACCCACGACGGGTGCGGGGGGCGGAAGGCCATGAACCTTGACCCTGATTCGAGGGTGGTCGTAATCGGCGAGATCTCGGATCAGACGGTCGGCTCCACCCCGCTCCACATGGCGTCGGGCCTTACCCTCCACCGCTCGGTCATCCACCCTCTTCCTCTTGCGTCCATCCCTCTCCAGGTGGTTTCCTCTACCACCTACGTCCTCCTCCTCCACCAGTCCTCCTTGGACCCCATGTCCTCCTCCAACCAATCCCATCCTCGTTTCCAGTTCGCGGTGGATGTTCCGCCTGAGCACCTCCTCCCTGTCGTTCGGCGCCGACAGTTTCACCGTCGGCTGTCGGTATTCAGGAGTCCTTAGGAATCCCGCGTGTGGAGCGTGATGAGGGGGACGCGGTGAATTGCCTGGAATTCCCGCTGGGGAATCCGTCCTCAGGTAGGAGAATGGTTGAGCCGTCTGCATCGTACAGCGACCTAGATCATAGCTCCACGCAAACTGTGAGTTACGCCACTCGGCTGTTCCCTCGGGATTTCTCGATTGCGTTGAAGAAAACGCACGAAAATCATCATCAAACGATGTCCTAATTACACGAAACTGAACAACAGTGGATCACGCAACAACTGACCTACATTCGATCAATTAATTATTAATTATAAGGTTAAGGTTAATCAGTCTAGAGATGAAAATAAATCCTCGCGTTTACTTCAACGCTTTTCCATGTCCTGCAAAAATTGACAACACGTCAGATTGACGTTTTAATTGTAGGATGCTCAGCTCAGGGTTCGTTGAATACAGCTTGCGTGTTGCGAATGACACTAGACGTAGAATCGATAGGCCTACATTGGGTGAAAGCGGAAGGTAGGATCGCAGTCGTAATCGTAATCTCCCAACTTCTAAAGCCAAACGTGGGCACCAGCTTATTCACGAACGCTGCATTGAGTGAAAACGGATGTCAGTCGCTGATTGCTTAATGCAAAGTTGCATAGAATCTACAAACCTATACTTCTCTTTTTCAACCATGCAGCCATGGGCGGAGACCTGGGCGGAGACTGGGGGGCGGGGGTGGGGGGGCGGAAATACGCGAGATTTTTGACGGACGAATGGCTGAGTGTCGCAGAAAAATTTCCATCTTTTGCCGGCCAAAATTTCTGACGACCTTTTTTTAGTCATCCGCCGAAATCTCGACGATTTTTTTTGCTTAATGTAAAGTTGCGTTGAATCTACAAACCTATAGGCCTAGGCCTACTTCTCTTTTTGACCATGCAGCTATTTATAAGAGAACGACAGCCTCCCCCAGAGTTAAGCAATCTTTTTCATATTGCTTAACTCTGCCAGAGGCCGTCGATCTCTTATAGTTGTATGGGTAGGTGTGTTTACACGCGTAACTTCGCAAGAACTAACATCCGAAAATTTTCGTTTAGGTATGAAGGGCCCTTGTCACGGAACATCGTATACCATACGATATTCGAACGGCCTCAAGTCTTTCGCACTTAGTGCTTATTTAATCTGCATTCGTTCATGTATAAGTAATAAATGAATGCATATTCTATTCATGGTTCAACCCCAATAGGTTTCTTTACGCTTAGTATGCCTTGATCAGTCTATCTATGCTTGTTACATGTTTAACGACACTGCCATATCAACAATGATTAGTGTCACCCTCCTCCCTTATCCAGGCTTGGGACTGGTACTGGTAGAGTGCAACCACTGGTGAAATTCGCCCCATCTATCGGGACCCGTCCCTCAGATGTACCTATTGTTCCCACCATCATCTGCATTACTTTTCGTCTAATGTACTCCACCTATGATTATGTGACCCCGTAGATTGATTGCTATTGTCTTACACTTGCATATGTATTACTGGGATCAATCAATTGATTGAGATTCCTTGTCTGACAATACCATTTGGCAACGAAATTGATGTCGCTATGCTAGTTTCAAGCCGACAACAGCTTTCCATTGTTCTACTCGAAATATATTTGTGTCTATGCTAAAATAGGTGTGCATTACATCCCAGAATAAAATCTCGCCCGCGACCTTAAAACTCTGCTTTGGCCTATACCCGCTCAGCGGGAAACGGGAACGATCGAAACTCAGAACATGCTGCAGGCGAGTAGAATGTTTTGCCCTGGCCTATACGTGGCCCACATTCGCTCAACCCCCCTCCGCCCCCCGCGCGCCCGCCCCCAATGCATCTGCAGCATGCGATCGGCCAGATCACGTGCCGCATTAATATGTGCCGATCGATAACTGATGTTCGATCATAGAGTGGATGCGTGTCTCCGCATATAATACACCTACGACAAGTTGTACGGCAGGAGAGCGAGCACACATGTTGGCGTACACAATGAAACAGGTGGTCGAGGAAGACAATCATTGCACGGACGATGCCCGATGTGGGCCTAGCACCTGGATGAATGGTCCGTCGGTCTATCCATTCATTCATTCATTCATTCATTCATTCATTCATTCATTCATTCATTCATTCATTCATTCATTCAGTCATTCAGTCAGTCATTCATTCATTCATTCATTCATTCAGTCATTCAGTCATTCATTCAGTCATTCATTCATTCATTCATCCACCCATCCGTCCGTCCGTCCGTCCGTCCGTCCATCCATCTATCCATTCAACCAGTGGACAAATCTCTCCCTGCAAAGTACACCCTACCCAAAAGTATCCGCCTGTCAGACCGCCATCCGCCTTTAAAACTGAGATAGCCTACTACAGAAAAGTGAGTTGCAACAGTCGAGTTTCTTTGGAGCAGAGAAGATCTTTCAGGTGCATAATGGACAATCTTTTAGTTAAGCGGAATCGACGAAGGCTGCTAAAAGGCACGTGGTAAAGGAGTCGTGTGCCTCCAAAATATAAGTTTGGTCGAATATAATCACATTCTGGTATACAACTGTTGTACCATGATCAACATACGTGTATTATTATACTCCGCAACCTCTTCCCACTGCAGCGAGATCCATTATGCAACTGTAAGCAAAGGGTTCCCAATTTCACCCTCCCCAATAAAGAACTTTATCCCCAAAATGCTAATAATTGTTTTTATTGAGTAATCCGGTGGACAGACCGCAACCGGTCACACCGCTACAGTATAGGACCTACAGTTATGCATGTACTAAGAAACTCAACCATTATATATATATATATATATATATATATATAAGCACTAAGTAGCCATACAGTGAATTATGTTATTGTAGGCCTACACCTACAGCGTTTTGCCTGTTGCTTTTTAGTTGGGATTACCCGAATATATAATTATATATAGCTGAGGTAGGTTTAATGCATAATGAGTAGCGTGTGGTGCAGGTTTTACACGGGGGAACGTAGTACCGAGTGGTTACAGTGGCGGCGCCAGGGGGGGCTGGAGGGGGCTAAGCCCCCCCTGAATGCGGCTCAGCCCCCCCAAAGCAAAATGCGGAAAATGTCTATAACGGCTAATTTCGTAATAAGAAAACTAGACAATCATCAACGGCATCGAAATCTATTTGAGAATGAAGTTAGCGACTTCCTTTCTTGGCCTCAGTCTACGAAAACGGGTGACAAGTTTGCACCCTTACCTTTTGACCATACAACCGGACAGGGTTGTCAAAATTGTCGAAGAAACATCAGGGCTCTTAGACACCTCGTTTCAGATTGAAACCGTTTTATAAGTATTAGACGTATAGAAATATCGAAATTGCCTAGTCCTCCAAAAAGTGGTGCAAAGCTGTATTTTCTCTTGATTTTTCGCATATTTCACAAACTTAATCATCGTCACAAAAGAATGTTTAGGATTTTCTTCCTCCTGCAATCAACTATATAATCATAGCGTAGATGCTTGCGCCAGTGGCGGTGTCAGAGGGCTAGGGGTTAGAGCCTCTAAATGTGGCTCAGCCCCCGCCCCAAAGCAAAAAGCAGAAAATATCCATAACGGCTTGTTTCGTAATAAGAAAGCTAGACAATGGTCAATGGCATCGAAATCAACAATATAATTTATTATATATAATATACATATTCTATATAAATATATATATGTTATGTTTTATAGGTCATTTCATTCATTGTATTGCAAATTCTATACATTTAGTGAACCAGTTTTGTTGCATTTAGTAGCTGCCTACTGTAAACCGTTTCTTCTTTATTGATTGGAAGCTGTCAGCCCTACCACAAGTGAGCTGGACTATTTAAAGTGCACTTACAACTCTGCAATATGTGAAAATTTTAAAATCTTCCATAGTGGTATTGCATCTGTACTGCACTTCATGCATGAAAATAATATTACAGACTGCTGATTATCCAGAAGATTGCGTTTTATCCAGAAATGCCTTTGACACAACAATGTAGTTGTCAGATTTGCATCATGTTTCTCACAATAAATGTGTACGCTTTTGTAATTTTCGGTATAATAATTATTATATTCTTGTTGTTTATACCACCACTGTCTGGGAATGTAGGCCCACGTTTGATATAATGGTCAACTAAGAAGTACTAGTGCTATTAGCATATATATGTAAAACATTTGTGTGCAGATAATTATAATTATAATTATCAAAATAATTGTGTGCATATATCTGAGCATGCATATTTTTGTATTAAATTAAGGAAACCTTAACTGTTTTCTGTCAATAGTAATATGCAGGCAGATAATTATAATAGTGTCCTGTGAATGCTGTTGGACACCTTTATTGTGATCTATTTTTATTTGTGATTATTTAAATTGAATGTTCAGGGTAACGGTCTCTGTTGTCATAGACCCTGGTCAAATCGGATCCATCCATTATTGTGATACCTTTTTTATTGTAAAATTTCAGAGTATTAATACTGTGTTGGACACCTTTATTGTGATAACTTGGAACTCGAGTCCGTGTCCATTGTCGACTTTTTATACGATATAACTGAATTGCACACCATTTTATTGTAAAATTTGTGAATATTAATGCTGTGTTGGACACCTTTATTGTGATAACTTGGAACTCGGGTCCGAGTCCATGGTCGACTTTTTATACGATAATACTGAATTGCACACCATTTTATTGTAAAATTTGTGAATATTAATGCTGTGTTGGACACCTTTATTGTAATAACTTGGAACTCGAGTCCGTGTTCATGGTCGACTTTTTATACGATAGAACTGAATTGCACACCATTGTATTGTGGATTTTCGGAATATTAATGCTGTGTTGGACACCTTTTATTGTGACAACTTGGATCTCGAGTCTGTGTCCATGGTCGACTTTTTACACAATAATACTGAATTGCTCACCATTGTTTTGGGAAATTTCTGAATATTAATGCTGTGTTGGACACCTCTTATTGTGATAACCTGGAACTCTAGTCAACGGTGTTTTTGAGTGCTTGCATATCGGTATATCAAAGACAATTGGGACTTTACATTACCTCACTGTCTGCACCACATAGCTACTCGGGCTGCTATGTGCACACGCACTGTATATGATGCATTGCCTTTCGGCTCAGATGACTGAAATTTGGGGTATGATGGATGGATCCGATTTGACCAGGGTCTATGACAACAGAGGCCGTTACCCTGGACAGAAATTTGCTCGGCATATTACAGCACTCAAGAGCTTTGGTACAGCGCAGGCACGGCATAGACTTGACGCGGACGCGTTTGAGGACCTCCCATTCTCCTTTGCTACCTTAGTTGGACACATTTGTTTATGAAATTTCGGAACTTAATGTTGGTTTGCGGCCGGATACTCTTAAAAATCAAAACACTTCAACAATTGCTGACTTCGTTTAAATAACCCACTCAATCTCCAACTACATCTTGCAATGGAATATTTATGTGGAGCGCGTTTGTGCCAGTGCACAATTTCTTGTAAAACCCTTCGCACGATTGCAATATGACCGCCCTGGTAAGAAAAGGTTCTAGTTGCGTCTCTGGGAGGGAGGAAGGTTTGAAGCTTCAGCCCCCCCAAACCTGAAATCCTGGCGCCGCCACTGAGTGGTTACAGTATAATTATAATTATCATGATGAGTAAAACGTTACATATATTCAGGCAAAACTGAATATAGCTTGCATCTATATATTTTGACTTGTTTGCGTTAGCGGCCGGATATAGTGTCTGTGGTAGCAATGCGTGCATATAATTTACGGCATTTCAAGCATTTCGCATTGAATCTAGCATGCACGGTGAACAAACAGTGAACAGTGAACAGTGGTAGAGATAGGGCAATTGTAGCTAGGGTGCAGAGCAAAAGTATGAGCAGCCAATATGCGATTCATAAGCATACATGTATATAATATTATATATTGTAATTTATATTTAATATAATATATCTATTATGCACATATGCATAATTGTCGTGCACGTAATAGCGTCACGAGTCTGTACAATATAATATTGCGCGCAACAACGTTGCCACTCCTTGGGTTTTTCCACAAGATCTTGGGTTTTTCGATCCGAACCTGGGAAATGGGTTTTTTTGGGGACGAACTTGGGTTTTTTTGCTTGGGTTTTTCGGCCCAAAAAAGGATAATTTTTCGACATTTTCGAGAAATTTGTGACATTTTCTGGATATTTTTGACATTTTTAGGAAGATTTGTGTCGGATGACTAAAAACGAAAAGGTCGTCCGAATTTTCGGACGGGAAATTGTGGAAATTTTCAGATTTTTCGGCCGGAAATTGAGAAATTTTGGACATTTTAAGAAAGATTTACTCAACTTGGGTTTTATTGGGTTTTTTGCCCCTCCAATTTGGGTTTTTTCCATTTTTTTGGAGTGGCAACGCTGGCGCCAAGTATTATAGCTTCTTAGCGGCGCTAAACCATGCAGTCACGGTTCGCATGCGATCAACAATGGTCCTCTGCTCAAATAAAAGGATGTTCGAGTCTAGACATGCAGTCTATTCAGTTGAGCAGTTGAGCTACCATTATATATTTGCTTATGTATTGGACATATAATATATAACTATAGACATTTCGTGTTTATATGCGTGTATATAATATTATAATATTATCACGAGTTCAAGACTTCCATTATATTGTCACAACGATAGGCCGTAAACATGGCTTGAATGGGCTTGTAATATAAGCTTAATAGTTATATGCAGATACACACATAAATACACACATTATACACATAATATACAGGGTGGCTCAAAAAAAAACGTACCACCGGGGAAAATGCGATATCTTCGCAGCCGATTGGGGTTTTTCTGCGAAAATTTCACAATTTGAAGGGGAATGAATATACAACAATCCCTGAAAGTTTCATTTGAAACTTTTCATGTTTGCAAAAGTTACAGCTGTTCAAACTTAAAATTTCGTTTTTTCAATTATCCGGAGAATCATGCTCCAATACAAGTGATTTCATTAGGATGTTTGGCAAATTACAACACACACACATTGATGATGATGTCATACGACCTCACTATGAGCTGTAAAGAAGCTGTTTATGAAGCAATCTGCTGGTATTTGGTGATATTTTATAGATTAAGGTCTCAATTGGTGAACCCAAACAATGAACGTCATGGGCAAAGTTTCTGCAAAAGATAAAATGGGAACTCGGACTTTGCATGAACAGAGACTGAGACATCGCGTGATCATAGCAAAATACCCAGTGAAAAGTGGAGCCTGAGCACATTGAAGACTATCTGCAAACTGGTTTATGTAACGAAGATCAGATGTCGGAAGAGAGGCAGGAAGTGGTCGCTTGATCTGACGGAAAAAGCGCGATTTTCACGAAATTCGCTTGGTAATCGGTGTCCGGACAATTCGTCCCCGGACAATTCGTCCCGGACAATTCGTCCCGGACAATTCGTCCCGGACAATTCGGACCCGGACAATTCGGACCGGACAATTCGGACCCGGACAATTCGGACCGGACAATTCGGACCCGGACAATTCGGACCGGCTATAGCCTACTTTAGCCTCAGTCTATGCGTGACTTGTCCATTCTGGAGTAGGCCAACCTATTGCTTTCCAAATATACCTTTAATGTCATAGCCGAGTGAGGTAACGTGTTATATTATGTTTAGGCCTACATTTGCTTTGAGAACAATGAAATAATTTTCAATTTCGAATTGAATTTTAATGCGCAGCAGTATCTCCGGTCGACATCTGTATACGGTAATGGTGTCCGGGACGAATTGTCCGGGGACGAATTGTCCGGTCCGAATTGTCCGGGGACGAATTGTCCGGGACGAATTGTCCGGGACGAATTGTCCGGGGACGAATTGTCCGGGACGAATTGTCCGGGACGAATTGTCCGGGGACGAATTGTCCGGGAACCTGGTAATCGAAAGGTCAAGTTTGCAAAGCAAATCGTGGTTTCGGCATCAGATATGCCGGCGTGTGTTGCGGCTGCAAGAAAAGACTGCAATTAATCCCATTCAGTAGGTTAGATGTCAAACTCATCATTGAACTCGCTTACCCAGACTCATTGAAGACCAGGTATGCTCTAACATCTGGTTTTATTATGCAGCAGGACAGTGCGCCTGCTTGCTCGCACGGCAAGGTTGATTATGATGGCGCTACCTTATTGACATCAACTGAAGTAAATGCATTGGCAAAGATGATTTACAAACTCGCCAGACCTTAACCCTCTTGTTTATCACGTCTGGGGAGCTATGCTGGAACGCTGCAAGACATTTAATCCCAAGTTGGAGAACATTGGCCAGCTGAAGCAAGTCTTGCTGCTAATGTGGGGTCAGTTGCCGCAGGACCCGACCAACAAGGCCATACTAAGCTTCACAAAAAGAATTTGAGCTTGTGTTAAGGCAGAGAGTGGACACTCTCATTATACCTTACAATAAACTGCAAAACCGAATGCTGAGGTCGTAGGGAAAAGTGATATCATATGACATGGAAATCTACAAGTGACGTAAATTTTCCGCGGATATTTGAAAAAACGAAATTTTAAGTTTGAACAGCTGTAACTTTTGCAAACATGAAAAGTTTCAAATGAAACTTTCAGGGATTGTTGGAAATTCATTCTCCTACAAATTGGGATATTTTCGCAGAAAAAGTTCAATCGGCGGCGAAGATATCGCATTTTCCCCGGTGGTACGTTTTTTTTTGAGCCACCCTGTACATATGCATAGACATAATATTATATCAATGAATTATATATACATATACATACAAATACATACACCCACTAGGACCTGCTTACAGGGTCCTTATTATAATATTAACAAAAACGGTTTGACCGTAAACATGGCCTGAAGAGATTGCAATAATTATAATGAGTAGACCCTACTGTGAAATGCGGAAAACACACAATCTTTGTTGTTGTCTCTAATGGTAAATCTGTCTTTCTGTCTCACTGTTCACCTGTGTGTATGCCTGGGTCCGTACTCCTCTCTACTTCGCCCAGCCTTTGTTTGCTGAACAATGGCGGATGGGCGCCTTGAATAAATAGCATTATATTGTTGCCTGCAGCGGAAAAATTATGGGCATACTCAAATACGTCTAAAACTTGGAAGGGGGCGTGGAGTATTAGGACAAAGGACAGCCAGGAGATTGGGTTGGAAAATTATTGGTTTCAGTGTCTATGGTCACTCTGACAATGGGACTTGGATCTTCGCTTGAAATCACTGGACAGCCCTTTAGCTTGATGCAGCGCTCGTAAATAAACTGGTGCCCTTAAGCTGCGTTTTGTTTTAGAGCATGCCGCCGTGGAGATAGCGTTTGAAAACAAACTGTTGAGTTAACTATTGCGATAGTGAAATGCGCCAAACATGTTATCAGAAGAGTATGTAATAGAGTATTGTGATGAAATACATACTGACGTTGAGGGTATTTATAGACCTACTGCACATGGGAGAGGTAAAATGTAAAGGTCAGACCGTGTGACCTCATATCGACCTCTGCCTCTATTGAAACTCTTCCGTTCCTGCAACGACTCTTGACACCCGGAAGAATTTCAGGCTGCAGCGTTGACCCACGTGACCCAGTGTTAGGTCTACTTAGTCAATCGTCTTGTATTTAATTTCATATTTTTTATGGTCACGCTTGATTTTGATGAGCTTCACTGGTATTGAAAGCCTCACAGTCACAGCACCAAATTATCAATCATAGATGTAGATACTGGACAGACAGACAGACAGACAGACAGACAGACAGACAGACAGACAGACAGACAGACAGACAGACAGACAAATAAACAAACAAACAAACAGTCAAACAGACAATCAGGCAAACAGACAGGCAGACAAACAGTCAGACAAACAGTCAAACAAACAGACAGACAGACAGACAAACAGTCAAACAAACAAACAGTCAAACAGACAGGCAGACAAACAGTCAGACAAACAGTCAAACAAACAGACAGACAGACAGACAGACAAACAGTCAAACAGACAATCAGGCAAACAGAGAGGCAGACAGACACACTGAGTATTTAAAGGTGGTAATAATTAGATTAAATTCAGCTCTGGAAAGTTGATGAAGTACACAATAGTTATATTTCGACTTGTACGATTAGCCTACAATCAATAGCCCTATACGGTTTCAAACTGTTTGCTGGATTTTGTCGAGCATAATAATCTACATGCGCTACGAAAATTAATCAATTGCTATATAAAATTATGAGAATTCGTCTTCGCTTGCTGCTCCCAAACTTTGAAACTGATGCAATGTAAACAGTTGTGAAGAGTTGATCGGCTGACCCAGGAGGGACCATATATTTTCGCTTAATTGGGGCCACTTGTCAACAAGCAATGCAGAATATATATAGGCCTATGTATATAGATATACACATATACATATATATATATATGTATGTGTATTCGTAGGCTTATCTGCGTGTTTATACACTGAAACCGCCTGGTGTAATAATGTGCGTTGAAGTGTATAAGTTTGGTTGGTCGAGAGACGAAACTAGTTCATTCAGCAAGAACTGGATCTGAAGAACTGGCCGCGGTTAAAACGAACCTGTTCCCAAAACAAGAGTCCTCCTTCCAAGCTCAACGCTCTTTATTCACCTGTATTAGTTATCGAGTCCTGCAGTCACCTTGCTATTGTCGGCCAGGTAAGTCGCTACTTTGCAATGTATATATAGGCCTACACGAGTGTGAAATACTAGCAAGTAAGGTGGTTTAAGTTGCTTGCAATAATTATACACCGTGGCTCGATAAAAAGTAAGCCAAACTGGGTTTTTATATCTCCAATGCATGACGATTAATCATACTAAAATTGTCCCCATATTTAGAGAATTGAACCAGGAATAGGATTCCAAAATGTCATGTCATAAACTTGAGCGGATAGAAAGATATGAATCTTTCAACTTCATCTGCCGAAATTTAAAGTTTACAGCAAGTCTGTTATGGTGTTCGTTGCGGTTTTGACGCTTGATAGTTCCAAATTTTGGTCTTAAGTGATCCTGGAGTAATAATTAACGGAGTCTGTTATCGCAACGTTCTGCTGTCACAACATCTGCCACCTCTTCTCAGAAATCTATAACACCAGAAGGCTATTTGCTTTTTCAACAGAACAATTAATTCGTTGTTATAGCATAACTGCTGTTATATTAATCGGCACAAATTCGTTTCCAACGTAACAGCTTCAGCAGCATCGTCAACGACTCCTCCTCCATCTTCTTCCTCCTCTTCCTCTGACTGCAGCTTCATCAACCGACCTACAACTGGATGCCACGGGACAATGACTGAACTTCCAAAGATCCGAAATGTCGAGAAGGAATCGCTCTACGGATATGTCTACGCCGTTTCCGGTCCAGGTCTGTTGTAATTATTTAATTGTAACCTGAAATTTTTGTAGCGCCAATTCAAGAAAACACTCGGCAATGGCGCTCTTGGCTTGAACCAGTGAAGTCACTCTTACACGATGCAGAGCATTGCAGACTGTAAGTGATGGCGAAATTTTGCAAGGGGACAATTTGAGGGGCTGGAGCTGGAGCTGGAGCTGGAGCTATTGTGAAAGGTGATTCCATGTGATCGACCGAATCATATATGGGAGGCAGACTATTAGTTCGGTGATGGTGATGATGACGATGATGATGATGATGATGATGATGATGATGATGATGATGATGATGGGAAAAGAGGAGGATGAGCTGGCTATGAATGGTTGAGGGAAATTGAGATGACGATTATGATGATGAGGAGGGGGACGAGGAGAAGGGGAAAGAGAAGTTGGTTACAAATTGCAAATAGAAAATTAGGAGGAGGAGGAAGAGGCCAATTGTGCTGACGAGAATAACGAGGATGAAGATGGTGATGCTGGAGATGGCGATGACGATAGTGATGATGACGACGACGATGATGATAATGATGATGATGATGACAATGATGACGATGATGATGATAATGATGAGGACGATGATGATGATGACGAGGTACTGACGATGGCGACTACAGGTACATTTACTGGTGATGATGTTAGATTTTAGTCTCTTCGTTTGATTTTGATTAAGGCACGAGACAGGAAGAGCTGGAATTGAGGAATAAAGATTTAGAGGAGGAGGAGGAGGGAAAGAGTAACAGCTCGCTCCCTAATCCCTATAGAACCCATTTTCTGGCACAACTCTCTTATGTTAAGGCGATTTAATTTGACTGCGCTATCGTCGGGAGCGCCTCTGAGCAGTCCCCTTGAAGAGGCGCTTTATAGAATTCTCGCAAATGAATGAATGATGATAACAATGTCGTTGTTGTTGTCGACGTTGTTGATTAGTCGTCGTGGCTGAAAAGATGGCCGGTTCAGCCATGTACGAACTGGTTCGAGTCGGTCACGAGGAGCTCGTTGGAGAGATCATTCGACTCGAGGGAGACATGGCCACCATACAAGTCTACGAGGAAACCTGTATCCTTCACTCGCTCCATCATTTCTCCATACCTAATTTTTCATTCACTTGTCCAATTCTATTCATGTAATTCATTTTCACTTCAGTTTCATTTATTTCCGCATTCATGCAAAGAAAGAATGAACAAAGTAAGTAGTAAAGTTCACAGATGACTGACATGATCTGGTTTCGTAATTATGTTGCCCAGAAGAATCTCATGGCCCAGCTATAATGGATGAAAGTGATCAATCAAGGTACACACCAAGGACAGAATATCTAACTTAATATTATTAACTCAATAACTTGAATCACTGGATCCAGCATGCATTCTTCATATTGTTTATAAGATCGTTTATTCCTTCATTCATTTTGATTCATTCGTTCGTTTAATTCGCTCTGTCATTCATTCGTTCATTCTTTCATTCAATCGGCATGTTCGTAGCATCAGCGCAGAATGTATTATATGAACAATTAGACCTGGGAGTCGACCCCAATAAGTCGACCCCAGTCGACTTGGTCATCCCAAGTCGGGTCGGGTCGTTTCTGCTCACCGCAACTGACCCCAAGTCGAATTTTGTAGAGAGAAGTCACTTGAAGTTGTTTTTACCACAAGTCGACTTAAACCGACTTGAGACACAAACATAGTTAAATTTGTCACTTCAAACCAATGATCGTGACAACATTTAATAAGCTTTTGTAGCCTGTGTCTACTACAAGAATGAATGAAGCCTTTGCTAAACAGAGACTTACTGATTATTTTACCGGTAGGCTATCGTGCAGACTCCCATCTGCCGAATGCCGATCTATTCATATAATTTGTTATTCTATGCTAAAACGTCACGCTTAGGCATGCGCTGGTGAAATCATATAGTTATATCTATGGCATCTGCAGTTGTCTGCAGACGGAAAACTATTGTACATGTAGGGGTAATTGGACAATGAAAGATTTTACTGTCTGTGAGTAGCCTAGGTCTAGCAGCTGTAGTAGCCGACTGTAGGATGATGCGCTTGCAATTCTATTTGCTTAGTTACGGAATGGTGTTAGTGGCCAAATAACTATGAAAACAGAATTTACAAATTAAGCCTATCATGACACGCCATTCAGTGCAACCAGGTCGGGGTCCCCATTTTATCTTAGACCTTACACATTTATTTAATATTAATATTATTAATAATAAAAATAATAATGAGTGTAATCTGAATAATCACAGACAATGGACAAGCTAAAATTCATAGGCCTAATATTTTACCGTCGCATTGTCCAGGTTACTATAGATGGCCTAAAGCATTACAAAACTATTCAAACTGAAACAGCCTGTAATGGCTTTGTAGCACTTTAACAAATTCATGCATCAATATTATTAAGTGTTGAGGCCTCATTACTCATTGGAAGGCCTAAATGAAATTAACACTTGCATGAAAACTTGGCTTGACTTCCTGCATTAGTAGCCGTATAATTATATTCAAGTATACATAGGCTAGCGGGGGCATTGGCAGCCTTTGGAAACCTGTGGAGAAGTCGTGAAATAAGCATAAAAACAAAAATGGAAATCATAAAAACATGCATATTCAGTATACTGCTGTATGCATGTGAGACATGGACCTTGCGCAAGAGGGAAACAAACAAACTATTGGCATTTGAAATGAGATGCTACAGATGGATACTGCACATCAGATGGGAGCAAAAGATAACAAATGTGGAAGTGCGCGCAAGAGTGGGAAACACAAAGAACATAAAACAACTGATAATGGAGAGGAAACTAAACTTCTTTGGACATGTATGCAGAATGGGAAACGACCGACTCATCAAACAGGTCATCTTCGGAATGATGGACGGAAGGGGGGGTTAGAGGAAGACCGTGCAGAGAATGGCTAGATGACGTCACGGACTGGTGTGAACTGGAAATCTACAAACTTAGCAGAATGGCGCTGGAGAGAGACAGATGGAGACGTGTTGTGAAACATGCGATCGACACCAACGGGCACTGAGCCCATGGACCGCAATGATGATGATGATGATACATAGGCTAGACCTATAGGTTAATGGTTATTGCCATGTCAGAAGTCGACTTCAAGTCGGAAGTCGGTTGTTTTTCTGCCAAGTCGGGTCAAGTCGTTTTGACGCCGAGAAGTCGACTTCAAGTCGACCTCAAGTCACTTCAGGGTCAAGTGGTGTCAGATTAGCTGACCAAAGTCACTCCCAGGTCTATGAACAATGCTTTAGTATTTTTCACGTGTGACAGTTATTATAATTATCAGAGCAATTGTGCGTATAATTATAAGCGCTACCGTGAACTCATTTTCTGATTGCACGCTGGTGTTGATAAGAGAAAAAGAGTTTACACTCAACTGGCAGCAAATATATATAATATACGCTGTCATAATTTATTATTTGTACGCGAAGGTATACGCAGGAGCAGCGCCAAACTATGCAATTCGATGCTCATAATGTCATAGAGCTCTGCCTAACATCGTTTCGCAATGCATTACATTACATTGCATTACATTATCAGTGGAGTCCTTGTTATCCTTGACGAACGGTGTCCTTCAGCCGGTGTAACCGTTGGAGATCCGGTTCTTCGAACGGGAAAGCCTCTTTCCGTGGAACTCGGTCCCGGTATTTGTGGAAACATTTACGACGGTAAGCTATCTCCGTATGCTATGGCAACCCAACGCTTATGACTCTAACATTGCAAGGACCATGTGCATTGTGCACGTGTATGCCGCAGCAATGGCCTTAACATAGCAATGACTGCAACACAACAAGTTTAAGTAGCCTACAGAAACGACTATAACTATGGAAACGACTTAACAAAGCAATGACTACCAATCATGTCAAGCGAGCTCAACTAAGTGACGACTTTGTAACATAGAAACGAATTTAGCATAGCAACGACTGTGACATAGAAACGAATTTAACATAGCAATGACTGACTGTAACAAAAAACGAATTTCACATAGCAACGACTGTGACATAGAAACGAATTTAACATAGCAATGACTGACTGTAACAAAAAACGAATTTCACATAGCAACGACTGTAACATAGGAACGAATTTAACATAGCAACGACTGTAACATAGAAACGGTAACGTTTTTGACATGGCGTGACGTCTTTTGAAATGACACGTGATCTGATGACGCGACACTATATGCGCATGCGCATCTTCTCTTAGGAATCCAAAGACCGCTGAAGGACATCAATATCTTGACGGACAGCATTTACATTCCGAAGGGCGTCAATAGCCCAGCACTTGACAGACAGGTCAAATGGGATCTAAAGATTCTGCCGAACGTCAAGGTAGGAACGATCATCATAACTAGAAGAGTAATACTAATCAACTACCATCGAAAACAGTTATCATCAGCAACAATCAATCAATCAGGACAATCAATCATAGACCTATATCAATCAACCACAATACTAACAACAAAATGAAAATCTACTATAATTACTAATGTAGTACTATTATATTAGATACTGCGCTTACTTCTATTGCTATGCTACAATTTTAACTATTACTGTTCCCACCACTGTTACCATGGCACATCTACTGTCACCACCAATACGTTACTACTACTTCCACCACCACCACCACCACCACCACCACCACCACCACCACCACCACCACCACCACCACTGCATTCGTATATCAATGACTTTACGATGATTGGCAGGTGGGGAGTCACGTGACTGGAGGTGATCTCTTTGGCATCGTACAGGAGAACACGTTGATCAAGCACAAGGTTATGATCCCACCCAAATCTGCAGGCACCGTCACCTACGTCGCCAACAGCGGTAGCTACGACGTCACGGTAAGCGACAACGTCAACAAGTCATCGAATCGAAACCTCCCCACATGAGATGGAGATGGCTCCTCGGTGATACGACCCTGTAATTTTTTTACCAGGGTTATGGCATTAAGGCAATTAATAATTGTGGTTTGAAATTATGTAGGTCGTGAGACCGATAAGAGGATGTGAGAATGACAATAAGTCTTCGCTGATCTTAGTGAGCTGGTGTCGTTGTCAATGATGATGATGATGGTGATAATGATGATGATGATGATGAGGGAGGCGACGACGACGATAATGATGATGATGACAATTATGATGATGATGAGGATGGGGACGACGACGACAATGATGACGATAATGATGATGATGATGACGACGACGACAATGATGACGATAATGATGATGATAAGGGCGACGACGACGACGATAATGATGACAACGACGACGATGTAACTTTAACAAATATTTGTTTTGCTTACAGTACTTGACTGAAGCACATTAATTCCGACATAGCATAGCATATACAATAATTATAGTTTCGTGACCAATGCAGCACAGTCTCTCAACTGAATCCTCTTCTTTTTCTTGCGCTATTTGAATTGCCGTAGGACGTTGTCATGGAGATCGAGTTCGACAACGAGAAGACGCAGCTAACGATGATGCAGGTCTGGCCGGTGCGTACCCTTCGCCCCGTCGCTGACAAGCTCGCCGCCAACCACCCTCTGCTCACCGGACAAAGGGTTCTCGATGCCCTCTTTCCGTAAGTTAGGCTATATTATGCGGTGCTTGATGGTGTGATGGATAGAGAGGTCGAAGTTCAAGAAAACTGCTCCATCTATAGGAGCGTTTCCCAACCTTTTTTGACTGTCGGGCCACTTTTTCTAAGTTGGAGGTCACGAGGGCCACTTTTTCTTAGTTGAAGGACATTAGGGGGCCACAAGGTTAAAATTTAATTAATTTAGAGCGTATAAAATTGTTATAATTGAATCAAAATAGAATGATTGATGCGATTTATTAACGTCCAAATAAAATAATTTGTAGGCCTAATAGAAAAGAATTATACATTCTATCATGTCCAAATTGTCAATTTTTACATATATTTTTCTTAATTCATTGAGCTGCGGGCCATTTTTGTAGGCCAGGTGGGCCACTTTTGGCCCGCGGGCCACGGGTTGGGAAACACTGATCTATAGCCTACTTAACCATAATGAGTACATCAATTGTACACTGTCGGTGGGAGAATGAGACGGTGAGGGACAGGACTGGCCACCCATGGCCCTCATATGCTAAGGCTGAGAAAATGATGTCGCGAAGATTTCTTACACATGCCTGCCTCAGGGATATTATAGTCAGAGTATACGGTTCCTCTTCTTCTTGTTCTTCTCGGTCTTATTCATGTTCTTCTTCCTCCCATTTTATTTTCTTGTTTTCCTTGTTCTCCTCTTCTTCCTCCTCCGTCACATCCAGCCTCATCTTCTTCATCTTTAGTTATAATCCGATTTAATCGGTTACGATTTTATTTCAATTCGAATATACCAATTAAACCTAAATAATAATTATTACAAGTCTTGTAATCCACACAGATTCAACTTATGCTAAGCTGTCTAACTGAAGCGAATAAAGATAATATTGTTGATAATAATGATTACGACGACGACGATTATGATGATAATGATGACGACAACGAGGATGATGATGACGATGACGATAACGATAATGACGACGACGACGACGACGACGATGATGATGATGATGATGATAATGATGATGATGATGATGATGATGAAGATGATGATGTGAAATGCTATTCGATGTGCTGGTGTGTGTGTAGGTGCGTGCAGGGTGGTACGACAGCCATCCCTGGTGCGTTCGGTTGTGGCAAGACTGTCATCTCGCAGTCTCTGTCCAAATATTCAAACAGTGACGTCGTCATCTACGTCGGATGCGGTGAAAGAGGAAACGAGATGTCCGAAGTACTACGGGATTTCCCAGAGGTTAGCTATGGCACCAGTCGATGTCGATGTATACTAGGGCACCAGCGTTAGTCATCGATGCTTTCAATGACAGTCGTGCAGAGGCAACATAGCATCTCGTAACAAAACATAACATAGCATAGCATAGAATTGCATAGCACAGCTCAACATAGCATAGCATAGAATAGCATAGCATAGCTCAACATAGCATAGCATAGAATTGCATAGCATAGCTCAACATAGCATAGCATAGAATAGCATAGCATAGCTCAACATAGCATAGAATAGCATATCATTGCATAGTATAGCATAGCATAGAATTGCATAGCATAGTTCAACATAGCATAGCATAGAATTGCATAGCATTGCATAGTATAGCATAGCATAGAATTGCATAGCATAACCTAACATAGCATAACATAAAATAGCATAGAATTGTGGTGTAGTCCACTAGTGGTGGACTACACCATAGCAACTTAAACTAATTCTTTACTTATACTTCTGCCATGATTCATTCGTTAGATTGCGGCAACTGATTTTATTTTTGCCATATTAGTTTTCAAATGTAAATTCCACTTCTACTCTTCTTATAAAATTAAAACAATATTCGGTATTCATAAATTTTCATGAACATCATCAATTTCTACAGTGTAATTCGCTTTTTACCCATAGTGAACAATTTTGTCAAGATGCCAGCTTAGAATGCTATCATTACCTCTGCCAAAAAAATGCAAACAAGCGGGAGCGATAATTTATTAAAATCCAAAACCACGTCTGTGAGCACTGAAATCATTAGCAATTTTATTAAGATTAAAAACCTTGAAATGTCGCGGTTTGAGTGCAGATCCAAATACGCCTAATTGAAGCAATTGGGAGGCGATACTCTGGAGTCTTAAACCATGACTAACAGCATTGAAAAATCAGTAATTTTATTAAACTGACAGCCTAAAGTGCAGCTATTACCGTGGAGATTTAAAAAAAATTGCGAGGGAGCATTTTATTGAAGTCTTGAGACTTATCTCTAAGCACTGAAATTATGAGGAATGTTTTTGAGATGACAGCTTTATGTGCAGCCACTGCAGTCTGGAAATTAGATTTTTTAAGCAATGGGTGGAGACAATTTTGAAGTCTTAAACCATGTCTATCAGCACTGAAATGATGAGCAATTTTGCTAAAATGGCAGCTTAAAATGCCACTATTGCAATGTCAATTTTTTTTAAATGCGATAATGGGGAAAACATCCAAATCCTCCCTCTGCTGAATAGATTTGTGAAACTTCAACTTTAGACTGACGAATGCGTTGCTCTCATGATCGAAACGCACAAGAATAAGCCTAACAAGATCTTACTGCCACAAGCGGTTTTCAAATTATGAAGTAAAAATGCATAACAATGGACAATGGTGAAGAACGCAGCGAAGGAAGGGTAACTCAATCAATGTTGTTGATTGGGGTCGTCACAACTTTCGGAATGTCACCAAGGAGTCGCCGCACTTAAAAGGCTGAGAACCGCTGGAATAGACAGTTTGAAGGGGCGCTATAGAAATGCTCCTAATAAATAGAATACAATAGCATGGCATTTTGGCATAACATAACATGAGAGAAACAGAAGAACTGCATTCCAATCTTTTTAATCTGATTGCCAACGACCTAATTGACTATGCTATGAAACTCTGCAACTGCTCGTATCCTAACAGTGCTAGTCCCAAGTCAGGAGAAAGGAGGGGGGCATTGCTAATCGCCTTTGTTATTATGATTTGATGTCATTGTTTTTAGTTAACAATGGAAGTTGATGGGAAGACCGAGTCCATCATGAAGCGAACAGCATTGGTGGCCAACACCTCTAACATGCCTGTGGCTGCCAGAGAGGCTTCCATCTACACAGGTTCGTTGCTTGGCAACTGGCAAGCAGCAGCAGCAGCAGCTTGAGCGGCAAGCGCTGGCGCTGATTGTGGAGACCGTTAAAAAGCGGAGGAGCTGCTGTCTCTGATTATGTAGTCATCGTCATAGTCATCATCAACATCATCATCACCATGACATCATCGTCATTAATGTCATCATCTTTTTCATTATCATTGTCATCATCATCTTCACATTGCCATCATCGTCACCTTCATCGTTATCATAACTACCTTCAGGATTGCCACATTCATTATCTCTATCATAGTAATCATCTTCATCATTATAATCCTAACTATCATCATCATCACCGTCATCATCATCTTTGTCCGCCTTATCATCAACCAACCAAAGCACCACCAAGGCATCACCAAAACACCACCATCTCTGCCGCAATAGACAACAGAGTTCTGTGTCTCTTTTCCTCCTCCTCCTCCTCCTCCTCCTCCTCCTCCTCCTCCTCTTCCTACTTTTCCGTTCCCATTTCTTTCGTTTTTCCCGTCATATTCTCCTTCACCATCGCCTTCTTTTTCGTCGCTGTCAACGTTACCATGACCACCAGTGCCTAAAGTGTGGAAAAATAAGTGCCTGGACGCTCTTTACATCTCCGAAAGAAGTGCCTGGACGCCCCTTACCTTTCCAGTCTGTGCTCGCCAATAAGTGGCTGGACGGCGTTCAGATTTTAAAACAAGTGCATGGACGCCGTCCATGACCGTACTAGCACACTTTAAGCCATGATGACCACCAGGTGCACCTCTAACACGCAAGAATCGCCAATCACGCAACCTACCGCAAGTTCCACCCTCTAGACTATCGCTACGTTCATTCCGTCTTTAGGAATCACGATCTCCGAGTACTACCGCGACATGGGTTACAACGTTTCCATGATGGCCGACTCCACCTCTCGTTGGGCCGAGGCTCTTCGCGAGATCTCCGGTCGTCTGGCTGAGATGCCGGCTGATTCCGGATATCCGGCCTACCTCGGTGCTCGCCTGGCCTCCTTCTACGAGCGATCGGGAAGGGTCATGTGCCTCGGTAACCCCGAAAGAGAGGGCAGCGTCACCATCGTAGGAGCGTAAGTATATATCTGGGAATCGTTTCTTACGGAACCTGATGTAAAATGGACTGTAGAACTATTTGTTAAGGTCTAATTGCACGGTGTGAGTGTCTGCTGCCAACGACTAAGTATAGGTGTCTAAAGGAACTTGAGTTTTAATGCGGTAAGACTGGTTTAATGTGGTAAGACTGGTTCCTACAGCCAGTCACTTAAAGTAGCAGCTCTTAGAAAAATCTGATCAAATATCGAGCCAGTCGTTTAAAGAGAAAAACAAGAAGACCAGCGGGCACGTATTAGAGCAAATAGGCACAGTGGGCATGTGGGATTGTGGGTAGGCACGGAAGTGGGCAGGCAAACAAACACTCAGTTGCAGCTAGGTTGAGAGACAGAGAAAGAGCGGCAGATAGACAGGCATGCATAGAGCTTCGTAGGAAAGTAAGGAGGCAAACAGTCAAGCAGGCAGACAGTTAGATGGGCAGATCTATAGACGTGCCCGACACGACTAGGCCATACGCCGGGAGCGGTCAGTAGCAATAGAATGCAGAAATTGATTTCCATATAATAATAATAGTTCTATGTACCTGATTTGAAATGTAAATCTGAATATTTTTGCGGTTTTTGTTGACCAGAGTTTCGCCCCCTGGCGGTGACTTCTCTGACCCGGTGACATCGGCCACCCTCGGCATCGTCCAGGTCTTCTGGGGCCTCGATAAGAAGCTGGCCCAGCGCAAACACTTTCCGTCCGTCAATTGGCTCATCAGTTACAGCAAATACATGCGAGCCCTTGATGAATATTACGACAAGAATTTCCCAGAGTTCACTGCACTCAGAACAAAGGTAGGCGGCGGGGTGGTCATCCAAGGGGGCAATATAATTATTGGAGGCAGATCGGTATCATGTCATTTTATGCGCATGAATCTGCATCAGCGCTCTTGAATAAGTTGGAGCACTTGCCATCGCCTTTAGATATTTGGATATTTGGATTATGCGATGTAGAAATCATTCGAAAATTAAATGATTTTTGGGCATCCGATTCATTTGATTAAGCTTACTTTAATAACTGCATGCTTTTTGCAATAACTACAATCTCTCGCCAGTAGCCTATACTAGATCTAAGACTCTAAGTACATACTCTTTGAAAGAAATACATACAAAGTCTCTGAAATTACTACATACTCATTGCAATAATGATTATTAATAATTATTATTATATTAGCTGAAATGGCAAAGAGACTGGATTAAATAAATAATCCTATTCCTCCGTTTCAGTGTCGGGAGATTCTACAAGAAGAGGAAGACTTGTCCGAAATCGTGCAACTCGTTGGCAAGGTAACTCACCTGCGGGAAAAATAATTTTTTATTTTTGTTAATCATTTAATTGGATAAATGACGACGAAATTACTAATTGATCGGAATTTCAAAGTCATTAATTAATATCGATTTACGTTTACTCTAAAAGCTACCACCAAGCACATATTTCTTCTTACTAAAGTTTTCTTGGCTGTTGCAAGTTGCTTAAAGTATTAGGTGTTTCATTGCGTTTATGTGAAACTCTAGCTGATTAATTTTAGTGCCAGACTTTTCTCTCGTGGTGCATGAGTTCAAACCTCCCATGAAACGGTTGGTGACTTTGTGTCAGGTCCTAAGCTTATACATGTACGTATACCAAGACATAGACATCTACATGTATATAATATAAAAAGTAAGGTGGCACTAGTTAACTGGCGAATGGTCATAAACTAAGCACGTTTTGCCAGCGGAACACCATCTAAACTTCTAAAGCAAAGCTCCAGTCTGGCGGCTTTTGGGTGCAATAATGACTGGTTAATGTCTACTTAAAGCTTAGCATCCAGCTTGTTCAGCCGCATTAATCATCACTTCTTCACTATCGCTGCGTTTAGCAGCTTCAAAGTCACCATTGTAAACCAGAATTTGACAGTGAATTTTTCGTATTTTGTTACACAGGGATCTCTGGCAGAAGGTGACAAGATAACGCTCGAAGTGGCTAAACTACTGAAGGACGATTACCTCCAGCAAAATGGTTACACGTCTTACGACAGGTAAAATTGCAAGATTTTAGCATGTACGAAAGCATTTTTATAGCGCCGTCTAAGAAGTCGTCATTTCCAATTCTTTATAAAGCGCTACTCTAAAGATAGCATAGATAGGCACCGCATGGGCACCATCTTGTTTGCGAACGCTTCTGGCTCGTGTCGCAGAAATCTGCCAGAAACGCAAAATTAAGTCCGAAGGGAAGGAGTTTGATGATCGGCTAAGTATGTCGAGTTTGGTTGAGAACGAGATGGCGGCATGGAAACGGAGAATTGGATGTCTTATGGTAATTTATCCATAGAAACTCGTATCAAATGCTTCTCCGTTTATGAAGAAATTGACCAATGATTACTTCGCTCAAAAACAGCCGCGCTGGAACAGTAGCTTTTGAAATGCTCTAGTTGCACGATGAGCTTTTACATTGGACAGTTTTTCTCTGAAATAGATTAAAATCGGCACAAAGCGTCAAACAATAGTAATCAAGACGAACAGCTGAGCACGTACAAAAACAGCATGCACATTGAAACGAAAGAATATTACAGATTAAACTACCGGAAGGGAACTAATCCCGACAGTCTTATAAGGGTGACTGGTGAATAGCATGTATTCGAAAAATTATTGCAATGATAAAATGCTGCATGGATTGTACCTGGATTAGAATGTCCGTACCTATAAGCCATCTTGTGTCAGAAGACTTTAGAGGTTGCGAGCCTCGCACAGCTCAAATGATGCCTATTGTGTTTTGTAGTTGCATAATGATTATTTAAGTGCATATTATGATTACTATTGTAATTGTTCACGCTGAGATTGTTCTTTTTCTATGTTTCCGCAATGCGTTTGCAGGCGGTTCAATAAAATACACACATACTTACTTATTTCTGGACATGCTCACAGATTCTGTCCATTCTACAAAGCCGTTGGCATGCTGCGTAACATGATAACCTTCTACGACCTTGCTCGTCACTCAGTCGAGACGACAGCGCAGAGTGAGAACAAGGTGACGTGGGCAACGATTCGTGACCATATGAACGACATCCTCTACAAGCTCAGCAGCATGAAGTTCAAGGTTGGCTGATTTGATGCTTCTCTCACTTCTGTGTCTCATGACAGGTCCTATAAATCTATGATTACAAATTGGCGCGTATACGAAATGCGTGGTCACTTGAATACCACCCTGTAGGGCCTATGCTGCTGCAAATATTACTGACCGATATTTCCACCAATGAGGCTGATAATGATGTTGGTACTGTTTTGCTATTAGGTCGGTTGCGTTTTCTGCAGATTGTTATTTTTTAATTTAATTTTTATTCGTTTATTCATTCATTCAATCCAATTCAATTTATTTCCTGAACCAACTTAGAATGTAATTATGGCAGCGTATTATATATTAGCCTACTATTACTATTACCATTGTTGTTGCTATTATTATTATTATTATTATTATTATTATTATTATTATTATTATTATTATTATTAATATTATTTTACACAGCGTTCATGATTAAAAGGCTTACTCTGCGCGATTAGTTTAACTTTTTACATTATGCATTCGCATGATTTTCAGGATCCTATGAAAGACGGCGAAGTGAAGATAAAGGCGGACTATGACGAGCTGTTCGAAGAAATGCACACGGCTTTCCGTAATCTGGAGGAATAATTCAGGATATTGATGGCCGCCTCCATAGTCGAATTATAGATCACGTGTCCAGACAAACGAGGAATTTTGAAGAATTTCGGTTTTTAACTTTACATAGTGTGAAATTTGTTTTATTAAAATTTCTATGGAAACCGGTTATAGTTTAATTGGAACTGGATCGCATTCTACGCGAACCGGAAGCTGTGCTCGTCGAGATTTGTTGAAGCCTGAGCCTCTCCTCCCCATCAAAGTTTTTTTTATGGATCAGAGGAACACTTAGAAAATATTATAGTAAGCGAATGTACAGGGTGCGCCAAAAAAAGACCCCCCCTAGGTTTTTGCCAATATCTTGACCAAAAGTAAGAATTTCCAAATGAAATTTTACAGGTTTATAGACAAATCATATCTACACATTTTAGCCAGATTTCATCAAAATAGTTCAAACGCAACAAACGTTACAACACTTTTAGTGAGGTCACCCACCGTTTTTTGACGATTCAAAAACGCGACGCAACAAAAAGTAACAAAAAACCGATCTCATTATTCTGGCCAATATCTTGGCCAAAAGTAGGAATATCAAAATGAAATTTTACAGGCTTAAAGACAATTCATATCTGCAAATGGTGGTCAGATTTCATCAAAATATTTCGAACAGAACAGAAGCTATGCCACTTTTAGAGAGGTCACCCGCCGTTTTTTGACGATTCAAAAACGAAACGCAACAAAAAAAGTTTAAAAAACACGAAATTTTTTCTCATCTCAAATAATTTGGTATCAAATAGCCTTGATATTGCCAGATGATCATTATTATTACTATATTGAAAAGAAACATGGTACCAGCGTAGCTGCGCGTCACTGAGAAGTCACTTAGCAAGGTGACAATCAAATTGGTAAATAAGAAATCTGTCAGATTAATCAACAGGTCCATCAGGAACTTTGTAAAGAGACTCAAAAGAAGTTTTGGCACAGGTGGTGGGCACATTGAACACAAGTTGTGAAGCACTACCAAGTTCATTTGACAACAGTTATTTGAGATGAGACTTAATAAAATCGTGTTTTTGTTACTTTTTGTTGTGTTTCGTTTTTGAATCGTCAAAAAACGGTGGGTGGTCTCACTAAAAGTGGTATAACTTTTGTCCTGTTCGAAATATTTTGATTAAATCTGACCACCATGAGCAGATATGAATTGTCTTTAGGCCTGTAAAATTTCATTTCGATAGTCTTGTTTTTGGCCAAGATATTGGCAAAAAACCTAATTTTTTTGCGTTTCGTTTTTGAATCGTCAAAAAACGGTGGGTGACCTCACTAAAAGTGATGTAACTTTTGTACCGTTTGAAATATTTTGATGAAATCTGGCCATAATGTGTAAATATGAATTGTCTATAAGCCTGCAAAATTTCATTTTGGAAATTCTTACTTTTGGTCAAAATATTGGCAAAAACTTAGGGGTCTCTTTTTTTGGCGCACCCTGTAGTATTAGGTTGTGAAGCACAGCGTCTCTTCGCTTTTGTGGCTTGACAGTTGAAAAATGGATAAATTTGAAAGTTTACTTGATTTCTTTCCAATTATATCAGTTGTAGGCCACTTGTTCACATGCATACTTTTTTACTGAATATTCACCCTTTCTGGGTTTAGCTTAGTGCGCCATCGATAGATTCTTTTTACATATATAAATTGTTAGTTAGGCCAAACGTTAAAATTTATTTTCCGAGGTTTAGCTTCTTTCACATATACAATGAAGGTCTTGCTGATTTCTCTAAAAGTAATCGACTTCGTATGTATGTGTACTTGTTATAGCGCCCCTTCAGTCTCACTACTCAGAGGCGCTCCCGACTACAGCGCCGACACTGCATCGGAGTTTCACGCCGAAGCGCTGAGCAATTGCGAGTGAAGAACTTGCCCAAGGTCCCTATGCGGCGACTTGAGGTGGATTCAAACCTGCAACTCTTCGGCTGCAAGGCGACGAGCATACCCACTACACCACCGCGCCCCACGTGTTATCACCCATTGATCAGATCGTGCAAATTTTAAGGGTGGCTAGGCTAATATCAGCAGTAGGGGTAAGTGCCACTAAGTGGTACAAAAGCGGCAGGCTATGGTAGCCTAAGAGTGGCACACCCACTTTCGAAGTCCTTACTTATTTTGTGTAGCCTAACCCTACTTACCTACTGCGAACATTGACTATCATTAATGCTATGTTTCCATGGACCGGGATTCCCAAAAGTTGAATTGCAAAATCTGTTTCAATTTCTCACGTGACTTCCAGCTTTTCCCGCTCCTAATTCTGGCGGGAGTTTATTTCGGTGACGAGGAATAGTAATAGATCTAAATACAAAATAATGTGAATGAACGTGCTTTCTATTATAGCGACCCTCCTAATTTTTTAGTGAATTGGTAGGGCGGGAATTCTTTAAACGGGTGTCACACCGAAGTTCACGCCTAAATGTGAATGCAAATGCTTTTCATCAGCGACCGCATGGCCTGAACAATGGTTGCTCATTTTTCAATAGATTATGCCTACAAGATCCTTCACAGCCACTGTCTGTTTGAATGGGCATCACGTCGACATAATATTTCTATTAGCTTGCTCAGCAGCCTAACCTACCGTCCCTATACGTGCTATAATACCAGTGTAATAATGCTCAAAGTGAAAGTTTATATGGATATGAGCACAGATTGAGGACTATGTATGGAAATTTATATAGAGCATAGATACTTGATGACTATGCATGGGCACTTTATGATATATAGGGAAAACCCCGTTGTATTCAGCTGCCAAGATGTTTAAGAGGTAAAGTTACGACCACGAGTCCGGAATTACCGCTGACGAACTTGACATCTTGTGCGGTTATCAGAAAAACTCGTGGAAATTTTGCTGATGTCAGAACTTTCGATTCAGTGCGGCTTGCACTGTATCTAGATCTTGTCGTTGTATGGACCCTAGCAAGAAAGACACGGATATAATGCAGACTTCAGTGTGCAATATTTATGTCCAAGGTAAGATAAGTTGTTGTGTTGTTTATTAGAAAAACTATGTTAAAATACGACAGATTGCAATTGTAATTGTAATCAAGACAATTTATATAGAATCGTTGGCAGCAAGCTACTTCTAGGATGCTTTACCCACCTAATACTATTATGAAGATTGAGCAGAGAATATTGAAAGTTAGGCCTGTATTGAATATTGAAAGTTAAAGTTAAGCACTAAATTAAGAGATATCTGAACACCTTCAACAAGATTCTCATATCTAAAGTGTTTGCTTAAAAAAATTATGATATGGAATGTATGGACCTATTATAGGAGGGTTGTAGGCCAATGAAGGACTATTTCAACTAGTGATTCAGAACATTAGGCTACACAAAAAAATCATAATTAAATGTGAGAAAATTTAGTTGCATTCTATTCTGTTCACATAATTATAGAAAGAAGACTTCCCAGCAGGGTATAATAATTCGAGTAGACATTTCCAAATTTCCCAAATTTATGTAGCCTCGGTTAAGTTCCTACAGGAGTTATTTTGATCAATATTTTAACCTGGAACATTCACATAGATCTGTCGCAAATTGCTTCATAGATTTCAAGAAATGTGGGTGTCTTGTCACGTATTTTATTATATACTACCGGTATACCTACTCAGTCTACACTTAAATCTTTACTAGGCTTAGTGCTTACTCTCTCGTTCGTCCATACTTATAAATAATGTAACATGGATTGGGCTTCAAACAATGCCGCCAGATTAAACAGACTTATCCTCATTCAGACAAAAGCTGCTAGAATAATCTCAGGGTAAGACTTTCAAGTTTCAACCACTCACATTTTTCCACAATTTAAACATTCTGAGACCCTATACCCAATCAAAAATCATAAAAATCTGCGATTTAATGGTTAAATATAGATTTTTCTAGGTTTCATGCTCCATCACCTGCTTTGATGGTCATTTTCATTCTATCTTCGGTGTGCATGAATATGACCCAAGATCTGTTGCCAACTGCAGAAGAATTCGCATTCTTATACTAACACGCCCAAATTCTCTCGAAAATATGCTGGTGCTGCAATTTGGAAAAGTCACCCGCATCAGCTCATAAATGTTTGCAGTTTCTTTTCGTTTAAAACTCAACTGCGTATTTATATCTTTTCACAGGTTAGCTAAGGTTGCCTCGTAGGTATATCACATATGGCAAATTGCTTGGAAGATTTCAGGTTTTGTTCTGTAGAACCCCAAACGTGCTCTTAAATGTGTAGCCTGTTCAACCCTAAACTTTCAGTTACCTGGGACATAATTGGTCTGCCACTTGGACTATTACCGTATTGGGCGCCTTTATCGAATTCTTCGTTCATTTCCCCCCATTGTTTCTCAGCGCATCTCCTGCCGAGTTGCTGCGCAGGGCTGTTATTAAGGAATTTTTAGAACTGCACAGCCTCTTCTTTCTCTTCCCATCCTCCATGGCAAATTACATTCAATTGGAGGACAATGACCTTTTTCACTAATTTTGACTGCACAGAAGTGCTTCTACAACTGCACAAATCCATTTACAACTGCACATTTTGTGTAGAACTGCACGTTTAAAAAAGCCATGTTGCTGCGCTTGTTTGGCGGGGTCTTCTTGGTTGCGCTCCATCATACTTGTCTAATCTTTCTGGACATGTCTCTGACCTCGCAACCCGTCGAACTCTGCGCTCCTCGGCAAGGGGGAACGTTTGGTTCCGCGAGCTCGCACTTCTATCAGACATCCCCAAACCTCTTCGATTGTAGGTCCCGCCATGACTCTCCCATTCGCCGTTTGATTGATGCCTAGGCTAAACTCGCCTGCTTTTTATAAGTCGCTCAAATCTTACTTTTTAGCTGTGGCTGGACTGAGAGCGCCTCTTGAAGAGAAGTTGCGCTATACAAATTCTCGGAATGAATGAATAAACATCAGGACTTTTAAGAACAAAGCTGATGGCGCCAAGAAGGTACACTTGGGAAGTTGGGACGGAGAGTTTGAGTAGTTCTAACAGCAAGATGTGGTAGCTATTGAAGTCTCACAAGCCGGAGAAGACTTATGAAACTTCAACTTCAAGCTGCCGAATAGATAGCGCTCAGAGCCGGGAAGTTCACACAATTTTTTTTCAAATCACAAAAGGGAGTCTTCGAATTATGAAGATTAGTGAAAATGCATAACAATTAATGGTAGCGAGAAAGCTAATAAAGGGGAGTAATTCAATCAATTTTGTTTTGGCGGGTCGTCACAACTTTGGAAATGTCACAAAATGGGTAGCCGCACTACTAAAAATGTTGAGAACTGCTGATATGGGAGCTTCACGTGTCAGTCAACCATCTCATGTAAGGTTTATAAAACGAGATACGGTACAGTCGATGGCCATGTGTCTGGCGAAGACCAATGCCTTAGTTGCTCAAGTATTCGCGAGCAATACATCCGCATTGCATCGCAGTCAAAGCATCGCATTCATTACAGTAGGAATTGGGTTTCCCCTTCTCGAGTGCTTTACAATTATAGGCCAAGCCCAGTCAACAATAGCTCGTTGTGGCTCTACGCTTGGCTATCAAATTACGCTATAGATCAGTTCTCTCGAGCTTGCAATGGTGAATGTAGCTAACGATTCTAAAGTCCAGCCAGAGGTGCTTCAGTTATCCTACTTTGGCGATCTCAATCAAATATTGGTCAACGTTTCTTCAGCCGTATACGATAAAATAACAGACTTGTACACTAGCGGATTGGTACATTAGAGTATTGAGGCGCACTTATAGTTATGTATCTGAATCGTATTCGTAAACTCGATGGATCTGCTTGAGGGCTTTGCTCATGCAGGGCAGTAGATGCATAAAAACTAACCTCAATCGTCAGTAGGCATTTGACCAAAACCCATCTGGGTCATTGAACATGGTTTCAAGATAGGCAGTCGAGCACATTCAGCTCACCTGTTGCGAAACCATAATATGGCTCTAGTCTCTATGGCTCCTGTGATGGTCCTGGATGGTATCACGCGTGCTCAGGCCTCAGTTTTTTTCTGCACACCAGCAGAGCAAGCCGTATAATATTATTAATGAATGGCTATTATTAATAGAGGCGAGCTTAAAGGCAACGTTCAATGCTAATTCACTTCCTCTTTCCCAATCGTCGACTTAGGTTTAATGTAAAAAATTCATACATAATTATATATATTATAGAAATATATATGTTTTTATAGGCATATTTTTAACTTTCCACTATGTATGCATTTGATATTCATGTATACTTGTATAGTTTTTGCATACGTTACATTGAACCATGCCATGTCCTTTTATGTCTCTCTATTTTGTAACTCTCATGTTTTGGATCAAAATTTCTTTCCGGACGCAAAGTGACTAGCTGACACAGTCAAAATTTAATGTCACTGAACACGTTTTTATGTAGCGAGCTACAGCAATCTTTCGGTTTCGATACAGCTTCGTTTTATACCGTGTGCAATTGACTTGGGTGGAATGTGCCATGTGTGGTGTGAGTGTTTGATATATTAGCCCAACTACTCACAATTTCATTCCAGAACTCCGCCACTGGTTGCACTCTGCCCGTGCCAGTCCCAAGCCTAGCTAAAGGAGGAGGGCGTCGCTAATGGTCTTTGTTGCCACACAGTGACGTTAAACTGCAACTACTACTATACTTCATTCCAGTGCCTGAAATTTTACTTAACAATGCAGTTCAAGTACAGTGGGACAGTTTGAGAAGGAGCACGTCTGAGTATTTAAAGCACTGCTTATATAATTAATTACAAACGTCTCCTGCACACAGTTTTCCCGATGCTCTTAATTCCAACCGTACTGGTCACCCATCATCACCTTCCTCATATTCTCTTTCCATCACTGCTCGTGTTTTTCATTCAAAACTAAAGTCTCACCTATTTAGGAACTCTGACCCAGACTCACCTGATCTTTCAATTTCCAATTATCGACCTAAACGCCACCCACCTTAACAGCTACCTTGCCACCTCTGATCCTGTGGTAATCAGAACACGACCTACCTCGGACGTTTTCTTTTGGACAACCCCTTTTACTAGAAACAGCACTCGTGAATAAGCTGGTGCCCTGCGCTTGGCCTTCGAGTGGCGCTTTATAAATTTAGAGCTCACGATTTAGAAATTTAGAGATTGCGATTACGAACCCTAGATGACCTAGATGTCTTCCCACATGTGCAGTTTCGGTTCAGTTAATGTGCGCTCTATACATATGCAAAACATGGGCTACGAAAGTCCATACACATGTAGACCTAGCTGGATAAAAATTGCGAATTTAGGCTACATGTACATACGCTTAATATCATATCAATAAGACTTTTCATAATTACCATATATTGCATAACGTCGTGTACAAGAAGTTGGAAGCTGGTGTTGATTAAGCCGTTGAAGTTTGCCAATCCCACAAAGAAATCGGTGTCAATGGCCATTAATGATAAAACATTCTTATAGCTGTAGCATTTAATACCTTCTCAAGTAACGTATCCAGGCGACGTCGAGTGTTTGTATAAAACTGTTTTGGAAAAGAAAGCATCTGTTGCTACAGGCCCTACCTCTTCAGTTAGTTTCAGTTGAAAAGATATTGAGATGGGATTAAATAAACCCACAGGACTTTCACACGCGAATAATACTTGAGTTCTGAAATAGAAGACTCACATAGTAGGTCGCTATATTTTGACTGGCGCTCGAGTGACATGTAGGCCTAGCGTAGGCCTTCTTGCCACGGCCTTAGAGTCGCTCTATTTGGTAAACAGTCGTAGGTCCTTCGCCATTCATTGTGTTCAGACCATTACACGCATCGCCTTCTGTCGGAACGTTTCGTGAGCGAGCGGCCATATTGGGCCTCGTTTCGAAACCGATACACTGCGTGCCTTGGTCACCTCCGCTAGTCCACTAAGCCGTGGAGAGTGGAGGAGACACTGGAGGAGAGACCAGTCTGTGCAGCGGATATGGAAACGGAGCGATGGACACTGGATCCGAGGTGGACTCGGAATCCCACTCTGGTGGAAGGCGATAGCAAAGGTCCCACGGGAGTTGGGTTGGATCTCTCTGTGACTGACAGCCGACGAAATCTACAGTTGGGTCGGTTGACCTGCGCTGTCTGTCTGGTTCTCTTGACCCTTGTACTGTCCGGGTCTTTCTGCTTCCTTTTCCAGCAGACGGCCATATTGCGACTGGAAACGGAACGATTGAAGTTGAGATTGCGAGTCGTTGAATTGCAGATCGAGAGATGCAATGCGTTGTTGTTAGAAGACGATGAAGCAGACGATGCTGGATGGTTTCCTCAGGTCGATGCAAGTCCAAGTCAGGTAAGTGATGAAGCGTAGATGGAAATGTGTGTGCATCAAAGCAATATTTTTGTAGACCAATGGCGTCCTTTATGAAACTCACAAGTAGCAGCAGCAGCAGCAGCAGCAGCAGCAGTAGTTGTAGTAGTAGTAGTAGTAGTAGTAGTAGTAGTAGTAGTAGTAGTAGTAGTAGTAGTAGTAGTAGTAGTAGTAGTAGTAGTAGTAGTGATAGCGGCAGCAGTAGCAGTAGCAGCAGCAGCAGCAGTAGTAATGGTAGTAGACCTATAGTAGGAGTAACAGCAGCAGCGGTGGCAGTGGCAGCAGAAGCAGTAGCAGCGGTAGCAGTAGTAGTAGTGGTATTATTATTATTATTATTATTATTATTAGTAGTAGTAGTAGTAGTAGTAGTAGTAGTAGTAGTAGTAGTAGTAGTGGTAGTGGTAGTGGTAGTGGTAGTGGTAGTGGTAGTGGTAGTGGTAGTGGGAGTGGTAGTGGTAGTGGTAGTGGTAGTGGTAGTGGTAGTGGTAGTGGTTGGTAGTAGTAGTAGTAGTAGTAGTAGTAGTAGTAGTAGTAGTAGTAGTAGTAGTAGTAGTAGTAGTAGTAGTAGTAGTAGTAGTAGTAGTAGTAGTAGTAGTAGTAGTAGTAGTAGTAGTAGTAGTAGCGGTGGTGGTAGTAGTAGTAGTTGTTGTAGCAGGGCATGGCATGCCATTTAATAGTCGTAGAACAAATTTGTTCAAGTAATATTATTCGACTTCCAATTTTTCTACAGCTCTATCTATATGCTCCAAAGCTGAGCGTAGGGAACCAGCTTATTCAGAAGGGCTGCGGCGTACTAACGATCAACTTTTTAGGTTCAGCCTGTCTTCTTTTACGTCTTCAACATCAGTATGCTTATCTTTCTGTTCGTTATCTACTGCTTGCCTGTCTGTTTCCTGACAATAACTACTGCCTTGGATAGAGATTGTGCAGTATATCATGCGTATTGTTTATACTCCCGAAACTTCCTCGAACTGCTCGATCTTCCACACTGTCAGGTGTTCGCTGTCCAAACACCGAATTCTACAAGTCCTCCTCCTCGTTTTCGTCCTCGTCCTCGTCGTCCTCCTCTTCTTTGTCTCCTTCTCTTTGTCTTTTTCTGTCTATCTGCCTATATAGTCTCAGTCATTCTCAAATTCTAAACCGCATCAGCTTCTAAAACGAACTTTGGAAAGACTCACGCTCAAATAATTATTCTCCGCATTCACCTCCACAACGCAAGCCTTTCGCTCTGATCTGCCACTCCCAACTCCAGACACGAGACTGGCCTTCAACATCGTATCGTGTGTGCTTTTTCCATCATTGTAAGACGCATCTGCATCCCTTTCCACGTTGCCAACAATATATGTTTACCTCTGATTAACCCTTCCCACATCAGTTCTGGATTGTGATCGTATACACCCTGCGCCACCCTTACTGACCGGAGTTGATTTAGCGCCTATGTTTCGCAGTTCTCTTAAACAGATTGTGCGAAGCGTTGAGGATTTCTGTACGCTTACATTACAACACGCCACATTATGTTACATTACGTTATTTTACATTGCATTATAATATTACATTGCTTTAGGTCCATGTCTGTTTCTTTGCCTGCGGTCCTTTTGTATGTCTTCTTGTGTGGTTTTCGATGTCTTACTCTATCTTGCTTCCTATGCCTTACTGTCTGTCTGTCTGTCTGTCTGTCTATGTCGCCTCTATACATGTACGAGTCCGTCTTCGTGTCTTTCTATATGTCATTCTCTCCATGCGTCTTTCTCAGTCAACGTGTGTCTAGCTGTGTGTCTTTCTGTCTCTATCTCTGTCTACGTAGAGCTCTGTTGCAAGAATAAGTGACGCAATGGAGTCAGAGGAGGGCGAATGGGGAGATGTACCAGCATCTTCAGCGTCGTCATCATCATCATCATCGTCGTCGTCGTCGTCATCGTTATTCGCAAGATCGTCGTCGTCATCAGCATCGTTATCATCCTCCGTGTTACCATGGCGACGGAAAAGAAATGCCGCAAACAAAAAGAAGCCAAATAAGGAGAAGCAGAAAACACGTGAGTCCACAATCAAATCAAATCAAATCTAACCCAATCCAGTCTAGCCATCTCTTGACGTGTATCAAATATTATGATCTAATCTAATCTAATCTAATCTGATCTCTGCAATCCAACTTCGATCTCAGATGATCTGATACAATCTAAAACAATCCAGTTTGGTTGATCTGAGTTGGTAGAATTATTCATTAAAATCCTGCTGTCATGATCTAATAATATCTTTAGTCCAGTCTACCTCCGACCTACTTTCATGCATGCTGTTCATGCATACATACATACATACATACATACATACATACATACATACATACATACATACATACATACATACATACATACATACATACATACATACATGTACATACATACATACATACATACATACATACATACATACATACATACATACATACATACATACATACATACATACATACATACATACATACATACATACATACATACATACATACATACATACATACATACATACATACATACATACATACATACATACATACATACATACATACATACATACATACACACACACACACACACACACACACACACACACATACATACATACATACATACATACATACATACATACATACATACATACATACATACATACGGACCCAGTGTTTTTTCCACGCATACATGCATAGTTGCATAGTTGCATACATACAGAGAAATATAGACAGAGAGAACAACAAAGAGTGATGGTATATTGCAATAACTTTCGATCAGACTTGAAAGAAAGAGGGGGGAGTGAGAGAGAAAGACAGAGAGATGCAGAGAATTGTGGACACAGACAGAGCGAGACAGCGAAAGATAAAGAGAGACAGAGACAGAGGGAGGCAGAGAGAGACCTACAGAGAGAGAGAGAGAGAGAGAGAGAGAGAGAGAGGGAGAGGGAGAGGGAGAGGGAGAGGGAGAGGGAGAGGGAGAGGAAGAGGGAGAAGGAGAGGGAGAGGGAGAGGGAGAGGGAGAGGGAGAGGGAGAGGGAGAGGGAGAGGGAGAGGGAGAGGGAGAGGGAGAGGGAGAGGGAGAGGGAGAGGGAGAGAGATGGGGGGAGAGAGAAAGAAAGAGAGAGAGAGAGAGAAAAAGAGAGAGAGAAACAAACATGCACACCACTGTCATGCAGGCAGTGATTGTAAACTCTCTTTACCATTTGCAGACAGGTGTGTATGTATGTAAGTATATATATACATATATATATCACCATTTTCCGATATTTGTCTTTCTTTCAGCAAAGGAATTCGCTTTCAGTTTCGAAACCGAGCGGCCTCTCGCCTGTAAACAGACGAGTAAGCGAAGCTATTTAAACAAAATCATTAGTCAATTGATTCATTGATTCATTGATTCATTGATTCATCCATCCATTCATCTATCCATTCATTCATTCATTCATTTATTCATTCATTCATTCATCAAATGAATTTGTATAGCGCATCATCAGGGAGTCTGATCAGAGGTGCTGTCAACCCCAGCTCGGCTAAATAAAACCGGATAACGAATCTACGATGATAGAAAAATGTCTGAGGAGTTTTGGAAAGGAAGGGAGCGTTAAGTGGGAGACCATTCAAGATGGAATTTTCTACCACCGAGAAGGCACGGTTCTGCATAGTGGAGGTTCGAGCAAAATGGACTGAGAGCAGACTTTGTTCAGCCGAACGAAGGGAGATAAACTGGCTAACACTAAAAGTAGGGATAATACAGATCTTTCAAAGGTAGGCAGTAGCGAGGCGCATAGCAGGCAACGCCAGAAAAGAGTTGCCAGTGGAGAAAGTCACTCACATAGCTGGAGATGTATACTCGAATATGGTTATGCGGCCAATAAGGCGGGCTGCAGGGCGCAGGACGCGATCGAGGCAGATCAGACGGGCGGACGGCAGGCCAGTGTAGAGAGTTACAATAGTCGAGTCTGTCGGCAACGAAAGAATGGACATGGGTAGCAGTAGCAGTAGGAGTAAGCAAGTGAGCTACGGTTTGCAATTAATAATGACATACTCGGCTGAGTAAGTGAATGTGCGAAGCAAAAGTGAGCACCTGATGGTGACGTTGACGTTGACGTTGACGATGACGATGACTATGGCAATAATAATGATGGTGATGATGATAATGATGACGATGAATGTGTTAAGATGATGACTACGCGTGTCATGGTTTGAGTTTCACTGAGAGTACTGATCACAGCTTCCTTCTGCGGCAAGTTATAGAAATAATATTGCACCAGGGTGAAGTTTAACCCCATCATAAATTAAATTAAAACCAATAATAACATTGCATCAGTTCAACTAAGTTGCTCTTGGTAGGTGGCGCCAGTTGCTTTTAATGTGTAGAAATAGTAATCTTCTGCTTGGTAATGGTATTGTAGGACAGTATAACTCTGCATAAATCATCTAACGACTTGGTTATGTTTGTAGATTGTCTGTCGTTGACTGGGTGGAAACCGTCTCCCTGGGTCGACGCTGCTCATCACCGATTATATAACGATCTCAGTGGTCAGCTCGATATTCCAGTCGCAGGATTACATTACATCTACGCTCAAGTATTACATCGTTTTCTATTATGTTGTATTTTAATGCACTTTTTGTATTGCAATGTATATCGTATTGTATTGAATTGCACTGTATTGTTTGTACTGTATTGTTTTGTACAGATTGTATTCTGTTTGGTTTTTATTCAGAATTTTACCATCATTATTACTTATTAATGATTATCTTTAATGCTAATTATTAATTTATTATCATTATTATTTGCTTCTTTTGTTGTATTTTCTGAAATAAAATGTCCTTACTGGCGAAAGTGTCTCTGAACGCTATTGCGTTAAACCTCTGTCTTGTCATTATTTCTTTATTATTGTTATTATTATTCATTCATTCATTTCGAAATTCTATAGACCCTATAGCGCCTCTTCAAGAAACTACTCAGAAGCGCTCCCAGCCCAGCCACAGGTAAACGGAGCCGTGGCTACACCTGGAGTTCATACGCTAGACGCGCAACTCAACATTATTATTATCATTATTATTATGATATTATCACTATTTTTTACACAAGGTATTTATGATCCCTCAGGTGCTCAAAACAATATCCGGAGATGAGAAAGGTGTTTCTCAGGAACGGCCTCATCTGCGTCAAGATTTTGCTGGGTAAAAGTTCCTCTTAAGTCTACCGCATTAAAGCGCTGAATGGTAGTAGAAAGGCGCTGGAGGATATAGCAGGTCTCCTTAGGGTCTCCTGTGATTAGAGTTAATCGTTTCCCTAGCTCACTGATAAAATCCATGCCACTGGTATTAATAGGACCAAGGGTCTCTAGAGCCACCGGGACAAAGAGATGGTTTGCTAGATAGTATCATTTATTCATTATTATTTTCATTAATATTATTGCTATTATCGTTATTATTATTATTATTATTATTATTATTATTATTATTATTATTATTATTATTATTATTATTATTATTATTATTATTATTATTATTATTATTATTATTATTGCTATCATTGTCCTTATCATAGACATTACTAATAGTCGAAGTAGTCGTATAGGCATTAGTACAAGTAGTAACAGTACTATCCAACCGACCTAAGGTGATGGGTGAACTGCGTTTCAGGTGACTTACGAAACTGTGTCTGCCCTCGAAGCCTTTGCCATAATGGTGGACAACGAGCAACTGGGACGATGTCTGACGGGCGTCGATTATGTGAACCCGGCGTTGAATAGGGTGGAAAACGTGCAAAGGAAGACGTGCCACACGGGTCTAGCCGTCCACCTGCGCAAGAACCAGAAGGTCTGGATCAAGAGTCTTCACATGGACGGCGAACAGATCTCTGTCGTTTCCATGAGGAACGCCAGCTTCTGGGGAGTCGTAAAGCTGTCGGCAAAGTAGCACCATGAAGATTGGAACTGGATATTTGAAGAACGATATCAAATATCACTGAATCATATTTCGGTCCTGACGTGTTTGTTGCTGTGTAACGACTCTGTGTCGTATCAACGATAATTTGTGTCGCCCTCCTCTTTTCTCCAGGCTTGGGTCTGGCACTGCCAATGCACGAGCAGTGGCGGAGTTGGTTCCTGACTATTTTGGACCTTGGTGGTTATATATACAGCCATGCATAGGACCGTGTGATCAGCGATACGTAGACTATCGACCATCGGGAGTGTATGTAACCAACAACATAGATAATTATTCTATTCAAGATCTTCCAGCCGAACTGCTGTGTTACCGTATACGTCCCGTGAGTCAAGGGTTACAACGGAGACGTGATGGTTACTTAAGAGTTTGACTGACGGCAAAGGCGCAAGATCCCGTTAATATGGGACTCATCGACGCTTGACTGTTAAGTACTTTAAAACGTGGCTACGTGATTGCACACTTAAAGCGACTTGGAAGCCAGTGCAGCTTCTCGTTAGATTGTTAGCATATCTTTCAGAGGGAAAGATGCTTGACATTTTTAGCATCCAACTAAGGTTCGCTAGAAAGGCGCGTGTAGTCCTCCGGTCGATCTTGCGATCCCTGTTTCAATTGCCTCCGATCCATCCCATAGCCGACCATCCGCGCAAGTATGACTTCCTTGAGTATTCCTGTTGTTATCCCCTATATTCCTATAAGTATTAATCAAGTCCCACATTCGTGCAGTCCCATAAAGGCGCGGTATGCACTTTCATTACGCAAGAAAATTGAACTCTCGCACTCTTTCTTTCAATTCAATTGTATTGTTTAATTAAGAAATTGCTTTACAATTATTGTTTTACAATTTCGAGTGTGGCTGGCCATTTTTGTTGTTGGTTAAGCAATAACAATGCATTGTTCAGACTACAGTAATCAAGCGCTGAATTAGGTATCCTTTCCAAGCGGGTGGGCGTCGATGATGCCTATGTCCCAGCGGATCTCCTACCGCATCGCTGCAGTGGTCTCTCGCTGCGTTCTTGGCTGTGCTCCATCTTACTTGTGTGATCTTTTCCGCCCAGTGTCCGACGTTGCAGCGCGTCGGGCGCTTCGCTCTACAGCCAGGGATGAGCTCCTGATCCCGCGGGCTCGCTTAGCTATTAAACAGCGCCGTACATTTTTCGGTTGTGGGACCTACAGTCTGGAATGACCTCCCGCTTCCTCCGCTTCGTTCTCTACTTGTGGCTCATCCGGCGGAGTTCTACCAGTCCCTCAAGTCTGTTTTCTTTGGTCTCGGCTTGGCTGGGAACGCCTCTGAGTAGTTTCTTGAAAGGGCGCTATATAGTGCTCTGAATAATGAATGAATGAGATTGCATGCCTTGTAAAGGCTACAACGGATTCGATTGGATTGATTGATTGGATTGATTGATTAGATTGATTGATTGATTGAAGTTCTTCTGGCAATTGTCTAAGGAAACTGAGCGTCCTTTCCAATACTTGTTGCGCGATATGCAGCACATTCGTCTTCCTGCCTCAGCTTTGGAAACCTCTTCTCGCCATCATTCTGATATCCAGTATCCAGAACCCTTCTGAAGTAACACGTCCTAGATAATGGCGGCAATCTTTGGCATAGGCTATCGTTTAGCCAGATTGTGCAAGATAACAGACCTGCAGATTTTAACCGACATCTATCAATAATAATATTGTGTCTCATATTCAGTGTCGTCATTGAATAAATTTTTTAACGAGACTGTCGTTTTGTATTGATGTTCTTGCTAATAACTTTCTCAATCTTCGTTGACGTTAGAGCATTTTCATTTTGTCAATACTTCGTGCTGACTAACAGCCTAATTGAATAGATTTCATAGTAAAAATGTACACCAAAGTAAATATTGGGAAGATTAAGTCTTTTCGCTGTTTGACATGAACTAAAATTGCCTTCTAGCCCATAATTATTATATATACAGGTACATCAGAGCAATTAATATAGCGCATTTTTCTACCTGACAGTCAAAGCAACATAAAACTTGTCTTTGTTACATAAGGTTTAGAAGTTATTTTTCAAGAGTTAATACTGTGCACGTCTTAGCATCACAGAAGTTCATTTGCATCCACAAAAGTTACTGTTGATCCAAATATTATAAAATAATAAATAATATTAATATTATTATGCCTGTTTGATGTCTTAAAACTCATTTCATTGCTCTTCGAATTTCTGCGATCACGTACAAAAGACAGCTGCCAATTTATACGGAATCCATGCTCACTTAGACTCGTGTTTCTATCACGATCACATTACAGAAACAGCTTTTACTGGAGGTAACCTCCCATTTTTATATCGATGAATACATACCCACATTGGCAAAATATCCTATTAATGAAAGCAGTAAAAAGACTACTATACTTGACCGAATAAGCTATGAAATACGCTTGACAGCACACGCATGCAGTGTACGCAATATGCAAACATATATTGCAGAACCCACAATCCACACGACTAGACTACATTTCTACATTTCCTGTGTGGACTGTATCTGTACTAGAAGTGGGTTTATCTGCAGGACATCTAAAATGTCCATGGGGAATATTGTCACATGGGATTCGTATACATACGTATATATAACACTTATGCCTTACCTACGACATTGTTCTTGGGGGGTCCTGTTTCTCATTTCGACCACCCTGTTGCCGTGTTGACAGTATTGAGGTAAAAGTATCCTGCAGCCACCTCAATCAAATTATGTGCATTGGGGTTGGGGGGTGATATGTCGCCTATTTAGTTCAGCGTGAGTCGTATCCTACCTGGGTCAAGTATGATTGCTTGAATCTCCAGATAAGATTAAACGCTTCTTTCTCTGGGCCAACGCAACGATCGATGTTTCTTACTAACTCAACAAGCAAGTACAAATAGGCCAGCAGGCAATGCCAGCTCAATTATTTGGCGCCTCTAGACATTTTCAGTGGCTAGTCATTTTCAGCGACCAGAGGCACAAGGGACCGTCCATAAATGACGGCACGCACCTAGGGAAAGGGTCACACATCTGTGACGATTTGTGACGTCCTTCACTTAATATCGTACGACTTTTGTGACGATGTGTGACGGGGGGGGATGATGGGTAAAGAAGTACTAAATTGCATGACATCATTTATGGACGGCCCCAGAACTGCAGATACTGTAGGCAATATACAATGCAAATTGCATTATAAAACATCTGTCACCTTAACATTTATGTAATCAGATAACATAAGAGAGCGGACCAAATTAAAAGAAGCGGCAATGTAGCAGTAGAGCAAGGAAAAGATACATTAGAATGGTTAGACTGTCTCCTGTTATCCATAATCCGATGCACCTCCACTGCCACCCCCTCCCCATGAATGCCACGAAGAGGAAAGGAAGACAAGGAAGAACAAAGCCAGCAGTGCATGAAGATGGTATGAGAAGCTGACAAGTGCAGCGATTTCATTTTCTTAGCCTCGGCTATCTGACCATACCACCGACAGCGTGCGGTAGCACCAGTACTTACTCTATAGGCATCTCATGGGATGTTCTCCAAAGAGTGATATCCCCCCCCCCGAAAAATACAGAGCTGTTGTTTACATGTACACAGGCAATTCCCCCCCCCCCCAAAATTATCTACCTAACATTTTCCCCTCCCAGAACAAATGGGCAGGCGTTGTTGCTCACAGCCATAATTACACGCAGAAGTTTTACGTTTCTCGAAAATTTTAAGTGAAAGACTAAAAAGTCGTCGGAAACATCGACCGGAAAGAGGGTGTCGCCGGTAGCTGCCTTTCAGACGAAATTGGCTGTTTGACCCTCCCCCGAAAAGTTAACCCCCAAGCAGAGGGACTAGATTAAAAACTGAGGTAGCACAACATGAAACAAAGGGTCAACATTATATGGTCAAAGCACCTTTAAAAACGCCACATACAGTCTGTAGCTTTCGCTAACCTCTGCAAATACATGTAATCATCTAATTTTGATCAGCAATTATGGGAAACTGTCACCTGCTGAACCAGCCTACTGCCAACAATAGACTCCGAACACATCTAATTGATAACGTGTATTCCGCCTTAGCGATTGGGTTATCGAAATTGCCAGGCGCCCGCCACCACGGATGTCCACACTTCAGATTTAGGCCTCGTGGTCTTATCAAATTCCGATAACAGTCAGGTGTTGGGTTTTTGCAAAGAAAAAGATGATGTCATATAGGATAAAAAGGAAATAAAACACCGGTCACAAATCAGTCGAGTCTGTAAATCAGCAAGATGTTACTTCTCGCCTTTGCGTCGTTGGTTGCGGTAGGCTTTGGTAAGTCGACGCATTAGCCTTCAACTCATGCTATTATTATACAACTTAAATTGCCATAACTGCCATTGTGACCCCCAACACTTTTGTTGTTTTCAAAGATGTAGGGCCCTATGTGTACAGCTACTAGCTTGTTGCTCGTAGAACAATATGTTATTTTCGTTTCTTGTGCTTTCTACGTTTTCTCCTTCATTAAAAATTTCTCTGTGTTTTTCATTTTGACTAACTGTAAATTATTCTAAATTATCGTTGATATGAGTTTTAAAGTAAACGACATCATAATCATAGTTAGGCCTACCGTATCATGTGTGTCATACTTTCTGCAGTTGTAGCCTATTATAGCCCTACGTTAACCAATGGACCTTACTGTCGTTGTTAATCATTATTCATGCTAAGACTATAGCTACGGATGATAATGGTTTAACAAGCTTTAAAATTTTCAACTTTTAAATACAGAATGGTTAAAGTGAATTGTTTCTTTTTCTTTTTCAACAGCCCAACCACCAATCTGGTACAGTGAGTATCGACAGTCAACTTGGACTAATTATTACTGATCTGAATGAATTTGTTATTAAATAACATAAATAGATAAATTAAAGCTTGCATTGGCTAAGATTAATTAATCTCCAAAATGTAATATAACGAATGCATATTTTTATATGCATTATTGCATTTTTTCAGTTTTTCTAGCCTTCGGTAGCTTTCCAGTCCGGCTCGCTCAAATTTTTCCTGACATTTTATTTAGTTTTTCCCTCACGGTCCGTGACCAGGGTGTCACTCTTGGCCGTGAACATGTTAACTTAATCGCTCGAAGCTGTTACGCATACTATCAGCTTCGCCAGCTCCGATTGGTTGCTCGCTCGCTCTCTTTCGCATGACACGCTAGTTGTGCTCGTGCATGCCTCTTTTACTAGTCGAACTGACCATTGTTGCTCGATCCTTGTTGGCCTCCGCCTTGGCGTTTTGGGACGATTAGATCGGGTTCTGCGATCCGCTGTTCCCATTTCCATCCGCCAAAATTTCTATCGACCTTTTAATTTCATTTTTATGGGGGGGGGGCTAATCATAGAAATGTTTCATTTTTACATGTAAGAAAAATTGGGTGGGCTTTTTTTAAGGGGGTTTAGCGCCCCTAACCCCCTCTGGTGCCGCTACTGTGTCTCTGCCTACATGCGTGATGCGTTGCACTGGTTGTCCATAGTCCAACGTATCTCATATCGATTTGCTGCTCTGGTTTCACGATCCATCCTTGGTTGCGCTCCGTCTGATACGTAAACGCTATCTCTGTCGCTCAGTCTCTGACGTTGAAGCGCGTCGAGCTCTTCGCTCTGCTATGACGGGACAACTCCTAGTTCCACGGGCTCGCTTATCTGCCAGACAACGCCGAGCTTGTTCGATTGTAGGGCTGTCAATCTGGAATGACCTTCCTTCAAAGCTTTATGTACTACATCTGACCAGTCAAACTTTGTTTCATGAACCTCTAAAGTGTTTTTTCGTTCGCCGTGGCTGGCCTGGGCGCGCCTCTTAGTAGATTTATTTAATGGGTGCTATATAAATACATAGAATGAATGAATGAACTAATATAAGACCATGTATGAATGTGTATATATAGCCTATATATACTGTATACATATAGGCCACATATGGAAATGTCACTCAACGTCATTCATTCTGTTTTTAATTAAGTAAGGTTGCTATAGCCCAAGCGTTACGAAGAACAAAGATCCAGAACGCCTCTGCTATCGCAGTAGGGGAGAGTGCTCCAAGACGCCCAGGGCGAGTAAGATGCCCACCCCCTTTAAAACGGTTGAAAAGATACATATTCGTGTTTTAGTTGTCTCATTGCATGCAGCGACATCTTATGAACCTCCCATAACAATAATGTTTCAGTATTAGAGATATTGACGCGATAAATCAATTTTCTAAATTTTCAACACTTTTGCGTAAGTACACATTTACGAATCTTCCTAGTTTTCTCTTTAGCCCTTCGCAGTACCAATTCGCGCATTTCAACGTTGATTCTGTGTTCATTTGCAGTTGTTTTAATGGTTTTACCTAAATCTTAAACATTGACGTCGTTAAATAAAATGGCGTCAGTAGAGAAGGACTCGAAAATTACAAGAAGCCCATGGTCATCTTGAATACATGGGTAGCATAGAGAGTACAAGAAGCCCATGGGCATCTTGAATGTATAGGAAGCCTAGAGATTACAAGACGCCCATGAGCATCTTTGATACTATGAGCAAATGACCAAAAATCGGTGCCCACCATGACACAACCTTCTACTCATAAAAATATGAGTTCCATATACAAATTTATCAGTGTTGATTGAATCTATCTCACCCTTGCCCAAAACGTCAGTGAAATGAAAAGAAAGCAGGAGGTGTTAAGGTTGGTGTCATGAAGAATGTACAGACGAAGAGACATCCAAAGAATTCGTTTGTGACTAGTCTGTGATTAAAGTAAAAATGACAATAATGACTTACAACATGAGATTGGATTTTTGCTTCTCATGTTTGGAATTGCTTTATATCTTTAGGATCTTTTAGTTTTCGTTCAAATTGTTTTCTCTCACGCAGTTTAGTCTAAAAATGCATGATTGCAATGCCACTTGCTTTAGTCAATTTTCATTGCTCCAAGATGCCCATCCTATGGGCGTCTTGTAGTATAGGGTTTCTAAGACGCCCAGTTTGGAGGTGTCTACTTTTTTAAATGCACACAATTGTTCTTATTGAATTAAGTTCTATAGTTGCTGTCATTGCTTCATTAATGATCACTCTTTGCATTGGGGTCAACCATGTTCTTCTCTTGGAATCCATACGGAAGAAATGCACAATTTTCCTTAGCGTGGGCGTCTTGGAGCACTCTCCCCTACGTGCCAAACCGTCTCACATGTTCAAATTTTACGCGTGATGAAAGTCGATAATCATTCATTTCATCCCAAAAAATCCAAAAACTTATCTAGCGCCATTCATGAAGTCCGTTCAGAGGCACTCCCAGTCTAGCCACGGTTAAAGTTAGGGCTGCAATTGTCTTCCGCCGCGCCATGCACAATTGCATCCCGCGAGATGACTTTAAATTTTTTACCGTCTTTGTACGGGCAAACATTTAGTATGACAGGCTTTAGTTATAATAATCACGATAATAATTGTCATAAATAATCATGGTCAAGCTTACATGGGTTAGGCATTAACTATCATAGCTGCGATTTGATAGTGTTATCACATAGTTGTCATTGCAATGTGACTGTGTATATCACACTCCAGCCGGTGGTCAATGCGGTGTCAGCCAGTACGCAGATGCTGGTGATATGGTACTTCCTCCTGGGAAAATTGTGGGAGGACAAGAAGCCAGACCGTACGAGTTTCCATGGCAGGTAAGAGTCGAACATATTATTCGCACAGCAAACCTAGCGGATATCACCGATCAGACGAGGATCTGTATTATTATGCATGAAGCCGGTCGATAAGACAACTTTTAAACAGTTTTTTTAATTTAACATCCGCAGACGACGTCAACCTTAGCGAATAGCAAGGCCGTAGCCAGGATTTGATTGGGGGGGGGGAGGGGTTGTTGTTAATTTCCCTTCCCAAAAAACTGATGACCTTTTTTGTCATCCGACCGAAATCTTCAAAACTTTTGTCACCAATAAATTAATTCTGTTTTTTTAACATTTTTCCATTTCGGGAGGTGTTTTCATGGTTTTATTTCATGGTTTTTACATCATGTGCTCGTAAAAGCATTCTCTTATTTTTCACATTTTTCATTTCGGGAGGTGTTCAAACACTCAACCCCCCTAGCTTGGCGAATAGTAGGCCTGCCTTGCGCGGAAGTGCCAACGACGACACTCGCTCCGGTGGCGTAGGCCATATATTGCAAACTGTACATGGACATTACATTAAACGCTGAACATATCAGATCCTAGCCATACACGGACCAAAGAAATGTACTCACAAAATCACCTTGCCCGATTTTAAATGATTTTTTCTCAAGGGACATTATTAGAAGCTCTGCTCATATAATTTGATTACCAGGTTATAATTACCATGTTGCGACTGCGACTAAAGTGCCATAGCATCCGACACAAGATAATAATTATTTTCGTACTCGAATTTCAACCCAACCAATCATTTACAGGACTCCACATTTGATACAAAGCTGCCATGCTGGCCAATCACATTGTCTTCGGGGTCGCTGACGCTGTTGCTATGGTTTCAGGTGTCCGTCCGCTCGAAGTCTACGAATTCTCATTTCTGCGGAGGTAGCATCATCAACGAACGTTGGATTATCTGCGCTGCTCACTGCCTGGAAGGAAGGTAAGTACAAGTACAAGCCTCCTTCAACTCTAACCTATTATGCAGCATGTGCTACAGACTACTACCATAATGGTAAAATAACATCACAAATATTGAGGCATAATTGAGCAGATTACAGCTTGATGAGTCATTGTGACGAACTGTTTACCACGGGATTGTCTCCATGTATAGCCTACTCCGATGGCGACTATCGTGTATTTACAGGGTGGGCATGGAACTGGAAACTCCAAAAATGGTCCCCACGCATGTGCAAAAGTTGTAGATCTATATCCCCAAATCATTAGTTTTCAAATAATTTGACAATAATTATTTTATACTCAGATGTTTCACTCATTTTTACTATTATAATTAACAGTGATGAAAAATATTCCTATAAAGTGCGGGGACCCTGTTCGACCAAACATGTTGAACATGCCTTAATCTGGCCCTGAATGGAAGATATTTTTACAGAAATAATTATAGTTAAACAAGAAGTCGTCTTGATGAGAATTATACCTCCTTACCTCGAAGATGCATTGATGAAACCTTGATGAATGGCAGATGGATTGATGAAAATGATTCTTAATAAACGCGAATATGGACTGAAGAGAGTAATTCTCTCATTGGAAGGAGTAGGATTGGTGAAAAACATTGGCACAATTTTAACATGTGAACCTGCAGTGAATACAATTTCGTTTTCTCATCGTATACGTCAGTGATCCTGGTGGCATTTCTGTGGTCGTCGGTGAGCACGACAGAAGTGATGCAGCCAGCACCGTGCGTCAGACTCATGATGTCGAGAAAATCATCGTCCACGAAAACTTCGACTCGGGTACCTTTGAAAGCGACATCTCTCTCATCAAGACAACCAATCCGATCACCCTTAATGTCAACGTTCAGCCGATCTGTGCCCCGGATCCAGCCAACGACTACGCTCACTACAAGAGCCAGTGCTCCGGATGGGGAACTCTTAATTCAGGTAACTGCTTGCAACCGACATCTTAGATTTGATATCTATGCTAAGAGATCCGAAAGAGAAAAAGAAGACCCGTCATCTAGATGTGCTTTTGCCATTGCAATCGACCATCCAATTCCTGTGTCACATTTCAACATTTGGGGGGGTTTTTCGAATAGAGAAGTAGAACAGAATAGCGAGTATCGGAAAAAGAATCGTCAGAAAAAATAAGGTTTTAGATTTGCAAAAGATCTCCTGAAAAATAAACCAATTAATTTTAGTTAAGTAGTCAGGATTTTTTGCATCTATTGAGGAAGTTGAGGCGAGGTATAGTACTTTAAAAACTAAGACACATTGATGAAAAATATTGGTTGACAGTTTATAAAGTTGCTGACTAGCACAAGGTATTAAGCGGACGCTGACCTGCGACGGTTGAAGTACCTGTACAGCCTTCCTTATGCAGCAGCAGCAGCAGCAGCAGCAGCAGCAGCAGCAGCGTACTATTATAGCCGCATTTAGAAAAGTTTCAGATTGGATCTAATGACATTGCGACTAACTGTTCCGTGTCGTGCAGGTGGAATCTGCTGCCCCGACATCCTGCAATATGTGACACTGAACATCACGACCAACGCCTTCTGCGATGAAGTCTACACGTCGTATTCAATCTATCCCGATATGATCTGCGCTACCGACAACACTGGACAGAACGAGAGGGACTCCTGCCAGGTTTAGCATCCTTTCCATGGCATAGTATAAGTGATCAGTACCGGTACTGCATAATTATGTGTCGATCCCTGTTTGACGGATGGAACAGTATCAATCTTAAATGCCCGGCTAGAGTAGACGCAAGTACATATAGGCCTAGTGGACCCCAGACGTTGTCTCATTTGATATAGGTCCTAATTGCGCAATTCTTGGATAACCTACGATGATATTTCTCCAACTCTTAGATTTACGAGTCTAGCCGAAATTCCTTTGCGCAAAAATTTCGTCAGCGACTCAACTATTTGCATTTCCTCCGGCGATATACTAAATCAAGCTTGGGGACATCAGGGTTTTCGTGTGTCGACGCACTTTTGCATAACTATAGCGGTACGTCTTATTGGTCATATACCTAAATTTGGAAAATTATCACGGAATACTTGCGGAATGCACTCCATTGTCTTCTATTTCCGCAATGGATCGCCTATTGCTAGGCCCTATTGGGCTTCTGCATTAGTCTGGCGCTGCATGAGGTTCTGGCTCCCATGCATCTCCCGGCGGCTCTGCTCTCCCACTTCTGGTGTCCAGAGTCGATCTTATCTCCGATCCGACCAGTGGCGCAACCAGGGGTACTGGGGTGGGGGAGGGGTGCGTGAGAAACTCCTGGGCTAAAAAGGTGACCCACACAATTTTTCCAAATTCGATTAATTGTGTGTGATTAGTTGCTTCTTTTCGCTCTTTCAGTCATTCAGATTGCACAAACAAACAGGTTCTTTCATTCCTCTGTATTGTAATTTTAGTCAAATGCATGATTCACAAAGCACCAGATTTAAGTGTTTCGTTGGCCTACCTGAGTTTGTCTGAGTCGCGAGTATCTGCCCAATGATGGAAGAAATTTTTAACGATAGACCTAATAGGATGCCTTTACATTAGATTGTCTCACCAATTTATTGATATTGGTACTACCTATAATTGATAGTACTGTGTGCTATTTTATTATAGCCTTGTTAAGAATTATTTTCCTCAAAATTAGTGTTGTAATAATATTATAGTTATTCAGCTGTGTTTAATCTAGACATCTCCGGACAAAGTCCTTTAGAAATGCCAAAATGATAGTAGTTTTTAGTTGCTGTTAAGTAAGTTGCACGCATTATAGCATCATAATTTTATGATAGGCTCACAATTATCTTATAAATAATAACATTATAATTATATGGTAGTAAATAAGATCATGGTAATGATCGTATAATATAGCAGTTTATGTAATACAATAACCCCTTGTCGATGCGGGCCTCTCAATTTGTACTCGCAGCGTCGCGCCCTCGGCACTCGCAGCTTCGCGCCTTCGGCGCTAGCAACATGAGCATCCCAGGAAAATGTTCTGGTTGCGCCCCTGGAATCGATTGGCTGAACTCTTAGTCCTTCGCTCTCGGACTACTATTGCAGCCTCGACCTTCCTCGGTAGCTGTTCATAGAATCTGGAATAGGCTTCCTGTTGCGCTACGCCTGGTGCATAGCGACCACACTATTATGTTCCACTCGAGAAAAATTTGCCTTATTTAGCCGCGTTTGGACTGGGGAGGGGCGCTTCTGTGTAGTAGCCTACACCTGAAGACGCGCTATATAAAACGTAATAATAATAATAATAATAATAATAATAATAATAATAATAATAATAATAATAATAATAATGATAGCCATTCCAGAACATTGCCCCTAATTTTTAAAAATCCTGAGGGATCATTGATACCTCGGGTAATGAAGAAAAAAATCAATAGCAATGCTTCAACATCTTTGACTTCAGTAGCCATCCGTGAGCAATTTCTTTTCTTCTACGACTGACGCAAACGGTTTTATGAAAAGGCGCTATATGATTAATAGCATATATATATATATATATATATATATTCTGTTCTTTAGGGTGACTCTGGCGGTCCTCTGAGCGTCAAGGATGGAAATGGAATCTTCAGTCATGTTGGAATCGTCTCTTGGGGAATTGGATGCGCCTCTGGCTATCCGGGAGTCTACGCCCGCACTGGTGCACTAGCTAGTTGGGTCACTGACATAATCAACAACAACTAAATCGTCCTTGGTCAATCAACTATGAAAAAATTTGCTCAAACTCTCATTATCCACAGTTACCTGTAGTTACCTGTCGGCAAAACTGTTGGTATTAATTACCTCGACTTTACAGAAGTTACACCACGAAACACTGCATAGACGACGCATTAAATTCACTTATTGTGTTGAATTGAAATAAAATATATCTACTGACTTGATTAGTGTGGATATTTTGTGAAGTAAGAATTGTTCAACTTCCTAGTGGCTAGCGTTCAGAACCTTCAAACAAGATGTTGAGCTTTCAAAGTCCGGAACAGAGAGACGTTTCTGTAGTTTTAGGGCCTATTCCATTTGTGCGGAATTGCGCCCCAAAAAGTATTTCCAACGCAAAATGAGTACCGGGGCAATAATTATACACATACTTTGCGGACAACCTATAGCCAAGGAGAGAACCGGGAATTAGGGCTAATAATTTACATCGTGATGTTGGTAAAAGGGAATTCGCTAACACAGACGGCCAGGGCTGTACTGGTAAATTTTGAGGTGAGTAGGCCTACACGATGACCGGAAGAGAGAAAATCGACTTTTTTGGTGCAAAATTTATGACGACCTTATTTTATAAGTCATCCGATCCAAAATTTCCCCACCTTTCCCGTCCGAAAAATCTGATGACTTTCTTTAGTCTTTCACTCTGAATTTCACGAAAAAATTAAAATACACCTAAACACCCTTTTCCTCTTCCATGCGTATACCCACACGCTCTTTGTGAGGTGAGTATACGCTGTACACCCGCGTGTACCCTGGTTTGAGGCGGTGAGTATGCGATGCCGTTTTCCCCGGAGGTAAGTATAAGCCTACGCCGTATACCCGCGTATACCCTTGATTACAGCCCTGCAGGCGGCTAAGCAAAAGAAAAGTGTATCGTGATATTTGAAGACAGGGCCGGATTTGAACAGAGCGAGGCCCTAAGCACTTTCAATTATGAGGCCCCACTTAAAAATAAAAACAGACAAAATGCATATTGCATAATTGCTAGATCTAAGTATATTCCTAATGCATATTGCGCCAGTGATTGTTATTATATTCGTTTAATTGGCAACAAAACTGATAGACACACCGCTATCAAGTACAAAAAATAGTTCAACAAATGAAACACATTATTATAGGCTACCTAAAATTGTTTACGTCCTTTGTCCATAACAATTGAATCCATCTTAGGATGTGTGTAGAAAATTACATAAATAATTGCAAAAAGTGAATGATTTTATGCTGTTATACTAGGTTGATGAGATTAGATCATTTGACATAATTAATGGACATAGCTAGGTGAATTCCTAAAAGTTCCTATACAAAACACGTGATATGTAGTGTTTTTGATCCATGTTTGATCAACTACTGTTAGTCTCTAACGAGTCGAATTGCAATTGATGCACTCGTTTTATTCCAGTTTTTTTATGGTATAGGCCTAAATACTAAAAATATGAAGTTTTACATAATCTTTTTCCTGCATTTCTGCATCGCATAATCTGCGATAATGTCATCAAAAGGAATTTTGCGCATTTGTTCGCTTTCTATGCAAAGCAAGCTCAATGAGCTGAGTTTGTTCTGGTGCATTGTGGAGCGAAGTTCGCTTTTTATGCGCTTAAGCTGCGAGAACGATCGCTCGCCAGTGCAATTTGTAACCATTAGACTAAGAAACATGCGAAGAACCACTTCAACGTTAGGAAAAGCGCTTTTGATGCCGTCCTTGACAATGATGTCATACAAATCTTGATGACTGTATTTATTATTCACCATGTCTCCAGTTGTATTGTTAGCTCTAACGTACGCATGAAACTGGTGCACATCGGAGACAATGTTGTCGTCAATGTCTTCAGGATATGTCGCAATCAAATTAACAGATTGCTCACGAATTTGTTCCTGTGTCAAATACAGCTGTGTGAGGAATGAGAAATTGGCTGCAACTTCACTATAAACCTTTGCTCTTTTGGTCAGGTTAGTAATAAGTGCGTCGACCATTGGAATAAATGTTTTGACACGAAACTTGTCTTTTGGGCTTAGGCTGACTTCGGCGGAATCGCCATCGTTTACCTGGCGTCGCCTTGTGACTGTGCGCTTACTCAATAGTTTATACTCGACATCAGGCAGGCGGAGTTTCGCGTTTTCTTCATAACTATCAAATTGATCTCGGATGCTGGAAACGTACAGCAGAAGTGACTTGTAGAGATTTGTGCATGTTCCGAGTGAAATTTTTTCGTCCTGAAGAGCTTTACTGGTCTTGCGGAATCTCACTAAAACATCGTTCCAAAATTCCAGCATCAAAGCAAACTCAAACTCATGCATCCTGTCATAGATGTTACTCGCCTCTCGTCTTGTGTCCCCTTTCTGTGACTCGTCTTCAAATATGGCAGTAAGTGCATTACCGATTGCTTCGTAGCCTTGCGATACGGCCTCTGTACTGTTTACATGAGCATCCCAGCGCGTGTCTGATAGTCTTTTGGGGACCTTAGCATCGTCAAGGAATTGTACGAGTACTGTCCAACGATGCGTGGATGCAGAGAAGAAAGTGTATATTTGCTGTATAAGTGAAAAGAAGTTGACGGCCTCCAGACAGCTGTCTACTGCAGCACGTCCAACGAGGTTTAACGAATGACCTGCACACGGAATGTAAACAGCATACCGGTTTCGCTGAAGGATTTTCTGCTGCATTCCATTGTAGCGCCCCGACATATTCGCAGCATTATCATATGACTGTCCTCTGCATTTTGCAAAATCTATTTTGCAATCAATGCACAAGTATTTCATAACCACATTTGCAAGCTCCTCTCCTGTATGACTTTCTATGGGAATGAAGTTCAAAAATCGTTCGACGGGTTTTCCTTTGGTTGACGACACATATCTAACGACAATCGTCAACTGATCAATATGTGTATTATCAGGCGTGGAGTCAACGGACAACGAAAAATATCCGGCTTCTGTCAATTCTTCTACAATGGATTTACGTACTTTGTGTGCCATCATATGTATCAAGTCATCGCATGTCGTTTTCGATAGGTACGATGTATATCCACTGCCACTGTTTACATACTTGTTTATGTGTGTTGCAAGAAAGGGATCGAATTCGGCCACTAATTCCAGCAGTCCTAGATAATTTCCGTTATGTTGAGAACCGAAAGATTCTGAACTCCCGCGGAACGCTAGACCTCGCTCGGCTAAAGTACATATGACGGCTACAACACGTTTCAGCACATGTTGCCAATATTCTCTTTCTCGCTTCATAGCTTCGTCTATTTTGGAATCTAACCCACTACCTCGTCGTCGAGTCAAATATGTGAGTAAAGCGTTGCGGTGCTCATTACTATGCTCGTGATGATGTAGTACCGCAGAGTTTCTCCAGTCGCTAAATCCACCGCGCGACAGAGATGACGATGATTCAGAAAAAAGTTTACAAACGAAACAATACACGGAACCGTTTGTCGGAGAATATATCAACCAATCACGTTCGTATTGTTCGCCATTGATTTTTTTAATCGAAAAAAACCCGGTGTGACACATTCTAGTCTTAGTTATTGTATTTTTTGCTTTTGTCACATTATAAGTTCGACGCGAACTTTGAAAGGAATCACTGGCATTTTTGCATTCTTCGGGGCCCTTTGCAACCCAATACGCAATATCATCTTTTGATAGTTCAGTCCACAGACCTGCATCGCAACATCGATTGCCACAATCGAGCATTGCAAGCGATTGGGTAGCAGTGGAAGTGACATCTTGTAGGCCTACATGTTGCGGCGCCGGCATTTGCTCGATTTCAACTTCGGCAGCCTCTGCGAGAATTATGTCAGAGACTGATTCAATGTTTACTTCCGGTTGCACATGTTCTGCTTCTCGCGTATCAGATCGGAAAAAAGCATCAACTTTAGGCAAATTTGTTTCACTGATCTTCAATGCCTTCTGCTTCTTCCTTTTTTCAGCACCACTTACGAACGTCCGTTTCATTTTCTATAGTTTACTATATAATTGAATCGTGAAAATTACCAGTACAGAAATTTGAAACAAGATAAAATTGAATACTTTTAACATCGCTCAAACATTCAACTAACGTGTTTTCCTCACTTTCCGCCATAAACAATAATAATATATCGGTTGACGCAGGTTATTACCATAGAGGTGTATAATTATATAATGAATATATCACTAGAGGGAGTATCAAGTCTCTATATTGAAGTCGACGAAAGTCATGCCGACCAATCACATCATATCTGTCGAAAGTTCTGCCGACCAATCATAGGCAATTTCTCGTACCGACCAATCACAGTCGTACAGCATCGATGTGGGGAAAATAAATAAAATAATATCAGCATTTGTATAATAAGACGAACTTGTCGATGTTTACTTGTCAATATGTCAAGAAACTGCAAAATTAACAAACAAGCATCGATATGTTCGTTTTATTATAAAAATGCTGATGTCGTTTAATTTATTTTTCAAATCGATGCTGTAAGACTGTGTGTGATTGGTCGGTATAAGAAATCGCTTATGATTGGTCGGAACGATACGACCGTTGTAGGCTAAATTTTTGACTTCAAATCTTATTGCAGGGCAGATACGTCATACTCTCTCTAGCGTGTATATTATATATATCATGCATCTCAATGGTTATTACGGTGTATGACGCAAGCGTTCAACTTAATTATTAAAGAACTGAGACTAAGAGCAAGTGTTTTCGATCTTACGCATAGCTAGGCTAACCACATCAATTCCTAGTAAAAAAGTTGATTGATAATAAGTGAACTAAAGTAAAAATTCAGTGGCTTATAATTTAGAAGTTCACTTTTGGAGGCCCCCAAATTCCGGAGGCCCTAAGCCGGTGCTTAGTGGGCTTACATGTAAATCCGGCCCTGTTTGAAGAATTGTTCCGTGTAGGACAAATTCCGAATCGTCTTGGCTGAATGCTTTAATAATATTTCGGCAGAATCAACATTTTCCTTAGTAGGATAGAGTCCCCAAATATGGACACCGTAAGAAATTTGTTTTGCAGTTCATAGTAAGTTAGGATCAGGTGCAGCAATGCGTGTTAAATTAATTATCAATGCTTTTGTCATATGAAGCTTTCTGAAAAGACAATAAAATGTCAAACTTTACTTTTAAAATATTGAAAATGCAAAAAGCTTTGCAGTGCATAATCTGCCTTGCTGTCGAAACCTCAAAACTCAGTACCAAGACCAGAACCAAGATTTTTAACGGCAAGACCGAATCTGAGGCCAAGATGTTTGGTCTCAAAGCCAAGATCCACACCAAAGCCTTTGGTTTCGAGACCAAGACCCGGACCAAGACTTTCAACCTCAATCCCACGACTTCAAAATCAGTTATACCTATAGAATTATTAAAAAGATTGCAAGTCGTATAACCCAAAATGCAATCAGAACATTAATCTTTTATTTTATTCAAGCGAAGCAATTTTGAAAAGAAGCCTCTGCCTCTCGAAAGATCTGAACCTTAAAAAAAATAGAACCTTAAAGCCTAGTTGGTTATTCAGCACAATGCATGACTGTGGTGCGATAGTCGCGGTTTACGGTGGATAGAAGGGTGCCTACAGTCAGAAACCCTCGTCAACAATGGCCACATTACATAATGAAAGAACTGTAACCATACGTTAGACCTATGCAATTAGGTTTCAGTCAAACACTTTTAAACACTTTTAATTGCTCACCAAACTAGTTCAAGTCTAATAGAATGGCAGTCAATGTACATTCTTTGACAATGGGAACCACAAAAGAACCGAACAGGGTCACAAATTGCAAACAGTTACTTGACAATCGCTCTTTTCAATTCATCATTTTATAGGCTACTTCCTATAGCTAGGTAAATTGTCCACGAATAAAAGACAAGGCTGTTTGTAAGGAAACTAACAAAACAAAACAAATGATAAATAAAAAAAGAATAAATGAAAAACAGAAAACAAGCCACAATGTGCACCGTTGATGATGAGAGGACACAGTACGCACTTATTAACAGAAAAAACTTATTATTGACATAAACGAAATCATAGGCTAATTGGTTCCCGGACAATTCGTCGCCGGACAATTGGGAGCGGACAATTCGGACCGGACAATTGGGAGCGGACAATTGGGAGCGGACAATTCGGGTTAACATTAAACCTAACCCTAACCAGTAACCCTAACCGTAACCCTAACATTTACTTCACATGATTGCTTGCCATTCACAAGAAAAAATAGGCTTAAACGATTGAATGAAAGTTTGATCGCCGTAAGCGCCTGTTAGTGGCTCACAATTTCCGGTCCGAATTGTCCGCTCCGAATTGTCCGCTCCCAATTGTCCGCTCCCAATTGTCCGGTCCAAATTGTCCGCTCCCAATTGTCCGCTCCCAATTGTCCGCTCCCAATTGTCCGGTCCGAATTGTCCGCTCCCAATTGTCCGCTCCCAATTGTCCGGTCCGAATTGTCCGCTCCCAATTGTCCGGTCCGAATTGTCCGCTCCCAATTGTCCGCTCCCAATTGTCCGCTCCCAATTGTCCGCTCCCAATTGTCCGCTCCCAATTGTCCGCTCCCAATTGTCCGGCGACGAATTGTCCGGACACCGGCTAATTACCTCCAATGCATCATTATCTGACCATAGCTCTTTGATAGCATGTGTCAATAGTTATTTATTCGACACACGGCAACTCACAAACAAGAGTGGTAGGCTAAGAGTGGCAACAGACCAGCGGCAATTCAAGGGGGAAAAATAATTAAAACAATTAAACTATAGTTAAGATATTAATACCAGATAGACATAAAATATGCATTTCATCTCTGTTTAAACTGGTAAAACGCTGGGAGACAAGTAGGCCTAAGTTCGATTGGCAAGGAGTTCCAAAGCATCGGCCCATTAATCGTAATCGTAATCATAATCTCGAGACTTCTACAGCGCCCTCAAAAGCCAAGTCGCGGGAACCAGCTTATTCACAGGCGCTTAATCATAACAAAATCGATAGGCAGCCTAGGCTTACTTATGTGAAACGGTCATCTGTTGAACCTAAGATCTGTCGCGAGGGACTGCGGTGTCAGCAAGTACACAGATGCTGGCGACATTGTCAGAGGCGTAGCGACCGCCCTCCATACCCTCCGACCGGAGGGAGCCCCCGCAAGGAAGGGGGCCCCTGAAAGATGCAGGCGACATGGTTCTTCCTCCCGGAAAAATCCCGGGAGCAGATGACGCAAGAGAGCACGCGTTTTCATGGCAGTTAAGAGATCAACAAAGCTGTACGCTTTACCGACGTCTACCGATTACATAAACCTCTTTATTATCATAGAAAACCTTATTCCACTGATAGGCCTAGCCCTGTTTGACTGCAGCAAAAAAAACGTATTTTATCAACGAAATTCCGTGCCATAGGCAGAGCAGTCGCGGGCCTCTAAACTATAGTAAAACTGAACGAAACAGATTAAATTTTTTAAAAAAGAAACAAATTGAAGTGATAAAAACGCAGGTACGACCTACAATTTTATATTTATATACAGCATATGATTTAATTCAGATGTTAAATTGATTGTATTTGTAAAGTGATTGTATTTGATTTTCAATGCAATATTACATTTAAAACGGTATTAAAAGATTAAAAACTTTTTTATATATTGTTACGCCCGCCTCTCTCGCTAGACGACCACCCTTTACTGCTTTCCAATTATTGGGACCAAGTGTCACACCTTCCCTTTTCGCTAGATGGCCAAGTGCTGTCACTCTTAGCTCATCTCCCTTAAAGTAGGGCTGCCAACCGTCCCGGATTCGCCGGGACAGTCCCGGAATCGACCCTGTGCGTCCCGTGTCCCGGATTGATCTCGAATTGTTCCGGAATTTGGTCCAGTAATCCACTTAGTACGGTACATTATATATTGTTCCTATTAATTTTTACTTACTAAACTTAGCCATTTGTATGATGATTTTTACGTTCTGCTCTCTATCAGACCTATACATTACATTGTTGGCTGAGCATCGGGAGTTAAAGTCTTCAAAACGTTACAAATCACTGACACTCAGTTTTCGGTTGAGCATAATGTGTCCAGTTTTAATGCTTTTTTGCGAGAGAGCGTTCAGCATTATGAACGATCTGTTGTCTAACAATCGCAATTACATGAGCACCGAGAGTTCACCGACCTTATTAAAGCACAGCTGTTAGCATGGCATGACTGTGTTGATTTCTGCGACTTTGTGTTTAGTGTTCTGGAACTGCTTAACCCACATAAGTAGGCCCTATAATATATCAAGTATAGACCCCAAGTTTAATATAAATTCTGCTCTCCTGTCGCAGACCTATGAACCTACGCTACCTACGAACTTCCCTCAATTTGGGCTCATGAGTCTTACTCTGATGAGCCTAGGTGACTGGAGCTTGAAGTGCTTCTTCTTGAGGTTGATTCTTGTCTTAAATTTAGGATATAAAATTATGTCTTTTGATGATTTGTTTGAAATTATTCAGGATGTTTTAGTAGACTGTAGATGTAGATTCTATACTGGACTGACACAACATTTGTTGCATTATTCGCTTCTGTGGATTGTGTAAATTGGTAATGGCACATCGAGTGGCTGAAGGCGTCCCGGAATGGCAAAATCAAAAGTTGGCAGCCCTACTCCCTTATCATGTACTTCTATTGCAGTTTCATCATCACTAGTGGCCTCTAACGAACTGGAGAGCTGTTGAGGGCATCCTGGTCTAGGTTCAAGGTGTCGCAAGGGCCTAACCTTACCCCACAGGGTTTCATCAATGTCAGTGGTAGCAGGTTTCTGCATAAACCTATAGTGCGAGCCTGTCCGGTATCTATCTTCTTCAGGATGGGCCGATCTAGGACATATGTACCCGGCTTCCGTTGGGGGAAGCGACAACCCCACTGTCTGGGAACTCGTCTGGGTTCAAACCTTCCTCAACAGATTGAAAGGATCCACTACCCACTGTATTAACTACCAGGGCATTGATTCTCAATTCAGATTCGCCTTGACGAGTAATCAATTGATCTTGTTGCACAGTTAAATTACATATCTCATCAGATAACATTTTTAATGTAGAGTTCTGGCGCTCCATAAATCGTTCAACAGTTTCAGTCAATTTATGCAATGATTGAATATCTTGTTATGCTGAGCAAGCAACTGTTTCTCTAGAAGTGTTTCCTTCTGAGTAGCTCTCCCACTCCTCCTCTTCTATCTGCACTGTACTGTCATCATCATTCATACTTTCTTGCATCGTTGTTTCAATTAATAACTGATTCACAATTTCTCTAATAAAGGTTCTGTTTTAATCAAAGAATTAAGTAAATGACTACTCGTCAATAATTATGAAAAGTAAAATTTACAGACCGATCGGTAGCTCTCAACAGTGTTCAATTTATCGGCCTACAGAGTTCAGTCTATGCATTCATCCTAATCGATAATCACATAATACGATCGGGCCAGTTCACGGACTGAGTCTTACAACAATCGGCAATTTCTACATAAATTCTGCTATAATTCAACAAGAGCAGATCTACAAATAAAACCTATTGTTATTAACCAGATTCGATCTCAGAATTCAGTGTGATTATACTTCCCCGTTTCCTCAGATATTTAGGCAGACGCTCGCACAGTTTCCGTCTGTGTAGAAATCTCTTCTCTTCAAAGGCAAACGACCCAGTTTAGCGTAGAAATCGATTCTCCCTCGAATCGATGGCAGCGATTGCTCACAATCGTCTTCGGGCGGTGAATATTAGAAGTGAAACTCGTTTTCACTGTTTCTAAATCAATCGGTGCAGAAATACGGCTGCAAATCACCACTTTTCCCGAAATTGTTGAGCGGACCTCCTACCCTGATGAAATTTGGAGTCCAAGTCAAGACTGACGCCAGAAACTACGCCGGCAGCCAATCGCAGTCGACTTCCGTTGCGCCAAAATTGACGCGGGCAATATCAATCAATCAGCGCCCTGCACGTGGCGGGTTGCAATGCGGAGAAACTGCGCAATAAGCTATTATTAGCGATGACGGCATCTGTCCGTACTAAACTTAGCACCCATGATTTAACTATAGGACAAGATACGAAAAGAAAGTAAGTAAGAGAGTTCGTAGCGTCCACAAACGCTACAATATGACTACCTAACCCGGGTCCTTCAAAGTCGCCGGTTTCATGGGATATTCAGCTGCAGGTCATCTACACGAAAACATCTTCTGGGGAAGACCTAGTTGCGCGTACTCGCTCCAAAGTGACATCCCACCCGGCGTTGATTTATCATACCTGACATATTAAACGCCTACCATAACAGATGCTATTATATTCCCGACGCAGGCCAGAGACATGGATTCGCAAAATCAGCTTACATAATTTTATTGCCTAAACCAGCCTGGCGTCATATCAGATAAACGCACGACATAATATTAACTGGCGGACCAAGTGACTCCTTTCGCTGTCTCAAAACCACCTTTCTCTCTCTTGGTCTAATGCACTGGGAGCGCCTCTGATTGGTGTGCTCTGTGAAAGGCGCTATACAAAATGTATAGATACAATACAATAATCGTTTACCAGACTCCACGTTTGTTATTATCTGACGCATTGGTTAGTCGTAGTAAAAAAATGCATAAGCTTACGTAACATTTCCTCTCCCATGCAGAACAATTGGACAGGCGTTGTTGCTTACAGCCATAATTATACGCAGAAGTTTTACGTTTCTCGAAAATTTTAAGTGAAAGACTAAAACGCCGTCGGAAACATCGTCCGGTAGCTGCATGCCTTTCCGACGAAATCGGCCGTTTGACCCTCCCCCGAAAAGTTAACCCACCAAGCAGAGGGACTAGATTAAAAACTGAGGTAGCACAATATGAAACAGAAGGTCAACATATAATGGTCAAAGCAAGGGCGGATACAGGAATTTTCGAAGGGGGGAGCAAAATTTTCGGTCTGGGGCAAGGGAAAAATTTCCGTCTTGGTCGTCGAAAAATCTGATGACCCTTTTTCTGTCATTTGTCTCCATTTCCCAAGAAAAAGAAACCATTTTATCCTCCCAATAAGCCGATGACGGACTGCGTGGGTGTGGGGAGGGTCCCACGGAATTACTCATGGAAGGGAGCCATGTCAACTTTCCGAGCCAGAATAGCTGGTCAAAAATAAAGAAATTTCTAAATGGGGGTCATTGCCGGATTGGCCCTCTGGGTCAAAGCACCTTTAAAAACGCCACATACATACAGTCTGTAGCTTTCGCTAACCTGTGCAAATAATTTCATATTTCATTATCTAATTTTGATCAGCAATTATGGGAACTGTCACCTGCTGAACCTCTGCCATCTGCCAGCAATAGACTCCGAACACATCTCATTGATAACGTGTATTCCGCCTAAGCGATTGGGTTATCGAAATTGCAAACCACCCGCCACTGCGGATGCCCACAATTCAGATTAGATCTTTTCAAATTCCTATAACAGTCAGGTGTTGGGATTTTGCAAAGAAAAAGGTGATGTCATATAGGATAAAAAGGCAATAAAACACCGGTCACAAATCAGTCGAGTCTGTAAATCAGCAAGATGTTACTTATCGCCTTTGCGTCGTTGTTAGCGGTAGGCTTTGGTAAGTGGACGTATTAAAACTCGTGCTAATACCGTATAACTTAAATTGCCATAACTACCATTGTGACCACTATACCTTTGTTGTACTCAAAGATTACAAAAGCTGCCTCATTAGTCGTATAAAAATATGTTTTCGTTTCACATGCTTTCCACGGTGTGTCTATAATTATTTCATTTCCCTGTGTTTTCTATTTTAACTCGCAGTAGGCTAAATCAATACAAATTATCGATGAAATTAGTTTTAAACCACACCATTAAATTATGGTCGATATGTGTGTCATACTCTCTGCAATTAGTCTATATATTATGTAAGAATATTTGTTTGTATGCGCACTTGTTATAGCGCCCCTTCAGGCAGTCTACTCAGAGGCGCTCCCGACTGCAGAGTGGACACTGCATCGGAATTTCACGCCGAAGCGCTGAGCAATTGAGTCTACTCAGAGGCGCTCCCGACTGCAGAGTGTACACTGCATCGGAATTTCACGCCGAAGCGCTGAGCAATTGCGAGTGAAGGACTTGCCAAAGGTTCCTACACGGCGTCCTTGCTGTCATTGTTTACAACTATTCCTACTAAGATTAGCTACGAATGATAGTGGATTAACTAGTTGTGAGTTTTCAACTTCTAAATATGGGATGGCTAAAGTATATTGTTTAATTTTCTTTGTTCCTACAGCCCAACCACCAATCTGGTACAGTGAGTATCACAAATCAACTTGAAATAAACGGTCTAAATAAATCTGTTATTAAGTGCACATGCGAATAAATTTATCCTTAAATATACAGATGTAGATAAACTGAAAGCTAGAAATAAATCTAATTTATCTCCAAAATGTAATAACTTCAGTTAATCGATCAAATCCGATCAATTTGATACCTGTTGCGCATAAGCCGTTTCACCAGGTCAGCGATAATATGCTGCGTGGGCATGCGCAGTGGATCGGTTCGAAAGTCTCGCATAAACAACACCCTACAATCCCCTACATTTAATGAATCTATCAGATTTGTAAAACACACTGCACGCATGACACCAAATCTTCTTTATTTTTACATTGGTTAATTTTTAATCCACGATTCCGGCTAAATTTTCTTCAAAGCATCAACATTCCAACGCTTTAATTCATTTAAACCATTAATATCCTTCAGGTATATTACAACTTCCTGTGGAATTGTAGAATTAGTTCACTGTGGTATAGAATTAGGTAACTGAGATGGCGAATCCGCTTATTGTGTGATAAAACTGTTTAATATATACATGTAGGCTATAGTCGCTAAGTCAATTTCTACATGCTGATGTGATTGATCCACGATTAGCCAAAACCGTTTATTGCAATGAAAACAGTTTAACGTTGTCGCTGTCTTCGACCGTAAGTTCAAATTTTGTATTGAATGAGAGTGATAGCTGATTTAGGGCAGGGGCGGATCCAGAGGGGACAATCCGGCCATGGCCCACATTTGGAAATTTCCTTATTTTTTACCGGCTATTCTGGCTCGTAAAGCTGACGGGCCCCCATGAGTAGTCTCGTAGACCATTCCCCACGCCCTACGAAGCCGTACGCGAGGTCCGTACAGGGGCTTAAGAACACTCTACGACTAAAAAAGGTCAACTATTTTGGCGGATAAAATGGTATATTTTACTTGGGAATTCGACAAATGATTAAAGAAGTAATCAGATTTTTGGACAAAAAGTTTTGGGCGACCAAGACCGAAAATTTTGGCCCACCCCTTCGAAAATTTCTGTATCCGCCCTTGATTTAGGGGTAACGGTAACACTCTGGTAAGAAGAGCAGAGGATCCCACGAATGCTGAACGCTTCCCTATGCCCTCCCAAAGGTCGACTCAGCCTTCCATTCGCCAGGTGGCGTTGGTAAAATTAACAGCAGGATGTGATGCACGCCTTGCATGGCTACCAAACAGTAAAATTCAACTAATGTGATAACTTGTATTCATCTAATATTATATTTAATGTGTCAGTTTGAAAATATAAACGAAGATTTTATAAAAGTGTTACATCATGGTTGTTTGGCACATTGTTTACAGTATAATAATAGTATATTAGGGCTATTGTGTATCTATTGCATTTTAATATTTGCATTAGGCTTATTTGCATTTTTGGTGGTTAGTTTTGTTCTAGACCTCATTAGTATAACTGTTTGCTATCATATGTGTTTATCGTATTGTATTGTATTAAAACATTTATAAAGTGCCTCTACTAAGGGTGTAGCGCTCAGAGGCGCTCCCTGTGCGTTAGGCCACGAGAGAAGAACAAGGTTTTGAGGAAAGAAAATGAGGAGAGATTACCAGTTAGAAGTTGAGATCGAGTAGATGGAGACAGCGTATTCCAAAGAGAGGAGCCAATTGATGTAAAGGATCGGGACTGAACCATAGCCGTTCTAGTAAGAGAAACTAAAAGATCAGGTGGCTGAAAGAGGATGGTGAATTTCATTGGATAGATATTTGGGGCAAGACCCGTTGTGCGTTGGAGACCAGGATGAGGATTTTGAACGGAATGCACTCAACTAGAGGAAGCCAATGGAGATATTATATATTGTGTACACATTTTGTTTTTCGCGCCCCCACCATGGCCGCCATGTTGGAAGAGATTCGCCAACAGTGGGTGTCTCATGCCGACACAGAGACAGTAGTGAAGGTTTGGATAGAAAAAGCTCCAAAACTGTCAAAATGCATCCCGAACACACACACACACACACACACACACACACACACACACACACACACACACACACACACACACACACACACACACACACACACACACACACACACAGAATCTTCTCTTTATGTATTTAGATATAGGCCTATATATACATGCGGAAATCTCAATCAATGACATTCATTTTTTATTTCTCCATTTCTATCGCGCCCCTTCAAGCTCCCAACTACATCGCGGACACTGCATCGGAGTTTTACGCCGATACGTCCTAGCAATTGCGAGTGAAAGACTTGCTCAAGGTCCCTATACGCGGCGGCTTGTGGTGGATTCTAACCTGAAACCCTCCGGCTCCCTGGCACCGACGCCACTGCTACATCACCGCGCACCACTCGACCTCTGTAGACTGTAGCCTAAGAACGCTGCTACCTACGCGTTACGGAAAAAAATACACCACGCATTTCATTTCAGTAGATGACTCTACTATATCAATAAGCGTTAAGCGTTAAACCGTCGCTTAAATTCAAATATTCTAGATGATGAAAGTCAATTAATTAATTCATTCATCTCGATAATTCACACAGCGCCATTAAAGAAGGTTACTCAGAGGCGCTCCCAACCCAGCCACGGCTAAGGTTGGAGTTGCGATCATAGTCTTTCAGCAATAAACACCTTGCATCTCGCGGGATGACTTTTCAAATTATTTTCAACCATCTTTATAGACGGGCAAACATTTAATTTGAAAAATATAGTTATTATGATTAAGAATGATTAAGATGACGATGATTATAACATTACTATTGGTTTGATTAGACAGTACTGTCAAAAATTATATTTTGACATTGTAATGTGATTGTGCATACATGTATGTCACTCCAGCCGGTGGTCAGTGTGGTCTCAGCCAGTACTCAGATGCTGGTAATATGGAACTTCCTCCTGGGAAAATTGTTGGTGGAATTGAAGCAAGACCATACGAGTTTCCATGGCAGGTAAGAGGTCAATATTATCCGCACTCCACAAGTGGCTGAAATCTACTGATTATATGAGGCGCTTGATTATGCAAAGGGCCTATTTTATGAAGCCACTTTAAAACAGTTTCACTTCAACATCCGCAGATGTCAAGCTCGGCGAATGGCAACTCGTGCGGAAGTCCCAACCGCCCACATTCTATCCGGTAGCGTCTTGCAAACCGTACACGGGCTTGGCACTATACGCTGAACATACCAGATCCTAATCCCATATGGACCAACAAAAGGAGCTCCCAAATTTTAGCCACAACCGTTTTAAAATTAATTATTTAAAGCGATATCAGTAGAGGTTCTGCACAAGTAATAATATTAAATTTCTAGATTAGATTATATTGCGCCTGCCGCTCAAGTGCCATCGCATCCGAAAACGATCATTTTCCATTCGAAAATTAACGCATGCCAATCATTTAAGCCTTGCTAAAAAAATCCTGCCACGCTGACCAATCACATTGTCTTCGGGGTTGCTGACGTGTTTTGCTATGGTTACAGGCGTCCGTTCGCAGGAAGTCTACGAATTCTCATTTCTGCGGAGGTAGCATCATCAACGAACGTTGGATCATCTGCGCTGCTCACTGCATGGTTGGAGAGTAAGCACAAGTACAGTCCTCCCCCCAACTTGAACCAATAATGCAGTACGTGCTACAGATTAATACCATTATGGTGAAATAACTTCACCAATCTTGATTCTTGAGCAGATTACGGTTTTAGGAGCACTTTGGGATCAACTCGTGGTCGCAGGAATCGTCTGCACGCACACTCCGATGGTGAGGTTGTTCTGTATGTATGTATGTATGTATGTATGTATGTATGTATGTATGTATGTATGTATGTATGTATGTATGTATGTATGTATGTAGCCTATGTGTGTGTATGTATGTATGTATGTATGTATGTATGTATGTATGTATGTATGTATGTATGTATGTATGTATGTATGTATGTGTGTGTGTATGTATGTATGTATGCATGTATGTATGTATGTATGTATGTATGTATGTATGTATGTATGTATGTGTGTGTGTATGTATGTATGTATGTATGTATGTATGTATGTATGTATGTATGTATGCATGTATGTATGCATGTATGTGTGCATGTATGTATGTATGTATGTGTGCATGTATGTATGTATGCATGTACGAGCACTTGCTATAGTACCCGTTTAAGATACCTACGCAAAGGTGCTCCCGACAACACTGAATCGGACAAATAAGTTCATTATTAAGACTGATAGGATACTACATGTACGTAAAGCCGGTGTAGCGATTTCAGATGCCCACACGTCACCTTCCCCCACCCCTCGTTACTTGAAATCGCTTATAGATTACGGGGGGAGTAAATCGATCTAGAGTTACTTGGGGAGTTAATTTGAAATCGATTACATCCTAACCCTACAATTTCAGGTTACCTCTTCAAAATAGGCTTAGTAATTTATGTCTGTATATTTGTGTCTATTTAGATACTTATTTCACGCATTAACATAAATAAACTGACTACAACAAATAATAATAATAACATCAATAAATAAATTACAAATAAATATAATAAATTATGACCATACTCTAATCTTATACGCCAGGACTCCTGGTGTCGTTTCGGTGGTCGTCGGTGAGCACGACAGAAGTGACACATCCAGCACCGTGCGTCAGACTCATGATGTCGAGAGTATCATCGTCCACGAAGCCTACAACTCGGGTACCTTTGAAAACGACATCTCTCTCATCAAGACCTGTGACATTTGAAGTAGAGTCTTCCGTATGCAGCAGCAGCAGCAGCAGCAGCAGCAGCAGCAGCAGCAGCAGCAGCAGCAGCAGCAGCAGCAGCAGCAGCAGCAGCAGCAGCAGCAGCAGCAGCAGTAGCAGTTTAGTAGCGTACTATAGCCGCCTTTAGAAAGGTTTCAGATTGGACCTAATGACATTGCGACTAACTGTTCCGTGTCTTGCAGGTGGACTCTGCTGCCCTAACGTCTTGCGATATGTCACACTGAACATCACGACCAACTTCTTCTGCGACGAAGTCTACACGACGGATACGATCTACGATGATATGATCTGCGCTACCGACAACACTGGACAGAACGAGAGGGATTCCTGCCAGGTTTAGCATTCTTTCCATAGCATAGTATAAGTGATCAGTGCTGCATAATTATGTGTCGGTCCCTGTTTGACGGATGGAACAGTATCAATCTAATATGCCCGGCCAGAGTAGACGCAAGTAGCCTACATATATAATTACAGGCCTAGTGACCCTATTCGTTGTCTTATCTATATCTATAAGAAAGGACTTGGCTGGCTTTGTCCAGAATGCACGCTCGCAGTTTTGCAGCTACTCACCTTAAACATTCTACATAAATAGACTTTCACTCAAATTACTTAGGCGCGCTATTTTGACCTCCTTATTCACTGTAGAACTCGAGATATTAGACATTTTAATTTTCGCCGTGTTAATTTCGCGATCGCTGCAAATGCGACGCCATTATTTGAATCGTCGTGCAATAACAAATGACGTCATTTTTCGCCAAAGCTTACGCAGCGCAACCGCCCTGGGAAAGATACACGCATTAGGCCAAGGAGTATATACGCTAAGAGGGGCCCCACGCAAAATGAGTTTAACCAGCAGAATTTGGGAAGACCTTACAGGATGGAGCTGGGTTTGGGGACGAAAAATAAAAATTTTCCGTGCAACGCCGGGTACCCCAGCTAGTTTGATATAATTGCGCAATTCATGGATAGTCTACGATGATATTTCTCCAACTTCTTAGATTTACGAGTCTCGCCGAAATTCAGGGCTTTCGTGTTTCGACGCACTTTTGCACAACTATAGCAGTAAATCTCATTGGTCATAATTATACCTAAATTTGGCAAAATCACGGAATACTTGCGGAATGCACTACATTGTCTTCTATTTCCACAACGGATCGCCTGCATTGGTCTGGTGCTGCCTGAGGCTTTGGCTCCCATGCATCTCCCGATGGCTCTGCTTTCCCACCTCTGGTGTCCAGAGTCGATCTTCTCTCCAATCCGATTAGTGACCCAACCAGGGGACATGGGGGTGCTTGAGTACCCCCAGGGCAAAAAAGTTGACCCACACAATTTTTCCAAATCCTATTAGCTGTTTGTGAGGTTTGGGTGGGGTTCTTTTCGCTCTTTCAGTCTTTCAGATTACACAAACCAGATTGCACAAGCAAACAGGTTCTCGCATTCCTCTGTATCGTAATTTTAGTCAAATATTTGGTTCACAAAGCACGAGATTTAAGTGTTTCGTTGGTCTACCTGAGTTTGTCCGAGTCTCGAGTATCTGCCCAATGATGGGTGAAATTTATAAGCGATAGACCTAATAGTATGCCTTACATTACATTGCCTCACCAATTTAATGATATTGGTAAGACCTATAATTGATAGTACTGTGTGTGCTATTTTATTAGGGTCTAGTTAAGAATTATTTTCCTCATAATTAGTATTGTAACCTAGCTATTCAGCAGTGTTTAATCTAGACACCTCTAGCGGACAAAGTCCTTCAGAAATGTCAAAATGATGGTAGTTTTTTGTTGCTGTTAAGTAAATTGCACGCATCATATTATGATATGATCACAATTATCTTATAAAAATTACATTATAATTATATAGTAGTAGATAAGATCATGGAAATGATGGTGCAATATAGCAGTTTATGCAATACAATAACGTTAGCAGCAGCTAAAACTGATAACCAATAAAACAATAAACCAATAAACAATAACCCCCCGTGACCAGGGCTGCGCACGAGGGTATACGCGGGCATACAGCGTGTACTCATTTCCGGCGTAAGCGGCAAATATTTTATGAAGATTTTGACCTGATGACTAAAAACAAAGTCGTCAGAAATTTCGGGCCCGAAAAAGCAGGGCTGTTTTTAAGGAATTTTTAGAACTGCACATCCTCTTTTCTCCTTTCTCATCCTCCATGGTAAATTACTCCCAATCTGAGGAAAATGACTTTTTTTAGAAGTTTTAACTGCACGGAACGTGACGGAAGCGCTTCTACAACTACACGAATCCATTTAGAACTGCACATTTTGTGTAGAACTGCACGCAGGGGCTTCTATCCCTATACATGGCGGGCGCAGCTTGCGCCCAGTGAAAAATAGGGGGGGGAATCAGAAGACAGCCAAAATTCACGTCGGTTGGGGGGGAAGGTCGGACTGCACGTTAAAAAATGCCCTGCGAAAAAGTCGGTACAGCGTCTACTCTCCTCCGGCGGCGAAAAATGGCATCGTATAGGCCTACTCACCTCCCGAAAACCAGGGTATACGCGGTAAAATGCAGGGTACACGCGGGTATACGCGAGAAAATGAGGGTGCATGGTTAAAAAAAGGCCATCAGTTTCTTCGTATGGAAAATGTATTATATTTTCTGAAGAATTTGGCCTGATCAATAAAAAAGGTCGTCAAACATTTTGGGCCCCAAAAAGTCGGTTTTTCTCCCGGTCAGCGTATACTCACCTCAAAGTTTACCAGTACAGACCTGCCCGTGACGATGCGGCTTGGCTTCGTGCCTTCGGCGCTAGCAATATGAGCACCTAAAAATGTTCTGGTTGCGTCCCTGGATCCGATTGGCTGAACTCTTAGTCCTTAGCTCGCGGACTACTACTGCATGCAGCGTCAACCTTCCTCGGTAGCTGTTCATGAATAGCATCCGGAATTAGGCTTCCTGTTGCGCTACACCTGGTGCATAGCGACCACACTATTATATCCCTTCGAGAAAAATTTGCCTTATTTAGCCGCGGCTGGACTAGGGGACGATTCTGCGTAGCACACCCTGAAGACGCGCAATATAAAACTCAATAATGATGATGATGATGATGATGATGATGATGATGATGATGACGACGACGACGACGACGACGATGATGATAAATAGTAATGATAATAATAATAATAATAATAATAATAATAATAATAATTATAATAATAATAATAATAATAATAATAATAATAATAATAATAATAATGATGATGATGATGATGATGATGATGATGATGATGATGATGATGATGATGATGATGATGATGATGATGATGATGATGATGATGATAATAATAATAATAATAATAATAATGATGATGATGATGATGATGATGATGATGATAATAATAATGATAATAATAATAATAATAATAATAATAATAATAATAATAATAATAATAATAATAATAATAACATCAATAGCAATGTTTTAACATCTTTCACTTCTGTTGCCAACCTTGAGCAGTTTGTTTTCTTCTACGAATGACGCAAACGGGTTTTAAGAAAAGGCACTATATGATTAATAGCATATATATATATATATATATATATATTCTGTTCTTTAGGGTGACTCTGGCGGTCCTCTGAGCGTCAAAAGTGGCCGCGGAGTCTTCAGTCTGGTTGGAATCGTCTCTTGGGGAATTGGATGCGCCTCTGGCTATCCGGGAGTCTACGCCCGCGTCGGTTACCTAGCTGATTGGGTCACCAACATAATCACCAACAACTAAATCGTCCTTGGTCAATCAACTATGACGAAAATTGCTCAAACTTAAATCATTATTCACAGTTACCTGTAGTCATAGGCGTAGGAGACGGGGGTCCAGGGGGGGCAAATGCCCCCCCAAATTTCGGGCAAGTCTGTTTTTTCGGGCAAGTAGACCCGGGAAAATATTAACCAAATTTCTTGAAGTTCAACGTTCATTAGTATACCACATTATCCCCCAGTTCCATCTTGCCCGAATCGAGTTAGATATTAGCTCACAACAATCATGGTGAGCAGAAATTCCCGAAAAAGTTCTGAATTTACGGTAGCATTTTATAAATAAGCTTAATGGCGAGAAACGCAGCAAATTCAAGAGCCGAAATTTGCCCGAAAATCTTGCCCGAATCGAGTTAGGCCTAGATATTAACTCACAACCATTGATAGCAGAAATTCCCGAAAAATTCTGAATTCTCGGTAGCATTTTGTAAATAATGGCGAGAATCGAAACAAATTCAAGAGCCGAAATTTGCCCGAAAACCTTGCCCGAATCGAGTTAGATATTAGGCCAGCTCACAAAAACTATGGATGGCAGAAATTCCCGAAAAAGTTATGAAATTCACGGTAAATAATGGCTAGAGTCGCAGCAAATTCAAGAGCCGAAATTTGACCGAAAATTGCGACTATTCGTGGCATTTGGGGAAAATTCACAGCATGCACGCTAGGTGCAACAGAACACGGGATTCACTGCCTGAATGACAACGAAATTTCTACTGGTCATGAGGCAAAATAGACACGATAATCTTGCCATCTTCAACATTGAACGTGCAGATCTTGGTCTGCTCTCTGAAAATTTACAATATTTTCCTTCTTGTCAAGTGTGCGGGATCAGGGTGTTGCACTTGATAGCTCACTTATATTACGGGAAGGATATATAATACCTTAACTGAAAACATTTCCAAATGCACACATTCCTCTTATTTTCATTTAAGATGTCTCAGGATCTTTCGCTGTTCTGTCTCCACCCATTGGCTTCCTCTCCGTGCTCACATACAATCTAAGTTCCTCACTCTGATTTTCAAGGCTCAGCGGGGTTTGCCCCAAACATCTTACCGACCTTACTAAGGCCTAACTCATCTTCCTCCTACCGTCCACTTTGTTCATCCAACAGCCTTGACTCTTGCTTCCGCCTTCTAGAACTGCAATGGCTCAGTCTTGATCATTTGCCTCAATTGGTCCTTCTCTTTGAAATGAGCTTTCTCCTTGCGTTCGCTCTATACACTTTCTGTGGCAGATCTCTCTTCTTCATTCTCTCATCTTAAAACCTGACTCTTCGAGCGCGGTTTTGCGCACTATTAACGCCTCTGAACGGTTCACCCTACGGAGGCGCTTTGTAGATGATTAGATACAATACAAAACAACCTACAATTATGAATTTAATAAGTTGCTCGTGCGAAGTTTGAACTGGTTAAGCGTCAGGAATAAATTATATACATAGACTACATAATCAATTTGCATACTATAGCCTATGCCTAAAATTACCCAGCCTGGTCCCTATAATATGGCCAGGCCCCGGTGTATTTGCCCCTTGTCCCCGGGTGTAGGTGCAAGAACAGAGATGGCTATGTGTGCACGACGTCAATTATTCCGGGTTTAATTTTTCGGGCAAAAGTAAAATTTTTGCCCCCCCACTGCTGAAATGTCCCCTACGCCTATGCCTGTAGTTACCTGTCGGCAAGACTGTTGGCGTTAATTACCTCGACTTTACAGAAGTTATACTACGAAACACTACATGAACGACACATTAAATTCACTTATTGTGTTGATTTGAAATAAAATATATCTACTGACTAATCCGTGGATATTTTGTGAAGTAAGAATTGTTCAACTTCCTAGTAGCTAGCGTTCAGAACCTTCAAACAAGATGTTGAGCTTTCAAAGTCCTGAACGGAGAGACGTTTCTGAGTTGCTATTCCATTTGCGCCCAAAAAGTATATTCACCGTAAAATGAGTACCGGGACAACACAAAGACTTTGCGGACAACCTGTAGCCAAGGAGAGAACCGGGCATTACCGCTAATAATTTACATCCTGATGTTGGTAAAAGGGAATTCGCTAACACAGACGGCTAAGCAAAGGAAAGTGTCTCGTGATATTTGAAGAATTGTTCGGTGTAGCACAAATTCCGATCCCATTGGCTCAATGCTATAATTATTAGTATTTCGGCAGAATCAACATTTTCCATAGTAGGGTAGAGCTCCCAAATATGGGCACCGTAAGAAATTTGCTTTGCAGCTCATTGTCAGATCATATGCAGCAATGCCTGTTAAATTAATTTTCAACGCTTTTGTCAATTGAAGCTTTCTGAAAAGACAATAAAATGTCAAACTTTACTTATAAAATATAGAAAATGCCAAAAGCTGCAGTGTTGAAACCTGAAAACTCAGTACCAAGACCAAGACCAAGATTTAACGGCAATCTGACCTAATCTGGGGCCAAGAGTATTGGCTTCAAGACCAAGATCCGGACCAAGACGTTGAACCTCAAGACCAAGACTGAAAAATCAGTTATACTTATAGAATTATTAAAAAGATTGCAAAGTCGTTTGACTCAAAATCTAATCAGAAAATTAGTCTTTTATTTTATTCAAGCGAAACAATTTTAAAAAGAAACCTCTGTCTCTCGAAAGTTCTGAACCTTAAAGAATAAAAAAAACATAAAAACCTTACAGGCTAAAAGTGGTTGAGCACGCAAGTTGGGTATTCGACACAGGGTTGTGGTGCGATGGTCGCAATTTACGGTGGATAGAAGGGTACCTACAGTCAGAAACCCTAGTCAACAATGGCCACACTACATAATGAAAGAACTGTAACCATACGTTAGACCTATGCAATTAGGTTTCAGTCAAACACTTTTAAACACTTTTAATTGTTCGCCAAACAAGTTCAGGCCTAATAGAATGGCAGTCAATGTACATTCTTTTGTAATGGGAAACCCAAAAGAACCGAACAGGGTCACAAATTGCAACCAGTTGCTATACAATCGTTCTTTTCAATTCATCATTTTATAGGATACTACATATTCACTTATATAGCTAGGTACATTGTTCACGAATAAAAGACAAGACTGTTCGTAGGGGAACTAACAAAACAAAACAAATAATAAATAAAAAAGAAGAAATGAAAAACAGAAAACAAGTCACAATGTGCACTGTTGATGATGAGAGGACACAGTACGCAGTTATTCACACAAAAACCTTATTATTGACATAAATGAAATCATAGGCTAATTACCCCCAATGCATCATAATCTGACCATAGCTCTTTGATAGCATGTGTCAATAGTTCGACACACGGCAACTCACAAACAAGAGTGGTAAGAGTGGCAACAGACCAGCGGCAATTCAAGGGCAAACAATTACAACAATTAAACTATAGTTAAGATATTAATTCCAGATAGACATAAAATATGCATTTCATCTCTGTTTAAACTGGTAAAACGCTGGGAGACAAGTAGGCCTAAGTTCGATTGGCAAGGAGTTCCAAAGCATCGGCCCATTAATCGTAATCGTAATCATAATCTCGAGACTTCTACAGCGCCCTCAAAAGCCAAGTCGCGGGAACCAGCTTATTCACAGGCGCTTAATCATAACAAAATCGATAGGCAGCCTAGGCTTACTTATGTGAAACGGCCATCTGTTGAACCTAAGATCTGTCGCGAGGGACTGCGGTGTCAGCAAGTACACAGATGCTGGCGACATTGTCAGAGGCGTACCGACCGCCCTCCGTACCCTCCGACCGGAGGGAGCCCCCGCAAGGAAGGGGGCCCCTGAAAGATGCAGGCGACATGGTTCTTCCTCCCGGAAAAATCCCGGGAGCAGATGACGCAAGAGAGCACGCGTTTTCATGGCAGTTAAGAGATCAACAAAGCTGTACGCTTTACCGACGTCTACCGATTACATAAACCTCTTTATTATCATAGAAATCCTTATTCCACTGATAGGCCTAGCCCTGTTTTACTGCAGCAAAAAACGTATTTTATCAACCTCAGCGAAATTCCGTGCCATAGGCAGAACAGTCGCGGGCCCCTAAACTAGGCCTATAGTAAAACTCAACGAAACAGATTAAAATTTAAAAAAAGAAACAAATTGAAGTGAAGTGATAGGTACGACCTACAATTTTATATTTATATACAGCATATATACACTCTTAATAAAAAAAAATACGCTAGCGCCTAGCGTAGTTTCCCACGTTGGGCTTTTTCAGCAAAGTGATACGTCCGCTCAGACGTAGAATACGTTTGCGCCTGTTATCTAGGAATTTTTTTAACATATTCTACAACGTCAAACTAATCCACGCTCATATCTGACGTAGTTACAATGTTATATCTAAAATAGTCCAGGCGCTATCTCGCGAATTTGTCTTCTATAAGTTTGTGAAATAATTTTAGAAAGTAACCTATTCGACATTTTATAAATTATGCAATGTTTTCATCATGAGAATAAACGTGGACAGCATTATCTAAGCAAGTTTGCAACTGTTGAATAGGCGTTAAGTAGTGCGCATGAATACACCAGGTGAGTGACCGTGAGTCATCCCTCTTCCGCGGGAGAACAATGATGGGCCTAGCCTGGCTGCGGTTAATTTGGTCCACGCTCTTATCTAACGTAGTTCTACGTTAACTTCAATTCATTACATCCAACCACATCTTTGTATTATTCCATTTTTAAATATAGTCCAGGCACAACATTGCGAATTTGCGACTATAAGTTTGTGAAATAATTTTAGAAAGCAAGCTATACAACATTTTATTAATTATGCAATGTTTTCATGTATGAGAATAAACGTGGACAGCATTATTAAAGCAAGTTTGCGATTGTTGTACAGGCGTTGGCAGAGCGCATGAATACACCCGGTGAGTCACGCCTCTTCCGCGGGACAGATAATGGAGCTTAGCCTCAATGCTGCCTGCGGCCATTTTGAACACAAAAAATTTCCATAGGAAATAAGTAAAACATGAGCTTACAATTACCGTAATATAAAAAAAACTTAACAGAAAAGTAGACAGGGTGCCCAGTTGGCACGGCAATGCGTGAATTACGGCATTAGCGCTCACCTGGTAAACAAAACTGTTTAGCCGAATCGTTTAAGAAAGTAAGTAAGTAAGAATATTCTTTCTTGGATGGAGGGGCACGGAGTGGGGCAACGGGGTGGATTTTTGTGGAATATGAAGTGGGACCGGGGTGGGTCCAGAGTGGGGCGACGATGGAAGGCGGGCATGGCGATAAACCGATATTTAGTCTAAAGAGTTGGAGTTGAGTGGGCGAGATGTGGAAGGGTATGGCTGGGTGGGGCGTGGTGGATCGAGCAGAACGGGGTGGGGTGGGGTGGGTGAGGATGGTGAGGTTGGGGTGTAGGAGCGGAAAAGAGCGAAAACCGATATCAACCGCTGAGAAAGTGGGGGTTGGGTTCAGATGATAACTGTTGGAATGAGTGGGCGGGTGTATGGGATGGGGTGAGGGCTCAGGGTGGGACGAGAAACATCAATTTACTCCAAAAGGTGGAGTTTGGTGGAGCAGAGTGGTATAGGGAATGGTGGGGCGGGCTTGAAGCGGGTGAGGTTTGGGGTGGACCAGGTGGTTCCAGGGTGGGGCGACGTTGGAGGGCGGGGCAGGCGAAAAACCAAAATTTACTCCAGAGGTTGGGGTTGTATGGGAAAGGGTTGGGAAATAAGATGGGGTTAGTCGGGCGAGTAAGTAGGCTAAATCGTTGTCGCAATTTCTAAACTTATAAAGTTTTACTCAAAAGCAAAGTGCAAGGGCACCAACTCATTCACGAGAGTTGCACTTGAACCAAAAAAGTTGCTCAAAGAGTAGTTAAAAGGAGGTCCGAATCCGGTTGTCATAAGGTCGGCTTGTTGCTGTTTAACGACACTGCCATTACAAAGATTATTAGAGCTGCCCTTCCCTTTATCCAGTCTCGGGACTGGCACTGTCAGAGTACAAACAGTGGCGAAATTGTTGCAATCAGGTCATAAACAGCGGCTGTTTTAGACGATGCTCCTTTGTAGGTCGGGAAATTTAAAATGGGCAACTGGATGAATCTGAAAATGGATCTTAAAGAGATGAGACTTTGAGTTTTGAGTAGAACGCCTGAAGGATTATAGACAGAGGAATCCGAGTCAAATGGTCGGTTATGGGTGATTGGCAATGACGACTACAATCTGCGGTGTACAACCAACTTGGAACTACTCTTTTGGACAGTCCGTCTGACTAGAGAGTGCTCGTGAATAAGCTGGCGTCCTGCGCTTGACTTTGCTTAGATATTGATTGGACTGCATATTTGTTTAATTAATTAATGATTAATAAATTTATTAAATGATAATTAAATATTGTTTAACGAAAGCAATATATTAAAATTGAGTGATATTATAAAATATTAACAAATTGGACTGCTCATGTATACTGTACAGCTATGATTATAGACTTTTTCCTTCACTATTTGATAAATATTTCTGTAAAAGTGAGAGTTCTTTTATGATCATACACCAGAAAATAGAATAAATATCAAATCCCTGGTGCACGAACCAGCACAATGTTAATTTTCAAATAAGTGCTCAGGTTCATCACTTTGGAGCTCTTCCACATTCAAAACAAATAGACTGCACATGGTTCGTTTTAAAGCTGAACTGAAACAATGGTTTTTTTTACATAAAATGAAATTTATTGATTGTTGTGCTTTTAGGATTATATAGGTTTCAGTTATGGATGTTATGATGTGCTTGCACTTCTGTAGTTTCTTCTATTCTATGCTGCAATGTTTTGCTGTTGCTTCAGTTGCACTTGCAGGCTATTTTGTGGTCCAGATAATGTTATGTTTGTTTAATCACATTGACCATAACTAATTGTTTATCCATGTGTAAATTTGTGCATGGGAAAGAGAGAGCCCAGCATTTTAGAATTTTCTTGACCTTTGTGGGTGTCAGCAACAGGTTACTTTTGCACTTACTGTTTATAAGTTTAATCTGATTTCACTTGTTCTTAAGCCAATAAACGGTTGATTGATTGGTGGTATTTTTTTGTTTATGTATTGATTGATTTTAATTTTTTTACATCGAATTATATACATATATTCATTTTATGAATTTATATAGCGCCTTTACAGCCTTTGTTTGGCACTGGGTAAATTCTTGAGATATTTATGTTGTGTTTTATATTTTACGAATGTGTGCCTAAAGAATGAAAGGGGCTAGAGCCTACTTACTAATGCCTAACATATGGAACTACGTTATATCCAGGGATGGGTGCGTACTGGCTACTTACTGGCTAATAAAGAGGGAGCGTACTGGCTACGTTAGTTTCTAACATAGCCTATTGAACTACGTTAAATAAAGGCGTGGGAGCGTAGTTGGCACTGTTGGCTACGTTAAATAAAGGGGGAGAACGTAGTTGGCTACGTTAAATAACTGACGCAGGTGAGCTACGTTAGAAAATCACTACGTTAATCTAACGTATACTTAGTCAGTGCATATAGAACGTAGCACTACGTTACTTAGTAGGCCCTACGTTCCATGTAACGTAGTAGTTTTTGCAGTGATGATTTCATTCAGATGTTAAATTGATTGTATTTTTAAAGTGATTGTATTCGATTTTCAATGCAATATTACATTTAAAACGGTGTTAAAAGATTAAAAACTTTTTTATATAATGACTACTTAACCCGGGTCCTTCAAAGTCGCCGGTTTCATGGGATATTCAGCTGCAGGTCATCTACACGAAAACATCTTCTGGGGAAGACCTAGTTGCGCGTACTCGCTCCAAAGTGACATCCCACACGGCGTTGATCTACGATACCTGACATTAAACGCGTATACCATAACAGATGCTATTCGATTCCCGACGCAGGCCAGAGACATGGATTCGCAAAATCAGCTTACATAATTTTATTGCCTAAACCAACCGGACGTCATAATCTATATCTATAAGAAAGGATGTGACTATGTATGTATGTATGTATGTATGTATGTATGTATGTGACTTTGTCCAGAATGCACGCCCACAGTTTTTGAGCTTTTCACTCCAAACCTTCACTACTGTGTAGGTCTCGACACGAGATGCAAAGTCGAGGGGTTGGCGATTTTCTACCACCATGGGGGTCAGAGTGGGGGGCGAAACCCCCAATTTTGTCAAAAAATGCAGCTATTGATATGATTTTTTTTCCTAGAGAGAAGGCCATCAGAACCACCCGGATCAGTGGTTGGCAAATCTCTACCACCGTGGGGGCCAGGGTGCGGAGGGGCCGAAAACACTAATTTTCGCTATAAATTTTCATTGGCTTGCCACGTATAAAAGCAGTAATTTTAACCATTTTAAAGGTGTTTAAGGTAGTCTGTTGCCAGTACGGATTTCACGGGTCGCCTACCAGTGGAGGCGGGGTGGGAAAGGAGTGGGATGGTGGGGTGGGTGGAGGGGTGAGGTGGGGGAGGAGTGAGGTGAAGGGGTGGGATGGGGTGTGGGGTGGAGGTCGGAGGTCGAGGGGTGGGGTTGGGGATGGGATGGGAGTGTGGGTGGGGGAGGGGTGGGGTTGGAAGTGGGTTGGGGTGGAGGGGGGATGGAGTGGGAGATGGGGGTGGAGGGGGTGAGAGGGGTGAGAAAGGGGTTTGGGTGGAGGCGTGGGGTGGGATGGGGTGGAAATTTTCGTCAAACCCTAATTTCTCCGGTGGCGTACTGGTAGAGGTCGGAGTGTGGGGAGTGTTGTGTGGTGAGGTTGTGGCCGGAGCGGATCGAATCCTAAATTTCCCGGGCAACGCCGGGTACCCCAGCTAGTCATCAGATAAACGCACGACATAATATTAACTGGTGGACCAAATGACTCCTTCCGTTGTCTCAAAACCACTTTTCTCTCTTTTGGTCTAATGCACTGGGAGCGCCTCTGAATGGTGTGCAGTTAAAGGCGCTATATGAATGTATAGATACAGTACAATACAATAATCGTTTACCAGACTCCACGGTTGCTATTATATCAGACGCATTGGTTAGTCGTAGTACAAAAATGCATAAGCTTACGTAACATTTCCTCTCCCATGCAGAACAATTGGACAGACGTTGTTGCTTACAGCCATAATTATACGCAGAAGTTTTACGTTTCTCGAAAATTTTAAGTGAAAGACTAAAACGTCGTCGGAAACATCGACCGGTATATAGCTGCCCTTCCGACGAAATCGGCCGTTTGACCCTCCACCGAAAAGTTAACCCCCCAAGCAGAGGGACTAGATTAAAAACTGAGGTAGCACAATATGAAACAGAAGGTCAACATACAATACTGTATATGGTCAAAGCAAGGGCGGATACAGAAATTTTCGAAGGGGAGGGGCAAAATTTTCGCTCTGGGGCAGGGGAAAAATTTCCGTCTTGGTCGTCGAAAAATCTGATGACCCTTTTTCTGTCATTTGTCTCCATTTCCCAAGAAAAAGAAGCCATTTTATCCTCCCAATAAGCCGATGACGGACTGCGTGGGTGTGGGGAGTGTCCCACGGAATTACTCATGGAAGGGAGCCATGTCAACTTTCCGAGCCAGAATAGCTGGTCAAAAATAAAGAAATTTCTAAATGGGGGGTCATGGTCGGATTGGCCCCCTGGATCTGCCCCTGGGTCAAAGCACCTTTGAAAACGCCACTTACAGTCTGTAGCTTTCGCTAACCTCGGCAAATAATTTCATATTGAAATAATTTCATCAGCAATTGTGGGAACTGCCACCTGCTTAACCTCTGCCATCTGCCAGCAATAGACTCTGAACACATCTCATTGATAACGTGTATTCCGCCTAAGCGATTGGGTTATCGAAATTGCAAACCACCCGCCACTGCGGATGCCCACAATTCAGATTGGATCTTTTCAAATTCCTATAACAGTCAGGTTTTGGGATTTTGCAAAGGAAAAGGGGATGTCATATAGGATAAAAAGGCAACAAAACACAGGTCACAAATCAATCGAGTCTGTAAATCAGCAAGATGTTACTTATCGCCTTTGCGTCGTTGTTAGCGGTAGGCTTTGGTAAGTGGACGTATTAAAACTCGTGCTAATACCGTATAACTTAAATTGCCATAACTACCATTGTGACCACTATACCTTTGTTGTACTCAAAGATTACAAAAGCTGCCTCATTAGTCGTAGAAAAATATGTTTTCGTTTCACATGCTTTCCACGGTGTCTCTATAATTATTTCATTTCCCTGTGTTTTCTATTTTAACTCCCAGTAGGCTAAATCAATACAAATTATCAATGAAATTAGTTTTAAACCACACCATTAAATTATGGTCAATAAGTGTGTCATTCTCTCTGCAATTAGCCTATATTTGTAAGAATATTTGTTTGTATGCGCACCTGTTATAGCGCCCCTTCAAGCACCCTACTCAGAGGTGCTCCCGACTGCAGAGCGGACACTGCATCGGAATTTCACGCCGAAGCGCTGAACAATTGCGTGTGAAGGACTTGCCCAAGGTCCCTACCCGGCTTCCTTGTTGTCATTGTTTACAACTATTCCTACTAAGATTAGCTGCGAATGATAGTGGATTAACTAGTTGTGAGTTTTCAACTTCTAAATATGGGATGGCTAAAGTATATTGTTTATTTTTCTTTGTTCCTACAGCCCAACCACCAATCTGGTACAGTGAGTATCACAAATCAACTTGAAATAAACGGCCTAAATAAATCTGTTATTAAGTGCACATGCGAATAAATTTATCCTTAAATATACAGATGTAGATAAACTGAAAGCTAGAAATACATCTAATTTATCTCCAAAATGTAATAACTTCAGTTAATCGATCAAATCCGATAAATTTGATACCTGTTGCATAAGCCGTTTCACCATGTCAGCGATAATATGCTGCGTGCGCATGCGCAGTGGATCGGTTCGAGAGTCTCGCATAAACAACACCCTACAATCCCCTACATTTACTGAATCTATCAGATTTATAAAACACACTGCACACATGACACCAAATCTTTCTTTTTACATTGATTAATTTTTAATCCACGATTCCGGCTAAATTTTCTTCAAAGCGTCAACATTACAACGCTTTTATTCATCTAAACCATTAATATTCTTCAGGTATAATGCAACTTCCTGTAGAATTGTAGAATTAGTTCACTGTGGTATAGAATTAGGTAACTGAGATGGTGAATCCGCTTATTGCGGGATAAAACTGTTTAATATATATATACGTGTAGGCTATATATTCGCTAAGTCAATTTCTACCTTCTGATGTGATTGATCCACGATTAGCCAAAACCGTTTATTGCAATGAAAACAGTTTAACCAAAGACCTTATAGTCTACGACTGGTTTAACGTTTTTGTATTGAATGCGAATGATAGCTGATTTAGGGCAGGTGCGGATACAGAGGGGACAATCCGGCCATGGCCCACATTTGGAAATTTCCTTATTTTTTTACCGGCTATTCTGGCTCGTAAAGCTGACGGGGCCCCCATGAGTAGTCTCCTAGACCATTCCCCACGCCCCACGTGGCCGTACGCGAGGTCCGTACAGAAGCTTAAGAACACCGTACGACTAAAAATAGGTCAACTATTTTGGCGGATAAAATGGTATATTTTTCTTGGGAATTCGACAAATGACTAAAAAAAGTCATCAGATTTTTCAACGACCAAGACCGAAAATTCTGGACCCCCTTCGAAAATTTCTATATCCGCCCTTGATTTAAGGGTAACGGTAACACTCTGGTAAGAAGAGCAGTGGATCCTAACGAATGCTGACGCTTCCCTATGCCCTCCCAAAGGTCGACTCAGCCTTCCATTCGCCAGGTGGCGTTGGTAAAATTAACAATAGGATGTGATGCACGCCTTGCATGGCTAGCAAACAGTAAAATTCAACTAATGTGATAACTTGTGTTCATCAAATATTATATTTAATGTGTCAGTTTGAATATAAAAACGAAGAATTTAAAAACATGTGTTACATCATCGTTGTTTGCAACATTGCTTACAGTATAATAATAGTATATTAGGGCTATTGTGTATCTATAGTGTATGCACTATGCATATTAATATTTGCATCAGGCTTATTTGCATTTTGGGTGGTCAGTTTTGTTCTAGAGCTCATTAGTATAACTGTTTGCTATCATATGTGTTCATCGTACTGTATTGTATTAAAACATTTATAAAGTGCATCTACTAAGGGTGTAGCGTTCAGAGGTGTTAGGCCACGAGAGAAGAACAAGGTTTTGAGGAAAGAAAATGAGGAGAGATTACCAGTTAGAAGTTGACATCGAGTAGATGGAGACAGCGTATTCCAAAGAGAGGAGCCAATTGATGTAAAGGATCGGGACTGAACCATAGCCGTTCTAGTAGGAGAAACTAAAAGATCAAATCTATTTTAAGAGCGGAGTGGGCGATGTGAGGTGGCTGAAAGAGGGTGATGAATTTCATTGGATAGATATTTTGGGGCAAGAACCGCTGTGCGTTGGAGACCAAGATGAGGTTTTTGAACGTAATGCACTCAATTAGAGGAAGCCAATGGAGATATTGCATATTGTGTACATATTTTGTTTTTCGCGACGCCCCCACCATGGCCGAGTGAAAGACTTGCTCAAGGTCCCTATACGCGGCGGCTTGTGGTGGATTCTAACCTGGAACCCTCCGGCTCCAAGGCACCGATGCCACTGCTACATCACCGCGCACCACTCGACCTCTGTAGACTGTAGCCTAAGAACGTTGCTACCTACGCATTACGAAAAAAAATTCACCACGCATTTCATTTCAGTAGATGACTCTACTATATCAGTAAGCGTTAAACCGTCGTTTAAAATCAAATATTCTAGATGTTGAAAGTCAATTAATTAATTAATTCATCTCGATATTTCATACAGCGCCATTAAAGAAGGCCACTCAGAGGCGCTCCCAGCCCAGCCACGGCTAAAGTTGGGGTTGCGATCATAGTCTTCAAGCAATAAACACCTTGCATCTCGCGGGATGACTTTTCAAATTATTTTCAACCATCTTTATAAACGGGCAAACATTTAGTTTGATAAATATTGTTTTAATGATTAAGAATGATTAAGATGACGATGATTATAACATTACTATTGGTGTGAGTAGACAGTACTGTCACAAATTATAATTTGACATTGTAATGTGATTGCGTATGTCACTCCAGCCGGTGGTCAGTGTGGTCTCAGCCAGTACTCAGATGCTGGTAATATGGAACTTCCTCCTGGGAAAATTGTTGGTGGAATGGAAGCAAGACCATACGAGTTTCCATGGCAGGTAAGAGGTCAATATTATCCGAACTCCACAAGTGGCTGAAATCTACTGATCATATGAGGCGCTTGATTATGAAGCCACTTTAAAACACTTTCACTTCAACATCCGCAGATGTCAAGCTCGGCGAATGTCAACTCGTGCGGAAGCCCCAACCGCCCACATTCTTTCCGGTAGCGTCTTGCAAACCGTTCACGGGCTTGGCACTATACGCTGAACATACCAGATCCTAATCCCATATGGACCAACAAAAGGAGCACCCAAATTTTAGCCACATCCGTTTTAAAATTAATTATTTAAATTAAAGCGATATCAGTAGAGGCTCTGCACAAGTAACAATATTAAATTTCTGGATTAGATTATATTGCGCCTGTCGCTCAAGTGCCATCGCATCCGAAAAACGATCATTTTCCATTCGAAAATTAACGCACGCCCATCATTTAAGTTTTGCTTTAGAAAATCCTGCCATGCTGACCAATCACATTGTCATCGGGGTCTCTGACGTGTGTTGCTATGGTTACAGGCGTCCGTCCGCAGGAAGTCTTCGAATTCTCATTTCTGCGGAGGTATCATCATCAACGAACGTTGGATCATCACCGCTGCTCACTGCATGGTTGGAGAGTAAGCACAAGTACAGTCCTCCCACCAACCCGAACCAATAATGCAGTACGTGCTACAGATTAATACCATTATGGTGAAATAACTTCACCAATCTTGATTCTTGAGCAGATTACGGTTTTAGGAGCACTTTGGGATCAACTCGTGGTCGCAGGAATCGTCTGCACGCACACTCCGATGGTGAGGTTGTCGTGTATGTATGTATGTATGTATGTATGTATGTATGTATGTATGTATGTATGTATGTGTGTGTGTGTGTATGTATGTATGTATGTATGTATGTATGTATGTATGTATGTATGTATGTATGTATGTATGTATGTATGTATGTATGTATGTATGTATGTATGTATGTATGTATGTATGTATGTATGTATGTATGTATCTATGTATGTATCTATGCGAGTATGTAAGTATGTATCTATGTGTGTGTATGTATGTATGTATGTATGTATGTATGTATGTATGTATGTATGTATGTATGTATGTATGTATGTATGTGTGTGTGTGTGTATGTATGTATGTATGTATGTATGTATGTATGTGTGTGTGTATGTATGTATGTATGTATGTATGTATGTATGTATGTATGTATGCATGTATGTATGTATGTATGTATGTATGTATGTATGTATGTATGTATGTATGTATGTATGTGTGTGTGTATGTATGTGTGTGTGTATGTATGCATGTATGTATGTATGTATGTATGTATGTGTGTGTGTGTGTATGTATGTATGTATGTATGTGTGTGTGTATGTATGTATGTATGTATGTATGTATGTATGTGTATGTATGTATGTATGTATGTATGTATGTATGTATGTATGTATGTATGTATGTATGTATGTATGCATGCATGCATGCGTGTATGCATGCGTGTATGCATGCATGCATGCATGCATGTATGTATGTATGTATGTATGTATGTATGTATGTATGTATGCATGTATGTATGCATGTATGTGTGCATGTATGTATGTATGTATGTGTGCATGTATGTATGTATGCATGTACGAGCACTTGCTATAGTACCCGTTTAAGATACCTACGCATAGGTGCTCCCGACAACACTGAATCGGACAAATAAGTTCATTATTAAGACTGATAGGATACTACATGTACGTAAAGCCGGTGTAGCGATTTCAGATGCCCACACGTCACCTTCCCCCACCCCTCGTTACTTGAAATCGCTTATAGATTACGGGGGGAGTAAATTGATCTAGAGTTACTTGGGGAGTTAATTTGAAATCGATTACATCCTAACCCTACAATTTCCGGTTACCTCTTCAAAATAGGCTTAGTAATTTATGTCTGTATATTTGTGTCTATTTAGATACTTATTTCACGCATTAACATAAATAAACTGACTACAACAAATAATAAAAATAACAGCAATAAATAAATTACAAATAAATGTAATAAATTATGCCCATACTCTAATCTTATACGCCAGGACTCCTGGTGTCGTTTCCGTGGTCGTCGGTGAGCACGACAGAAGTGATACATCCAGCACCGTGCGTCAGACTCATGATGTCGAGAGTATCTTCGTCCACGAAGCCTACAACTCGGGTACCTTTGAAAACGACATCTCTCTCATCAAGACAACCGTCGCGATCACTCTTAATGTCAACGTTCAGCCGATCTGTGCCCCGGATCCAGCCAACGACTACGTTCACTACAAGAGCCAGTGCTCCGGATGGGGAACTATTAATTCAGGTAACTGCGTGCAACCGACACCTTAGATTCGATATCTATGCTAAGAGATCCGAAAGAGAAAAAGAAGACCCGTCATCTAGATGTGCTTTTGCCATTGCAATCGCCCATCCAATTCCTGTGTCACATTTCAACATATGGGGGTGGATTTTTCGAATAGAGAAGTAGAACAGAATAGCGAGTATCGGAAAAAGAATCGTCAGAAAAAATAAGGTTTTACATTTGCGAAAGATCTCCAGGAAAATTAACCAATTAATTTTAGTTAGATAGTCAGCATTTTTGCATCAACTTAAGAGGTTGTGCGCATTCGTACTTCAAAAACTAGGACGCTTTGATGAAAACTATTGGTTGGTAGTTTATAAAGTTGCTGACTAGCACAAGGTATTAAGCGAACGCTGACCTGTGACATTTGAAGTAGAGTCTTCCTTATGCAGCAGCAGCAGCAGCAGCAGCAGCAGCAGCAGCAGCAGCAGCAGCAGCAGCAGCAGCAGTAGCAGTAGCAGTTTAGTAGCGTACTATAGCCGCATTTAGAAAGGTTTCAGATTGGACCTAATGACATTGCGACTAACTGTTCCGTGTCTTGCAGGTGGACTCTGCTGCCCTAACGTCTTGCGATATGTCACACTGAACATCACGACCAACTTCTTCTGCGTCGAAGTCTACACGTCGGATACGATCTACGATGATATGATCTGCGCTACCGACAACACTGGACAGAACGAAAGGGATTCCTGCCAGGTTTAGCATTCTTTCCATAGCATAGTATAAGTTATCAGTACTGCATAATTATGTGTCGATCCCTGTTTGACGGATGGAACAGTATCAATCTAATATGCCCGGCCAGAGTAGACGCAAGTAGCCTACATATATAATTACAGGCCTAGTGACCCTATTCGTTGTCTTATTTGATATAATTGCGCAATTCATTGGATAGTCTACGATGATATTTCTCCAACTTCTTAGATTTACGAGTCTCGCCGAAATTCAGGGCTTTCGTGTTTCGACGCACTTTTGCACAACTATAGCAGTAAATCTCATTGGTCATAATTATACCTAAATTTGGCAAAATCACGGAATACTTGCGGAATGCACTACATTGTCTTCTATTTCCACAACGGATCGCCTGCATTGGTCTGGTGCTGCCTGAGGCTTTGGCTCCCATGCAGCTCCCGATGGCTCTACTTTCCCACCTCTGGTGTCCAGAGTCGATCTTCTCTCCAATCCGATTAGTGACCCAACCAGGGGGCATGGGGGTGCTTGAGTACCCCCAGGGCAAAAAAGTTGACCCACACAATTTTTCCAAATCCGATTAGCTGTTTGTGAGGTTTGGGTGAGGTTCTTTTCGCTCTTTCAGTCTTTCAGATTACACAAACCAGATTGCACAAGCAAACAGGTTCTCGCATTCCTCTGTATCGTAATTTTAGTCAAATATTTGGTTCACAAAGCACCAGATTTAAGTGTTTCGTTGGTCTACCTGAGTTTGTCCGAGTCTCGAGTATCTGCCCAATGATGGGTGAAATTTATAAGCGATAGACCTAATAGTATGCCTTACATTACATTGCCTCACCAATTTAATGATATTGGTAAGACCTATAATTGATAGTACTGTGTGTGCTATTTTATTAGGGTCTAGTTAAGAATTATTTTCCTCATAATTAGTATTGTAACCTAGCTATTCAGCAGTGTTTAATCTAGACACCTCTAGCGGACAAAGTCCTTCAGAAATGTCAAGATGATAGTAGTTTTTTGCTGCTGGTAAGTAAATTGCACGCATCATATTATGATATATGATCACAATTATCTTATAAAAAATTACATTATAATTATATAGTAGTAAATAAGATCATGGAAATGATGGTGCAATATAGCAGTTTATGTAATACAAAAAACGTTAACAGCAACTAAAAACTAATAACCAATAAACAATACCCCCGTGACCAGGGCTGTGCACGAGGGTATACGCGGGTACACAGAGTGTACTCACTTCCGGCGAAAACGGCATATATTTTATGAAGATTTTGACCTGATGACTGAAAAAGGTCGTCAGAAATTTCGGGCCCGAAAAAGTCGGTACAGCGTGTACTCTCCTCCGACGGCGATAAACGGCATCGTATACTCACCTTCCGAAAACCAGGGTATACGCGTTAAAATGCAGGGTACACGCGGGTATACGCGAGCAAATGAGGGTGCATGACAAAAAAAGGTCATCAGTTTCTTCTGATGGGAAATGTATTATATTTTCTGAAGAATTTGGCCTGATCACTAAAAAGTCGTCAAAAATTTCGGGCCCGAAAAAGGCGATTTTTCTCCCGGTCAGCGTGTACTCACCTCAAAGTTTACCAGTACAGACATGCCCGTGACGATGCGGCTTGGCTTCGTGCCTTCGGCGCTAGCAATATGAGCACCTCAAAAAATGTCCTGGTTGCGTCCTTGCATCCGATTGGCTGAACTCTTAGTCCTTCGCTCGCGGACTACTACTGCATGCAGCGTCAACCTTCCTCGGTAGCTGTTCATGAATATAGCATCCGGACTAGGCTCCTGTTGCGCTACGCCTGGTGCATAGCGACCAAACTATTATATCCCTTCGAGAAAAATTTGACTTATTTAGCCGCGGTTGGGCTGGGGAGCGATTCTGCGTAGCACCCCCTGAAGACGCGCAATATAAAACTTAGTAATGATGATGATGATGATGATGATGATGACGACGACGACGACGACGACGATGATGATGATGATGATGATGATGATGATGATGATGATCAATGATGATGATAATAAATAATAACAATAATAACAATAATAATAATAATAATAATAATAATAATAATAATAATAATAATAATAATAATAATAATAATAATAATAATGATAATATTATAATATTAATAAAAATAATAGAAATATCATTAGCAATGTTTCAACATCTTTGACTTCAGATGCCATCCGTGAGCAGTTCCTTTTCTTCTACGACTTCTACGGTTTTTATGAAAAGACGCCATATGATTAATAGCATATATATATATATATATATATATATATATATATATATTCTGTTCCTTAGGGTGACTCTGGTGGTCCTCTGAGCGTCAAAAGTGGCCGCGGAGTCTTCAGTCTGGTTGGAATCGTCTCTTGGGGAATTGGATGCGCCTCTGGCTATCCGGGGGTCTACGCCCGCGTCGGTTACCTAGCTGATTGGGTCACTAACATAATCACCAACAACTAAATCGTCCTTGGTCAATCAACCATGACGGAAATTGCTTAAACTCTCATTACCTACAGTTACTTGTAGCTACGTGTCGGCAAGTGTTGGTGTTAATTACCTCGACTTTACAGACGTTACACTACGAAACACTACATGAACGACACATGAAATTCAGTTATTGTGTTGATTTGAAAAAAAATATATCTACTGACTAATCCGTGGGTACATGTATTCTGTGAAGTAAAAATCGTTCAACTTCCTAGTAGCTAGCGTTCAGAATCTTCAAACAAGATGTTGAGCTTTCAAAGTCCAGAACATAGAGACGTTTCTGAAATTTTATTCCATTTGCGCCCCAAAAAGTATATCCAACGTAAAATGAGTACCTGGACAATACAAATACTTCGCGGACAACCTATAGGTCCTATAGACAAGAAGTGAACCGGGCATTATGGTTAATAATTTACATCCTGATGTTGATAAAAGGGAATTCGCTAACACAGACGACTAAGCAAAAGAAAAGTGTCTCATGATATATAAAGAATTGTTCCGTGTAGGACAAATAATTCCGATCCCCATTGACTGAATGCTTTAATAGTATTTCGGCAGAATCAGCATTTTCCATAGTAGGGTAGAGTTCCAAAATATGGACACCGTAAGAAATTTGTTTTGCAGTTCATAATCATTTAGCATCATGTGCAGCAATGCCTGTTAAATTAATTTTCAACGCTTTTGTCACATTAAGCTTTCTGAAAAGACAATAAAATGTAAAACTTTAAAATATTGAAATTGCAGAAGACTTTGCAGTGCATAATCATCTGCTTTCGTGTCGAAACCTGAAAACTCAGTTGGCCTACCAAGACCAGACTTTTAATGGCGAGACCCAATCTGGGGTCAAAATCATTGGTGTCAGGGCCAAGTTCCGGACCAAAACCTTTGGATTCATGACCAAGACCCGGACCAAGACTTTGAGCCTCAAGAACCTCAAGACCAAGACTGAAAAATCAGTTATACCTATAGAATTATTAAAATGATTGCAAAGTTTACGGTGGACAGAAGGGTGCCTACAGTCAGAAACCCTAGTCAACAATGGCCACACTACATAATGAAAGAACTGTAACTATACCCCGCAGTCGATCGAGTCGTGGGCTACGATCGACTTGGCTCGCGCGACGATCGACTCGATCAACTTCGTCGACTCGCCGACCTCTCGACGACTCGATCGACTTGGCTCGGCCAACGATCGACTCGACCGACTTCGCGTCGACTTGGCCCAGTTTTGTCTCTTGCTCACCTATGCAGTTATATGATCTCAAAATGAAATTACAATAGTAGATCTTTGTCATAATCTGTGTGACGTAACAATAAGCTTGATTTCGTATTCTCAGTGAATTTATAGTAGATTTGCACTGTAATCGTAGTGACGTCACAGTAGACCTCCTTTTAGATTCTGTAAATGAACTTCAATAATTATTACGATAGATCTGTGTAATAACACTGGTCAACAGTGATTTTGTTTCCTGAACACTTTCAGGTGTTTCTTATGCAGTTTCTGCTGCTGATCACGAAAATGACATTGAAATTGTCCCATCACGTACCGTTTTTGAGAAATCTTCAATTTTTCTATTTATTTCCATATTTTCAGATATAACGTTATAATAAGCTTCGTGTAACTGACATGGGCGCCGACTCTGCGAGGCCCGTGAGTGCTGAGCACCACCAGAAATTGGCCATGCGAGGCCCGCCTATGCATGGGCACCACCAGAAATCAGCCGACAAGATGTGCATTTATGATATTATTTCTCTGTTGGAATTGCTTAGCCTATCTATGAAAATCATTGCGTCTTTTACATATTTTCTTTTATCTCACTTAGTTAACCTTACTATTACTCCAGTTTTACCCCATCCAGTAGTCTGAACTCCATACGAATACGAGGAAAACCTCGAAATCCTGCTCATTCGATCCACTTCAGTAATTTTTTTATTACGGACGAAAGCGACAATTTGAATGACTGTTTCTTTTTATGTACATGCTAATGATCCTCACTGCGCGAAAATCACCTCCCATGCAGCATCACAAAAGCTGGATATTGCTCTGTCTACGTTAATTAACAACTCAGCCTTGACTAAATTGTCTGTGAAAACTATTTGAAAAGCTATCTTCCACAGTGTTAATATTGGCTCACTAAATAGTGGTTAATGTAGACAGAATTTTTTTTTTCTTGTGCAAAATTTGAGTCTGTTGAGTGTCGACATAATTAGGGGAGAGTGCTCCAAGATGCCCATGCTAACGAAGATTGTGCTTTTCTTCTGTGTGAATTCCAAGAGTAGTACATGTTGACCCAATGAGTGGTCAATTTTTTTAAGCAGTTGGGAAGAACATTCATTGAAGTCTTAATCGTATCTTTAAGCAATGAAATAATGGGAAATTTTGATGAGATAACAGCTTAAAATTTCACTATTTCTTGTTGTGTGGAATTTTTTTTAAACAACGTTAAGGATGCTTTTCAAGTCATAAACCACGACAATTTTGTAAAAATGACAGCCTAATTAATAATTATGCTACCATCGCAGAGTGGCAAGAAAACAATTCGAAAATGGTTAGGAGCACATTCCATCCCCATGGCCCTTCGGCTCTTCCCTGCTCGGCGATCGCCTTTTGACGGCGAGTTCGTCCCCTAAAACCATCAACAAGTCTCCGCCTATGAACAGAGGTAATTTCAATAACTCTCCTATCAAAAAAGGGTCAAAAAACGCGCGGATTTCTTTCACATTCGTTTGGGCACTCACACTCCTCGGGTCAACTCGGCGCCTATGGTAACTGAGGTATGTCCAGGCATGCACTTAGGACAGTTTATATATGTGGCGCCGCACACCGAAATGAGCATTAAGTCGAAAATTACACATATTGTGTTTGATGCATCATTTCAAAGGCCTTGTCTCAGGCGTCAAAGTGACACAAAAATTATTGCTCTAGCTTAATTCTAGCCGAAGATACAAGGAAAAAAGTGATCCAATTAAATTAATTAATTAATTTAATTTAATTAATTTTTTAAAAATTTGCATATCAAGAGCATTAAAATAGCTTGGCTACTTGTGTTTTGGGAAAAAGTTTAAAAAAAATTTTTACAAATTTTTTATTAACATTTTTTACAAAAAATAAAAAAATAAAAAACTTTTTCTCTAATATCTCTGATGTGCAATCTCCGACTTAATGCTCATTTCGGTGTGCGGCGCCACATATATGCTTGTCTTGCATAATAAAATATAAACTTGGGTCTGCATATGCATTAATGCTGGTTAGAATCTTCCTGCAAAAGTTCGAAGCCCTATTAGAGCCGCTTCTCTGCATAGGTCTACAACTCTACATGCATATCCCACTGAGGAAGTTGGCATCAGTTTGTTTGTAATTTGATGTCGTATTTTCAAAGTTTACTTTTGTCTACATGTATTCTAGATGCATAACAAGTTAGCAAGCTTATTTTCAGATAAGCTTTAAACTATAATATATTTTAAGACGGTTGTTGGCAGCAGAAATATCTCGCCAGTGTTGTATGATATGTGATACATGTACATTTTGCTACAGTTGTGGAGAGTAGGCTATGCTATGTGACAGCGGCGCCCGCAGGATTTTTTTCTTGTACGCACAGAAATTTTCGATGGAGGGGCGAACAGGGGAAAATTTTCGGTCGACGAAAAAACTGATGATTTTTTTTTAGTCATCGACCAGGAATTTTCCAAAAACATACCTTTTCTATCCGCCGAAAAAACTGATGACCTTTTTTTTTTTTTTTTTTTTTTTTAGTCATCGACCAAAAATTTTCCAAAAAATACCTTTTCTATCCGCCGCTGTACGCACTTACCTATATGCGTACGTCTGCGGGCGCCGCTGCTGTACGCACTTGCGTAAGTGCGTACGCCTGCGGGCGCCGCTGCTATGTGAGTAAACCTCAGAGACACACAATGACTGGACTTGTCAATAAAGCTTTGAGCTGTACTTTGGTTGCAAGACTGGAGAAAAAGCCAAGAAATGGGTGCCTCTCATTTACTGTGGAAGATGTGCTGCAGATCTTAGAATTTGACTCCGAGGGTCCTGCGAAAGCAATGCTGTTTGCCGTCCCGATGATCTGGCGAGAGCAGAAAGATAATTATAATGCAAATCGGCGAAATTCTTAGTGCAAAACCAAAACAAACTTTGCTCATTTCTCGGCGTTCTATGAAGTTAACTCCGCAAACCAGAGGTTGGTGGGACACTGCCTGAGGCAAGTCAGAATCCGAATAGTAAATACAGCCATTCGACAAGTAAATTTATAATAATTGATTAATACTTGAACTAGCTACTTAAATTCTTCTTATTGTGCAGTTCATATTTAAAAATTAATAGACTAATAGACGAATCAGGAGACGCAGAGGCATTTTCTGCCAAGCGCTTAGGTTATACGAGTAGGACTGGAAAGAACTTATGGATGTAACTTTCTATTATGTTCTCCTCAAAAGTCCTTCTTGAACGGATTTTCGGAATCCTACGCTGACGCTGTGCGCACGCGTGTACAGGGTGCGCCCCAAAAAGACCCCCCAGGTTTTTGCCAATATTTTGGCCAAAAGTAAGAATTTCTATATGAAATCTTTCGGGCTTATAGACAATTCATATTTACACATGATGGCCAGGTTTCATCAAAATATTTCAAAAATGGTGGGTGGCCTCCCTAATAATAATAATAATAATAATAATAATAATAATAATAATAATAATAATAATAATAATAATAATAATAATAATAATAATAATAATAGCCTGGTAGGACCGGCATCAGTGCAGGCGGCAACCGTAAAACCATGAAATATGCAGGTCTTCCCGCTTCCTACATCTTCCAACCAGTGGCCATAGAGACCCTAGGCCCGCTTAATCCATCAGCCTTGGAATTCACCAACGAAATCGGCAAGCGCATATCCTCCATCACTGGTGACAGACGCAAAACAACTTTTCTTTTCCAGCGCTTGTCTGTCAACATTCAGCGCTATAACTTGGTCGATTTTAAAGGAACTTTCTCTTCAAACCCTGAAGACGAGGCCTGACAATTCCGGACTAGTTTTTAAACAATAGTTAGTAATGAAGTCCCTGAGGGATCCTAAATACCACGGGGCAAAATAATAATAATAATAATAATAATAATAACGACAATTTATATGTCACCGTAACGCGGCCATACCGCTACAAGGGCGCCTCACAAACGGCCAACTGCGGGATACGCCTTAGCAAACAGATAAGTTTTAAGCTTTGTTTTAAAAGAGTCCACTGAGGCAGCCAATCTAATGTCCGGTGGAAGACTGTTCCAGCATCTGGAACCAGCAACCGAGAATGCGCGGTCGCCGAAACGTCATCTAAAAGTGCATGGTATAACTTTTGCTCTGTTTGAAATATTTTGATAAAATCTGGCCTTTCGAAATTCTTAATCAACAAGAATCCAAACTATAGCTTCAACACAGGCCGATGTTTCTGTTACGATTTCAAATCGAGAAGACCAGTTACTGATGCACATAGAGTATCATGAAGGAGATTACTCTACATGAATAATTATATGTATTTGTATTTTTTTCAGGGTGACTCTGACGGACCTCTGAGCGTGAAGAGTGCGGGCGGAATCTTCAGTCTGATTGGAATCGTCTCGTGGGACGTGGCTGCGCTTCTGGCTATCCGGGAGTCTACGCTCGCGTCACCTCCTACATTGGTTGGATCACCAACGCCATCACCAACAACTAAGCCCACTTCGCCAGCGAACCATAACCAAAGTAGCCCACGAACTCATATTACCAACTGCACAATTATTGTCCATCAATAAGTCAAATGTTTATTTATTCACTTGATCAAGGTGACAGGAAGCCATATGCAACCTGTTGCATTGAGCTTCAAGATAACTGGCTTGTATTGATATTGTAGTCAATCACCCTTTGCAAGATGCATGTATGTTACTTACAATAACAAAGCCACAATTAAATTACCCGTGGGTCTACTAAGCACAAAATGAAGGACATATTTTACGAATGAATTAACCTCATCGCGGTGTTAAAAAAAATTTGTATTCACTCTTTTGTTGATTGTCTGTAAAGTAAATAACTCCTCAACAGTTGGCCAACGGTCCAACCGCTCTCCCCTACTACAGAAAGATAAGCTTATATCAAGACTCTTTTCGAGTTGTGCCCAATTATGACTTTCACATTCTAATACTGCGCTGACAATACACTGAATTTGAGGGCATCCGATGGTCAAGAAGGACTGGCCACTGCAAAACTACGAATTCAGTCTGAGTGTAATTAAGACATGCAGCTTATCCGGGATATTGCCTATTGCCTATTACTCCCAGATTGCAATTCATTTACCTGAATCTCCATAGTTTGTCTTCTTACTGTTCCTCTTCCTCTTCTTCTTCCTATTCTTCTTCTTCTTCTTCTTCTTCTTCTTCTTCTTCTTCTTCTTCTTCTTCCTCTTCCTCTTCCTCCTCCACTTCCTCTTCCTCCTCCTCCTCCTCTTCCTCTTCCTCTTCCTCTTCCTCTTCCTCTTCCTCTTCCTCTTCCTCTTCCTCTTCCTCTTCCTCTTCCTCTTCCTCTTCCTCTTCCTCTTCCTCTTCCTCTTCCTCTTCCTCTTCCTCTTCCTCTTCCTCTTCCTCTTCCTCTTCCTCTTCCTCTTCCTCTTCCTCTTCCTCTTCTTCTTCTTCTTCTTCTTCTTCTTCTTCTTCTTCTTCTTCTTCTTCTTCTTCTTCTTCTTCTTCTTCTTCTTCTTCTTCTTCTTCTTCTTCTTCTCCTTCTCCTTCTTCTTCCCAATTTACCTCCGAGAGCTACATGTATGCAGCTTTACATTGGGTATCCAGGGATGTCGTCAGCTACGCTCCGCTGATAAGGGAGTTCTCTTAGTTCCTTTTGCTCGCACTACTACCATGAAGAATCGAGCCTTTTCTGTGGTTCGACCAGTGGTCTGGAGTGGCCTTCCTTTTGAGCTACACATACACCCTGGAGATCTACCAGGATACTTCCTTACTAAACTGAAAACTCTTCTTTTGGGCGCGCTGGAGTCTGGAGCGCCTCTGAGTAGTTTTTTCTTGAAGGAGCGCTATATAAATGTCCGAATGAATGAATGAATAGTAATAATAAAAAAAATTGTCCACATGTATGTAATATATCATGCAATTAATGCATCGCATTTTACTACGTGAAAATAGGTAGGCTACTAATCAGAGTCACTTAAAAACTCTTTTTGTTGCATGAATTGAAGTTCCTCAAAAGTTAATTATTACCGGTATGTCTTATCATATTACACGTTGATACATCCGTACCTATCGTTGGTCACTGTAATCATGTATGATCATCCACTTATCGCACCCATTTGTCTTGTCTGACTTTAGTCCTACTGAAGAAACGCGCTCTGAGGGTTTATACAATACGGTCCAGAGAGCACTCTAAATATTTACATGTAACTTTGGAACACTACTCTTTGAAAACATAAATAAACTGCAAGTAGGACTACTCACGTAAAGGTCACATAGGCCTATGCATTTAGCACTCAAAGGTTTCGACAGCTGATTCTACATAAATTCAAAATTGGACGATCATCAAACACGTGTCTAACAAAAATATCAGCACAGTGTAGCCTACGCACCAATATCCGAAGAAATATTCTCCGGTACCACAGGCCAGAATTCTCCGGAATACACTGCCGAACGAATTCACTGTCTCCCCACCCTACAGCGCCTGCATCAGTCTTAAAATAGGTCCAGAGTGTATCTGATATCTATACAGAATTAAATAATTGCATCAGGCTTAAATTGTGCAAATGAATTAAGTCTCGCTTTTCATAGAGATGTGGTGCGTCCGCTTCTGTCTGTTGAATTGTAGTTAACAAATGAATGCATGCTGCTGAATTGTGGGGCTAAACGGATCATACTTACCCTGATAAGCTATGAAGTACGCTTGGAAAGACACCCAGGCAGTGTAGGCCTATGCAATATACAAACGTAATTGCAGAACCCACATCCCACGCGATTGCATTTCATGTGTGGACTTCATCTGTCCTAAATATGGGTTTATCTGCAACACGTGCAAAAAAATCACCTGTGGGAATATTGCCACATGGAATTTCAGAACCCACATCCCACGCGATTACATTTCATGTGTGGATTTAATCTGTTTTAAATGTGGGTTTATCTGCAACACATGCCAAAAACTCACCTGTGGAAATATTGTCACATGGGATTCGTACATCTGCCTTACCTACCATTGTTGCTGGTGGTGGTTTGCTCTTTCTCACATCAGACACCATATTGCCGTGTTGACGATATTATTATAATCATATAAATCGATGGGTAATAGGCCTAGGCTAATAGCCTAATAAATTTTACCATGGCATATCATAACAGCTCCTGTAATGTAATGTTGTAGATAGATAGCCTAACTAAAACCTTCTATCATTTTCTCAAAATTTTCCATGTAGAAGACTAATTTATGGAATCCTCTGCGACAGCTTTTTTGTCCCCTCTAGGCTATAGGCTAATTATGTTCTGGCGTGATATGTCGCTTTTCTGGTTCAGCGTGAGTCGTATCCGCCTGTGTCAAGTATTATTTAAAATTTCTAGATAAGAGTGAGCACTTGTTTTTATAGGCCATTTTAACGATCTACTGACTCAACAAACATGTCCCAAAACAGGCAATACCTCTCAGCTCGATTATAATTATGGTGCCTCTAGCCATTTTCAGTGCCCAGAAGCATAACGCTACTGTACAGACACTGGTTGCCAAGGCCTTTTATCTCGAGATCTATACATGGTGGGCACAACTTGAGCCCTGTGAAAAACAGGGGGTCAGAAAACAGTCAAAACTCACATCGGTCCGGTGCTTTATTGTCCTTCAGTTGTTTGATTGCCCATTCCATCTCTGCTTCTGGTTCTTTTCCATACTCTGTCACACCAATTTTCTCTGCCATTACTCTCCTATCTTCTCTATACAGCTCCTCCGTGTATTCCCTCCATCTGTTCTTCATTTCCTCTTCATCTACGATTATGTATCCATCGCCTGACTTCAATCAACCGACAGCTGGTGTGAATTTTCTCGTTATTTCCCTCATTTTTGAAAACATTTCTTTAGTTATTCCTTTTGTCTCGTCGCCATCTAAAGAGAAAAGGAAAAGAAAGAAGAAAAGGGAGAAGAGCACAAATAGAGATGCATGAAGATAGTCACACGAGGAGCAGCAATTGATGCGCAGAGCTAGTGACTTCATTTTCTTAGCCTCGGCATATTAGGGGAGGTTGTCAGTGCTCTCTGCATGATGTCCGAACCTAACACCGACAGCGTACATTAACAGACAATCAACATTAAGTTTCAAACATCTGTAAAAAAAAATACCGTAGTCGGTATCTTCCAATAAGCTGCGCAAATAATCTAATTTCGATCAGCAATTCTGAGAAACTATCACCTGCTAAACTGCCATCTGCTTAGAGGGACTCCCAAGACATCTCAAGATAACGTGTAGCCTATTCCGCCTTAGCTATTATCAACATTGCAGGGCATTAGCCACCACGTTTCCCACACTTCAGATTAGGTCTTGTGGTCTTATCAAATTCCGATAGCAGTCTAGACCTGGTGTTGATTTTTGCGATAGGACACGCGATATCGCATATAATATAAAGGCAACCGGAGCAGTTCACAAATCAGTCGAGTCTGAAAGTCAGCAAGATGTTACTTCTCGCCCTTGCGTCGTTAGTTGCGGTGGGCCTTGGTAAGCCGACGCAAAAAAACTCGTGCGAATAACTTAAAACTTATTGGCAATAACAAAGCGTATCATAGTTAACCTTATACTTTTGTTATTCATATAGATGTACAACTCCTAACTTATTACTCGTAGAAAAAGTTTTCTCGAAGAAATATGTTTTCGTATCTCAAAAATAAATTTCAAACGACACCAAGTAGCCTAATAAATATTGTGATTCATACTTTCTGTGGTTATTTTACGTAAAACAATGGCTCTTACTGTCATTGTTAAATGTTAATCATTATTCCGCCTAAGAAGAGCTACGTATGATAATGAATTGATTAGCTGCAATTTTCAATTTTTTTAATAGGCATGTGACAGGATAGATATAATAAATTGTCTGTTTTTCTGTTTCAACAGCCCAACCTCCAGTCTGGTGGAGTAAGTAGGCCTATTGGTCAACTTGGAATAAATAAGTCTATATAAATTTGTTCAAATAAATGAACTAACTAAATTTGTCATTAACTAATAAATGGATAAATTAAAACTGGGATTGGCTAAAATTAGACTAATTAATATCGAAATACTAGATCTGCTTTATGATGTATGATTAAATAATTTAAATTATTATAATTTTTCTCAGTTTTGCTCTGGTCTCTTTTGGTTTCTCGGTTCTGTTTGTTCGAAATAAAGTACATAAAGATATTTATGAATGTGTATAATATAAATATACATTTATGTGTATACGCTACATGCATATAATTTTGTATATACACAGACAAAAATGTCGCTTATTTTGATTCGATAAGTAACACGGCACAGTGTGCACACTGCGTACCAAGTGGCGGCGCCAGACACTTTTCACAGACAGGGCATAACCAGGGCAGCCATGCAAGTAACCAGGGCAGAGGGCGAGTCGCATGGCGCTACCGTACGCATATACCCGAAACCCAAGCCGTATGGCATAGTAAAATTATTTAAAACATGTTTTAGTAATTTTTTCATCGCTCATCCAACTTCTAATTCTACTATATCACAGTTCCGTTATTCATCCAACTTCTACATAAACTAAAAATATTTTTATCGTTCATCCAGCTTCTAGTTTTACGGTTATAATTTAGCATAAAACCATGATTTCGTCGCTCATCCAACTTCTGCTTTTGTTAATTAATATGCTCATCCAGCTTATAATGACACTGCAATACGTCAGCAGTAATATCATGTTTTCATCGTTCATCCAACTTCCAGTTTACGGAAATAAAATATCTCTGAAGTGCTATAAGGCTTGGGATTCGGGTATATGCCTACCGTGCTCGCCATAAATCACCAGTGATACCACTTAGTTAGTAGTAACGTTGCGACCCTTTTATTTGTTGTAATTAGTGTTTGCTCTAGCAACAGCGTTGAACAGCCTGCTTATTAAACTCAGAGGTGTAGCCTGCTTATTAAACTCAGAGGTGTATTCTAAATTTGTGAGGCGAGTACACGAAAAAATCGACTTTTTTCGGCCAGAAATTTTCGACGACGTTTTTCAGTCATCATACGGTTTTCCGATGATTTGTCGCCCGAAATCCCGTTTTCAAGGTGTAGGCTAAATCCCTAAAATTTCATGATTTTTCTTCACGAATCGCGTTTTCCCCTGCGTATCAGGTGAGTAGCCTATACGCTGTATAACCGCGTATACCCTAAAGTACAGCCCTGATTAAACTTCACAACAAATCAAACACATGCCACGTGAAACTGGACAGTTCGAGAAACAAACAAGAAATAGCTTTTTTACGAATTATAAATCGGCGACCACTATAGCTGAAACCGATTAATCACCGTTCTATTCAAAATCTTTTCACTTTCTCCCTATGTAATTTTGTCCTATAGGGCCTACTTTTGTATCAAGCATTCACTCAGATATTTTTTTTCGGCCTATTCGTCACATTACAAAATTTGCCCCGATTTCTGCTTACATGCGTGATGTTTTGCACAGGCTTCCAGTGATGTCTCGCAGTGCATCTCGCATCTTGTTTGGCGGTGCCTCACTGGTAATGCTTTGTCCTACTTATCTGATCGCTGTCGCTCTGTCTCTGACATAGCCTCCCGTCGAGCTTTACGCTCTTCGGCCAATGGGGAGCTGTTTGTCCCTCGAACCCGCTCTGCTACCAGACAGTGTCGAGCATTCTCGATTATTGTGCCGTCCACATGGAATGGGATCCCGCTTACACTACGCTTACTACCTCGGAATAATTTGCATGCTTTCTACCAGTTGCTCAAGACCTAGCTTTTTAGCTGTGGCTGGGCTAGGAGCGCCTCTGAGTAGTCTTCTTGAAGGGCGCTATATAAGTTTTCGGAAAGAATTATTGATTGGATGAATAATTATTATTTGCTCTTGTCAAGTCTCGTAATTTTTTTATTTAGGCTATATCAAACATGAATCGTTTTGCTTCGCGGCCGTCTTTCAATAGTCCTATCTACTTGCTTTCTTCTCGTCCAAAACGATCGCATATAAATATAGTAGGCTATGCGCATGCCCGATAACCTATAAATCTATAACCACCGCTTTAATCGGTGAATAAGTAATCCAAGCCCAGCGCTTGCTAATGCATTCCGTACAAGACGAAGACCTATTCGAAGAATACTTGTTCGACCTCTTTTCCTAGATTAGAATGCGCTTGGCCCGTAACTACCGACCCAGATGCACCGTAAACCCAACCATGACTATTCAGAGGCGCTCTAAATAAATGATGCGCGGGACATGCATCGACTGCCTAGCTTGGACACATAATTATGCAGTTTACATGCATTTCGAAACCGATATGTTCAGTCATGACAACCGCAGGATTAACATGCTATGGACCCTTGGGATTCCAAGCACTTTCGAGAGATTACCTTCTGTTGCCCTCGTCCATACAATAATTATGGTTATTATTATTACTGATGTTATTTGATAGTATTATCACATATTTGTCATTGCAATGTGACTGTATATCAATCCAGCCGGTGGTCAATGCGGTGTCAGCCAGTACGTAGATGCTGGTGATATGGTACTTCCTCCTGGGAAAATTGTGGGAGGACAGGAGGCCAGACCATACGAGTTTCCATGGCAGGTAAGAGATCAACATAAGTATAAAAGAGTAAGCCCGTAAGTGTTTATCTTAAAATTGATAATCTCACAGTTGACTGAAAAGTGATTGTAACAAAACGTTTGTGATGGTAAAAGCTAGGAAGAAAGCAAAATCTGACGACTTAACTATTTATTACTATTAGGTCTACTGCAATGCTGAATAAAGCTGCTTTCAAGTGATTATGGTGCTCGCTAGCTTGTATAATGTAGGCCTACATCATCGAAAAAACATTCAACATTGATATTAAGAACTTTTGCAAATTGCAATGTCTCTTTTCCGATGGTAAAAACATAGAATCTTGATTTTGAGATCGCCAATGATTAGACCTAAATCAAACGCTTATTTGCTTTTTTACACTTTTGACATTTTGTCCGTGACATTTTCAAGTGACATTTTGTCATTACGACATTTTGTCCGTATAATTTTGTCCATGACATTTTGTCGCATGACATTTTGTCATGGAACCATCCGCACTTCAAAAGTGGTTGATATTTACTGATTGCAGGAGGATCTTTATTAAGCAAAAGTTCATAACGCCTATATTTTACAAGACAAATTTGAAATTGAAACAACAGACGTCAACCGTAGCGAATGGTACCACGCGCGGAAGTCCCAACCGCTCACACTCGATCCGGTAGCGTCTTCTATAGATCGTACATGGGCCAGCCTGACATTAAACACTGAATTCACTTAAATTCAAATCATTCACTTGATTGCAACAAGAGAACAACATGACAGCAGAAGTAGAAAATATAGCCTACATGCATTGGCTACAAAGGAGGCCCTAAAGGGATGGACATCCCGCTGGGAAGGTCACCTCAGTAAAAATATTTCCTAGAAAAATTAGCCAAGATAACAGAAATGAAACAAATAAAATCAAATTATGCGATAACAATCGCAGAAAAGTTCAAATTGTCAAGAGCATGCAGAGAAACAAACTTAACTATAATACTTAAGTAAAACCTTAACCACACGTGTTCCTGTGCACTTTTAAGTAGATTTAGTAGAGGAAAGTAGACAAACACGAAGTCTCTTTTTAAATACCTGCACACTATTGGATTGACGTTCTATTGGTATTGTGCTCAATACTTGGGAGCCATAAGATTTAACAGCAAAACGCCAAGTGTAAGATTGAGCTTTGATAGGGCGACATGCAGATGAATTCCTAGTGAAATGCGAATGGATGCCAGAGGCGTGCGGGAGGTAGGGCTACCCTTGGAATACCGAAGGAAGGAGACCGTGTTCGAGTCGAAAGAAGAACTCGTCCAATTGGGAAATCTTTTATCTGGTTTATTTTCAGGAGATGAAGCTCACTAAAGGAAGGGCCAGTGTGTTCCCATTTACGAATACCCGCATTTATACAAACAGCCTCCTTCTGTAAGATATTAAGTTCACGAAGCCTAGATTCGTATGTCGATGGCCACACCAGGTTGCAATAGGGCCTACGTGAGGTAGGGGTAGACGAGGGCATAATATAAATTCATTCTAATTATTGTCTTCAGTAAGAAGCAATGCGGGAAATAATACCAATATTCTTAGCAATTTTAACTGTAGCCTAATTTGATTAATATGAACTTTTCAGGTCATGTTGATCTATGTGCACACCTAAGAATTTCGTTGACTCAACTTGATTGATGGAAACATCATCAATAAGCAGACAAAGATTGTCACTGGGGTTTATTTTTCAGTGGGATTTAAATAAAACAAAATTAATTTATAGCACAGAACCAAGCAGCTATGTTAGACAGCTCAACGTTCACAGTTTGAAACAACGTCTGCCATGAGCCATCGGAGTAAAAAACGTTGGTATCATCTGCAAATAGAATAAAGCACATTGTTGGAGATGCATTTTCCAAATCATTAATATAAAGCAGGAAGAGAAGTGGTTCGAGGTTGAAACCTTGAAGAACTCCATAATGTGATCAACCGTAGGTCAGATAGGACACCATTACAGAGCACTCTTTGTGTACGGCTCTCAAAATAGCTGGCAAACCATCTGAGCTGTGTCCCCCTAATTCCATATTTTTCTAATTTGTTTAGCAAATTATTATGGTCAACAGTATCAAACGCTTAACGAGGTCGAAGAAGACTCCCACTGAGTATGCATTATTTTCAATAGCCTTTGAAATCATGTCCTGCATATTTTATAGGGCCATGTAGTGGGAGTGACCAGAAATATACGGGATCATAACCCTAAACGAACAAAAAATGAACACATTATTAGCCTTACCCCGTTTTAAAATAAATTTATAAAGCGATATATTATTAAAGGCTATACACAAAAATTGGAGTATGCCTGATATGTTAGGTCATACATATAGCGATTGCACCTCAAGTTCCATTGCATCCGATAATTAATAGGCTAGATAACTTTTCCTGCTCGAGCTTCATGTCATTTTGCTGCTTTTGTACGGTATACTCGTAAGACGCTTGGAATACATGAAATAATCAATTAATACATCGATCGATCCATCAGTAAATGAATGGGTGAATGAACGAATCAATCAATCAATCAATCAATCCAATGCCATTGCTTTAAATCATTCATACGTCTGGCATAGGGTCACTGCTGACATCCTGTGGTCTTTTCCACAGCTATACGCTGATGATGTTCAAGCGTATACCCACTGTCAAGCTGACAGTGCTCTGGCAGCAGTGGTTCACCAAATGTGTCATGCTATGGATAAGCTGACTAGCTGGTTAGCCTCTAATCGTCTCACCACCACCATCACCACCACTACCACCACCACCTCCATCACCATCACCACCACCACCACCACCACCACCACCACCACCACCACCACCACCACTACTAAAAGCAGCTTTCGTTCTTTTGGAGAGGCATAAAGTGCGGATTAAGAGTTCCTGGATAAGATCGAGGCGGAACTATAGAAGTAAGCTTATGGATGAATCCTTTTCAATATAATTCAGAGACGGACTAAGAGGAATGTGACACCACACCACTGTGATCTTGGATCCATTAAGATTTTGAGGACACAGGAAGCTTCATGGAATGCCTATCTGCACACGTGACGTGGTATCGATCCCAACACATCACAACAACCCAATCCAATCATGTGTAAGCTTATAATAAGATTCCACGTTTGCTAAACACCTGCCACGTTGACCAATCACATTCTATTCATGACTGATGTCATGATGTCTCATTGTTGCTATTGCAATGGTTACAGGTGTCCATCCAAAGTAGAGGAGGTTCTCATTTCTGCGGAGGTAGCGTCATAAACGATCTTTGGGTTGTCACCGCTGCTCACTGCATGGCTGGAGAGTAAGTGCAAGAATTTTACCCTACTTGTAAACAATATCTATATCTATAAGAAAGATCGTGGGTGTGTATGTAATATGTATGTATGCATGTATGTATGTATGTATGTATGTATGTATGTATGTATGTATGTATGTATGTATGTACGTACGTACGTACGTACGTACGTACGTATGTATGTATGTATGTATATATGTATGTATGTATGTATGTATGTATGTATGCATGTATGTATGTATGTATGTATGTATGTATGTATGTATGTATGTATGTATGTATTGTTGAGTTCAACGGCCGTCTACGAGGTATGATTATAAAGATAAGGTCCCAATTTGATAAAAATAACGTCGATTTATTCAAGAGAGCAAAATATACAGCAAAATTAACAACGTTACCGTCTAGTAGATACGAAGTCGAACAGACCAGAAGACTCAGTACGGACGACAGCCCAGCAGACAACGGCTAACGGAGCCAAGGAAGACGGATGAACGGCCAGACCACCAACAGGGCGAAGATGGCGAGGTAGAAGAAGAACCCGCAGGTCAACCAGAGAGAACCGCACACCACGAATACGCTCAACGAGAGACATCAACCACGCGCCTCACCACCACAACAGCCTCGTTCCCCACGGAAGCAGTTTCTTAAATAGGCAACGCCCATCCTTCTACACCCACGTGCCCCAAGTAAGATAGAGTACGGTAGAGAAGAAGGGCCGTAGACACCTAATGGCTACATATCCCCCTCCCAAAAGCTTGAGGAGTCCTGAGGGGACGACGAAACAGAGCAGTAATCGCTACGCCTACAAGTTCATAACATAAAGAATCGCTAAGCACTATATCATTACAAGTTAACGGACTAAGCAATTCATCGCACAATGCATCGCAACAACTAAAACAGCACAAAACACCAAACACTGCATCATAATAAGCAAGCAACTGAGAGTCCATATAATTCAAGCAATTCAAAAGTTCGAATCATACAAAACAACAAAAAACAATTTGGACACACAAGGTGTATCAAAAATGAACCAAAATTGAAAGTGTCATTGGCCAAAGCCATATGAGACTAAAGCTAACAGAGTCAACCATCTCAGTCCAGCACACAACTGAAACACCCCAACAAGAACCCCCAACTCTTGATCAGTTCTGGAACAAGACTTTGACGATTCCACCACTTTTTCTGGAAAGTGTCTGACAGACGCGAGCAAGACACTCACTGAAGTGTTCATTGCAAGAATTTCCATTTGACTGACGATGACATATGACCGAAGATCACATCTGACTGACGATTTCATTTGACTGAAGCTTTCGTTTGACTGAAGCTTACAATGACAAACGGTATGACTGCCCTGGAAGTTCAAGGAACCGAAACGAAGAACAGCCATCAAGCACAGAGCATCGCCTCTGCAACTCAACAGTTCCTCCGCAACGTATGTGACATCGCCAAGACCCACGATGATTGAAGACGCCGGAAGCAACAGAACGTCTCTGTCACTCTCCCGGACTCCCAACGTACAAGTCATTGCCCAACATGAGCAACGACCTCTTCCAGGTGAAGACTCGCAGTCCATTTGAAGACATGGCCCCGCCACAGTAGCCAGACACCACTGCTCCACAATCAACGATCGACCTGAAGAACGGCCCAATCGACCAGACACATCCCGATCAGTGCCCAACGAGTCATCCATCAACGACAGCACGACCCATGTCAGTAGAATCAGCAGCAGGAACACGACTTGTCGCCGTCCACGTTTCCACGATTTCACTCGGATGCAAGCACCCTCATCAGTCCTCGACTCCACAGCAACGATACACTGCAAAGAAACTTGCACACCAGTCTGAGACTTCATGAAACTCAAAACATGGCAACCATGCAACACACTGCCATAACGCATCACCAAGACACGACCAAATGCAAACACAATGCATCGCATCACCATGTGACACCCCACAACAGTCCATACAACTTGTACATCAACACTGTAACACCTCAAGTGCCAGAACAACACCTTCACCAGAGTTGGTAACATCTGCACAACCACAGATTCACACCATAACCATAATGCAACATCAACGCGAACTAACACCATGTTAACACTGCACTCAACCGATGCAACAACAATAGCACACAGCACAATGTTATTCACTGTCAACCCAGTAACCACATGACTACACACCCTCAAGTATGCAACCAGTATCCATGAATGAACAACCTGATCAAGCAACAGCTTGGTATCCAACAACATCCAAGATGCAACAACACCATCCAGTAGCATCAGCTGATCTAACATCCCGAAAGATGCAACACCACAATCACGTACCATCACATCATTAAACATCCTTGCAGATGCAACATCATCATCAGAATCACACATTCTCACATGATTAAACATCCTTGAAGAGGCAACAACATAACCACACATCATCACATGATTAAACATCCTTGAAGATGCAACCTCATCATCACACATCATCACATGATTAAACATCCTGGAAGATGCAACATAATCATCACAAATCATCACATGATTAAACATCCTTGAAGATGCAACATCATCATCACAAATCATCACATGATTAAACATCCTTGAAGATGCAACCTCATCATCACACATCATCAACTGATCAGACAGCCCAACAGATGCCATACCATAATCATGTACCCTTACACGATCAAACATCCCTACAGACGCACCATCCAGATCACAAATACCCGTCACCACATCGTGTGCCAAATGCATATACCTCGAAAACTCCAGCTGAAAAGGCAACGCTACAGCACAATCCATCAACACACCTACAACCAACGCACACGGTTGTACAAGGCCATCGCCTGTCGATTTATTTTCCGCCAGCGCGCACAGTGGAACCAAATCTGGACAATTTCTTTGCCTCATTATAAATTCAGATCTCGGAACACAGATCTCCGTGCAGTCTTCGTCAACACTTTCATTCGCCTCAAACAATGCTTCTAAATCACCGGCCTCTAAAAGCGCTGGGTCATTTGACACACCCATTAAATCACCTGTCAATAAAGACCGATCGACCGACTCTGCACTATTACCCAGACTCGGCGTCTCCACGCGCGTCGGTTCACTGCACACAGCGCTCACTGTCTCACTTCGTTCCTCTGCATATTGTCGAGCTCTAGCCCTCGGCTTAATCGCAACATCAACAATATCACCTGCAAGCGCTACATCATTCCCAATCACAACTTGTACACCGACCACAGGAAGGGAATCCATTACACAACAAAGAATTTCTCCTTTCACAAATGCACATTCAACACTCAATTTCACAAGCGGGCGCTCCATAATTTGACCCGAAATACCGCGCAGAAATCTGGTTTCATTTAACTGCACAAAATCATGTTCATTCAACTATGCACCATTCACTAAAGATTGAAGTGCACCTGAGTCTCTCAGAAAAAGACCATCCTTTCGTTCATTCACATCATTAATGACACACCCATTCACACAGAAAGGAGCATACATTTTATCGACAGTTTCCATAGGCTTCTGAAAACTCTGTTCCTCAACAGGTGCCGACATAGTTTGTACCAAACCTACGGATTTCGGACCCCGCCAATTTTCAATTTCAGGCCCTTCTTCCTTTCGTTTTAATTTCCGGCATTGGGCTTTCAAATGCCCGGCAGATCTGCAATACCAGCACGTGACCTGCTCTCCAAACCCATCAACATCATCATATTGACGACCAGGCTGCTTAAACCCATACGTCCCTCTTTGAGGCGAACGCTTACCCCATTTCGAATCATGGCGCACCCCGTCCTTGTGCCCTGAGCCCTGACGCTCCCACACATCTTTCTTCTCACTATCATCAGATGAGAATCCGTTTGTACGCTCAGAAAAATTCCTTTGGAATCCCCCAGCATAATTACTCGGCCCCTGTTTATACAAAACAGCGTATTCATCTGCCAAACGTGCAGCACTCGCTACACTCGCAGGACTCTTGTCCAAAAGCCACCTGTGTACCTCTAGTCGTAACGCTTGTACAAATTGCTCCATCTGTACGACTGTCACGGTGAAGCCCGGCAGACATGAATCACGACGATCTACGGCGCTACAGAAGCGGCGCTAGAGGTCATCGGAGTGCAGCCGGTGGAGGGTGGAGGGTCGACGAACCGTTGGGGCAGATGACAACCGGCCTGCTGATAAGAACTCTGCTCCGCCAGGTCCGATCGGATTTCATAGCGGGGCGCCCTCGCTCGGGCCTCTAATAAATCAACGAAATGGCGACTGAAGCCCGGCGGGGGGCGTCGAACAGGCGACGGACTGATCGGGCCGAGACGTACTAATGGAGGAGCTGGCCTTTGTCATCTGACGCCCATCGTCGCCCTCCCCTCCCCAACCCGGGGTACCCTGATACCCCCGGTCGTGAGCCCGACCCCACATCCAGCGGACCCTACAGCGTCTTTGGAGGGCGGGCCAACGAAGGCCCGCGACGAAGACGATTGGCCAGGCGTCGAAAGGTAGCGGCACCAATCGACCAATCGGCGCTGGGGCCGACCGACGACGGATGGACGGAAAAGCACTTCTGAGTCGGACGGGGAAGAAGACGGTCGCGGGGGTTTTCTGGGGGCTGGACTACGTGGGGACTTCCTTCTTCCAAGAGACGTTTACCGATCTAATTTACTTACTTAACTTTAGGCCTTCATTAAAGTTCTAAATGATAATAACCTCGTCAGTGTGAGTCGTATACAATAAAGAGTGGCGAACCTCACGACAACGACCTCTTTAAATTTAGCCAAATCATTCCACGAATTTGTACCCTCGATCCAACGCTGAAAGGGAATCTGAAGGCGATACGCATAATTACCAAAAGTCTCCCGTGGTTCTTTTCTCAACCCCCGAAATTTCTTCCGATAGAATTCAGGTATCCGCTCATAAGCTGTGAGGAGCGCAGTTTTAACAACATCATAATTCACACAATCATCCAAAGACAAAGACGCAAATACTTTTGCCGCCTTTCCCGACAGTTGTGGCTGTAAAAGGGATGACCATTTTTCCATCGGAATTTTATGCAAAGCCATCGCCTGTTCGAACGCCGCAAAATAATGCTCAATATCTGTGGGGTCAAATTTAGGAACAAATTTCATTGCCGCCCCAAAACGAAAATCCTACTTGTTCTGCACAGGTCGTTCTGCCACACCTCCGAATTCTATTTTCCTCATTTCAATATCGTAATTCATTCTTTTCTCCTCCATGTCAAATCTCCTTTTCGTCTCCTCAGCCTCAGCCTCCATCTTCATTTTCTCTTTCTCTGCCTCAGCTGCCATTCTCATTTTCTCGTTCTCAGCCTCAGCCGCCATTCTCATTTTCTTCTCCTCTGCCTCAGCGGCCAATCTCATTTTCTCTGTCTCAGCTGCCATTCTCATTTTCTCGTTCTCGGCCTCAGCCGCCATTCTCATTTTCTCTTTCTCGACTTCCCACGCAAATTCTCGGTCCTCCTTGAATCTCAAGCGTTCCAATTCGACGGCCTCTCTCTTAGCTTGTGCCCGAAGTTTCCACTCCTCACTTCCTTGTTTAGGCGACAACGCTTTTCTGGCCAACTTCTGTAATTGAGGTTTCGATAAACCTTTAACGTCCTCACCCAACGTCACACAATATTGTCTCAATTCGTCCAGCGGCAACTCCACTATCTCGTCCCAGTCAAGAAGAGTACCTTCCGCGGTAGACGCCATAATAGTCTAACTGTGCAGACCACGGACACCAAAATTCTCTCAAATTCACAATGCTACCGACAGTCCACTTCAGAACCGTCGCCAAATGCGAAAACGCACAAAATTTCTGTCTCAAAATCAGAATAGCCCAGGCCCCCACAAAACGAAATGCGACACCGCAAAATTTCCGACAAATAACGGCAAATTCTCTCAAAATTCCGAGAACCACACGGACCAAAATATCCGAAATTTCCCAACGGAACTACGCAAAAGAACAATCACGAAAAACGCCCAAAACGAGCAAAAGAACGGAGGGCCCCCATTTGTTGAGTTCAACGGCCGTCTACGAGGTATGATTATAAAGATAAGGTCCCAATTTGATAAAATAACGTCGATTTATTCAAGAGAGCAAAATATACAGCAAAATTAACAACGTTACCGTCTAGTAGATACGAAGTCGAACAGACCAGAAGACTCAGTACGGACGACAGCCCAGCAGACAACGGCTAACGGAGCCAAGGAAGACGGATGAACGGCCAGACCACCAACAGGGCGAAGATGGCGAGGTAGAAGAAGAACCCGCAGGTCAACCAGAGAGAACCGCACACCACGAATACGCTCAACGAGAGACATCAACCACGCGCCTCACCACCACAACAGCCTCGTTCCCCACGGAAGCAGTTTCTTAAATAGGTAACGCCCATCCTTCTACACCCACGTGCCCCAAGTAAGATAGAGTACGGTAGAGAAGAAGGACCGTAGACAGCTAATGGCTACAGTATGTATGTATGTATGTATGTATGTATGTATGTATGTATGTATGTATGTATGTATGTATGTATGTGTGTGTGTATATGTGTATGTATGTATGTATGTATGTATGTATGCATGCATGTATGTATGTATGTATGTATGTATGTATGTATGTATGTATGTATGTATGTATGTATGTATGTACATGTATGTATGTATGTATGTATGATTGTATGTGTGTGTATATATGTATGTATGTAAGTATGTATGTATGTATGTATGGCATTGTATGCATGCATGTATGTATGTATGTATGTATGTATGTATGTATGTATGTATGTATGTATGTATGTATGTATGTATGTATGTATGTATGTTTGTTTGTTTGTTTGTTTGTATGTGCACGTGTCATAGCGCCCATTCAAGCTCTCTACTCAGAGGCGTTCCCGACTACAGAGCGGACACTGCATCGGAGTTTCACGCCGAAGCGCTGAGCAATTGCGAGTGAAGGACTTGCCCAAGGTCCCTACGCGGCGACTTGAGGTGAATTCGAACCTCGAACCTTCCGGCTTCAAGGCAGCGACGCCACCACTACGCCACCCTCCACAATGTATGTATGTATGTATGTATGTATCTTTGTCTAGAATGCACCCTCACAGTTTTGCAGCTCACAGTTTTGCAGCTACTGACCTGAAACATTGTATATAAACAGACGTTCACCTGGATCATCCAGTAGAGTTATTTTCAGATCTTTATTCACTTTAAATACCGAGATACAGACATTTTGAATTTCGCTTTGTTACTAACGCTATCGCTGGAAATAAATAATTCACCCATATGAATTATGAACCTTGTAGCCTAATGATTATTTTGCTTGTGAATATCTCAGTTTCAATTATTTAGTTTTGGCTGCTGTTTCGTAATTTTTTTATCGCCTTTTATAATACTATATTGCTCTCGTGCTTCAAATTATGTCTCGTTCATATAGTTTTGTCCTGATTATTGTTCTTTATAAGCTGCTAATTATTTGTCAGTTCTACAAAAAATTGGGTTGAACTTTGCATATAACTGGGTGACATTAATTTTGAACATTGACTGAAATGCAAATTGTGTACTAGGGGTCAGGTTGATATATGCGGACACACGCACACAGTACACACACAGTACACACACAGTACACACACACACACACACAGTACACACACAGTACACACACACACACACACACACACACACACACACTCGACGTTGGATTGATGGGCCGTCTGTGTGGTAAACCGCTGCAATGATAATAATAATAATAATAATAATAATCATTATTATTATTATTATTATTATTTCAATTATTTCTCTTCGGAATCGATGTTAGCATAGGAACTTGTCTGTTTTGCAGTAAAGGAAGTTGTTTAATAAAAAATAAAAAATAAAAATAAAAATAATAATAATAATAATAGTAATAATAATTATGATGATAATAATAATAATAATAATAATAATAATAATAATAATAATAAATAAAATTAAATAATAATAATAATAATAACAGCAATGACAATTTCAATAATAATAATAATACGCGGAGGAAATCCTGGAGGCCCGAAAATCAACCCACCCGGGAGGAGAGGAGCCAGCTCTTACCAGCCAAAAGGCCTGGGATAAGCCTTTGATTGACGCTGACAAGGCTGCAGTGTGGTCTGCCAACATCGATCCACTAAACCGGGCAAGGTTAGGCGCGGTGACATCACCCCACGCTGGAGACTGGCTCTCGACTGTTCCTGTGGTCTCATGCGGATTGGGTCTCAGCAACGAGGCCGTGCGAGTCGCGGTTGGTCTCCGACTGGGACTCGAGCTCTGTGCGCCGCATCAATGCCAGTGCGGTGAAATCACCGATCCCGGAGGCAACCACGGGCTTGTATGCAGACGATCTGCGGGTAGATCTGCACGCCACTTCGCCATGAATGACATCATCTGGAGAGCACTTGTAAAAGCTGACATTCCAAGCTCGAAGGAACCACCGGGCCTGATCCGCACGGATGGCAAGAGACCGGACGGAGCAACATTGGTCCCCTGGGCGAGGGGCAAGTATGTCGCATGGGATGCTACATCCATCCATACTTGTGCTGCCTCCTACCTCAACATCACGGCAGCAATGCCTGGAGGGGCAGCCGAACACGCCGCAAACCGGAAGTGCGCCAAATATTCAACCCTTCCGGCCACCCACGACTTCGTCCCCATCGCCATCGAATCGATGGGCCCCGTCAACCGCACAGGACGCGAATTCTTGATTGAGTTGGGGTGTCGCATGACCGCCGTTTCTGGAGACCTTCGTGAGACTGTGCACTTGTTCCAACGGTTATCTATATGCACTCAAAGATTCAACGCCATAGCATTCAGGGGCACGTTCACACAACCAACCGGGATCGAGGACGACCATCCATACTAACAATGAATGCATTGTTACTTTAGATTTAGTATGCAATTGTGGGAAAACTATTAACACACTATGCTAGGGTTTTGCTAAGCGTTCAATGTTCATCAGGCACAGCCAGTTGGCGTTTCACTGTTTGAATTGGAAATAAATGATGGTTTTCATAATAATAATAATAATAATAATAATAATAATAATAATAATAATAATAATACTACTACTAATAATAATATTAATAATAATAATATTAATAATAGTAATAATAACAACAGCAATGACAATTTCTATGGCGCCGCCACACAGCCCGACTGCCCGAGGGCGGTGGACGCCTCACATTCATTCATTCATTCATTCAGAGCATTTATATTGCGACCTTTCAAGAAACTACTCAGTGGTGCTCCCAGCGCATCCACGACCAAAGAAAGAAGACTTGAGGGACTTGTAGAACCCCGCTGGATGAGCCACAAGTAGAGAGCGTAGCGAAAACGGAAGGTCATTCCAGACTGTAGGTCCCACAACCGAAAAAGCACGGCGCTGCTTACTAGCTAAACGAGCCCGCACAATCAGGAATTCATCGCTTGCTGTAGAGCGAAGCGCTCGACGCGCTGCAACGTCGGAATGCGTTAAGAGATCCGCTGGGACATAGGCAGCCAGTGCAGCACATCACGCATAGGCTGCAACTAACCGTAGAATAGGTCTTAGAAAATAAAATTGGTCTTGAGTCCTGATTTGAAGGAGTCAGCTGAGTCAGCCGTTCACGATGGGGGGGAGCGGAGGAAGACTCCAGAATCGGGGTTGACCACTGAGAAGGCGCGGTCACCGAAGCGGGTCCTCAAACTTCTCATCCGCTTTACCGCTTTTATCAAGCGAACTGAGTCGCAACCCGGAAGCGGAGGCCTGTGGCCCGATGCATTATTCACGGAGCTCCATGCAGACACTGTCTTGTAAACAAGCGAACACATATGATTAAATTCGATACGAAGCAGCAGGCAGAGAGTGTAGGACATCGCTTGATAACATGATATTATTATGTGAACGTGCAGTGAATACAGTTTCGTTTTATAATTACACGTCAGGATTCCGGCTTCGATCCAGGTGGTCGTCGGTGAACACGACAGGAGTGCAGCTAGCACAGTGCGTCAAACCCATGACGTTGTCAGCATCTTCGTACACGAAAGCTACAACCCCCGTACGTTCGAGAATGACGTGTCTCTCATCAAGACAACCGATGTAATCACTTTTAGTGCCAACATTCAGCCGATCTGCGCCCCGGATCCAGCCAACGACTACGTTTACTACAAGAGCCAGTGTGCCGGATGGGGAAGTATTAATTCAGGTAATTGCAACGGACACCTTAGATTTGATAGACTATCTACACGATGAAATCCGAAGACTGAAAGCGAAAACACGTAATCTAAAATTTAGATATTTAATATGATCGTCAGAAGGATCAGTTTCTAGATTTGTAAAAGATCTGAAATCCATCACTTTTGGGTGAACAATTAACTACTCGCTGTAACCTATAGCAAATTGATATATCGCCTCCAGAAGGATTATATGGAAACCTTTGGAATCCTAACTAAGGTAGGTTTGAACTATCATCATCACAAAGGAATGGAACAGTTCGCAAGCGTTTACGGAACCGATTAAACGAATGGGGTGGCCATGAAGCGAGTTACAGGAAAATTTCAGGAATGGGGACTTGATCAAATAATTTTGGAAAGTAGTGCGCATTTTTGTATCTATTCTATTGGGGAGGTCGCGTGTATTCAAACTCATAAAACTAGGACAAATGATAATATTAGTATAAAATTTGGGTGACTGTTTACGAAGTCGCTGAAAGACACAAGGTATTGGGGATGTTACACAACATTCTGAAGGGATTAAATGTAAAAAAGATGTTAATAATTTCAAAGAATTTTTAGCATGACATAAATTATGGCAGGTTAAGAGGCAGTACGACAAATGACCTGTCGCAACCGCCACTGAATTCTTCTTCACCACCACCACCACCACCACCACCACCACCACCACCACCACCACCACCACCACCACCACCACCACCACCGTCATCGTCACCATCGTCATCGTCATCTTCATAATTTTTAGCGCTTTAAATAGGCCTATTAAAAACAATTTTTGATAGGTCATAATGCCGATTCAGAATAATATAATATATAGTTCACTTCTCAAATGACCTTCCGTAACCTATGATAGCGCCGCTGTCGCGACATATTCTACCCCCCTAATATAAAGTTATATGGGGGATGAATTAAGGCTGGAGATAGAGTATCCGGAGTGCTGAACCATTCTTTCCTCCCAGCGTATGATCATCGAAAAATGCATATGATTGATACATTTATGCTGCAATCAAAGTTCAAAGTGGCTTTAATTGTTTTAAGTGTCTTAAAGGCAATGTTCAAAGTAAGGCAACTCGAATTTACTTAGTGGCTCTAAGTGTTCGTAAGCGTTCTAAATGTTTTAAGTGCTCCAAAATCCAAAGCAAACAAAGTTAGCTAGTAGGAATAAGCACATCAGATGCTATTGACAATGTTCCAAAAAAGCAAAAGGAAGTTAATTTGCAAAAACTCACGCGAAGTGGCTTTTCTCAACTTCTCTTCATCAGGGGGGTGCAATTAATTATCCTGGAGTGAATAATTTTATTCACCAGCCCAGGGCTAGTGGTCGTGGTGGAGGTGTGGGTGTGTTCATTGAGGAGGGAATATCTTTCCTTAGAATCTGATGTGAAGCCATTGAACGTAATCTGGTTCATAAATCCTACGAGGGACTGTTTATACAGGTCGTTTTGAGTGGAGAAACAGTTAGCCTATTATAGACACTAGGCCAGGGGTTCTCAAACTTTATTTTTATTGTACCCCCAAGCAAAAATATCGAATGAGGGCGTACCCCCAGCAAAGTCAGATCAGAAAAAATGCCATTGCGATGTCCTCTGGCAGTGACAACTAAAAGTCCATTTAATCATTGGTGACGTCGTTTATTAGAGTCTAGGCCAAAGCCCCTATAAAGGGAGCAAAATCTAGTTTTGAATCACATAATCTTATCAACAATTTGAAAATAAAAAATTGTTCTATAACCCATGCAAAAAGAGGAAAGAGCCAACCTATAATGCTGTGCACAGGCTTGTTCAGACTAGCACAGATTTACATTATCTGGTTTAATATTTGTCAATTTCAAACGCAAATTTACCCCATGTTTGTTTTTGATAGCAAGAATAGTTAACAGTTTCACCCAGATATGACGTGCTGAAAGGAATCACAAAATTTAAAGTTCGATCAGAAATTAGGCCAATTCAACCCTCTCCTATTTTAGCTGTAGCCTATAATTATATAGTCTGAGATATTCTGGCTTTGGTACTTTCAACCATTTACACATTAGGCCTATTTGTTTCAAAATTATAGTAATAGACCTAAACATAAATATGCTGCATGCACTGCATTGTATGTGAGTCTATTTATATGACGTGAAAGAAATAAATGACGATGCCGTTATATGTTGCAACGTTAAAAATCATTGCTAATCAAATAAAGATGGACACGAAGTCCATAAACTCAAAGAAAATTTATATTTCTGGAAATTTTCGCGTACCCCTTCCCGGCGCCTGGCGTACCCCTGGGGGTACGCGTACCACAGTTTGAGAACCCCTGCACTAGGCCTATCTATTGTAATTGTAATTGTAATTGTAATTGTAATTGAACATTTGTATAGCGCCGCTCACAGATTCAGTAGCGCTGAATCTGTGAATCTATCGTCCTCCTGGCGAAAGTTTGGAGAATTTCTCTAATGAATTTGAACGATTATTATCTGAGATTGTAAACAAAACAAAAAAGGTGATGCCAGTGGGCGATTACAATATTGATCTAATCAAGTCTTGTGAACATAAGGCAACAGGTTCATTCTATGGCTGCATAACGTCTTATCACCTTTTACCACACATTACTAAGCCTAATCGAATAACTCCTCACTCGGCCTCGTTAATAGATAACCTATTCACCAATACCTGGATGAACATAGTGGAGTCCACTATCCTTGCCTCTGATATATCTGACCATTTGCCAATCTTAGTTAAGTTTGACCTCCAACGCTCCTTGCTTAGTAATTCTTCGTTTGGGGAATCTAGGAACTTCAATGAAGAAAATAAGAAAAACTTTCGTGAACTACTTTCTGGACAGGATTGGACTGCCGTCACTGAGCAATATAATAGCGGCAATGTCAATAGGGCGTGTAATGTTTTCTTTACACAGTAGCCTATAAAAGTGCTTATAGCAAATCCTTTCCAGTAAGTTCAAAGAAGATTCGAAGTAAACAAACTATTAAAAATCCCTGGATGACGCGGGGCCTACTTAAATCTAGTAAAAAGAAGGAGTAATAATATCTGAAATTTAAAAAAATCCCAGTGAACTTAATAGAAATAAAATTGTGATGTACCGGAATAAATTTAAAACAGTTAGAATAAAAGCTGAAAACACTTTTATGCCACCGAATTTGACAAGTATAAAAACGATCTTTAAAAAACTTGGAGCCCAATAAGGTCGATAACTAACACGGGACCACGAGATATACGAGATATATGGAATGAACATTATATTGCTCATATCGCTTCAAAAATAGCAAAAATATCGGAGTAATGGTTCGAACTGCTTGCATTTTACCATCTAGCATTAGGATAAAACTATACTTTTCTTTAGTACATCCATAACTCTCTTATTGTAGCATGGTGTGGGCCTCTACGTAGGGCTATGCTTCAAGATTACATAGAATAGGGCCTAAATATTTTGCAAAAAAGAGCTGTTCGTCTTGTGGTGGGTTCTCACACAGCCCGCATATTCATCAGCCTTAAAATTCTAAAACTATAGACCAGGTTAGGACTTTCCAAATAGGGGAATTCAAGTACCGGTTTGACCGAAGCCTCCTGCCACCTACAGTGTATATACAAAAATTATTTTCAGCTCTGATCCCAGGTTCATTCTCATTTTACAAGATAGCCTAATCTTTTTCGTATCGCAGAACCTATGCTCGCATTAACCTATTGAATCAACTGGGATCACCACTTGGGAAAAATTCCAATGGAAATACGATTGAGCCCCAGTAGTTGGGCTTTTAAGAAGATATTTAGCGCCTTTCTAATAGAAGGTACCTAATAAAGGTAAAGTACTGTTCGTTCAATGTGTGCATTGCAGTAGGTAGGCTATCTGTTTAGTATAGTTAAGCTTTTTAAAATTCTTTTTTCATAATTGCTTGTGACTCAACATCGTTGAGCTTTTCAGTTTCACTTGATTTTGTTGCGTTTCCTCTTCCGTTTCCTAGCATAAGTTGCTTGATTGTGCTTTATCACTTTTGCCAATCATGATGTTGATTTTGCAAAGATTTCGTCATGGCCACCTCACATCGTCAACTCAATATATTAGTTGGTGTCCCTAGACAGCTGGATTATTTTATCCCTTTAGGGCCTCCACTTTTTGTAACCAATGAGTAAGATGTGTAAACCTGTCATGTATACTTTGGTTGCAAAATAAAAATATTTGATTGATTGATTGATTGAATTACAATGGAAATACTCTATTTCCCGACACCGCCACTGCTTCATATACAGTTCAGTTAAGACCACGTCAGATAGTAGGGACGGGGGCGGGGGCGGTGGCGCATTGAATGGTACACATGTAGATCAGAAGAGCTGAGTTCGATTCCAAAAGACCCCGTAGGATAGATGGGCTTTCAGTGGCGGCGCTAGAAGGGTAGTAGGGGGCTAAGCCCCCAAAAGGCCATCCATTTTTTTCCAATGTAAAAACGAAATATTTGCACGTTTAACCCCCTTTAACAATCCCCTCCCAAAAACCGTAAAGGTACGCACGAGGTTTGCCAGACAGTTCGGCGGATACGAAAAAGGACCAGTTTCCCAAGATTTTGGCCAAATGACTAAAAAAGGTCGTCAGAAATTTTGACGGGTGAAGTGGAAAATGTCATAAATATTGGCGACTGAAAACGAAAAATTTTCTCCACGCAGATTCAGCCCCCCAAACCTAAATCTTGGTGCCGTCACTGCGGGCTTTGTAGGCTATTAGCGCCATTGCATTGTTTGTAGTTAAGATCGATGTTAATTAGGATAGCTGCATAACGGTATACTCTAACGGCTCTAACCACTTGCGGTGTGTCAACCCGAATAAACGACAATTGTTACTGGTTCTGTGTGCAGGTGGAGTCTGCTGCCCTCAAATCCTGCGATATGTGACACTGAACGTCACGACCAACGCCTTCTGCGATGCCGTCTACACGACAGATACGATCTCCTCCGATATGATCTGCGCCACGGACAACACTGGAATGGAGGAGAGGGACTCATGCCAGGTTTAACATCCTTCCCAGTATAAATATATGAGTGATCTTTTAACGCATGGGTGTTGATCCCTGTACGACAGTGGAAACATGATCACTATATTGTATTGTATTGTATCTGACCATTTGTAAAGCGCTTCTCGCAGCAAGAGCCTTCCAGAAGTGCTCCCAGAGCGCTCAACCCCAAGAGAAAAGGCAGGTTTTTATATGGGAGCAAGACGAGGACAGACTACCAGAGGAGATGACAGAGCCAACTGATGAGGCAAATGATCTGGATTGGGCCATGGCGGTCCTAACTCCGGGGAAGAAGAGGTCATGTCGATCAGAGGACCTAAGAGGACGCAGCGAAGTGGCAGAAAAGGGGCGAAGTATAGGACCACACAGATACATCGGAGCAAGACCTAATTAACACTTGAGGACCAAAATCTGAACTTTGAATTGTATACGGGCCGAAAGTGGAGGCCAGTGAAGTTGTTCAGTCATGAATGTAGAAATGTGGGAGAATCGAGGAAGGCGGGCGATGAGCCTAGCAGTAGCATTGAGTAAAGACTAAGAGTAAAGCGTGGAAATTAAAAATATTAAAACAACGTGAAGGGACATTTATTGTACTCTTAAACCATATCTTTAAGCAATGAGATCGTGAGAAATTTGCTGAGGTGACGGCTTAAAATGTTACCATTAGAATGTGGATTATTAAAACTATGTCAACAATAGAAGGGGAAACTTTTGAAGCTTTAAAACTGCGACCAGCACTGAAATGATGAGCCATTCGTTAAAATGACAGTCTAAATGCTATCTACCATTGCAGTGCGGACATTTAAAATAATTATGTAATGGGGAGGGACATTATCATCATCATCAATATCATTGGGCTCAATGCCCGTAAGAGTCCGACGCCACTCTCTGTCTGAGTCTGTCTCGCGCCATGCTCAACCGGTCCGGTCAGCAGGTCAGCTCCATACCATTAACATCTTGGAGCAGCTAGACCACCTTGTCTGATTGAAGAGAATATTGAGAGAGAGGCACGAAGGACAACCTGGGTCAATGCCCGTATGTGTTCCACGCTCTCCCCTGACTCTCTCCACTGGTCTGTCCTGACCGGCCTGTGCATGTCTGCTCCACATCATGACACCTAGAAGCATCTGGGTAGCTCTGTCACTTGTGTCGTGGTTTTTGCGGATTTCAATCGTCTTGGTCTTTTACTGCCAGCGTATCGTCACCCATCTGGCAAACCTTCCTCCTTTGTCCGGGCTTAGGACCGGCACAAGGACGTTGTTGGTTCCCTGTGGCGGACGATGGATGCAGTTCAACGTCGTGCCCAGGACATGTGGAGGGGAGGGATGGGGAGGGACATTATACCATCCCGATGGGGAAGCTTACGACGCTCCCAAGACCGCCAAGTCGGTATGAGTGTCGTGCCTTCGGCACTTGGAGCTTCGCGCCTTTGGCGCTTGCAATTAAAAGAGTACCCTCAAGCAAAATGTTCTAGTTGCGCCCTTGAGAGGGAGAGCTCAGGGCGTCAACATCCCAAAACCTGAAATCCTAGCGCCGCCACTGCTGTTTAGCTCCGCTTGGTGCATAGAGGTCACACCACCATGTTCCTTTCGAAATTATATATTATATAGGCCTACTGCCTTATTTAGTCGTGGTTTATATATAGATTATATAAATTATATACAATGTATAGACTGCCTTATTTAGTCGTGGTTGAACTGGGATCGCTTCTGCGCCTTGAAGGGGTGCTGTATAAAACCGCTTTATAATAATAATAAATATAATGATGATAATAATATTTTAATTGTAATAATGATACTGATACTGATAATAATAATAATAATAATGATGATGATGATGATGAATGATGATGACGACGACGACGACGACGACAACGACGACGTCGACGACGACGACGACGACGACGACGACGATGACGATGACGATGACGATGACGATGACGATGACGATGATGATGATGATGATGATGATGATGATGATGATGATGATGATGATGATGATGATGAATAACGATAATAATAATACCAGTACTTTTAGTGTTTCAACATGTTTCATTTTTTATCATTGGTGTATGAAGTTTATTTTCATTCTGACTGATCGAAATTTTCAACTAATCAGAATTCAGCATTGGTTGTCTCTATGGCTAATAGCAGAGATGTCTTTTCTTAAGGGTGACTCTGGCGGTCCTCTTAGCGTCAAGAGTGCCGGCGGAATCTTCAGTCTGGTTGGAGTCGTCTCCTGGGGAATTGGCTGCGCTTCTGGCTATCCGGGAGTCTACGCCCGCGTCGGTTACCAAGCTGCCTGGATCACCAACATAATCACCAACAACTAAATCGTCATGGGCCTGTCAACTAAGATAGAAGCTGTTCAAATATGACGAACTATCATTACCTACATATGACCTGTAGTTACATGTAGATAACTGTTAGAATCGCCTCATCATTGCAGAACTTTCAATAAAAATATAGTGAAACACAGCATAACGACGCATTAATTAAACTTGATTTGAAATAAAATACACCGGCAGACAAATCCATGGTATATTTTGTAAAGTAATTGTGCAACTCCCTGATAGTTAGCGTTCAGTACCGTCAAACCAGAAGTCGAGTCTTCAGAACCCAGAACAGAGGGACATTTCTGGATTTTTATTTATTTGTGCCCCAGAAAGTGTATCCCCTGCAAAATGGGTACACTGACAATAGTCTACATCGAGTTTGTGGACACCCTATAGTCAAGGTAGAATATTCCACTAGGCCGACCAGGGCTAATAAATTTATATGAAAAGAGTGGCGAAAGGGAATTCGTTAACACCGCCGGTGTCACGAAATAAAGTCTCTCCGATACAAAAATCTCTTTCCGAAACAGAGTCTCCCCTGGCTGAAAATCTGTTTTGGAAGACATTTTTCTGGTTAAAAGTATATACAGGGTGGCGAATAAAAAGTGAGTCCGCCTCGTTAAATCTTTTGTATTTTATTACCAAATTATGTTTTTGGCGGTTTTTAAACTGCAAAATTATCCTTGCTCATTAACTCACCGTGTGACGTCAGTATTTCGTGAACTTCCGGTCGCCATCTATAGGCCTATATTTTAAGGCAAATTAATACCGATGGTAGGCTGCGACAGCGCTTAAATCAGGAAGCGGTTACCCGGAGTTCGTTAGAATGGTATAGGCTACGGAATATTCTGTGTGCGAGTGAGCTGATTTTCAGCCAGGATGATGATTCTCACAGCCACAAGAGTCAACAGGAAATTTAAAGAGAAACTGGCATATCACGAAGAATAGTGCAGCGCATTATAGAGCAAAATTTTGCAACTTCAACCGTATACAAACGCGTAATAGGGCAGGTTATAAACGAAAACGCAGCGAAGTCAACAGATAGTTGGCATATTTCAAAAGAGAAAAGAGTAGGCTTCGAAGCATTTGGTTTACAGACGAAAAGATATTTTACTCTTGTCTCGGTTAATTCTCAAAATGATCGTGTTTATTCTGATGCAAAAAATAGGTCCGGCAGCGAAATCGTCACTCATACGCGCACGTTAACATTTCAGTCGTTGCATCATGGTTTCGGTCGGTGTGTATCGGATGGGGAAAGCCAGTGTGATCATTGTTGAACCTGGAGCTAGGGTCAACAGTGAGTGTACGGTATCAATAATTATTGTGATCACGTCTTAAGACAAGGATTGCTCCTGGATATTCTAAACTGGCCATTGTTGAGGAGTGGCAAAATTTTCTTCGGCGGTTTATAAACAGAAGCATTGACCAGTGATGCCGATGTTTAGACAAAACTGTTGAGAGCCGAGGTGAACACATTGAATCTGATTTTTGATTATGTATGAATAAACATTTGGCAACAATTTACTTGTTTTTTAAAGAAGAGAAAGTGTTTAAATAATTTACCGGTTTTGTTTGAAATTATGCTAGGTGGTCTCACTTTTTATGCGCCACCCTGTATATGTTCGTGTTAAGTAATTTAGGGGAGACTCTGTCACGCGACACCGGCTTAACAAAAGAAATTATTCTCGTGTTACTTGCCGAATTGTTATGCGAGTCCTTTTGGCTCAATGCGAGTGTTTCTGTAGAATCTACAGTTTCCATGCACCTCAAGATATTTTTTGTCTTGCTGCCCATAATCTACTGACACCATGTCTATCAAACTAGTTTTGTGACATCATTGTAATCGTAATCTCGTAATCGTAATCTCGAGACTTCTACAGCGCCCACAAAAGCCAAGTTGCGGGAACCAGCTTATTCACAGGCGCTTAATCAAAACAAAATCGATAGGCAGCGGGTCAAGTCCGGAGAGTCAGACAGGCAGATAGATGGACGGATAAGGTGGGTGATGTTTAGAGTTGAAATGACGAGGGATGTGTGGAGAAGCGGAAGAATCAGGATAGGATTTGTGAAAGAGCAATGTTTTCAGTTTTGAGTGAAGGACCTATGGTGAGATAGCGAGAGGTGGAGTTTTGGTGAACTCGTATGATGGATCGGAAGTTTGCCGTAGTGCTGGCGGAAGTTTGTTCCAAAGAGGTGGAATGGCAATGGCTATGGAGCGGTTTGCGAATTTCAGTGATGAAGTGATGGAAGTGCGAAGCAGTGTAATGGAGGATGAGGAGCATGTTGAACGAAGTGGGTGGATGGTGAACAATTGACGAAGGTAGAACGGCTGGGATGATTGTAGTGTAGGCTATTATAAGTGAGTGAGAGGACTTTGTATTCGATGCGTTCAGGTATTTTGAGCCAGTGAAGTGATTTCAGGACAGTAGTGATGTGGTGACGTTTGGGGGTTTTAGTGACAGCACGGTCGAGGGCATTCTGGATAGCTTGGAGACGGTTAATTCGGGTGATATCAATGTTTAGGAAGAGAGAGTTGCAGTAGTCAAGTTTCGCATGAGCTATAGATGTGGCGATTGTGGATGCAGTTTTGAAGTCAAACATAGGGCGGATTCTGCGAAGGTCGCGGATATGCATGAAGCAAGAGCGAGAGAGATGGGCGATGTGATCAGAGAAGCTCAAGTTTTGATCGAAAATAGCATCAAGGGTC